>CM077148.1:161208418-161808418 GCA_039583875.1 Platanthera guangdongensis
TGCAAAGTGCCAAAAAGCGTGTGTTTGAATGGCGCGGGTGCAAAGTGTAAAAAGTCTCATTAGGTGGTGATAGGGGCGACATGTGATTCCTTTTATGTTGTGAGAATCGACATTGCCTTGCTCATTCCTTCGGTGTTTCATGCACTTATGAGTCGATGATTGCTCAATACCAAGAAGATCATACACAAACTCGTGATTGATGGGAATGAAAATCATGCAGCAGATGCCATGGTGAAGTGCATTATCAGATCAGGCCAGATACGCACCTATACATGACATCAGTATTGAGTGACAAGATTTTGAGGAAAAAAATATTGGGGGCAATATTCACAACAATCTCTTCATATCTGAAGAAGTTAGAACTCAATCAATGATAAGTACATATACAAAGAAAATAGTGAAAATCATATATATATATATATACGAGTGACAGGCACGGGCCTTCGGCCCGGCGGGCATTCGGCGAGGGGTGACATTAGGTGGGGGAGCAACATATGTAGTCGGGGTAACATTTGTCGTGACCGGCGATATTTGTCGGGGGAGAGACATTTGGTGGGCGAGTGATATTTGTCATAGGAGCAACATTTGTTGTGGTCGGCGACATTTGTCGTGGGCGCAAAATTAGTCGTGGAGGCAACATTTGTCCTGGGGAGCGACATTTGTCGTGAGGGAGACATTTGTCATGTGGGTGATATTTATCGTGGGGGCGACATTTGTCATGAGTGCGACATTTGTCGTGTGTGCGACATTCGTCGTAAGGGCGACATTCATCATGAGAGCGACATTCATTGTGGGGGCAACATTCATTGTGGAGAAAACATGTGGGGGTGGCATTTACTATGGGCGGCAACATTTGTCGTGGTCAGTGGCATTAGTCATGGTTGACGACATTGGTCTTTGTCAGCGACATTGGTCGTGGTCGGCGACTTTTGTCGTGGGGCCGACATTTGTCATGGGGGGAGACATATTTCATAGGTAACAACATTGGTCGTGAGTGGCGACATTAGTCGTAGACAACAACATTGGTCGTGGGCGGCGACATTAGTCAAGGGAGGCGACATTTGTCGTAGGCGGTGGCATTGATCGTGGGCGGCGACATTGTACGTGGTCGGAGACAATGGTCGTGTTCAGTGACATTGGTCGTGGTCGGCGACATTGATCGGGGGCAGCGACCTTCGTTGGGGAGGGCGACATTGGTCATTGGCAGTGACATTAGTCATGAGCAGTAATTTTTGTATTATTCATATTAAGTTTCTACGTGTATTCATACTCTTCAACATCCTAATGAGTAGGATTACTGAACCAACTCCACAATCTATGCATGTATAGGCAGATGGGCATCATGGGCATGCGGACAAAGATGCTAATGGAAGAAGGAACGTTTGAAATCAGCAAACAAAACATAAAATTATATATAGGAGGTTTTCAAAATTTCAAATGTTTTGAGTACCTTAAAACCAAGACCTAAGAAAAAATAGGAGGTTCTCAAAATGAAATTAGAACACTAAAAATCGAACCTAAAAAAGAATCTTGATATATATACTATAAGAAATAAAAAAAAGTTATTCAAGCAAATGTCCCATGCTCATGAATAAAAAAATGGGAAAAACTTCCAATTTGATTGGAAGTTTTTCTCGTTATATTACAATGTTCTCTTGAAATAAAAATTTAAAATGAAATTGAATGAAACCCTGTAAACATTATTTTGATATGATGCATATAGTGTTTAACAACTCACAATCATTGTTAACATGTGTATTCTGTATATAATTTAGTTCATATATAGCATAGCCAGCAAAAAAATTTTAAATTAAAGTTGGAAGGCTGAAGAATTGATAACAGTCAAAGAGAAGAAATAGATGACATAACTGAGAAGAAGAGTACCTCTACTTGCATGTTGGATCAACTGAAGACATTTTGACCTTCGTATAGACGAACAAAGTGGAGCCACATTAGATAGATGATAAGCTAGCATGGTCAATTCTAATTGCTTTGCACTCTTCACCTTACCATGACCGAGAGTTTATAGAGACAACCACAAACTAATCAGGAAATCAATTGAAGTATCCAATAATAATGTTTGCAGCCATGTTCATTCTATTTTCCTAATTTGTCTTATGTATATACATAATATTATACATTTTTAGTAATCATTGTTAAAAATATATAATTTAAGAAAGATGAAATGACTTTGCAAGTCTACAAAAATTAAGAAAGCAAATCAGTAGTGCAGTGTTAACCAAAAGAAATGGTTAATTTCAAATTAAAATGAGCACAAAGCTAAAAGTTGTTATCACATCCTAAACCCTATTACGGAATAGAGAAACTGCTAGCATAAAATTATGAGAGAAGATACCCAAAGTAACAGAGGAAATAAATAAAGGGTATGGATAGCATAAAGAACCACATGTTGAAGTAACTATGTAAGTGGTAAGTCAAACCTCTTTTAAATTAGTGGTGCAAAGATATAAAACTAACTGAAGAATATCAGTGCAACACCTCTGTCATCAACTATTTTATAGCATATTATCATTTGAGACTTGTTGTATATGTACACACATATATTTTTATTAAATACACTTGTTTGAAGAAACAACAACATTAACATCAAATCCACAATTTCCATTAATTATTTCATCTCAAAGAACTCCATAAGAAAGAATAACCCAATTTTGGAGGTGCAATTAACTCAGATATGTGAGAAAAAACATAAGAATCAAAAAGCAAAGAAACCAATAATTTTTAAGTGTAGTTTGGTATTTGTAGTGAATGAGGTTATGATGGATCCCAGATCATGAGTATTGATATTTGAACTTGAAATAATATAAATCTGAATACATCGCAATACACACACTTACTGGTCTGTAGATTTGAGTTTTACCAGCGAGCCCTTTGCTGAAGTTGTGATCCTTGGGAGTAGGGAGCATCATTTCAGTAGTTATGCCCTATGTTGTGGTCCTTCACAGATATTGTGTAGGAGGAATTTATACCTCTGTATCTATTTTTCTATAACTATTTGTTCAAAAAAGTGATGTATGAACCAAAAAGTAATCTCTCTTGTCTTCACCACTCATCGGAAGTATGGTACAACTAAAGTAAATTAACTGGAAATCTCTGGCCAAATATTGGAGCAGCTACACGATATATAGTAGTTGATGAGATCCTCCCATGGCCAATCTATTCAATGAGTAAGCGGCTAGCATTGATTCAGATTAGAGTAGAAATAGCAGCATTTCAACAACTATGCCCTTTGTAATAGAAATGGCTAGGCGTGAGTTTGGTAGAAAGGGTTTTGTTTGGGGGATTGTAGGGTTGTGAAGGAGCGTGAGGTTACCTTTCTCGAACATGGAGGAAGGGGGTGAAGGACATGGAGCCATATGCGGGATCTAAAGTATTGTAGGCCTTTGCAGAGGTTGTGATGGCTGGAAGTTTGAAGGGGCGTGAGAGCAGCAGGGGATCAGCTATGCCCCCCGACAGTGAAGATGGAGGGAGAGAGCCTGCGGGAGGAAGGTAGCCGATATACAAATTCGTCTCATCATGCTCTTTCTTTACTCCAATGCTACCAAAAGCCCAAAGGGGATTGATTCCGGGATTTACAATGTCGGGCTCTGCTTCATAAAAGATTGAGGTCCAGATCCACCCAGCTCTGCTAAAAAATTATGGTACTCATCATCCGTCTTTTTTCCGGATCTTTCAAGGGGAAATCAATAGTCGGATGGCCGCCATCCTCGCAAATGTTGCAGAGCAAGTCATTTTTAAAAGTCGAGGTGCGAGCATGGCAAGAATACTGTCTGTAGCCTTGCTCGCCGCACAATCTGTAGAAGTTGTCTTCCTTGATCGTCCCGTTGAGAGCAGCAAGTTCTCAAAGGCTCTGTTTGGCTCAGCTGCAGCGACTGCAGAAGTAGTGGTGGGAAGCAGTGTTGGAATAATCAGCTGTTTTGCAGAGTGGTGCCAGAATCTGTGAAACTGTTTGGATGAACAACTTTTGCTGAGCTGTTTCAAACAGAGAAACGCGATTGGTCGATACAATCAGATTTATAAGCTGATGAAAATTTCTTTTAAATGTCCCAAACTTTCAAATTTGCATTAAAAAAATTTCAATGACAAGCATACCAAAAGGAAATGAAGATCTATAAGCTCAAGAGTAGCAAATCTGAAACTCGAGCTATGGATGCAAACAAGTTTAGAACTCTACAACTTGCAAACATCAACATGGGGGAGGGATTTGTGAACTCGAGCATGTCACGATTCAGGATGAGAAGTTTTCTCCGCTAAAAACAAATCTTTTATGAACCTCCAGACACAAAGGATTCAGCTCTGTTTGGGATAAAATATTTTGATAATAGGGTAAGGGGAAAGTATTACTTTTTCACAACAAAAGGATTTCAAACTAGATCTGTGAGCTCGGGAGTTGATCTGAAACTCAATCGGTCGATACAATTAGATTTAGAGCTCTAGAGCTCGAGAACATCAGCATGGGGGGGATTTTCGAGCTCATGCATACTGAAAGCTGTGAGAATTCTGGATTCGGCACAGGAAGTTGTCAATGCCATGGATCAAAGCCAAAAATAGGGGAGAAAAAGCTTTGGCGGAGGCTGGGAGGAGAAACTTATTGCCGAGCTTGGTTTGCGGGAGGTGGAAGAAGCAGCTCTCGGGCGGAGGTTCGGCGGAGAAAACGCCGTCTGAGGGGGGAGGAGGAAGCCGCTCGGGATCGGCAATTTCTGAAATCGCGATTTGAGAGTCGTGAAAAAATGTCACGACTCAAAAACGCTAAAAAACAGCGGTCAACTGACGGTGGCTATTTCCACCGCCGTACCTCATTTCCTTGTTTGGCGGGACGGTGCGAATTGTGGCGGCAGACTGGAGCGAAAACGCCCCGCCAAACAGAGCCTAAGTTGTTGTCTTTTGTGTTCGTTGAGGCCTTCATCAACAGGATGTAGGAGTTTCTCTGTTAGTCTTGTTTTTCCATAATGATTCAACATCGTAGTTGTGTGGTGGGGTGCTCAGTATAAAGTGTGACTTATCGGACCCAAGTGTGATCGTGGTTTGCGGTTTGATCGGAGGTTCAGTCAAGATCCTCTAGATGGGAGGATGGACGGCACAGATCGCGCAGGTCTTAATTAAGGCCCCTGTATTGAGTATAAAGGTGAGAAAAACCCATCTAAAACTCACCACTCTCATATACGGTTCAGTTGAGAGAATAACCCCCAAAATACCGGAAGCCCTAACCCCCTTTTTCGCGATTTCTGCGTTTTCGCCGATCCCGCGACACCCTAGCAGCGCCGGCAGTTTCTCGTCGCGATTTCCCGGTGCTTCGCCTCCCGCGACACCCCACAGCAGTCGACGGAGGTTTCCCGGTCCCTCGTCTCCCGCGACAACCTAGCAGCGCCGGCGGTTTCCCGGTTTCCCGGTGAAGGCTTCCCGCTCCAGCACTTCACCGGCTCAGGCGACATCACTTCACCGCCGCTGCATCTCAGCAAGAAGGCGTCGGGGAGATCATTTCTTCTGGGATCTATTCTGCTCCAGTTCTTCTGCAGATTTCTGCTCTCGCTTGGCCCCCCATGGCCGGAGGTATAACACGTTTCTAACTCCTCTATATCATCGATCCTTTCCGCTGCACTACGCAACTAACATTTGGTATCAGAGCGAGACTTACAGAGGATAAATTAGGAAACGTTTTTGAAAAACTTCTGTGAAGATTTCTTCCCAAAATTGCACTTTTTTTCTTTTCAAAACTCTGTGGAGATTTCTTCTAAAACCTGTGATGGTGTTTTGAAAATTCTGGGCGATTTCTTCCAAGAGACGTGTAGTTTTCCTGTTGGGTGCTTGTTTCCTTTTCTTTTTGTTTTGAAGATTGCATGTTTGGTTCGTTGCCCATGTCTGGAATGGTTGTAATATTTTTTCAAGGTTATGTATATATATGTATATTTTTTGGTGGCAATGAACAAGCTTGCAATCTTGACCCTAATCCGATCTTCATACCCCTGTGCTATCCGGTGCGGAGTGGAGGAGCAGTATAAAGTGAAGATGGAGCCCACATTCAACATCAAGTTCTTGGCTGTCAGATTAGCAGTGCCTAAAGGTTCTCGGTGTTTTCCCGGATGGAGGGGTTCTTGGTGATCGGATTCGGCTCCTCTGGTTTTGAGCTCCCAGTTTGGTTTTTGCTATAATTAGAATAAATGTTATCGAGTTTTTCAGAAGTAGCCACATCATTCTGAAAAGCCCGATTAAAGTGATTCTCTGGGAACACATCATGAGATGCGTACTAAAATCACTTATCTAATTTTGGCACGTTGCGATTACATTCATGTTTGCTATTCATTACCTGGCCCCACAGGGAAGTGATGAATAGCAGTTAGAATTTAATCGGCATATAGTAGTAAGCATATACCACTATTGATGGGTCCCCATGCCCATAGGTACGAGATTTCATTAATAGTGGCACTTTACTTACTAATTGTATATATATATATATATTATATATATATATATATATATATATATATATATATATATATTAATAAAGGTAGATAAAATTCAATGCGATAGCGGTCTTTGCCCAAAGGGAGACTGGATTTTTTATCATTAACAATTGACATGAGTTAATTGTTAATGATAAAAAATCCAGTCTCCCTTTGGGCAAACACCGCTATCGCATTGGATTTTATCTACCTTTATTAATATATATATATATATATATATATGTATATATATATTATATATATAATATATATATATATACAGCTAGTAAGTAAAGTGCCACTATTAATGAAATCTCGTACCTGTGGGCATGGGGACCCATCAATAGTGGTATATGCTTACTACTATATGCCGATTAAATTCTAACCGCTATTCATCACTTCCCTGTGGGGCCAGGTAATGAATAACAAACATGAATGTAATCGCAACGTGCCAAAATTAGATAAGTGATTTTAATACGCATCCCATGATGTGTTCCCAGAGAATCACTTTAATCGGGCTTTTCAGAATGTTGTGGCTACTTCTGAAAAACTCGATAACATTTATTCTAATTATAACACAAACCAAACTGGGAGCTCAAAACCAGAGGACCCGAATCCGATGACCAAGAACCCCTCCATCCGGGAAAACACCGAGAACCTTTAGGCACTGCTAATCTGACAGCCAAGAACTTGATGTTGAATGTAGGCTCCATCTTCACTTTATACTGCTCCTCCACTCCGCACCGGATAGCACAGGGGTATGAAGATCGGATTTGGATCAAGATTGCAAGCTTGTTCATTGCCACCAAAAAATATACATATATATACATAGCCTTGAAAAAATATTACAACCATTCCAGACATGGGCAACGAACCAAACATGCAATCTTTAAAACAAAAAGAGAAGGAAACGAGCACCCAACAGGAAAACTACACGTCTCTTGGAAGAAATCGCCCAGAATTTCCAAAACACCATCACAGGTTTTAGAAGAAATTTTTAATGTGAGCATTATGAAAAGAATAAAACAAACTTATTTTAACAATTAACTCATGTCAATTGTTAATGATAAAAAATCCAGTCTCCCTTTGGGCAAAGACCGCTATCACTATTGATGGGTCCCCATGCCCACAGGTACGAGATTTTATTAATAGTGGCACTTACTTACTAGATGTATATATATATATATATATATTAATAAAGGTAGATAAAATCCAATGCGATAGAGGTCTTTGCCCAAAGGGAGACTGAATTTTTTATCATTAACAATTGACATGAGTTAATTGTTAAAATAAGTTTGTTTTATTCTTTTCATAATGTTCACATTAAAATTTAAATTCGTTGTTTTCATACTAAATGTAAGCGTCTTTTACAGTGTTTAACACCGTGATTGACCCCACTCAATTCATCCCCACTCTTATGGGTGATAATTATAAGATATGGAAAGATAAGGTGCTTCTAGCCTTAGGGTACATGGACCTTGATTTGGCCCTTCGTACGGATGAGCCCGCTCTCCCTACAGCGGAGAGCACACCAACTGATCGTACCTTATACGAGCGATGGGAGAGATCCAATCGTCTTAGTATAATGGTGATCAAGACCCACGTCAGTCAGAGCATTAGCGGATCCATCCCCGAGTGCAAGACTGCTAAAGAACTGATGGGGGCCATTGACGAACAGTTTGTCAGCTCGGATAAAGCTCAGGCCAGCACCCTAATGGCAAAACTCTGTTCCATGAAGCTAAAAGGAACAGATAGCATGAGGGGACACATTATAGAGATGAGGGACATAGCTGCACAGCTGAAGGCATGGGATGTCGACTTCTCAGAGTCATTTCTGGTTCATTTTATTTTGACTTCATTGCCTGCTGATTTCACTGCCTTTAAGGTATCTTACATGATACATAAGGAAAAATGGTCGGTGAATGAGCTATTGAACATGTGCGTTCAAGAACAAGGCAGACTGAAGCAAGAGAAAATGGAATTAGTGCATCTTGTGACACACAAGAAAGGGCAGTCAAGCAAGTCCAAAGTTGACCCAAAGGATAAAGGCAAGGGGATAGCGCTTTCCATAAAGAAACCGGATAACATGAAGCTATCTACCTGTTTTTTCTGCAAGAAGAAGGGTCACATGAAGAAGGACTGCAATAAATATAGGGCATGGCTTGCAAATACTGGAGGTATGACATCTTTAGTTTGCTACGAATCAAATTTTGTAAATTCTCATGATTTTCATAATACATGGTGGATTGATTCAGGCTCCACAATACATGTTTCTACTGTTATGCAGGGGTTTCAAAGTCTAAGGAAACCCAGTGATGGAGAAATGTGTGTCTATTCAGGGAACAAGATGCCATCGAGTGTTGAAGGTATGGGGACATACAGGCTCATCCTACAGACTGGATACATTTTGGACCCGAAGAAGACTTTTTATATCCCTACTTTTTCTAAAAATCCAGTATCGGTATCAAGACTAGCGCCTACGGGCTTTAATTTTCAGTTTAAAGACACTTCTTTTCTGGTTATTAAAGATTCAGTTACTGTTGGCTCTGGTATATTGACAGATGAATTATATAGTCTGAGTCTTGATTCAAATTATATGCAATCTTTCACTGTGATGCATGCTAATAGTAGTAATTTCAATGTGAAAAATAATCACTCGTCTAGCTTATGGCATAGGAGATTGGGTCACATCTCCATAGAGCGCCTAAAAAGATTAGTGAAGGAAGGTGTCATTTAAACACTTGACTTCTCTGATTTTGAATCTTGTATTGGTTGCATGAAAGGAAAGCAAACCAACAAGTCAAATAAAGGGGCTAGAAGAAGTGATGAAAAATTAAAGATAATTCACACTGATATATGTGGACCATTCACCACCCCATGTATGAATGGTCAAGAGTATTTTATTACCTTCATTGATGATTTTACGAGATACATGTATCTCTACCTTTTAAATGACAAATCTGAAGTGATAGATGCTTTCAAGGTTTATAAGGCAGAGGTAGAGAAACAATCTAGTTTGAGTATCAAAATCGTAAGATTAGATAGGGGTGGTGAGTATTACGGTAGATCCACAAATGAAGGTCAAAGACCCGATCCATTTGCCAAATTCCTTGAGGAACATGGAATTATAGCTCAATATACAACGCCTGGCACACCACAACAAAATGGTGTAGCTGAAAGGACGAATCGTACGTGCCAAAATTAGATAAGTGATTTTAATACGCATCCCATGATGTGTTCCTAGAGAATCACTTTAATCGGGCTTTTCAGAATGCTGTGGCTACTTCTGAAAAACTCGATAACATTTATTCTAATTATAGCACAAACCAAACTGGGAGCTCAAAACCAGAGGACCCGAATCCGATGACAAGAACCCCTCCATCCGGGAAAACACCGAGAACCTTTAGGCACTGCTAATCTGACAGCCAAGAACTTGATGTCGAATGTAGGCTCCATCTTCACTTTATACTGCTCCTCCACTCCGCACCGGATAGCACAGGGGTATGAAGATCGGATTTGGATCAAGATTGCAAGCTTGTTCATTGCCACCAAAAAATATACATATATATACATAGCCTTGAAAAAATATTACAACCATTCCAGACATGGGCAACGAACCAAACATGCAATCTTTAAAACAAAAAGAGAAGGAAACGAGCACCCAACAGGAAAACTACACGTCTCTTGGAAGAAATCACCCAGAATTTCCAAAACACCATCACAAGTTTTAGAAGAATTTTTTAATGTGAGCATTATGAAAAGAATAAAACAAACTTATTTTAACAATTACTCATGTCAATTGTTAATGATAAAAAATCCAGTCTCCCTTTGGGTAAAGACCGCTATCACTATTGATGAGTCCCCATGCCCACAGGTATGAGATTTTATTAATAGTGGCACTTTACTTACTAGATGTGTGTGTATATATATATATATATATATATATATATATATATATATATATATATATATATATATATATATATATATATATATATATATATATATAAAGGTAGATAAAATCCAATGCGATAGAGGTCTTTGCCCAAAGGGAGACTGAATTTTTTATCATTAACAATTGACATGAGTTAATTGTTAAAATAAGTTTGCTTTATTCTTTTCATAATGCTCACATTAAAATTTAAATTCGTTGTTTTCATACTAAATGTAAGCGTCTTTTACAGTGTTTAACACCGTGATTGACCCCACTCAATTCATCCCCACTCTTATGGGTGATAATTATAAGATATGGAAAGATAAGGTGCTTCTAGCCTTAGGATGCATGGACCTTGATTTGGCCCTTCGTACGGATGAGCCCGCTCTCCCTACAGCGGAGAGTCACACCAACTGATCGTACTCTGTATACGAGCGATGGCGAGAGATCCAATCGTCTTAGTATAATGGTGATCAAGCCCCACGTCAGTCAGAGCAATAGGGAATCCATCCCCGAGTGCAAGACTGCTAAAGAACTGATAGGGGCCATTGACGAACAGTTGTGTCAGCTCGGATAAAGCTCAGGGACAGCACCCTAATGGCAAAAACTCTGTTCATGAAGCTAAAAGGACAGATAGCTTAAGGGG
Source organism: Platanthera guangdongensis (assembly GCA_039583875.1). Lineage (NCBI taxonomy): Eukaryota > Viridiplantae > Streptophyta > Magnoliopsida > Asparagales > Orchidaceae > Platanthera > Platanthera guangdongensis. The sequence continues at coordinate 161,219,460 of CM077148.1, forward strand.
ACACATTATGGAGATGAGAGACATAGCTGCACAGCTGAAGGCATTGGATGTCGACTTCTCAGAGTCAGTTCTGGTTCATTTTATTTTGACTTCATTGCCTGCTGATTTCAGGCCTTTAAGGTATCTTACATGACACATAAGGAAAAATGGTCGGTGAATGAGCTATTGAACATGTGCGTTCAAGACAGGCAGACTGAAGCAAGAGAAATCGAATTAGGCATCTTGTGACACACAAGAAAGGGCAGTCAAGCAAGTCCAAAGTTGACCCAAAGGATAAAGGCAAGGGGATAGCGCTTTCCATAAAGAAAACGGATAACATGAAGCTATCTACCTATTTTTTCTGCAAGAAGAAGGGTCACATGAAGAAGGACTGCAATAAATATAAGGCATGGCTTGCAAATACTGGAGGTATGACATCTTTAGTTTGCTACGAATCAAATTTGTAAATTCTCATGATTTTCATAATACATGGTGGATTGATTCAGGCTCCACAATACATGTTTCTACTGTTATGCAGGGGTTTCAAAGTCTAAGGAAACCAGTGATGGAGAGATGTGTGTCTATTCAGGGAACAAGATGCCATCGAGTGTTGAAGGTATGAGGACATACAGGCTCATCCTACAGACTGGATACATTTTGGACCCGGAGAAGACTTTTTATATCCCTACTTTTTCTAAAAAATCTAGTATCTGTATCAAGACTAGCGCCTACGGGCTTTAATTTTCAGTTTAAAGACACTTCTTTTCTGATTATTAAAGATTCAGTTACTGTTGGCTCTGGTATATGACAGATGAATTATATAGTCTGAGTCTTGATTCAAATTATATGCAATCTTTCACTGTGATGCATGCTAATAGTAGTAATTTCAATGTGAAAAATAATCACTCGTCTAGCTTATGGCATAGGAGATTGGGTCACATCTCCATAGAGCGCCTAAAAAGATTAGTGAAGGAAGGTGTCATTTAAACACTTGACTTCTCTGATTTTGAATCTTGTATTGGTTGCATGAAAGGAAAGCAAACCAAAAGTCAAATAAAGGGGCTAGAAGAAGTGATGAAAAATAAAGATAATTCACACTGATATATGTGGACCATTCACCACCCCATGTATGAATGGTCAAGAGTATTTTATTACCTTCATTGATGATTTTACGAGATACATGTATCTCTACCTTTTAAATGACAAATCTGAAGCGATAGATGTTTTCAAGGTTTATAAGGCAGAGGTAGAGAAACAATCTAGTTTGAGTATCAAAATCGTAAGATCAGATAGGAGTGAGTGGTGAGTATTACGGTAGATCCACAAATGAAGGTCAAAGACCCGATCCATTTACCAAATTCCTTGAGGAACATGGAATTATAGCTCAATATACAACGCCTGGCACACCACAACAAAATGGTGTAGCTGAAAGGAGGAATCGTACTTTGATGGACATGGTCAGAAGCATGACAAGTGTCTCAACTCTCCTTCGTGCATGTGGAGTGAAGCCTTGAAAACACGCCGTGTATCTCTTAAACAGGGTTTCCATCCAAGCCGTTCCCAAAAAAACCTTTGAGTTATGGAATGGATGGAAACCCAGCTTGAATCATGTGCACATATGGGGCTGTCAGTAGTAGAGGTTAGGGTGTATAACCCACATGAGAAGAAACTGGACCCGAGGACAGTCAGTGGTTTTTTCATTGGCTATGCAGAAAAGTCCAAGGGTTACAGATTTTATTGTCCATCTCACCAGCTCAGAATAGTAGAAGCAAGGAATGCTAATTTTATTGAGAACAATAGCACTGACGAGAGCTGCTCTCACAAATCTGTGTTAGAAGAGGTGCAAGATTCTGCACCTTCAAGTAGTAGTGTTGAACCTGGTGGGCTCATACCTATTATGGCTCAACACATACCTATTCAGATTCCATCTTGTGATGAAGTGGTTGAGAATATTCCTATTCCAAGCTCTCATGAAGGTGTGGTTAGTGAGGCAGTCATTCAGGAAACACAACCAGTGTTGAGGCTGCACACAACTACTCAATCAGTCATATTAAGGAAATCCTCAAGAGTTAAAAGATCAGCTATTCCATCAGATTACGTTGTATACTTACAAGAGACCGACTATATGTCTGGACTCAATCATGACCCTATCACCTTCTCAGAATCCATAAGCCGTACAGATTCTGATAAGTGGCTTGATGCTATGAAGGAAGAGTTAAACTCAATGGCACACAATCGAGTATGGGATCTAGTAGAATTACCAGATGGCCATCGTGTGGTAGGTTGCAAATGGGTCTTTAAGACCAAAATTGATGCCTCTGGTAAGATCGAACGATATAAGGCAAGACTTGTTGCCAAAGGATTCCTTCAAAAGGAGGGTGTTGATTATCATGAAACCTTCTCGCCGGTTTCAAAGAAGGATTCACTAAGAATAATATTGGCCCTTGTAGCTCATTTTGATCTGGAACTACAACAGATGGATGTCAAAATGGCATTCTTAAATGGGGGTCTTGAGGAGGAAATATACATGAATCAACTTATAGGTTTCTTTTCCAAGAAACATAAAAACCTTGTATGCAGACTAAGGAAGTCAATATATGGGCTAAAACAAGCCTCACGACAATGGTATTTCAAGTTTCATAATGTTATTATCTCATTTGGGTTTGAGGAAAACATTGTGGATCAATGTATATACATCAAGGCCAGTGAGTGTAAATTCGTAATATTAGTCCTGTATGTTGATGATATTCTGTTAGCAAACAATAACTTGGGAATGCTAAGGGAGACTAAACAATTTCTTTTCCAAAATTTTGACATGAAAGATTTAGGGGAGGCATCATATGTCTTAGGAATTGAGATACATAGAGAAAGATCTAAAAAGATCTTGGGGTTATCTTAGAAGGTCTATATTAACAAAGTTTTGGAGATATTTAATATGAGAAATTGTTCAAGTTCTATAGCTCCTATAGTAAAGGGTGACAAATTCAGTTTGTCACAATGTCCCAAGAATTCTCTGTAATTAGAATCCATGAAGAATATTCCATATGCATCTGCGGTCGGTAGTTTGGTCTATTTAGAGGTTTGCACTAGACCATACATTACATTTGTAGTAGGAATGTTGGGGAGATATCAAAGTAATCCTGGAGCAGAGCATTGGACAACAATTAAGAAGGCCATGTGATACCTCAAGGGGACGAAGGATTACATGCTTACATATAGAGAGTCTGATCATCTGGATATAGTTGGATACACGGATGCAGACTTTGCGGGTTGCCAGGATTCGAGGAAGTCCACTTCTGGCTGCATTTTCATGCTTGCCGGCGGTGCAGTTGCTTGGAAGAGTGTCAAACAAACTCTCATAGCATCTTCGACCATGGAAGCAGAGTTCATTGCGTGTTATGAAGCAACGAAGCAGGCATTATGGTTGAAGAATTTTTCTTCAGGGCTTAAGGTGATGGGTTTAATACCTAAGCCAATAAAGCTTCTATGTGACAATGCTGCAGCAGTGTTCTTTGCTAAGAACAACAAAAGTGGGAGCCGCAGCAAACACATCGATATTAAATTTTTGGTGGTTAGAGAAAATGTAAGGGAGAGTAAAATCATCATTGAGCATATAGGCACACTGCTTATGATAGCAGATCCCATGACTAAGGGGCTCCCACCTAATTTGTACAAAAGTCATGTTGACAGAATGGGACTTGTGGACTCATTTGATGGTTAAGAAGTCATAACATTTATTATGACTCTTCTTTCTTTTGGGATTAATGCAGTACTTTAACTTTCTATCTCTTTGATGCGCATTAAAGTTATTATAAGAGATTTTGTATTGCGTTAAAGAGTGGGAGTATCCACTCACAAAGTTACATTTCCACATAAGGCACTTGATAGGATTTAGTGATTACATTGTAATTATGGAAGGAAGTGTCCGCCATTTGAGATACAACCGCCACAGTTCCTGCAATTGTGACGTCCTGTTCAAGTATTCAGTGATCACATAAAGTTTGGGTTGAGAGTCATTGTTTTTATATTATTAAAGTATGGCCATACGTAAAGTTTTGTTGTTAATTGGCACCCCACGAGTCTAGCGTTATTTCACTATTATAAAATAATCTAATTATTTTCTAAACATTAAAGTAGGTTTCTACGCGTTGAATCAAGTGGGAGAGTGTTAGTCTCGTTTTTCCATAATGATTCAACATCGTAGTTGTGTGGTGGGGTGCTTAGTATAAAGTGTGACTTGTCGGACCCAAGTGTGATCGTGGTTTGCGGTTTGATCGGAGGTTCAGTCAAGATCCTCTAGATGGGAGGATGGACGGCCCCGATCGTACATGTCTTAATTAATGCCCTGGTATTGAGTATAAAGGTGAGAAAAAACCCATCTAAAACTCACCACTCTCATATACGGTTCAGTTGAGAGAATAACCCCCAAAATACCGGAAGCCCTAACCCCCTTTTTCGCGATTTCTGCGTTTCCGCCGGTCCCGCAACACCCTAGCAGCGCCGGCGGTTTCCCATCGTGATTTCCCGGTGCTTCGCCTCCCGCGAAACCCCAGCAGCAGTCGACGGAGGTTTCCCGGTGCCTCGTCTCCCGCGACAACCTAGCAGCGCCGGCGGTTTCCCAGTTTCCCGATTTCCCGGTGAAGGCTTCCCGCTCCAGCACTTCACCGGCTCAGGCGACATCACTTCACTGCCGCTGCATCTCAGCAAGAAGGCGCCGACGAGATCATTTCTTCTGGGATCTATTCCGCTCCAGTTCTTCTGCAGATTTCTGCTCTCGCTTGGCCCCCCATGGCCGGAGGTATAACACGTTTCTAACTCCTCTATATTATCGATCCTTTCCGCTGCACTACGCAACTAACATTCTCCACCATGCCCACTGCCTTGTCAAGTGCGTCTTGAGTTTATGCTTCAACAAAAACATGAAGATCTTCATTTTTTGAGGGATCTGGCTTTATGTCTCTCTTCTATTGCAGTCTGCCTTCCTTCACTGATCCCTTCCCTCTGATAACAATCTTTGCACTTGTTTATTTCTCCATCCTCTTTTGAGTGTTACCCTCGGGTCCAATGATGAGTTCGATAAAATTGTATCCTGGATATTCCTTCATAGGAATATAGAGTTTCTTATGGAGCTTGGGAGGACGGTAATCTGCAGGAGGTCGGAACGCAGGGTTTTTCTGTATCAGCTTTGAGATAATCACCTGCCTCTCTTTCATCAGTTTTTCTCTTGCTCTATACTCTCGGGTATTAATTTTGATTCCGAGATTATCATAGATCGGCTCAGGGGAGGGATAGCGAGCGCATTCAGGCCTGTCATCTAGAGGTATCCCAGACTGGAGCTTGTGGTTGATCTCGAGAAGAAGAATATTGAGCGTTTGTACCTCAGGATCAAGGTCTGCAATGAAGTCCTTCATGAAATCAGGAAGCTGCATAACAGGAAGAGGATCGTCTTCAGCCCACTAGGACTTCCTTTTGCATCCAACACCTGAACCATCACCTCCATTCTGGTCGGAAGCATCGGTGTCCCATCGGCTCCGCCGGTGCCGTCGACTGCTCGTCTCTTCTTCCCCGCCGGAGAAGTCTCTATCGGTTCCGATGTGGGTCTTGGGAAGAGCACTGTCGATCTGAGGTTATCACATGGAGGAGATCATCATGGAGCTGCAGATCGTGAAGGGGCGGAGATAAGAAATGTATTTTATAGAGCTTTAGGGTGGAATATGATACGGTGGGAAGAGGAATTTGCTGGGGTAAATTTGGGCGGGATATTAGAAATGACTAAAGTAACCAATTATTTTCAAATCAATTTGAAATTACAAGTGAATTAGTAGTAGAATGAGTGGGTAAAAATGGGAATATAAATGTTGCACCAAAGGGGGTTTCTTCTTTATAGAATAGTATATATATATATATATATATATATATATATATATATATATATATATATATATATATATATATATATATATATATATATATATATATATATATATATATATATATATATATTATATATATATATATATATATAGGAGTGACAGGCACGGGCTTTCGGCCCGGAGGGCATTCGGTGAGGGGCGACATTAGGTGGGGGAGCAACATATGTAGTGGGGGTAACATTTGTCGTGACTGGTGATATTTGTTGGGGGAGAGACATTTGGGGGTGGGCGAGTGATATTTGTCATAGGGGCAACATTTGTTGTGGTCGGCGACATTTGTCGTAGACAAAGTTTTGTCTCTTTGGCGCAAAATTGTGTGTCGTGGAGGCAACATTTGTCCTGGGAGCGACATTTGTCATGCGGGAGACATTTGTCGTGTGGGTGACGACATTTATCGTGGGGGCGACATTTGTCATGAGTGCGACATTTGTCGTGTGTGTGACATTCGTCGTGAGGGCGACATTCATCGTGAGAGCGACATTCATTGTGTAAGACCCCCTCCCCCTTACCAAGGAGGGCAACCCGATCTTATGCCAGAACCGCCGTCTTACGGTGACACTAACGCACAGGTTAGTCGACACCGCAACACGCCGATTCTGCCGGCTTTTACGATCATATAACATGTAGGCCAATACGAGAAAATGAGAATAGCAGTGTAACAAATCTACTAGTCCACAAGTCACAGAGTACATGTTATATATATGCGAAATGAAAAGTACAGAAACATAGTCCATATGAGTACAAAATGAAAGAGTAATAAGGGCTTATGCCCAGTACATCATATCAACTCTCTCTCTCAAATAAAAGCGGAAGCTATACTGATACATCAGAACTCGTCCCACCTGAGGACGCACAGTAGTGGTAGTAGCCTACTGTAGCGGTATCTGCTCATCATGTCTTGTCTCCTCGACGTGCTGACACTCCATCTCCACGGGCTCCTAAAAATAGTATGGTCACCGACCATTAGTCAAAAAGACTAAGTCGTTTCCTCCGCACCTCGCCCCACAACTCCTAGGCACCGAGCGGGAGGACGAAGCGGAGGACAACATGGGGTAGCAAAAGTGGAAGCAGGTGACAAGAACTAACTAGCAGTTGTAATAGGTATTACTATTCTACTCTAGCAGTTCTAAGTATATAGTATAAGTAAGTAAAGTGCAGTACTAGTAAAAGAAGTAAAGCACAGAAAGTAAGAGCATGGAAATAAAACTATTCTACCACTATACTACCATCACAAAAGTACCCTAACTTATATAAATGTCTATACAAATATATAAGTTAGGATTTCCAGGAAATTTAACTTATCATATAAAAGAGCCCATACTAGTTTATATGATAAGGATCTATGAAACGTATGACCTAATATGAATGAATGTTATGATGCAATTTTATGCACATGCAAGTACAACTCACACACAACGACTCTGTGATCACAGACCTTTAGTTCCCACTTTTTGAGAGCTAGCATCACTCCCGGGTACCACCGCTGTGGCTACGACAGCAGAGCGGGCGTCTCCACTTCTAGGCCGGTATGCACACTACCAAGCCTCAGACCCCTCTCATATGCCTCTGTACACGCCCAAGGTGCACTCTAGAGTCTCGTGTACGTACTTTGCTGACAACCCGTCAGTCTTGTTGGGTCGGATGTACGTTATCGGGGATTGTCCTCCAGACCGCAGTGTAAAACAACCCACTGGCCCCTCTAACCCTCACAAACGCCTGGTGTGCCGTACTGCCATCGGTGTGACGAACGGCCAGTACCGCATGCCTCGCCACTATATTTATGCACATGAAAGTATTTTATTCTGAGCCTTCCGCTCACAGGACCAAACCCATCCTGAATCCCTCAAACCCAACACAGGTGAGAACGCACAAGAGTGCCTTTATACCAATTCCCTCAAACCCTACACGGGTGAGCACACAAAATAGTGTCTTTATACCAATTCCCTCAAACCCTACACGGGTGAGCATATACCATGAAACTCTCCAACCCTACACGGGTGAGAATGTACTACAAATGTCTTAACCTATTAGACTACTCTTGTCTACGGATTATTATACTTAGTGATTTAAGGTTAATCCCAGGACTGCACAGGGTATACCCAGTGAAGGGCTCTCGGGGGCACTAGGAACCAAGATGGGATGAAGCACAAAGTTCCCTTTCGCAAGGATATTTTCTTTAGTTGATGACTACCGTTAATTTATCCCCATCTTTCATTATTACTCTTTGGTAATCCTAATGACTTAGAAAGTTCTCAGAAGGGCGACGGTCCTCCGCCGGCCTCCAATTCAGTTGCTAGCTAAAGACTTGCACTTTTACTCCCGTCACTAAGACAAATACTACCCACCAGGGATTATTCCTATTGCACTCCCCTATTCTTCCGATAATCAATCCTCTGGTAATCCCGTAAAGCATGACCTATTTATGCTATATGCAGACCATGTCCTATTATTACCCCGAAAATGGAATTTTCCAATTATTAGGGCCTCTTGCCCCTAACTATTTATCCTAGGGTGGTATGGACTAATGAAACTAACATATGAATTCTCATAATTTTCCTTGGTCAATTAATCCCTTAATTAATTTATTTTTTTTAACTTTCTATGCCAAGTTACACATGAAGTGTCATAAATTATGATCCCACTGACCCAAAAAATTTTCATAAGTTGTAGAATGGTAAGATAATACTGTCAGCCAAGTTTTATAATTTTCTCTTCAATTATTCTATTTATCTCTTAAATAATTCAAAATTCACATATTGAATATTTTTCAAAGGAGGTATAAGGAATTCATTTCCAAAAATTCTAAGAAAATTCCAGCAAGCTCATAATATTAAAAGAGTGTCAAAAACAGAATTTCACTAAATTTCAAGTAACAATGGCTATAAATGTTTATTTCTGAATAATTTACCAAAATGACATTATGAAGATTTAAAACATTATGATTCATCCAAAAATACTGAGAAAATTAATCAATAAATTTGCATTAATAAATTTTCTACTGAGTATTTGCATTAATGTTAAATTAAATGAAATAATGATAAAAATGTAATTTCCACATTTCTCTTATCAATATTCCTCAAACAGAGACATAAAAATTTTCAGAAGTTAAACATGTCATGATATTGTCCTTGACAAAATTTGGGGAAATAACTAAGTGACAAACCTAATTTCAACATTTATTCTTCAAAAGTCCTATTAATTCAATAAATCCAAATAATGAGATTTTTGATTCCAAAAATCCCATTATTTCAATGAGGGGTAAACCCCATCCTAATAGGCCACTGAAATTAATTACATGAATTTTGCATGATCCAAATGGGCCTAATACTCAAAATTTCAAAAATTACTATTGGCACCCCAAGCCTAAACATGTCCAACATTTGCATGTGGGATTACCCACCATACATTGGTCCAAACTTGATGAAATTTAAAAAATATATTGATAATGTCCTTAAGGACTAGCCACAAAAATATGGGGACATTTGGTGCCCTAATACTCCAAAAATTCCATTAATTTCATTTTATGTATTTTGAATAAAACTATAGGAAACATTTTCCCACAAATTCCCAATTTTTGGCAGGGTCTAAATATGCCCAAAATATGCATGCACGCAAAATTTGGGGCCATTTGGATTAATGGTTTGGCTTGGGCATCATTTTGAAATTCTGCTCTAGCCTAAGACCAGTCTTGGTAGAATGGCTCTACAGGGAGCCCTACACCTCCACATTATAACTTTAGGGTGTCAAATTAAAGTTAAGACCTAGGGATACAGTTTATATGTTGAACATGTTTTCCGAATCGTCTTCCAAAAGGCCTAAAATTAGTCCGCAAGATACATAAATAAGTGTGACAGAATACTAAAGTTTAATATATTAATAAAACACAAATCTTAAAGCAATAATGGAGGGCATCCATTCATCTTCTTCCTCCAGCCAAGGGCCGCGATTGCCCCGACCTAGAGCACCTTCAAACCTCATTTCCCGGCCACCCCTTAGCCTCCACGGCCGGCTACCACCACCACCACCTCCGTTGAGGTGGTGGCCAACATTTGGCGGCAAAATGGTGGCCGGAGGCGGCGGTTTCCGGCGAACTTGCACTCCATCAAAATTCCAAAATCCATGAAAAAGCTCACCTTGGATCTGGCTCATTTGAGCCAGATGTCTCGTCTAATAGATCTAGGAAACTAGCACAGGTAGAGGTGAGGTGAAACGGACCTGTATGGCGGCGCGACGGCGAGTTTGGCGGCGGTTGGCCATGGAAATTTTTCTCTCCGGCGAGCTTGCTCCCGAACTCGATTCTCCACCAAAAGCTTTGATCCAGATATCGAATTCCACTCTTTTCCACCTTCTGAAGCTAATGGTGTAGTCGGTTTGAGCTGAGGATGGCTGTATAGGGAGACACTATCTATGTGAGCTCGGTTTGGGCTTTGGTTGTGTCACCAAGGGTGCCAAGTGGTCACCATTCTGCCAATTCCTCTTGGAATTTACTAAGGAGGCCAGCCAGCACCATTGTGGGCTGATGGAGCCAAGTCCATGTGGCTTCTTCCTCTTAACTCACCTTCTCTCTCCTCCTTTGGGTAATTTCTCTAAAATGCCCTCTTGCATGCACTCTCTCTCCTAATTTAGAGGGGTAGGGCTGGTCTTGTTCACTTGGGCTGGCCATGGGCCAAATTTGGTGTGCTTGGTCCAAGGAGAGTGAGCTTAGCCTTCATTTTCTTCTTTAAGTCAATTGTGTTGACTATGTTGACTTTTAGTTGACTTGGTCAACCATGGTCGGTGGGATGACCCCACTTGGTGGTCATGGGTCTAATGGCACTACCCAAGTTGGGTCGGGTCAAGGTGGTGCCCTACTTGGGCTAATTGGGCTTATAGGTATAGGTTTGACCCAATTAAGGCCAAGGTTAACTTTGGTCAACTAGGGTCAAAGGGTCGACCTAATGACCTAACCATGGCTCACTTAGATTATTTTTTAGGGTTAGGGCAATGTGGTGGGGTCATGGTATGGCTAGAGCTCCTATATAGGCTAGTTTGACCTGGCCCATATAGTGGGCCCCACATGGCTACAACTCACTACCTAGGGTAAACCTAGCTAATCACCCTAGCATCCACCCATGTCTAACCCAATCTAAGTTAAGGGAGTCTAGAAGTAACATGGGATGTTACACATTGTGGGAGCAACATTCATTGTGGAGAAAACATGTGGGGGTTGCATTTATTGTGGGCGGCAACATTTGTCGTAGTCAGTGGCATTAGTCATGGTTGACGACATTGGTCGTTGTCAACGACATTGGTCGTTGTCAGCGACATTGGTCGTGATCGGCGACATTTGTCGTGGGGCCGACATGTGTTATGGGGGGAGACATATTTTGTGGGTGGCAACATTGGTCGTGAGCGGGGACATTAGTCGTAGACAACAACATTGGTCATGGGCGGCGACATTAGTCATGGGCAGCGACATTTGTCGTAGGTGGTGGCATTGATCGTGGGCGGCGACATTGTACGTGGTCAGAGACAATGGTCGTGGTCAGTGACATTGGTCGTGGTCGGCGACATTGATCGGGGGCAGCGACCTTCGTTGGGGGGGGGGGGGGTGCGACATTGGTCATTGGCAGTGACGTTAGTCATGAGCGGTAATTTTTGTATTATTCATATTAAGTTTCTACGTGTATTCATACTGTTCAACATCCTAATGAGTAGGATTACTGAACCAACTCCACAATCTATGCATGTATAGGCAGATGGGCATCATGGGCATGCAGACAAAGATGCTAATGGAAGGAGGAACGTTTGAAATCAGCAAACAAAACATAAAATTATATATAGGAGGTTTTCAAAATTTCAAATGTTTTGAGTACCTCAAAACCAAGAGCTAAGAGGAAATAAGTGGTTTTCAAAATGAAATTAGAACACTAAAAATCGAACCTAAAAAAGAATCTTGATATATATACTATAAGAAATAAAAAAAGTTATTCAAGCAAATGTCCCAAGCTCATGAATAAAAAAATGGGAAAACTTCCAATTTGATTGGAAGTTTTTCTCGTTATATTACAATGTTCTCTTGAAATAAAAATTTAAAATGAAATTGAATGAACCCATGGAAACATTATTTTGATATGATGCATGTAGTGTTTAACAACTCACAACAATTGTTAACATGTTTAAAGTTTATAGTTGCCTACCTAAATCACCTAGAGGGGGGTGAATAGGTGATTTGTGCGTCTTTTTGCGGAATAAAAATTACAAACCAATGCACAGATCTATCTACCAATCAAACACAGACGAGACAAGATTTATAGTGGTTCCCCAACCTTAGGTACATGCACTTTTCCTCACCGATCTAGCAATACACTAGATTCGACTACACCACTATCTCGAATTGAAAATCAATCCTACCCTCAGAATAATATTCCTACAATCTCGATCCACAAAACGGATCTACACTCGGAAGATAAAGCTTCCTACAAACTCGGAGACAAAAGCTCCTACACTCGGAGAAATTTCTCCTACAATAATGAAATAAATTTTGTATAGAAATACAAACAGTGATCCCTTGTTCAGATCTGTAACAGTCGACCCGAAATTTCTTCTTCTAGGCTTTGCAGATTTATCAAAATGATGAATAGAAATCTCGAGAAGAATGGATCTGAACCTTCTTGGCTTCTCACGATCGATCTAGTCAGAGGATAAGGAGTTGAGCGAATCTCGATCTAGAGAGCCTTCTTGATCTGAATCCTCAAAAGTTGAAATCCTAGTCGGTCGGGAATCAACAACGACGGCGGCGGCGGATTTTGTTTCTTAGAGAGAGAGAGAAGACAGAAAAATTGAGAGAGTACGACTGCAAAACTTCTTAAAAAAATAATCTTCTTAGAATTATTGGGGTTTGTTGGTTAAGATAAGACTATATATAGGATCAGAAAAGATTAGACATGATTAAGTCATTATGAGAGACACGTGGACCAATCACGTCAAAGTTTATGAATAAGACCGTTATTTTGGACTTAATGAATTTTCGGAAAAGTCAAAATAAAATACTCGAGATATATAAGATTACTCGAGTACATGCAACACTACTCGAGTAGGTAGAAGATGACTACTCGAGTATATAAGAAAAACTACTCGAGAGAGTATGAGATGATTACTCGAGTACATGAAGTCAACTACTCGAGTAAATAAGAAGAAAAGGAATCAGCTACTCGAGTAACAAGTATAACATACTCAAGTACCTACGTACTTACACGAGAGGTGGAGTAAATTACTCGAGTAAAATAAATACTACTTGAGTATAAGAAATACTACTCGAGACAAAGACGTAGAAAATTTTTGGAACAGGAAAACTGTATTACTCGAGTATAGAAGACGAACTACTCGAGACAAATAGAACTACTCGAGTATATAAGATGACTACTCGAGTAATTTAATTAGAGAAATTTTCTGGAATGGAATCCTGGATTACTCGAGTATAAATACTGGACTACTCGAGTAGTAGATGAACTACTCGATACAAATGGAACTACTCGAGTATATAAGATAAAACTAATCGAGACAGAAAATAAATCTACTCGAATATTATACAGAGCTACTCGAGTATTTAACTTAGAAAATTTTGAGAAGAGAATTTCTGTAAAACTCGAGAGGAGAAAAGAAACTACTCGAGTAGTTGTCTTAACTACTCGAGAGCCATAATTGACTACTCGGGATATATCTTAGCTACTCGAGTAGGAGTATTATTACTTGAGTATGAACTCAGTAACTTACTCGAGTAAGTAAATAACTACTCGAGTACTTTACTTAGGAAAATTTTCTTGACATATTTTTCTTCTTCTAAGGGATGATCAGCATCAAGTCTTTTCACATAGTCCTAGAGCTTGAATATGAAGTGTATCCCAATAGAGAGGCTACACATGAGTCAACACCTTGGATCACACAATGAGGGATTACATTATATGGTCCTGTGTTTGGTGACCCATTGTAGACTGACATTGGTTTACACTTCCCATAAGATTCCTGCAAACACATAACTCAAACCAAGCATCAAATACAACTTAATTCATTTTAGTTCAAGGATTGCTTCATCAAATCTTAGTTAGTGTGGATACAATACCCAACAATCTCCCCATATTTGTAGAAGTCAGAACCCTTAACACTAAGGTGAATTATAGACATAAAAAGAATGCTAAGTATATAAGCAGTGTAAGCAAGCAAAAGACTATGAAAAGGATAATACGATCAAAAACCTAGAATTATATAAGTGTGATTATCCAGAAATGTCATTAACAACAAAAATCATTTCCACAACACATAAGCCCTTTTTTCTAGTTCTGATGATGTTGCCTGTCCTGTTTCTCTTACTGTCTCCTTTGGTAGCTGAAAGGCTTTGGATAATACCTGGGAGGTCTTGAAGGAGCAGGAGGATTGTTTCTTCCATATTCTCTGTCATATATCCTCCTTTTGGTCATAGATTTCTCATATAACTCCCACTACTGGGAACTGTAGTGAATATTCCTGCTCTCATGGTAATCCAAAACTAATTTGAGTGTTTCCAGGATGAGGGACTTAGAAGTGGGAGACCAAACCTCAGCATGTTCAGGAGCTGGAGTAGGAATGGACTTGCTTGCAGAAGCACCATCACCATACTTTCTTTTCTTTTTGTAAGTCTGAATTTCAGGAGGAGCTTTGAAGAAAATATCTGCAGGATCTTCATCCCAACCCTGAGTATAGGTATCAGGAGGGGCAACAGAATCACCAGGCCTAGGAGAAAAAGTGGGTTGAGGAGCTTGAGCAGGAACATCAGCAGCTAGTGGGTTCAAATGATGAGGGATAATGTTTGGATCAGCAGCAATTTCAGGAAGGATCTGGTTGTGCATCCAGACAGCAATGTCGTAGGTGTGGAATTTGACACTGTATTTGTTTCATGACATCATTGTGAATCTCTATCATCTTAGTTTCACATAATTCTTTCTTGAGGGTAACAAATTTTTCGAGATATTCTTTTACCAATCCATCCCCCTTTCTGACTTCAACAGATAGCTTGGTAATAGCATCTTCTTTGAAGAGTCCAACTTCTTCACAAATCTTCACCTTAGTTGCTTCAGCTCTTTTATCCAACTCTATTTGATTTCCAGGTAGGGTAACACTCTATTCCATAACTTGGCCAACATTAGTTATAGTGTGGTCTAAGGCTTTGCCACCAATTTAGAAAAGATATTTGAGCTGATCAGTATTATGCTGGATCTCAGCAAATCCTCTACTCATCTCAGTTTCTAGAGCAGTTACCTTATTAGTGACAGTCTTTATACAAGTATCAAAGTAAGATTTTTGTTCTTGAAGGACTAAAGGCTACAGTATGATTACGAATGGTAGTGTATTCTTCTCAGATGTGGCTTATGTTGAAGGATTGGAACACAATCTTTTAAGCATAAGCCAGCTCTGCGATAAAGGCTATATAGTAGAATTTCATGTAGACAAGTGCTTGATAAAATTGGTAGAGAATTTGGAAACGATTCTATCAGGCACTCGTAGTAGAAATATATTTTGTTTGAATTTTATTTGCATAGACTCTTCTACGCCAGTGTGCTTTTTGGCTAAACATAGTGCGTCTCTTGGGGACCAATGATACAAGATACTAACACATATTAATTTCAAGACTATTAATAAATTATTTTCTCTTAATTTATTACGTGATGCCCCAAATGTCAAGTGCGCTAAAGATAGAACTTATCACGCATGTGTAAAAGGCAAGCAAACAAGAGCTACCTTTAAAAGCATTATTGACAAAGATTCTAATAGATGTTTACATCTACTTCATATGAACTTGTTCGGTCCACTATAAGTTATAAGTTTGGGAGGCAAAGATTATAAATTGGTTATTATTGATGATTACTCACGCTTTGCGTGGGTGTTATTTCTAAAACACAAGTCAGATACTTTTTGACATCTTTACTAATTTTGTCAGGCAGATCCAGAATGAATACAACTGTTCCGTAGTCAAAATCAGAAGTGACATTGGAATAAAGTTCAAGTCTGGGGTCATGATAGAATTCTGTGAAAGCCTAGGTATCTTTCATGAGTTTTCCTCTCCTCATACTCCTCAACAGAATGGAGTACCTGAGAGAAGGAATAGAACACTCATAGAGGCCTGCAGGACCATGTTGAGTGATGCCTCACTACTAGAATATTTCTGGGCTGAAGCCATTAACACTGCATGTCACGTGCAAAATCGAGCACTCATAAACAAAAACTATAATAAGACACCTTACGAACTACTAAAGGGCAGGAAGCCGACTATTTCATACTTTAGAATCTTTGGTTGTAAGTACTTCATCCTTAACAATGGCAATTATCACACTACTAAATTTAGTGAAAATAGCTTTGAAGGTATTTTTGTAGGGTATAGTAGCAATAGTAAGACATATAGGATTTTTAATAAGAAAACCATTGTTGTAGAAGAATCTATTCATGTTGTATTTGATGAGACGAGCTTGCTGCAAGACAGCTCTTCTAGTGTGTTTATTGAAGAAGCAAGTTCAAAGATAAAAGAATTAAACTTGGATGAGCCAATATAAGAGAAAGATCAAAAGTTCATCAAAATCATCACTCCAACACCAATTGGAGAGGTTGATGACCATGATGAAGATACCATTCAAGTTAATGAAGTCAATCCTGTGGTTGAAGAAGCTCCAGATGCAAGGACTCTAGAGCTCAAACATTTGAAGGATCACCCAATGGACCAAATCATAGGAGATCCCCGGGATGGTGTCAGAACTCGTAGAGGTATAACTAATGAAAATTTATATTTTAGTTTTCTCTCACAGGTCGAACCGAAGAAGTTTGAGGAAGCAAACTCAAACGCATCATGGATAATGACAATGAAAGAAGACTTGAATCAATTCAAGTGTTGCCAAGTTTGCAAGCTTGTTCCAAGACCCAAAGGCAAGAACGCCATCAAAACAAAGTGGGTCTACAGGAACAAGATGGACGAGGAAGGTACAATCATAAAGAACAAGGCCAGACTCGTCGCCAAATGATACATACAAGAAGAAGGAATCTACTTTGATCAGACGTATGCACTAGTGGCAAGGCTGGAGGCAATCCAGTTATTCCTAGCATATACAACACTTAAGGGATTCACTGTCTATCAGATGAACGTGAAGTCGGCCTTCCTTAATGGTGACATAAAGGAAGAGGTGTATGTGGAACAACCTCCAAGTTTCGTTGATTCTAACTTTCCTGATCATGTCTATCTTTTATTTAAAGCTTTATATGGTTTGAAATAATCTCCTCGAGCTTGGTACGAGACGTTGTCTAACTCTTTCTTGAGAACTAGTTCATAAGAGGAAAGATAGATAAGACATTATCTCTTAGGGAAATAAAAGACAAGATTTTGCTAGTTTAAATTTATGTCGATGACATCATATTTGGCTCTACTGACGACAACCTCTGCAAAAAATTTTCCAAACTTATGCAAGGGAAGTTCGAAATGAGCAATATGTGAGAGCTTAAGTATTTCCTAGGATTTCAGGTGAAACAATCTGAAGATGGAATTTTCATCTCTCAGACGAAGTTCTCCAAGGAGTTAATTAAGAAATTCGAAATGAAGAACGCAACCTCTATGAGGACTCCAGTAGGTTCAACTATGTCTGTGGACAAGGATGAGAAAGGGAAACCTTTTGATGAAACCAAGTTCAGAAGCATAATTGGATCCTTGCTCTATCTTACTGCTAGTAGACTGGATATAATGTTTTCAACATGCATGTGTGGTAGATTTCAAGTGAACTCTAAGGAATCTCACTACGCTACTGCAAAGCGGATTTTGAGATACCTTAAAGGTAAACCAAATCTTGGCTTACGGTACCCAAGAAGTAATGACAACAAACTAATTGGTTTTTCAGACCCAGATTTTGCAGGAAGCAAAGATGATAGAAAGAGCACTTCTGGGACTTGCCAATTCCTTGGAAGGAGGCTCATTTCATGGAGCAGCAAAAAGCAAAATTGTGTCGCGATCTCAACTGCCGAGTTAGAATACATTTCTGCCGGCAGTTGTTGTGCACAATTGCTTTGGATAAAGAACCAACTTGAAGACTACAATTTGAAAGTTAAGGACATTCTTTTATTTTGCGACTGCTCCAGTGCAATTTCCATAGCCAACAATCCAGTCTCTCACAGATGGACAAAGCACATAGAGCTGCAATACCACTTCATCAGGGAGCATGTGGAGCATGGTGACATAAATCTCCAATATGTCCCAACTAACGGGCAGATTGCAGATATATTCACGAAGTCGCTGGACGAGGCCAAGTTCTCTTTCTTCAAAATAGAACTTGGCATGCTCAACAAGGATGAAGAAGAATGAAGAAAAAAGTGACAACAAGTTCAAGTTCTATCAACATTTCAAAATCCAAGAAATTTCAAAGTATGGACTTGATTTCTCGAGTACAACACTTGTACTCGAGAACAACATATTTACTTCTCGAGAATAAAAGCTCCTATTGAGAACAAGAAATTACTTCTCGAGAACAACAGTTTTACTCGAGAACGGCGGTATCATTTCTCAAGAAGAAGTTCAAATTCGTCGATCGGAGTTTGACGATCATCGATCAGTTTTTTGTCTATCCTATTTTGTCGATAGAAGGTCAAATTTCGTCGATCGGAGTTCGACGTTCGTCGATCGGTTTTCGTTTTTTGGAATTCAATTTTTGTCGAACGGAATTCGACGTTCGTCGATCAGTTTTCGCCATATTCCAGGTACTTTTAACGTTATTTATATCTTTTATCATCAAATCAAAATTAAAGGTAAATATAAATAGACTTAGGTCCAAGAAATTTTATTCCCGATTTCAAATCCCTCTCTCGAGAAAAGACTCTTGACCTTCTCCGTCTCCACCGACTTCCGCACTCAAGGTTAATTCTCCCTTCGCCGGCCAGCTAACAGTTCTTTCTCCTCAATGGCATCATCGTCTAAACTCGGAATCGGCAGCGAACTAATCTCCACATGGATTGGCGAACTTTCTGATGACTTCAGGAATGTTCTAATCCTACTAGAGACCGCTGGTATGACTTTTGTCTTGGAACATCCTTGCCGTATACTAAGTTCTGATGTCGAAGTGTTCTTCCAACACGCGAAGATCAAGCGCAATGGCAAGGTGCTCAAATCAAAGGTTAGAGATGTCAAGGTAAAAATGACTTCTCTCTCGGTTTCCAAATTTCTGCAACTTCCTGTGATAGATCAAGAAGATGATCTATTGTGCACAGATTATGAATGGGCATATAGTTTCTGTGGGATTCCCCACTCATCTCACACAGTTCGAAGACAATTCATGAATGTTGAAAGCAAGCTACTGGCAGATATTCTGGGCAAAGTCCTCCTCTGTAGGACAAGCTCCATCAGTTACATCACCCCTGAATTCTTTAATATGATGAATGCAGTGATCTGTAGAAAGAAATATTAATGGGGTATGATGCTTTTTGACAAAATTAAGGCATGTATTAAGAGCCCAAACTATGGCAAGATTATTTCTCTATACCTAAATCAGATGGACCTTGAAGTTTTCTCCATGAAAAAGGGCATGGCCCTCCATCACAAGAAGAAAGTTTCTATTTCTTCAATCCAGAGATGGGAGGTTAAACTCCAGAAATCGGACAAAACTTCAAAGGACATTGATGATGTGGATAGGACACCATCTCCCCCTTCTCATCAAATAACTGATCCAGTTATTGAGTGGAGCCTGCACCATCTGATCACGATCAGCTCTCTCCAACTCCAGTTCCTGCTCAAGTTGTTACAGCTACACTAGCCACAGTCCCTTCTCCTACTGTTGCCACTTCCACTTTATTTCATTCAGAACATACAGATTTTCCTGCTGCAGATATTCCAGACTCAGAAAACCTGACTGATGCCCAGGTAGAAGAACAAATCTTGTCTACTGATGAAGTTATTAATCAAATGATAGAGGAACTCTCTTCAAAAGAGCCTCTTTTCACTGCTACTGAAGAACATCCCTCCTCTTCTGCAAAGTCTCCAGCATAGTCTCCTCAAATAAAATCTCACGCACAAGAACCAGCCCCATCTCCATCTGAAGATATACCTGATGTTGAAGTTGTTTCCATACATGATTCTGAAGATGAAATTGAAGCTGCTGTACAAAGACTTCCAAGTCTTCACTTTAAGATTCCATCCTTGCTGTCCATAGATGCTGAAGATGAGCAAAGTACAATCAGTAAAAAGCATACTTCTACATCCATTGTTATTATTGAAGAGATAGCTCCATGGACATCCCCAGTTCAACCTCAACCATCTATTCCCTCAGAAATATTTCCTGAAGGTTCTATTTTAAGCAAACTTGATGCTATGCTCACCGCTCAGAGAGCTTATTTTGATTCTTCCCTGAAAGTTGTAACTGACAAGGTAACTGCATTGGAACAAGAAATGAGTCGAGAATTTGCTGAAATCCAAAATAACACTGATGAATTTAAGAGGCTCTTACATATTAGAGGAAAATCCATAGATTATACCATTACAAGCATTGATATACCAATGGAACAATCAGTTACCCTGGCCAATAATCAGATTCAGCTGGACAAGAGAGCTCAAGAGAGAAATTTCAAAACTTGTGAAGAAGTTGAGAAGTTTAAAGAAGATGTTATCAGCACCCTCTCTCTAGAAGTCAGAAAGGGGGAGTATAAAGTGAAAGAACAACTGGAAAAACAAGCTCAAGTCATGAAAAATCAGTGTGATGCCAAACTGCAAGAGGTCCAAACATCTGTACTAAAGGAATTTAAAAGCACAAAGCTATATACATATGACACTACTATATGGATGCATAATAAACTATTTCCTGAACTGGCAATGGATTCTTCTGCACCTCCTCCTACATATTTGGATGTAAACAAGCCAACTTTCTCTCCTCCTCCAGAATACTTTGAAGGACCTCCTCCTGACTATTTTGAAGAAACTCATCCTGAGAACTATGAAGAGGTCTGGGAATCAGAACAAGCCTGCATGCCTCCTCAACCTCCAGAAATTCAGAAAGCCAAAAAAAGGAAATATGGGGATGGAGCCTCATCAAGTAGATGAACTCCCCATCTTGATGCTGAAAGGAAAAGACATCAAGAATTCTCTGAGGTTTGGATCCCAACCTCAAAATCACTAATTCTTGATACTTTGAAGTTAGTAGTTGATTTCAATGAAGACGGTAACTTACATTACAACTCTAAGGAATAGGAGTTATATGAAAAGTCTCTTACCAAAAGGAGGATATATGACAAAGAATATGGGAGGAACAATCCCAATGCTCATCCCAGAACTCCAAAGTATTTTCCCAAACCATACAACTACCAGAAGAGATAACAGGAAAAGCTAGAAAGACAGTAACACCAACAGTATCAATAGACATTGAAGATGTTCTGATAGTTTTCATTTTTGAAATTGTGGAATTGAACTTTATCTTGGACAAATTTCTTTTAATATGAACCTTTAGTTTTGTTGATCTGATTTTTCTCCATTATCGGTCTTATTCTATTTATTATGGCTATTAGTTTCTTTACTTGTTTATCTTGATGTGATTCACCTTAGTATATAGAGTTCTGACTTCTACAAATAGAGGGAGATTGTTGGGTATTGCATCCACAATAACCCAGATTTGTATGAAGTCACCCTTGAACTAAGATGAATTATGTTTGTATTTGATGCTCTTTTTAGTTGAGTGGTTGTAGGATACAATTGTCAAATGTATACCAATGTCAGTCTACAATGAGTCATCAAACACAGGGCCATAAAATATAATCCCTCATTGTGTGATCCATGGTGTTGACTCATGTGTAGCCTCTCTATTGGGACACACTTCATTTTCAAGCACTAAGGGCATGAGAGAAAAGTGAGATGCTGATTATAATAAAGAAAACATGTTTTCAGATTTTCAGAAATATTCTCTAAGTGTTTTTCTCGAGTACTATGCTTTGTACTCGAGAAGGATTAGAGATTGTTCTCAAGTAAGACTTATCATGATTTCGAGTTGTAGAAGCAGTTCTCGAGAAAGCCTAATGCTATTCTCGAGAAGGCCTTCTGTACTCGAGTACTTCATGACACTTGTTCTCGAGTTACATCTTTTCCTGACAAAATTTTTCTAAGACTTTTTCACCGAGAAGACTAAGTTTATTCTCGAGAAGACTATGCTTAATTCTCGAGATGCATAAGATTTTTCTCGAGACCTAGACTATTTTTCTTGAGAGCTAGACATCTGTTCTCGAGAATACTTATTTGTTCTCGAGTACCAGATCGTTCCTTCTCGAGAACTAAAATTCATTTTTCTCGAGTACTTCTTTTATTCTCGAGATTGTTGATTTACACCTCCACATTTTTTCTAAGTCCTTTTTCTTGAGATCTTCATTATTGTTCTCGGGAACAAAAGTTATTTTTCTCGAGACCTTCATTATTGTTCTTGAAACAGAATTTATTTTTTCTCGAGTACAATCCTTATGGCTCGGGTGTGGCTCGTAGGTGGCTCAAAGGTGGCTTGTAGGAGGAAAACTGGCAGTGTTTCGACCTGAGAAAGAATAAGACTGCAAAGAGAAAGATCAGAAGAAGATGAGAAATTTGGATGTCTGGGGCTCCATTTATAGGATCCGGGAGGTGGTTGCGGTGGTTACGCAGTTATCCACACACCGTTACCACCTTCATAAATCTTTCTACTATAGTTCTCAATGAGTGTATCCTGCTATTTGGAGACCGCTATTAATAAAATATTAAAATATTAAATAAATCCCTCCACTAACCTGGTGGTTAGTGGGTAGTTATGTGCGGATCGAATGGCTGAGGACGTTTCTCCTCTATTGGATGGCGGGAGCGGGCCTCCACGGGCAGCCGACGATCACGCTGCTGGCTTCATCGGGGGAGGTCGTCGTCGATCGAGGAGGGACGGCCGGCCCAGCTGCCCCTTGGCTGCAAGGCGGCAGCTGCGGAAGGGGTGGTCGGTGGCTGCCCCTTAGCCGCAAGGCGATGGACAAGGAGGCGCGGCCGGCTTGGCCGCCCCTTGGTCGCAAGGCGACGGCCAAGGAAGGGGCGGCCGGCTTGCCGCCCCTTGGCCGCAAGGCGGAGGCCAATGAGGGGTGGCCGGCTTGGCCTCCCCTCGGCTGCAAGGCGGTGGCCCAGGAAGGGGCAGTCGTCGGTCGCTCCTTGGTCGCGAGATTGCGGCCAAGGAGGGGCGGTCGACTTCGCCGCCCCTTGGCCGTAAGGCGGTGGCCAAGGAAGGGGCGGTCGTCGGCTGCCCCTTGGATGCAAGGTGGCGGTAAAGGAAGGGGCGACTGATGACTGCCCTTTGGCCGCAAGGCGGCAGCCAAGGAGGGGCGGCCGGCTTGGCCACCCCTTGGCCGCAAGGCGGTTGCCAAGGCAGGGCGGCTAGATTGGCCGCCCCATGGCCGCAAGGCGGCGGCTAAGGAAGGGGCCGCCATCGACCGCCCCATGGCGACGAGGCGGTGGCCGCCCCTTGGCCGCAAGGCGGCGGCCAGGACGGTGTGATAGCCGGCTGCCCGTAGGGTGCCGCCTGTGGCGGTTCCTTTGGTGTGCATAATGACATCGATGTGTGGGTGCGGTGATCGCGTGCACGGTCAAACTCATGATCCCACTTCTTTTGAGTTGAGATCATGGGGGAGTGGCTATGTGCACCCCCTATCTTCTATAAAATGGGGTTCATCCCCAACAAGTATAAATAGAAAAAGAACTTTTAAGATCTTCGAAATAGTGTGACATTTAGTTGAAACAAATGTTATGAGTATGAGTAAATGTGTAGATTTTTGTATATATTAAAATAATGAATATGCATCATAACATAAAACCTTCTCAGAGAGCAATGCATCAACAACAAAAAGTAGTTGTAGTAGAAACATCAAATAACAGTCTAACACATAAAGAAACTATGTTATGAGCACCAACAATCTGACACGATCCTATAACATCAAAAGAAAAATTCTGAGATACACCACAATGTTAAGAGAAAAAACAACAGACTACGTTTCACTAATGAAAGGAAAGGGGAATCAGCTACTGAAGCTTGGAAGAAACGAACTTGGTCAGCTCTAACTGCTACTAGTCCGAATCTGAGGCATTCAAAAAGAAAAGAATGCCTCATCACATAGGCGCAAAATCAGCACAAATATAATTCAAGAGATTAATAAGCTTAAGCAAATTACCAGTCCAGCGAGAAAAGCTATGCAACAACGACAAACAAAGATCATATGAACAGTGAGTATAATTAATTCAGCACGAAATGGCCACATGAGAGAAAGACTTGCACCAAGTGCAATAAATATTAATATTAATAATCATATACATAGTAAAAGAGACTGATTGGCTCGAAGAGTGGATCATAACATCGGGCATAAAACAGTATTGAGGTGGTGGCATTCTTTCCAACAAAAACCATCAGACCAAATCATCCAAAGAAAAGGCACTGTGGTGGTGGTCATCCTTCCAACCCAACCCAACAGTCCATAAAAAAGACAGTGGGTTTAATGATTCACAAATATACATTGTGGTGGTGGTCATTCATCTAACCCAACCCAACAGTCCAAAAACATCATAACAAAATCTGGCACCGCCCAAGACTTGGCATCAGATCACCACGATGACACAAGGAAAGAAAACCCAGAAATTCCAAGTAAAAACAGCCCTTTATGATGAATTCGTCAAGACCATACATTGAATTCGGCATGATCACTCGACAAACATCGTGACAACTGGATGAAATTTACAAGAACACTCTACAAATTAACAGAACCACTCGACGAATTCGACTTAACAAGTCGAAGAATTCGACTTAATAACTCGATGAATTCGACTTAACCACTTGACGAATTTGACTTATCAACTCGACGAATTCGACTTAACAACTCGACGAATTCGACTTAATTACTCAATGAATTATACTTAACCACTCGATGAATTCGACTTAATTACTCAACGAATTCAACTTAATTACTCGACCAATTCGACTTAACCATAGTTGGGTCCATTGATCACAATGTCCTAGATTTGAAGAAGGTCAACAGGTTAATGGTATATACATGATTGTATCTGATATATGTTCAAAGTTCATTGTATGCATGTTGTATACTGTTACATTGATTAGATAGGTTGTCTAGGTCATAATGATAGTGGGACTCAAGACATGATACTAAATAAGCAGGAAATAGGCTAAGCCACAAGCATTGAGTGAACTCACTTCACTCAACGCCAAAAATATAAAAACATTGACAATACAACAGTCAAAGCCTCTGTATTGTTGAATTCAAATTTGTCTAAGTACATAAGCGTTGAGTGAAGGCAGTTCACTCAATGCCTACTAAAAAAGATTTTTGGTTAAGTACAGAAGTGTTGAATGAAAAAGGATCACTAAATGCCACATCAAGAAATTTAGCAAAGTCAGAAAGCATTGAGTGTAGAAGTTTCACTCAACGCCTTTATACAGGAAAATTCTTCTAAGTCCAAAAGCGTTGAGTGATGAAGGCTCACTCAACGCCTTATCAGTTAGGCTGTAAAAGTCAAATACATTGAGTGATGAAGGTTCACTCAACGTCTGGTAACAGAATTTCTGCCAAGTGTTTTTGCGCTGAGTCCCTTGACTGCACTCAATGCCTATACAAATTGATTGGAAATTGCTAAGTCCACAAGCACGTCATGTTGATGTCATCCAAAATTCAAATGTTGCAGGACTTTCATGCTAGATGACAAAAGGCATCGTATGACTTTAGTATAGCAATTAATGCAAAATATATGTTGAAGTTAACTATTTTGGCTGGTCTATACAGCTCATAGAGTCGTTGGACAATGAGTCATAAAAGGATCTTTTCGAGAAAAAAAAAGATTTTTGGTCATCTTATTCGTCTCCACCAAGGAAGAAAATCCTTGACACTGGGATTGACAAGAAGGTCTGTGAGATTGAGACCAAGGCTAGCTATTTGAAGAGATCAACAACTGAAAAATAATCCATTAGTCTTCAACAGCAAGAGAGAACTTGTTTTCTATACAAGAAGGAGAAGCAGGGCAAACTCAAGGGGATATTCATCCTTAAGGAATCTGCACTCAACACTGGTATATTAAAAGGCTTGGAGAAATAGAGCTCTGTGGTTGACTTCTCAACACAAGCAGATTAAACTTGAAGATTTACAACCTTGTTGTTGTGAAGAAGTTAGGACTGAGCTTTCTCAGTTCAGTAAGAAGAAGACTCAGAGAACATTCTCTCCGGAGTCAATCATCATCAAACATTTACTGTTTCTATAGGATCATTATTGATCTGAGTTGTAAGCCTAAAATATAAAGACTGAGTGATAGGATCTTGGTGTGAATCTGAGGTAGGGCCTCGGTGCCCGAGGTAGGATTTTGTCGAGATCTGAGGTAGGAGATTAATTATCTCTGAGTGTAGGGCTATCCTCCTAGCCTGAGTTGTAGGGCTTCCTCATAAGCCTAAGGTAGGTTATCTGGAGGGTCACTGAGTTGTAGGAGTAGAGATTACTCTAAGTGAGTAGGGATATGGTCTGAGGTAGGGCTTGGAGGAGGCCTGAGTGATCCCGAGGGATCTGTGTTGTAAGCTCTTTGAGCCGAGTTTGGAGAAGATTGTCTTGTCTAACACACTGTTAGAATGGTGGGAGGGAAATTAGATGTACCCATATCTTGGGAAACCATTATAAAATCTAGTGTGCTACTCTTGTTCTTGAAAACTAGCATAATAATCAAACACACAACTCACTAATGTCAAAGATTGCTCAAAAAGACTAGAAGACATATTGACCCCCTCTAGGTGTATAACTACTCTTGAAACAAAGACTTTTAAGTGGTATCAGAGGGAGGTTATTCAAAAGGACTTAATAGTCTGAACAAATCTCCATGAGTAGTTGAAGATTAAGTCTATGGGTTCAGGTGAGAACCACAAGGAGCTGAGCTCCATGAAGCTTCCTATTTGTAGGAAAGAGAACTTTGAAATTTGGAAGGAAAGGGTGAGGCTATTTATGGAAGCCTCAGTCCCTTGGATATTCATAACAGTTCTAAAGGGACCTTTCATTCTCATAAAAGTCTCTGTCATTGATGTCAATATCCAAACTCCAAAGAAGTACACTGAGATGACCAAGAATGAAGTCATTCTAGCAACCATGGATAAAAGAGCTCAAAACATCATTGTCAGTGTCATAGATGACTCCACTTTCTAGAACCTGGTCCACTGCAAAATAGTTAAATATATGTGAGATTCTCTTATAGTTTATATGGAAGGGACAGAAGAGGTGAGGGATGAAAGGAAATCCCTCCTGAATCAGCAATATGAGGCCTTCAAGAATGGCAATAAAGATTCCATGGTTGAATGCTATGAAAAGTTCTTCATGATAGCGAACAATCTGATCACTTATGGCAGACAATTCACAAACTATGAGCCGGATGACAAGTTCCTGAGATCCCTAAACAAGGAATGAGATATCAAGATCTGTGTCATTATAGAGGTTGGCAACTTGGCCAACACATTACCTCAAAATTTGTTTGAGAAGCTGATATCTCATGAGATGCAGGTGAACTCTAGAAGGGCGGAAGAAGAAGATGCCAGATCTCTCAACAAAGAGAAGACAGTGGCTTTCAGAGCTGAAGCCACAAGGAGGAGCAAGGAAAAGACTCCTTCTCCACCAAGGAGAACTGTAGAGTCAGAGAGCTCTGAACCCAACTCCTCGGGCAATAAACTGTCTGATGGAGAAATAACACTATTCTCAAAATAGTTCAAGAAGATGCTGAACAGGAGAAGACAGTAGAAGAACAAGGGCTCCTCAAGCTCCACATTAAGAAATCCATATTCCTGCAAGGACAAGTCCAGAAAAGACCCCTCTAGGGAAAGGTATGACTCTAGGCAGAGCAAACATGTTAAGATTAATGTGGTCTGCTATTGTTATAATAGGAGTGGGCATGTCATTGCTGACTATCCAATTAAGAGGAAGGAGCACATGAAACCTAAAGACAAGAAGCATCACAAGGACAAGCAGGCTAAATAGAACTTCTTGGCTAAGAAAAAAATCAGCCTATAAGATAGTGATTATGAGTCTTCAGAATCAGATAAAGAAGAGGCCTACATAGGTGTCATGTACATTGAGGTAGAGGATGATCTCCCAGCTGCCTTAATTGGCATAAGAGCTCCATTGTACTCTGTTGATAGTGATCTTGAAGAGGATGATGAGTTCAGCATCATGGCCCTAACTTAAGACAAACAAGACAATTCTATTCCTGATGAGGTACACTCCATCCCTAGATCTTCCTCTATCTATGAGTCTGGCTCAGACTCTGAAGCATTCACTTCCTCTAGTATGGATGATTGATCAGAATCTGAAGATGATGTCAATAAATTGATTGACAAGTTTGGAGTCATTTTGGAGGCTCTAAAGAAGAGCAAAAGGCTTGTCAAAAGACAAGCTGAGGAGATTTGTTCTCTTAAGTTAGCTGCTTCCCTACAGACCGAGTCAACACTTTTGCTCGCTCAAATGAGGAGAGAAGTCAGCCAGCTAAAGACAATCTCAATTATCCAAATTGACACCATTAACCAAAAGAACAAGATCATCATGGATCTTAAAGAGAAGCTCCTCAAGGAGAGGAAGCTTGTGGCTGAATTCTCTAACCCAAAACAGTTTTGCCACCGATTGACTCCTTCACATCTCAAAAGGACAAGATAGGTTTGGGGTTTAAGTGGAACTTCAGGGCTGCTCGTTCCATAGGGAACGGCAAGGCTCCAATTATGCCTCAGACCACCTTTCAGAAGGTAATCCTCCCTTCTAATAGGCATGACCAGGACATCATATATGGTCACTAGAAGAATGGAAACTCTTCTTGTACGGATACAAGTGTATATTACAATGAATGGAGAAAGGGCATGGGATTAACTACACTGAAGGCTCCCCATGAGGAAATCCAAATGGCCTATTATGTACCTTTTGTGTTTGGTGCTTTAGCCCCCGCTCCGAAGGATAAGGCAGTGGACCATTCTCAAGTTTATTCAGCAAAAACCTTGACTAAGGGCAAGTCATTCAGTAGGCCTCACTTGGTTGTCTCTAATGCCATCAACAACATGTCAACTACAAAGAAGATTTTTGTTTGTGAAACTCAGAGTAAGCCAAGTGCATCTACAGGCAAACTCACCTTTAATCAAATTCTTACTGAAAGAAATAGGAAGAAGGTTGTTGCTCTCCCATATAAACAGATAACTATTGGTATATTGCACACTCCAAAGGCTTTTCGGAAGAGGAGATACAATATTCATGTGTTTTGGTGTTGTGGCATGGTGGGTCCTAATGGTTGTACACCTCAGTGAAACTCAGAGTAGCAGGCAACTTCATCCTATAAGCAGACACTCTGATGTGCTCAACAACCTAGAAAGGTCCCGTATACCTGGGATCTAACTTGTGGTTCCTTCTAAATCTCTTAACACCTAGCATCAAAGAAATTTTCAAGAAAACTATGTCCCCAACTACGAACTCCTGATCAACCTTTCACTGATTTACATACTTTTCATAATGCTCTTGAGCCACATGAAGCTTTTCACGAATATGTAACACATCAATGCTTATCTATTCTAAGGCTTCTGGACCTAACAACGATCTCTTACCAACCTCGGACCAAAACAGGGGAGTCCGACAACACCTCCCATACAAAGCTTTGAAAGGTGTCATCTGTAGACTCTCCTGATAAGTATTATTGTAAGCAAACTCCATAAGTCCAAGACATTTGTCCCAAGCTCCATCGTGGTCCAACATATAACATCTAATCATGTATTCCAAAATCTAATTCACTCTTTTTGTTTGAACATTAGTCTGCGAATGATTAGTGGTAAAATATCTAAGGTCAGTGCCCAAATCTCCCCGCAATCTTTGCCAAAAATGAGAAATATACCTGGAATCCTGATCTAACACAATACTTACTGGTACACATGCAATTTGATGACCTCATCCAAATAAAGCTCTGCTATTTTATCCATGGAATATTCAATCTTGAAGGGCACAAAGTGAGCACACTTTGTCAATCGGCTGACAATAACCCACACAACATCATGCCCTCGAGGAGACCTCAAAAAACCGGTAATGAAATCCATAGAAATACTCTCCCACTTCTAGCTTGGAATATCCAAAGGTGTCAACTTACCTTCAGGCCTTCTATGATCTGCCTTAACACGCTGACAGGTATAGTATTTTGATACTAACTTTGCCATATCATTTTTCATACCTGACCACCAAACAATCTGCTTTAGATCCTGGTACATCTTCGTAGAACCATGATGATAAACAATACTAGAACCATGCGCTTCATCATAAACCTTTGCTCGAATATCCACAATAGCAGGAATGCAATATCTACCTTGGTACTTTAAGGTATCATCACCATCCATAGAGAAGTCTGTTAGTTCACCCCATTCAGCTCTATGCCAAATATGCTGCAAATCCGGATCATCTTTCTGATGTAACCTCATAAGTGTAATCCATGAAGACTCTTCAACTACTAAGTTAGTCGACATAGCACTACTCCTGATAGTTATGTTCATCAATAAGAACTCCTCTAAAGATTGCATGGAAAGACCAAAGACATGGAGAATTTTCGTGAACCTTCTGTTGTCTTGATCTATATGCGATCACCCTTCCTTCTTGCCTCAAGACACCAGATTCCAACTTGGGATGCATCCACATAAACAGTATACTCCACTCCTTTGGTAGGTAAGTTCAAAATAGGAGCAGTTCACAATCGCTTCTTCAATTCTTGAAAAGTTTCTTCACAGGAATCACTCTAAATGAATGACGTATTCTTCTGCGCAAGCTTAGTCAGAGGTACGTGCAACACTGAAAATCCTTGCACAAATCTCCTATAGTAACATGCCAACCCAAATAAACTCATTACCTCCTTAGGAATTGTGTGTCTCTCCCAATCCAAAATAGTAGCTATTTTAACTGGGTCTATAGATATTCCATATTTGCTCAAAATATGACCCAGAAAAGATACGTGAGAAA
Source organism: Platanthera guangdongensis (assembly GCA_039583875.1). Taxonomy (NCBI): domain Eukaryota; kingdom Viridiplantae; phylum Streptophyta; class Magnoliopsida; order Asparagales; family Orchidaceae; genus Platanthera; species Platanthera guangdongensis. The sequence goes on from CM077148.1 coordinate 161,250,377, forward strand.
GCCAAAATTAATACTTGCACAACTTTGTGTACAACTTGTGCTCCCTTAGAGTAGACAATACTAAGCGTAAATGCAAAACATGCTCCTTAGCACTTCTAGAATACACTAGAACATCATCAATGAAAACGACCACAAAATGACCTAGAAAATCTTTGAATACTCTATTCATCATATTCATAAAAGTAGAGAGTGTATTTTTTAATCCAAAGGACATTACCAAGAACTCAAAATGCCCATATCAGGAACGAAAAGCAGTTCACAGAACGTCCGACTCTTGGATCCTCAACTAATGGTAGCCTGAACGAAGTCAATCTTCGAGAACACAGAGCTACCCCATAACTGGACAAATAGATCATCAATCTGAGATAACAGATATATATTTTTGATAGTTACCTTTTTTAGCTCCTTATAATCTATGCACAATCTCATCAAACCGTCCTTTTTCTTCACAAAAAGGACTGAAGCACCCTAGAGCAAATAACTAGGCCTAATAAAGCCACACTACAATAATTCATCTAACTGGGTACGCAACTCTTCCAAGCCACGTGGAGACACACAGTAAGGTGCCCTCGTAATAGGATGAGTACTGGGTTCAAGGTCTATAGCGAACTCTACATCTCTTTCAGGTTGGAGACTAGGAAGACTAATAGGGAAAACGTCGAAAAACTATCGCACCACGGAAATATCCTTGATACCGGCAAATCACGTGCATCTTCTAAAATAGAAACAAGATAAGCAATACAACCGGACACAAAAAATTTCTGGGAAAGTATCACAAATATGATTGGGGAGTCCTAATACGAAAAGCCAAATAGGCTCATGGGTTAGCCATTGTCCATCTTGAAAAAACACTTGAATTTGCATAGAATGACAACATCGTATCTAGATAACCAATCCATACCCAAGATCACATCAAAGTCTTCTAAATCTAGCACCTTCAGATCGGCATACGCTAGGAATTCACCTAAAAGAATAAGGCAATTCTGGATATACTAATTCAACACTACCAAATCACCAAATGAAAACTTAACACGAAGAGGATCGCCAACTCGATTGATGGCCATACAATGTTAGTTTACAAAATTGCTAATCATGAAAGAGTAAGTAGCACTCAAATCAAAAAGAACGCGCGCTCAACGATTCCTAACCTTAAACTCATCTGTAAAATCATACATATAACTAATTTGACCTAAACTGAATCCACAATTACAATTTAACAACTAGAGTAGAATCTAACCTGAGATCACCTGAGCGGAACACTAAGTTTCATCGTTGTTCACCACATACATTTTACCTTTTCCCCTATCCAGTTGTTGTAGTTGCGGCGGTGGCAAAGCCTGAAGTGGAACTGGTTGCATCATGGCCTAGGATTGTGGGTGCCTAGACTTTATATGCCCCTTCTGCCCATATTGAAAGCAAGTCTTATCCTTTGACCAATAGTGGGCAACATCATGCCCCTTCCACTTAAACAAAGCACATGTTAGATCTACCTTGGGTGCGCTCTGAATCATAAGCACATGATGCTGCTTCTAAGCACCCAACCTCTTGAAATACTTTTCGAAAGGGTGGCCTGGATGACCACAAAAGCTACATGCCCCTTTGCCACTTTCTTTAGAGTAGGGCCAGATACCCAAGGGCTTCCACTATCCTCAGCCTTTCTCTTTTCCTTCCTCGACAACATACCATGATTCTTGGCATTGAAAATAAACTCGACCTTCAAGGTAACTTCCACTGCTTCTGAATAACTCTCAGATTGATAAACGCTTGTTAACTGTTGGATGTCACTTTGAAGACCACCTAGAAAATGCTTAACTCTGCCCTCCTCAGTGGGTACCAACTGCAGAGCAAACCTGCTCAGCTTGCTGAAATTGATCTCATACTCACCAACGGTGAATTGTCTTTGCTTCAAATATAAAAAATGTTCACCAGCTTGTCTTGCTCCACTGACGGTAGAAACTTCTTCAACATCATCCCATTAAACCTTTCCCATGAGCAACCATCTATGAGGCCTTCTTTTTCTCTGATCCACCAGCCTTTAGAAAGGCCCTTCAACTGATATGCAATGACCATAACTTTTTAGTCCGCAGAAATTCCCGAATATGAAAACATCTCATCAATTTCTATGATCCAGTCATCTAACACCACAAAATTAGCTCTTCAATAATAGGTCGGGGGCCCTAAGCGTTGGAAATGTGAGATGAAGTTCAACTCAAACGGTAAAGGATATGAGACATTAGAGGAGCAGGAGGGACAGGTATAGCCTGACCCTCCACAGGGTTCTGTATCCCAGGTTGCTGCACTAAAGTGGCGGTCAATAATGCTTGCATTTGTGCTTGCATTGTAACCATCTGTCTTGACAGAATCTCATTACTTTGATACAGCTCCTCGATCATTGCCTCATTATGCCCACCTGAAGACTCACCCATAGATTGGGGAGCCGACCTCAGCATCTGACACTTCAGAGCCATTTTCTATGAATACGAATGAACATCTCATCAAGACTTAGCTTAATGCTAGAATTACTTAACTTTGATCAGACCAAAAATGAGTAGACACTTGCTCTTGCTACTAACTTGCTCTGGGATTTTTTATAAATGATGTTATGTTTAACTTAGGATGATATACCATTATCCATTGAATCTTGTGCATATAATATGAAAACATGAATGCTTAAATCTTCATTTTAAATCATGTGTGTACGAGTGTCATCATGTAGATCTTAACTTGGCATGTGTGCTTATGCTATGTTATGTTGTACATGTTGTGCTACACATTCTAAAAGACCTTAATGCATGTCATGAGCAGCGTACACATGAAATATTATGCATCTGATACTACATAATATCATAAGTAATGTAAAAAAAATAAAATTTAATGAGCATCCATGTGATAATGTTAAGTCACCCATTTCAACTTAACAGTCACATGTTGCTATGCCAATGAGAATCCATATACAGACACATATTTTGCATCACATACTACATAATATGCCTTGTGTACTTCTGTCATGCTTATGAGTGTAGTGTCCATGCTTTAGTCAAGACATACTGATGACACATTTGTGTGTATATGTAATGAAATAAGATTCTAAAAACAAATGGTCGTTCGACCAACCTGTCTAGCAAATCAAATCAACCTCGCCCTGATACCAACTATCACAACCCACATTTTTCTTAATATATAAATATATTATCAGAGTGAGAGAAAATATGCGTCATGATGCCACGTCGTATAGGGGATAACTGCAGATGCTCAAACAGTTCCGTTCCTTCATTTATTTTTACAAAAGACATATATTTTATGTTGAAGAACATGATTTAAGCTTAAAGGTCAATGACATCGTCCCTCAGTTTAGCGGATTAGCTAGTCCATAAGAAGAAAAGTATATACGCAGCGGAAAAATATAGAGTTTAATTCATTTTATCATACATGAGAATGAAGACCCAACAATTTGCTAATGATGTGCAAATTTCTAAATTTAGTATAAGTAGAAAAATAACTTTTAAGATCTTCAAAAAAAGTTGACATTTAGTTGAAACAAATGTTATGACTATGAGTAAAGGTACAGATTTTATATGTATTAAAATATCGAATATGGATCCTAACATAAAACCTTCCTAGAGAGCAATGCATCAACAACATAAAGTAGTAGTAACTCAAACAGTAAATAACCGTCTAACATATAAAGGAACTATGATATAAGCGTCAACAATATGACACGAACCCATAGCACCAAAAGAAAAGTCTGAGGTACACCACAAAGTCAAGAGAAAAAAACAACACACTACCTATCACTGATGAGAGGAAAGGGGAATCAACTACTGAAGCCTGGAAGTTACAAACTCTGTCAGCTCTAACTACTACTTTTCCAAACCCGAGGCATTCAAAAAGAAAAGAATGTCTCAGCACAAAGCCACAAAAGGCAACATAAATAGAGTCCAAGAGATTAATAAGCTTAATCAAATTACCAACCCAACAAGAATAGCTATGCAACCACATCAAACAAAGATTATATGAACAATGAGTGTAATTAATTCCGCACAAAATGGCTATATGAGAGAAAGACTTGCACCAAGTGCAATAAGTATTCATATAATAATCATATATATATATATATATATATATATATATATATATATATATATATATATATATATATATATATATATATATATATATATATAAAGAGAGTAAAAGAGACTGATCGGCTCGAAGAGTGGATCATTAACATCGGGCATAAAATGATACTGAGGTAATGACACTCTTTCCAACATAAACCATCAGACCCAATCATCCGAAGAAAAAGGCATTGTGGTGGAGGTCATCGATCCAACCCAACCCAACAGTCCAAAAACATCATAACAAAATCTGGCACCGCACAAGACTTGACATCAGATTGTAAAAAAGAGCGAGAAAATGGTCAAGAGGAAAATAAACTGCAAATTTTATTGCTCCAAAAAGATAAATAATACATAGGCATGATCCCATATTTTTAGAAAATGGGGAAGATAAGAGAATACAATAAGAGATGTGAGACTAAATAAGTATCCACTACTACTAGCCGCCAGACCGCCCACGCTAACCACCAGACCGCTTTCTAGCCGCTAGACCGCCAATGCTAACCACTAGACCGCCTGCTGTGGCAAGCCACTATATCGCTGCTACGGTAAGCCACCGGACCGTTGCTGCAGCTAACTCTCAGATCACTCCTACAGCAGGACACCAGACCGCTATAATGGTAAGCCACCAGACCGCTGCTATTAACTGTCAGACCGCTGCTGCTGTAAGCCCTCAAATAGTATCTGCTAGGATAAGCTACTGGAGAACCAGACCGCCTGAACAAATCGCCAGACCGCCCGGACAACTAGCCGCCCGACTAGAAGATCAAAAAGCAAACTTAACACTCCCCCACAAGCTAGAGCGTATATGTCAACCATGCCCAGCTTGTTACAAACATCTGAAGCAAAAACTGGTTTCGTGAAGAAGTTTGTCAATTATTTATGTGAAGTGACGAAGGGAGTACAAATCTAATTCTTCAACACCTCTTCCCTAATGAAATGACAATCAACCTCAATGTGTTTTGTCCTATCATGAAAGACATGATTCTTTGATATGTAAATAGAGGCTTTATTATCACTGAACATAGGAAGTGGATGATCATAGACTTCTCCCAAGTCAAGCATAAGCGCTCGTAACCATTTCAACTCATAGGTAGTTGAAGTCAAACTCCTATATTCTACTTCAACACTTGACCTTGAAACCTCTGTCTGCTTCTTGTTTTTCCAGCTAACAAGGTTTCCTCCTACAAAGGTGCAAAAACCTAATGTAGACTTTTTATCTTTGTTGTTATCAGCATAGTTAGCATCAAAATACGCTTCAATCTTCAGATGATTATTCTTCTGAAACAACAGGCTGTTTCCTAGAGACCCTTTCACATACTCCAAAATTTTCATGACAGACTGAAGATGACACTCTCTAGGATTCTACATAAACTGACAGACCTTTCCAACCGTATAAGAGATATCTAGTCTAGTAACAGTCAGATAAATGTGTTTTCCTAAAAGTCATCTATACATTATGAAATCTGGAAGAAGAGGAGAATCTTCAGCCCACCCCTTATCATCTCCAACCGTCATCGGGAAACGAGCAGGTTTCTTGCCAAGAAGACCGAACTCCTTTAAGAGATCTAGCCCATACTTTCGTTATGAAAGAACCATCGAGTTCCACTTTTGTGAAATCTCAATTCCCAGAAAGTACTTCAGAGTTCCCATATCCTTAGTAACAAAATCTTGTCGAAGATGTTGTTTGGCTAGATCAATGTCTTCTTTATCATCACCAGTCAGAAGAATATCATCAACATAGACATCAAGAACCACAAGGCCTTTAGTAGTCTTACGTATAAATAGAGAATGATCAATAGAGCTTCGATTGAACCCAATAAGAGAAGCAACTCCACTAAACTTTTCAAACCAAGCTCGTGGACTCTGCTTCAAACCATAAATCACCTTCCGAAGCTTGCACACCTGAGACTCCCCTTGAGCAACATACCTAGGAGGTTGCTCCATATAAACCACCTCTTGCAAATCACCATAAAGGAAGACATTCTTCACATCTAACAGAGACATCTACTAGTCTCTATTAACAACCATAGAGAATAGAACGCGTATAGTGCTGATGCGAACAACATGAGAAAAGTATCAAAGAAGTCCACCCCATATGTCTGAGTAAACCCTTTGGCAACAAGCCTTGCTTTATAGATATCAACAGAGCCATTTGGAAGATACTTCACAACAAAGACCCACCTATAACCAACCACATCAATGCCTAGAGGTGGGGGTACAAGAGTCCAAGTCCCTCTCTCAGTTAATGTTTTCATTTCTTCATCCATAGTAGCTTTCCACTGATAAATAGCAAGAGCCTCTTGATACGTTGTTGTGATGATAATATAAGAGATAGCAAGAGCAAAACGCTTGCCATTCGGGGAAAGCTGAGCATATGAGACAACATCATCAATAGGATGTGTAGTATATTGTCGAATGCCCTTCCGTAGGACAATGGGAAGATTAAGGTCACTGCTCGTCGGAGGAGGCAATGCACTATCAGAAGAAAGAAGAGGCCCTGGAATCGACACAAAAGGCTCCGAGGGCAACACTTCAGTCTCCAAAGAAAGAGACGGGAAACAGGAGCATATGTGGAAAGAACTGGCTCCAGCAGAGGTGTCGGGATAATAGGCAGGGAAGAAGTATCATAGGGTAAGAGAGAAGAAGTAGGAGAAAAATATGGTGTATCTTCAAAGAACGTAACATCAGTTGAAACATACTATTGGGGCAGAAGAGGCTCATAACAACAATAGCCCTTCTGAGTCAAACAACAACTAAGGAATACACACTTAACAGAATCGGGAGAAAGTTTGTCATGACCAGGAGAAGGAATGTGAACAAACGCCATACTTACAAAAATTTTCAGAGGTAAAGGAAATGGCTCGGCCTCAGGATATAAAATAGAAAAGTGGAGTGTAATGCCCCCGATTTTTCGATATTTGGTTTAGTTCATTACCTGATGTGTTTATGACGTCAGGGCTTTACGATGATGCATTTTTGGCATTTGTCGTTGTTAGAGCGTGGTTTTAGCTCTTAGGTTTTCTGTGTGTGTGGATGAGTTTAGCTTGTTTGCAAGATTTCCTAGCGAGCCGGGTCTGTTTAGGTGACTCGATGGAGCGTCTTTGAGAATGCTTGTGTTTTGTCTTCGGGAGGTGTTTACCCGAGTTTGGATCATCAAATCTTAATTTCGACTACGTTGTTGGGGTCGTAACATCGATATTTAGCTACGGTGCAATTTTCATAAAATTTCGGGTAAGTTTGGTTTTCCGGACATTTTGACGTTTTATTTAATTAATTATGTTATCTTATAATAAAATAATCAGATAAAAGCGGTATAAATAGAACCCATCGCTTCAAACCCTATTCATTTGTCTCCCTCGTGAAACCGTCGGCTTGTTGCGGAAGAATGAGAGAGCCAGACTTTCCTAAGCCTTCGGCCGCCGGTTTCTGGAGTTTTGGTGCTCGATTTCTTCTTTGGAGAGTGGATCCGGGTAGATCTCGCATAGATCTACGTTTCTACGGTAAGCTTTTCCAGTTTCTTAGAATTTTATAGGTCTAGGTATGCGGTTTTGACCCTTTTCCGTCTGGACATGTTTCAGGAAGTGTTGCTCAGGAAGTTTCAGGAGCGTTTACGTGGCTAGATTAGCGATTTGAGGCAAGTGACGACTTCATCCCCTTGCCAAGCTTGTCTTTTCCTTGTATATTTCTTTTCCATACTGTTCTTCTTTGTGTAGTTTTTTGGGAGTAGGGTTAGATCCTGCTTTGCCAATCAGTTTTATGGTATCATTTTTTTCCGGCCAAGTTCAACAAGCATTTGATTCATTCTATTAGCTTCATTGTGTAAGTTGTCGGTTTGGAGCGGTTTGAGTTTGTCGAATTAAAGCCAAATCGTCGAACGGAGTTCGACGAACAAAGGAATTTCATCGAATGGAGTCCGACGAACAGAGAAATTTCATCGAACGAAGTTCAACGAATAAATCGCAAATCATCGAACGGAGTTCGTCGAACTGAGCCATTTCATCGAACGGAGCAAGATTCGCTGAGTACAACCCCCAAGCGTTGAGTATAACCCATAGGAATTGAGTATAATCCTTAGGCATTGAGTATAACCCTTAGGCGTTGAGTATAGCCCTTAGGCGTTGAGTGTAGCCTTAACACTGAATCCAATTTCAATCCTAAGTCCAAAAGCATTAAGCGCATTGAGTGCACTCAACGCGGCATTGAGTGTGTCAATTACACTCAATGCCTTGCTGAGAGGTCTACGACACTAAGTGTAAAAGCATTGAAAGATTTGGTTTTAAGATATCCTAAACACCTAGGGGGGTGAATAGGTTCAATTTCTTTTTATTAAGACAGACAGTATATTTTACTAGTAATTAATCTATGCAACAACTATCACAACAAAGCTTAAAAACAAACACAGCCAACACAGATTGCGCACAGATATATAATGGTTCCCCAAGAGATGGGTACATCCACTTTCCCCCTTCGCCTATCTAGCAGTATACTAGATTCGGCCCAACTTCCTTCTTCCTTCTCAGATCCTCAGATCTTATAACTCAGAACCCTGAAAGGTTCCTACAGCTCACACTTCACCAAGTGCTACAACTCAGATTCTTCCAGAGAATCCTACCTCAGAGTGAGTCCACACTCCTACAACTCAGGCAATCCAGCCCTACCTAAGCCTCTTTCACCAGGCCTACAGCTCAGAGAAATTAATCACCTACCTCAGGCACTCAGCCCTACCTCAACCTTTATAAACTTAGGCTTACAACTCAGAGAGATAACTATACTACACTCAAATCTATAAAAGATCCTACAGAGAAAATTGATTATAAAAAGAATAAATCCTTCACCCAGGTAGAGAGAGAAAGGGTTGAAGGTTTCTTAATTAGTTCTTAATATAACTCATTGCTTTAGATTCAACCTGTCTTAGCTTCTTCAAAGCTTCTTGAATCTGAACAAAGTAAGGTTGAACTTCTTGAGAAGTTGGAGATGATCCTCAATCCAGCTTCCTCTTCTTTCAGATGTAGATCTGAATTCTTCTTGTAGACTTGTTCAGAATCTACGCTTAGAGACTTGTTGAGTTTAGGATCTGAACTTCTCCTCTTGTTGGATCTCTCTCTTTTTTTTTTATCTCTGAACTCTGCTTTTTGATGATAGAACTAGTCTTTATATAGAGCCATCTGAGGTTATCGGTTGATCCAGTTCATACTAGCGTTCTGACAGCTCTGACAGATGTAACATCATTGTTAGTTATGACAGCTGTAAAGTCTTCAGTCGTGACATTTGATCCCTCATTGTACTCTATCTCAGCAGAAAAGTGTCGAGACAATACTTCAAATGTGCCGACACAAATAGACTATGTGTCGACACAACTCTTGATGATGTCGACACAGCTCTCATAATGTCGACACAACCCTTCTTTATCTTCTCAACACATCTTCTGTGGAATGTGTCGACACAAGTCATGTGTGTCGACACAACAGCTTCTAGTCTCGACAAAGTTGGTGTTGATAGAATTCTGGTGTGTGTCGACACAAGTCCTATGTGTCGACATAATTATTGTCGACAGAATTCTGGAATGTGTCGACACAAATTCTGTGTGTCGACACAGTTATTGTCGACAGATTTTCTGTGTGTCGACACAAGTCCTGTATGTTGACACAATCTGGCTCCTGGTATCAACACAGCTTTTCCCAAGTATCGACACTTGTACTTAGAAAATTTTCCTGCATTTCCTTAACCTGCACATTGAAACTCAACATCCCATCAAATATACATTGATGAATATCATTGAGTTAGGTGAGGTTTCTCCAAATCAGGTGCACAGTTTTCAATGTACCCAACAATCTCCCCCTATTTAGAGAAGTCATAACCCTTAGTCAATGATATACATCACTTACAATAAATCAAAGATTATGATGTAAACAAGTATTTCAAAGACAGGAGTAATCATAAGCAGTCATAACATGTATCAATATTAACATAGAATGTGTTATAACATAATAAATATGCATCACAAAATTTTAAGTATCCAATATCAAATTAAGACTAAACCATGGAATTTTATTAATATATGTTCAGAATAACAATGATTTAGTCCAAAATTTTACATTGACCTAAGCCTAGACCAACTAATTCTAGTATTGATCATGCTCCTTGATAATAATTCCTTTGCCAGACTAAATCCTAGCTTATACATTAGCTGTAATGTCATCAGCCGGCTTCTTTACTTTAAGATCCTTCTTCTTGAGCTCTTCAGCCTTGACCTTTTGCCTTTCAAAATAATGATAAGGCTTTGGAAAGTATTTGCTTGGCTCCACAAAAGCAGCAGGTATCTTCCCAGCTTTGTGGTCTCTTCTGAACTGATATATGACATCTTGCCGCTTCTGATATTTACTCCATTCTTGTTCAGAATACCACTTGCCTCTATCATGCATGTTGTCTTTAATAGCTCGTCAGGTAGTGAGAATAATGTTTCTGGAGGTGGGACTCCATTTTTCAAAATCAGGCTTTAATTCAGCCTGCTCTCTAAACCTTTTCTTAGAAAGTTGAGCTTCTTGCTCTCTTTTCAAAGCAGATTCAGACATTTCAACCTTTTTAATAATCACATTCTTTACCTCCGGTGGAGGACTATACATTTGTTGTGCTGCATATTGAATGCCCTCAAAATCAGCAGGTGGATAAATAATTTGAGCTACTTCCTGCTGAACCCCTTCATTTGAAGCCGGTTGAATACCTGATTCAGCAGTGTTATCATCATCTCACAGGGGTGGATAACCAAGAGTTCCTCTGATAGCATTAGTGAACCATTTAGCATGATCAGAGTCTGCATTGACTAATACTCTTTCCCCCTTTATGACTTCTCTTTCAATATGGTTTCTTAGATCATCCTTTTGAAATCTTATTTGATTAGCTAGGTAATTAGTGTCTTCTTTATAGAATGATCGGAACTTCTGCAGCTGATCAACAATGATCTTTTGAGAGTCCTGAATAGCAGTGTGGACATTAGCTAAATCTGCTTTGAGTTGTTTATCAAACTCAGACTTTTCTTTAACCATGTTTGCAGTTTAATTGATCACTTCTGGAATATTCACAGCCAGCTATAAGCTTAGTATTCTACCCAGATTAGGTTTCTTAAGGCTTTCTTTGATCTTGTCAAAGACAACAGCAAACCAATTTGTTTTCACCTTGAATATCACTCTGGTCATTAGATTGAACATATATGCTGAAATCCTATCATATCCTCCTGATTTGCACAAAATAATTTTCCCTATAATTTCAAAAAGAAATTTGCCCTGGGAATTCATTCCCTTCCTGTTCATGGATGAACCAATATTGGTAGTGGGATCCAGTCCCCACCATTGGAGAGCATCACTTGTCACGGAAGATGTTATGTCACCTTCTTCTTTAATCCTGGGAAGTTGTAGTGTCTTCCTTAAACTCTTTTGGGTGAGTTTGACCTTGGTTCCTTGAACAGATGACTTAATTTTCAGGCCTGTCGAATCCATTGATGTTGCCGAGTAGAATTCAAGAACCTCCTTCTTCCATATCCGGGTAGGTTCTGAGACTAAGTAGTCCAATCCATTTTTTGTGATTAGGGTAATCACGACTTTGATTTCTGGCATGGCAGTCTCAAACACATGGCGAACTAGTTCATAACCCTCGTTTATGTTCTCTTTTAGCTTGGCACCATTAGGGATTCAAGAGAGAGAATAAGGAAGATGAAGGCTTGTCGACACAAGGGTTTGGTCTCGAGAATACTGAGAGCATAGTCGACAGGGTTTTACTTCCACCTATTTATATGTTTCTAAACAAAGAAGGTCAAAATGCGGGTTGAAATACGCTTATTGTGTCGACACTATTGGGATTGTGTCGTCACAGACTATTAAAGTCTCAACAGAGAATATAAAGGTATTATAATACTATGTGTCGACACCATCTGCGATGTGTCAACACAGACAACCTTAAGAGTATACACTAATTTCTGCTTGTCGACACAGACGACTGGATGTGTCGACACCAATATCTAAGTGTCAGGAGAGCTTTGTGTCGACACCAAATTCTAAGTGTCGACACAATCTTCTTGATGCGTCGACAGAATTTTCCTTAAGTGTCGACACCAACTATTAAGTGTTGACACAGATGCCTTTATGTGTCGACACGGAATTACTTAGTCATTTTTATCATTCTTATTCCAAGTTCAGCATGTCTAATTCAATTTTAAAGTAATTGAATTTAGTTTCATTCAGTGGTTTGGTGAACATGTCAGCAATTTGAAAATTAGTGTTGACAAATTCTAAACTTATGTCTTCTTTTTCAACATGATTTCTAATGAAATGAAATCTGATTTCTATGTGCTTAGTTTTGCTATGAGAAACAAGATTTCTAGCAATAGAAATCGCACTAGTAGAATCACAATATAATGGGGTTCTACTTACCTTGATGCCATAATCTTCAAGTTGATGTTGTATCCATGACAGCTGAGCACAACAACTGTCTGCAGCTACATATTCAGACTCAGAAGTGGATATAACCACACTTGTCTGCTTTTTGCTGCACCAAGACACCAATCTTCCACCTAGAAACTGACATGTGCAGTGGTGATTTTCCTATCTTCTTTGCATCCTGCAAAGTCTGCATCTGAATAACCTGTTAGTAAGAAATCTCTATTCTTAGGGTACCAAAGGCCAAGATTTGGTGTTCCCTTAAGATATCTCAAAATTCTTTTGATAGCAGTATAATGAGATTCTTTAGGGCAGACTTGATACCTAGTACAGACACATGTAGCATACATGATGTCTGGTCTACTAGTAGTTAAGTATAGAATGGAGCCAATTATCCCTCTATACAAAGACTCATCTACAGGTTTTCCTACATCATATTTGCCTATATGCATACTTGACCCCATTGGAGTTCTCATGGTGGAGGATTACTCCATGCCATATTTTTAATTAACTTCTTGGTGAACTTAGACTGGGATATGGACAAGCCATCATCAGTCTGTCTAACTTGGAGTCCCAAGAAGAATTTCAGCTCACTCATGCTGCTCATCTCAAATTTCTCTTGCATAAGATTAGCAAACTTTCTACAAAGGTTGTTTTCAGTTGATCTAAAGATAGTGTCATCAACATATATCTTGACTAGGATGATCTTGCCTTTTGATTCCCTTAGGAATAGAGTTTTGTATATTTTCCCGCTTGAGAATTTGTTCTCAATGAGGAATGTAGACAGTGTTTCATACCAATCCCTAGGGGCTTGTTTCAAACCATATAGTGCTTTCTTAAGCATATACATATAATTAGGATAGAGAGGATCTACAAACCCTGAGGGTTGTTCAACATAAACTTCCTCTTTTAAGTCACCATTCAAAAATGCTGACTTTACATCCATCTGAAATACCTTGAACCCTTGATAAGCTGCATAGGCTAAGAATAGCCTTATTGCTTCCAACCTTGCCACTGGGGTAAATGTCTGGTCAAAATCTATTCCTTCTTCCTGTCTGTAGCCTTTTGTCACCAGTCTTGCTTTGTTCATGACTATAATACCATTTTCATCTAACTTGTTCATGTAGATCCACTTAGTCCCTATGACATTATGATTCTTTGGTTTATGAACCAACTTCCAGACTTTATGTCTTCTGAATTGATTCAGTTCTTCCTGCATGACATCAATCTAGTTTGAGTCTTGTATGGCCTCTTTAAATTTCTTGGGTTCCATCTGGGATAGGAAACTTGAGCAAAGAACTGTGTTCAAGTTCTTGCTCCTTGTCTGAACACCATGACTTGGATCACCAATAATTTGGTGTGATGGATGATCCTTTAGATGTCTTGTTACTAGAGGCAATCTATGCACAACTTGATTTTCTCCAATCTCTTCATCAAGTTATACTTCATTGTCTTCATCATCATCAGCTTGTGGCTCTTGTACTCCCCCTGGACAACATCCATCATTTTCTTCATCTTGCCTTGCAGGTTGGTCTTCAGTAATGATTACCTTGTCCATCTTTTCCTTCAAACCTGTAGAGCTACAAGGAGTGCTAGAGAACTCACAGTTGATTAACTTAGATTCATCAAAGACTATATGAACAAATTCTTCTACAGCTTGAGTAGTAAAGTTGTAGACACTGTATGTCTTACTGTTGTTGTACCCAACAAATATCCCATCTTGGGATTTGGCAGCAAACTTTGTTAAATGAGACTTGGCATTGTTAAGTACATAACATTTGCTACCATAGATCCTAAAATAGGATATATTTGGTTTTCTGCCTTTCATAATCTCATAGGGTGTCTTTTTGTCGCTTTTGGTGATGGAGGCTCTGTTGAGAACATGATATGCAGTGTTTACTGCCTCAGCCTAGAAATATTTTGGGAGGGAAGTGTCACTTAGTACTGTTCTACCAGCCTCAATAAGAGTCCTATTCTTTCTTTTAACAATACCATTTTGTTGGGGAGTTTTAGGTGAGGAGAACTCTTGATGAATACCTAGTTCTTCACAAAATCTTGTCATGCATTCAGACTGAAATTCAGTCCCATGGTCACTTCTGATTTTGACCACTGAATTGTTAAGTTCATTCTAAATTTGTCTAACAAAATTGTGGAAGACAGTAGGGTTTTCAGATTTCTACCTTAGGAAGAAAACCCATGTAAATCTAGAATAGTCATCAACAACCACAAATGTGTAGACTTTCCTACCTAGACTATGAACTAGCATAGGACAAAATAGATCCATATGCAGGTGGTACAAACACCTCACTGAGTCTTTGGTATCAAGACTGTGGAAGGAGGTCTTTGTCTGTTTGCCTTTTTGACAAGCTGAACATACACCCTCCTTGATGCACTTGACTTGAGGACCATTTCTCACTAACTCTTTACTAAAGAGTTGACCAATGGTCTTGTAGTTAAGGTGAGCAAGCCTCTTGTGCCACTTGACATAATGAGAAGCTTTCTCATCTGCAACTAGGCACATGGGAGAATCTTTATTCTTACTCACAAAATTTAGACAATAAAAATTTCCTTTTCTATAGCCTGACAAGATGACCTCTTGATCACTTGTCCTTCTAATTTGACACTCATTCTTAATGAAAGTAGTGTCATAACCAAGATCACTCAGTTGACTTATGCTTATTAGGTTATGTCTCAGAACTTTCACATAAGCCACTTGGGTGATAGTGATAGAGCTATTAAAAATGTTACCAAACCCTTTGATGACCCCCTTTTCAGATCCACCAAAGATCACTTTGGGTCCATTCTCAATGGGAGAGTAATCCTCCAGCATCCTTCTTATTCCAGTCATGTGCCTGGAACATCCACTGTCCAAGTACCATATTGGGGTATGGCTACTTAGACTCACCTGCATCAAATAAAATTACTTAATCTTAGAACCCCAATAAATATTGGGTTCTAGGTTCAGGTTAGACTGAAACTTGACATGTATACATGCAGCCTTTCTGACAGGTAAGCTGGCAACTTTCCTGACTGTAGTGTTGTGCCAACAATCAATGGCATAATGACCCACGTTGCTACAACACCAACAATCATATCTATTGTATCTTCTTTTAAGTACAGTCTTAACAACATTGTTGTCAACAGTCCTTTTATTGAGTGCTGGGGATGGTGCATTAAACACTAATGATTCATGAAGAACATGGTGTGCTTGTTCATAGGCTGCCCTATTGGTATTTGCACCCTTGTCATTCTGATCACCAAGCTTACAGTGACCATGTGTAATGTCATGGTCATACCTGTTAGTAGGCTGCATCACTTTCTTGATGGAAATAGGGGGTTTGGTGGCTAGTGGCTGAACTATGGCTTTGCCATTTCTTTTGGAATTAGCTTCCCTAGTTCTTCACTTGAAGCCTAATCCTGTCTTACCCTTTTGGAGGATGAAGTCGTCAATTAAGGGTAAGACTGATTTTGGCTTTGAGAATTTAGCCACAATATCCTTCTCTCTCTGAAGTCTGACTTCCAGACTCTTGATTTGATCATTTTTGAATGTAATTGTACCCATCTGAATAAAATTTATATTTTTCAGTTTGACAACTTCATTCATCTTCAAATCCAGCATTTTTGCTGAATCTGATTCAGCCAATTGAAGGGATGCAATTTCCTTAGCCTGTTCCTTATTAAGGATTCCGCTTCTCTTATGATCTTGTAACAAATCACCATACTCATCAATTACTTGATGAACATCCCCTTCAGATTCAGAACCATACTCATCTCTTGATGCATATTCTTCTGATTCTGATCCAGTGTAATAATCAGAAACTAAAGATAGGTTGTTTACCTTACTGGGAC
The DNA here is from genome assembly GCA_039583875.1 of Platanthera guangdongensis. Lineage (NCBI taxonomy): Eukaryota > Viridiplantae > Streptophyta > Magnoliopsida > Asparagales > Orchidaceae > Platanthera > Platanthera guangdongensis. The sequence continues at coordinate 161,266,776 of CM077148.1, forward strand.
CAGGCTGATCCTGACACTGATCTTCCTCAGACATAGCCATCAGCCCTTTGCAATGAAGATCTTCAATCCCATTGATAGAGTCCAGTAGTTGTAAGAATTCTGTCTCTTCTGAATCCTCTTCAGTTGTGAATAGTCCAATATATGCTTCAGCTTCAGTTTCAGCTTTAGAATCTGATGATGAGGAATCAGTCCAACTTTTCTGCTTCTTTGCAACAAATGATCTCTCCTTCTTACCCTTATTTTGATGTTTCTTCTTGTCATTAGATTCCTTTCTTTTATCAGGGCAGTCAACAACAACATGTCCAATCCTATTGCAATAATAACAAACAATCTTAGAAGAATTTAATTTGCTAGGTTTAGTGTCATACCTGTCCTTTTTAGAGGATTTCTTTTTCTGATAATAGTCATCCTTGGACTGTGAGGAGGATGGCTTGGTTCTCCACTGTTTTTTCTTCAAGAATCTTTGGAATTGCCTTGTGAAGGAAGCAAAATGTTCATCAGAATTAGGGCTGTCTGATGTGTTGTTGTTAGAATTATCTGAGACAACTTCAGCTGCTTTCCTAGGAGGATATGGAGACATCCTCCTGTCCTTCTTTGTGGCTTCAACCTTGAAGGCCACAGATTTCTCTTTGTACTCAGGCCTATTGCTTTTCTCCTCCTCCTTTCTGGCCATAAGCTGCATTTCATATGATAGCAGTTTTCCAAATAGCGTTGGAGGAGAGGTAACTGCAAGTTTGGCCACTTCCTTGATGGCAAATATCTTAGTATCCCAGTCCTTGGTTAGTGATCTGAGAAATTCATCATTGAGCTCATATGTGCTAAAGATTCTTCCATATGACATTAGCTCATTCACAATTCTATAAAACTTCTTGTATCATTCAGTTATGCTGTCTTTTTTGGCTTGTCTAAAGCTTTCATATTCTTGATTTAACATGAACTTTCTATCCTCTCTTACTTCTTCTGATCCCTCCATGTAGACAATCAAAGTGTCCCACGTCTCCTTGGAGATTTTATAGTGAACCAAGTTTTGGAAGGTTAAGTCATCTATAACACTAACTATTATATTCCGTACTCTCTTATCCATAGTTGCTAAGATGATCTCATCCTTTGTCATTTCAGAATAGCTTTTTGGAGTCCTAATGTTGGCATCAAGAGCTGAGATATTCATAGGAATGAATGACCCTTCTTTGACTGTGATGTAGATTCTTGGGTCAGAAGCTTCCATGAACAATCTTATTCTCTCTTTCCATATGCCAAAAATTTCCTTTCTACATATAGGTAGTTTCATGGATCCAAGTTCCTTGTGATTTTCACCTGAACCTATTTTGTCTAACTGATAACTACCTTACAGATCAACTCAGACAGTTAAGTCTATTTTTGAGTAACCTGGCTCTGATACCACTTGAAAGAATTGGTTTCAAGATATCCTAAATACCTAGAGGGGTTAATAGGTTCAATTCCATTTTATTAAGGCAGACAGTATATTTTACTAGTAATTAATCAATGTAACAACTATCACAGCAGAGCTTAAAAACAAACACAGCCAACACAGATTGCACACAGATTTATAGTGGTTCCCCAAGAGATGGGTACATCCACTTTCCCCCTTCGCCTATCTAGCAGTATACTAGATTCGGCCTAACTTCCTTCTTCCTTCTCAGATCCTCAGATCTTACAACTCAGAACACTGAAAGGTTCCTACAGCTCACACTTCACCAAGTGCTACAACTCAGATTCTTCCAGAGAATCCTACCTCAGAGTGAGTCCACACTCCTACAACTCAGGCAATCCAGCATTACCTCAGCCTCGTTCACCAGGCCTAAAACTCAGAAAAATTAATCCCCTACCTCAGGCACTCAGCCCTACCTCAGCATTTATAAACTTAGGCTTACAACTCAGGGAGATAACTCTCCTACACTCAGATCTATAAAAGATCCTACAAAGAAAATTGATTATAAAAAGAATAATCCTTCACCCAGGTAGAGAGAGAAAGGGTTGAAGGTTTCTTGATCAGTTATTGATAGATTTGATTGCTTTAGATTCAACCTGTCTTAGCTTCTTCAAAGCTTCTTGAATCTGAACAAAGTAAGGTTGAACTTCTTGAGTAGTTGGAGATGATCCTCAACCCAGTTTCCTCTTCTTTCAGATGTAGATCTGAATTCTTCTTGCAGACTTGTTCAGAATCTGCCCTTAGAGAGTTGTTGAGTTCAGGATCTGAACTTCTCTTCTTGTTGGATCTCTCTCTTTTTTTATCTTTGATCTCTGCTTTTTGATGATAGAACTGGTCTTTATATAGAACCATCTGAGGTTACTGGCTGATCCGGTTCATAACGGCCTTCTGACAGCTCTGATAGATGCAACAACATTGTTAGTTATGACAGCTGTCAAGTCTTCAGTCATGACATTTGATCCGTCATTGTACTCTATCTCATCAAAAAAGTGTTGAGACAATACTTCAAATGTGTCGACACAAATAGACCATGTGTCGACACAACTCCTGGTGATGTCGACACAACTCTCATAATATCGACACAGCCCTTCTTTATCTTCTCAACACAACTTCTGTGGAATTTGTCGACACAAGTCCTGTGTGTTGACACAACAACTTCTAGTCTCGACAAAGTTTGTGTTGACAGAATTCTGGTGTGTGTCGATATAAGTCCTGTGTGTCTACACAATTGTTGTCGACAGAATTCTAGAATGTGTCGACACAAGTCATGTGTATCGACATAGTTATTGTCGACAGATTTTCTGTGTGTCGACACAAGTCTTGTGTGTCGACACAATCTGGCTCCTGGTGTCGACACAACTTTTCCCAAGTGTCGACAATTGTACTTAGAAAATTTTCCTGCATTTCCTTAACCTGCACATTGAAACTCAACATCCCATCAAATACACATTGATGAATATCATTGAGTTAGGTGAGGCTTCTCCAAATTAAGTACACAGTTTCCAATGTACCCAACAAGCATTGAGTGCGTTAAGTGCACTTAACGCGACATTGAGTGTGCTACATACACTCAACGCCATTATAATTTGATGCTAAGTTAGAAGGCATTGAGTGTGTTGCATACACTCAACGCGGCGTTGAGTGTGTTGTATACACTCGACGCCATCAGGAAATCTTGGAGTCTAAGTGTAAAAGCATTGACAGCGTTGAGTGAGCTTAACTCACTCAACGCCGTCATTTTATTCAGTAAGTTAAGTAAAAGCATCTACAACGTTGAGTGAGCTAAACTCACTCAACGCTGTCACGTTGTGTTTAAGCGTTGAGTGAGCTGAACTCACTCAATGCCATTATTTGTTCTTACTGTTGTATTTAAGCGTTGAGTGTGTTGTGTTATGGCGGAGAGTGTGTCGACTGCACTCGATGTGGCGTCGAGTGTACTCGATGCTTTTTCCTTAGATTTGAGCCCTTTCACCGATTGGACGTATTTCCTCTAATAGCATGGTTTTGCTAAGTTAAAATCGTCGTGTTTAGGTTGAATCCATCCTGTTTATGTTCTATGGGTGTTTAGATATGGGGTTGGTTTGGTTAGCTTAGTTTTGTGAATCATTACACCCGGGTATTTTTGGGTCTCGTTTTTGGGCTATTGGGTTGTTTTAGATCAGATGGCCACCACTGCAGTCCCATTTTTGAGATGTTTGGATCTGTTAGTTCAGGTTTGACCGATTTGGTCCCGACTCAGATCCGGTTGTGTTACGGTGTTAATGATTCACGTGTTTATTGAACCTTTGCCCCGTTTTTGTTTCCTATCGATTAAACTTATGCTATTTATGTCATTCCTCACAAATTGTTTCTGGAGTATTACTCTGTTCGCACTTGGTACAAATTTCATTACCTTTTAACTTTATAAGTTAACTCTTTATTTTAAATCTCTAGTTAGTTTGTTGTGTTTACTTTTGACAGCTATTCAGGTTTGGGAATAGTAATCTTGCTACTCCTTGTTTACTGACAGTTTTGTTTGTCACTTGTATTTTTCTTGCTGAGGTTTTCTTTCTTTGAATGCCTTAGGTTCTGAGCAGTAGCTGGTTGAGCGGCTAGGTTTGGTGTTTGCTTGTGGACTGCAGTGTTGTAGAGGTTTCCACTACCTTGAGAGGTATTTCCTTGTTGTTTTATTTTTAGCACAGACACACATAATGACTAGTGGTTTCGTGTCAGTTTGTTGACGCCCACTGGTGGTTTTCTTTAGAATTGCTGAATACTCTTCTAAGCTGCTAGTTTTGCCTTTGGTGGTTGTATTTACTTGCTCTCTAAGAATGTTTATGCTAGGTTGCATGTTAGGTATTTTTACTTATAAAAGCATTACTACTTGTACTTCATACATCTCATATTTCTAAAACTAAAATACTTTTTTCTAGTTAACGTAAAGACTATTTTTATACTAATAATAAATCTAGAGTCTTGTTTGTCATGTGTTGTCCTTTGAGGATGTTTTATACTCATGTCGGGTGTTAATCAACATAACCGAAGTATTTTCCGCAGCGTATAACTATACTTACTCGTGGACTAGTTTATCCACTATGCCGAGGGATACGACCGTCCAACGTAAACTATTTTTTTTGCTTAATAACTTATGGATTTCATATAAATCGTAGAGTTTGGGGTTTTGCCTGAGAGCCTGCCGTTATCCACTGCACGGCGTAGCATCATGGAGCATATTTTCTCTTATTCTTATATAACTTAAATGTTGAGAAAATGCGGGTTGTGACAGTTGGTATCATAGGGAGGTTGCTTTGATAATTGGTCGAGTAACCTTCTTTTGTTAGTGTTAGCTGTCTAGTGTCATTTCATGCACACACCGATGTGTCATCAGTACGTCTTGGCTGAAGCATGAATAATACACTCATAATATGATAAGAAGTATACGGGTCATATTATGTAGTATGAGATGCATAATATGTGTTTGTACATAGATCCACCATAGGTGGCAACATGTGACAGTTATGTAGTATAGGATGCATAACCATCATCACATGGGTACCCATTAGTACGTTTTACTTTTTCGTTACATGCGATATTATATAGTATGAGATGCATAATATTTCATGTGTACGCCGCTCATAGCATGAATTAAGGCCTTTTTAAAATGCATAGAACATCATGCATATCATAACATAGCATTTGCACACGTGCCAAGCTAAAGATTTATATGATGACATATGTACACATATTATTTGGCGTCAAAAAAATACAAATTCATGCATTCATGGATTTTGCACAAGAATTAATAGGATGATGGTATATCATCCTAGGTTTGAGCATTTCATCATTTATAAAGTTCCCAGAGCAAGTTAGCAGCAAGAGCAAGTATTTATGTATGTTTGGTCTGTACTAGGTTGTTTGGTTCTAGCGGTTAAGCTAGGTTTTGACTAGTTCCTTATTGAAATTATTAGAATGTCACGACGTCCTACAACGTGGTCGACTCCCCGGTTAGAGGGTGAATCATTTGGTGCTCAGAATGATGCCGTGATTGAAGGATTATGATAGAGTAATGAAGCTTTGTCTAGGCAAGTGTTGGAGATGAAGTCGCAGCTCCAAACCTTGTTGACTATCTGAAAGTGCAGGTTAGATCTGAAATACTCTAGAGGGGGGGGGGAGGGTGAATAGAGTATTGTGCTTACTACAAACCTTTTACAACTTTTGTTGTATTTTTAAGTGAACAAGTCAGCAAATAAAATAAATAAGCACAGCAAACTATCTAATCACAGAGTAACATAGCCAAAACAAAAGAAGAGGGCAACCAGACGACATAAGAAATTTATAGTGGTTCCCCAACCTGGGTACATCCACTCTTCTATCACCCTGGTAGGAATCCACTCAGGTTTTTGATCAGGTGCCTGACACCAATGAGCTTTTGTTCAGGTTCCCAAAAACCAAAATCTCAAGTCTTTTGGAAGGAGACTTGCAACCAGGAATAATTTTGAAGGGAATTAAAACCCTGTACAGGAGTTGGAAGAGAGGTGATGGTGTCTTCTCTTTCTCAATAACAACTGAGAAGACTGTGGATTGATTTTAGCAGATTTGCTCCCCCTGAGATCTTGAATGTATCAGGAAAAGCTGGAGCACTGCTTCAGGGTGACAGGTCTTCAAAACTGGAATGCCTGGACCAGAGATTGTTCAGGAACTTCTTTGACAGATATTGTTTTATTGTCCTTTTGAAGCTGTCCTGGAGGATTGAAGGAAGAAGACTCTTGATAGTAATTGGTTGTTCTTCTTCTTCTTGATGAAGTTATTCTCTGGCCAAGGCTAATTGCAGTCAAGAACTTTTGATTGTTGTAAGATTGTTGTTCTGTGTAATCTGTCTGTGTGTCTGTATGTTTGAAATTCTGAGTTGCGAATTTTCTGACTTCTTTCTTCTGATCTCTGACTGAATGAGGAACATTCAAAATTTGAACGTTTGAGTAGTAATGGCAGTCGGCCTGGGAAGGAAGCGACAATAAATGATTTCCCTAACTGTCCCATGGAAAAACGGCATGTAATAATCCATGATTAATGTGCGTTCTAACGGTAACATTCCGAGAAGATCTGTCATTAATTACTGAGGATTCATAGCCAAGAGAAGGGACGGGAAAACTGGAGAAGACCTAGTCTGGAATCGTCGAACGAAGAACACAATTCGTCTAGCTGAGTTTGAGTTCGTCGAGCTGAGCTTGAGTTCGTCGACCAGACAATTTGTCTTCAAGGAAATCTTGTCAATTCTGCTTCAATCTTTGTCGAACTAACAATCTTCACTCATCGACCAGAAATCGTCGAGCTGAGAACAGTTCTGGACTTTGTCAAAATATACTGCATCTACTAATATTCAGTGTTGACAAAAACTGGTGTTGACTAATATCCTGGTGTCGACACAAATCTTCTAGTGTCGACATAACTCTTCTGATGTCGACAAGCTGGTATCGACTGATATCCTGTGTGTCGACATAAGTTGTCTGGTGTCGACACAAGCCCTAAGTGTCGACAAAAATCCTCTGAATTCAGAATTCGTCAAGTAGAGTACTGCATTCGTCGACCTGAGAAGTTGACTTCGTCGACCTGAGAAGCTATGAACTTGAGGTCCAAGTTCGTCGAGATTAGATTCTAGTTCGTTGACCAAAGCTTGAAGCTGGACTTAAAAAAATTCTGAAGTTGCCCTGACTTTAGCTTGATGAAGAAACTCAGTCTTCGTCGAACAGAGAACTAAGATCATCGAGCTCACCACTAAGAATTGTCACACGATCGTCGAGCGTCGAACACCGTTCGTCGAGCTGAGTTCGACGAACATCGAACTCACTTTACTTAGTCTTGAAATCTTCTAAGTCTGGAGTCTCTGATGGTCTTGTTGATAACTGGTCCAACTGAAGTTGAACCTAATGACTTGACCTAGACTCTAGGACACAATTTTAACCCTCGCTATACATGATGTGTCACATCCTAAGACAATGAACCTAGCCCAAATCAACTAGAGATCCAACAATATCCCCCTATTTGGGTGAGGTCACTAAGAGACTCAAAAAAGATAAACAAAGCAATAAAAGAAATATATCTGGCAGAGAATTACTAACACATGCAACAAATATATATATATCTATAGGCTTTGTTTAAACAAATAGCATAGTTTGAAAATAAATGCAGAAAGAAAATAAAACAAAAATAAAGATTACTTCTTCTTCTGCAAAGATTTGTCTTCTGAAGTCTTCTCTCCTAGCTTTTTGAAGATGATTTCTCTCTTTGGATCTGAAGCCTGAGCCTTTATCATTGTCATGTCAGCTGCCCCAATAATATTCAATGATGTAGCTCTGGGGACAACTGCATCTGGATGGAGCTTCATATAATCATCAACATTGAAAAGCTTATTGCCTTTGTCAAACCTTTGTAGTTCTTCTTTTCTATACTTAGACATTGTTGTAAATCCTGATGTGTCTTTTCCTTCAGCCTTGGCTTTATTGATCAAAGATAGTCCAATTAGCTCCTGGTACCTAGCCATTCTTGCAGTATTAGCAATTTCAGGATTTTCAAATGGAATTGGAGGAGAGTATGACCTTTTTAGACTGTTAGCTTTGGGTTCTTCAGAGGTATGTTGCTGCTGCTGCTGATGCTATTGATGCTGATTACCTGAGGATGGTTGCCTCTGCTGGCTGTTTCCAGAGAATCTCCCTAAATGTCTCTGATATGTTTGCATGGGGGCAGATCTCTGAGAGCTAGAAGAGCCAGAGGCACCAGCTGCTGGAGGAGGAGGAGGAGGATCCTTCCTGTATCTGTGAGCTGGGGGAGGAGAGTATCTCCTACTTCTCTTCCTATCCTTCTGCTGGTCTTGGATAGCCACATCCATGCAGGAATTCCCTTATAAGGTGTAACATTATGCAAAATATAATAAGAGGTGTCAGCAGTGGGATTAGGCTTAGGATCTGGAGGAGGAGGAGCCTTTCTTTTCTTTGACAGCATTTTCTTTTTCTTCTTTGCAACATCTTCATCTGAATCATCATCATCATCTTCTTCTTCTTCACTGTCAGAACCCTGAGGGTTATCATAAAGCGCATCCAAAGCTTTTAAAGCTTTATCATCAGTAACAGCTTTTGCTGTAGAAGGGGCAGAAGTTGAGGTTTCAACAACTGGAGTTTCAACAACAAGAGAGGAGGAGACTGCACAGGAATCAGAAATAGTAGGGACAGAGCTTTCAGCTGCTGCCTTACTTTCCTCTTCAATATCAGCCAAGATTAGTTCATCCAAATCTGGCATAGGAGAGTCATCCATGAAAGGGGAAACTAGATCTGATATACTCTAGAGGGGGGTGAATAGAGTATATGGTGCTTTTTAAAACACAAAGAAAAACTTTTGCAAAGCTTTACAACAATTGTTGTAATGAGTGTAAGCAGGGAAGCAGAAATAAAATTAATCACAACACTAAGCTTATGCAGAAACTAAGCACAAGAAAATCTAGGCCAGAAATAGAAAGAAAACATGCAAAACCAGATGACACAAGGAATTATAGTGGTTCCCCAAACTTGGGTACATCCACTCTTCTACCACCCTAGGTAGGAATCCACTGCAGGATGAGTTGATCAGGTGTCCTGGGCACCAATGAGCTTTTGATAAGGTGCTCAAAAACCAAAACAAATTTTTTGATCAGGTGTCTTGCCACCAATGAGCTTTTGACAAGGTGCTCAAAAACCAGATTCAAACTTTTGAAGGGAGTTTGAAAAACCCTTTACAGAGTGGGGGTGAGAGAGTGATGACAGTCTTCTCTTTTCTCAAACAACTGAGAAGACTAAGTGGATTGATTTCAAAGCTCCCCCTGAGTCCTTGATCTTCAGGAAGATGAGTTTTGCTGAGGGTGATAGGCCTTCAAAGATAGATCTCCAGCAAAAGATGATTTCAGCAAGCTGAAATGTTGAGTGTCTGGAGTCTTGAAATGATGTTGGCCTTGAACACTTTAAGAGCTGGAGAGATCTGAAGAATTTTTGAAAGCTTGATCTCTCTGATGAGTGTTCTTCAGAATTCTTGTTGACAGAATATTTTCAAAGAGTCTCTGTATATTGAGTTGTGTCCTGTTCTTGTCAATCTCTCTTTATTCAAAAAAAACATTCTCTCTTTTTATTCTCTGTGTCTGAATAGGATATCTCTCTGTCAAAGATAGCCGTTGGTCTGCATTGATTACAACCTTAATTGCATAATTTCTTCTAAAAGAAAGTCCACTGATTTATTCCTTGAAAAAATCCCTTGAAACTTGCTCCAGAAGTAAATGAAAACGGCTGGCAGATCTTCTGAATTAAATGCAGAATAACTTCTATCTGATTTGAATTTGAATTCTGAAAGATAACTGAAATCGTCGAACTGAGCTCTGCTATCGTCGAGCTGAGCTCAGCGAACTGGAAAATGTAAGCAGCAAAGAAATCGTCGATCTGAGCTCAAAGATCGTCGAACTGAGCTCAGAGATAAGGATCCAGTGTAGAGTCAAAATCGTCGACCTGAGCTCAACGATCTGGAAAATGCAAGCAGCAAAGAAATCGTCGATCTGAGCTCAAAGATCGTCGAACTGAGCTCAGAGATAAGGATCCAGTGCAGAGTCAAAATCGTCGACCTGAGCTCAGCGATCGTCGAATGGAGTTCGACAATATTGAAAAGTTGAGCTCAGCGATCGTCGAGTGGAGCTCGATGATCTGTCGAAGTTGAGCTAGACGATCGTCGACCGGAGTTCGACGAAACGTCGTGCTGAGCTCGACGATTTGACTTAGTCTCCAGAAAAACTTTGGTCTTCAGGGCAGCTTCCAAACCTAGACTCCTGATCCCTTAGACTCAATTCTAATTGACCTATTAAGCTATACAGAAGGTCAAACACAGATTCCTAGAGACATAGTGATCCTGACCCAAATTAGTAATAGGGTGTTCCAACAATCTCCCCCTATTTGGGTTAGGAAAACTATTTACAGACTTTGGAAAAACAAGCAACATCATTCAATCAGAAAAACACAAAAACAACAGTAGCTAGACATTACAGAACCATCACAGAGATATATATATATGTCATCCAGATATCAGTCAGAAAAACCAAGAATTGTCACCTTACAGAGTTACTCTTTCTCTTTGCCTTTTACCAACTTGATTTCTCTGTTAGAATTTAAAGCTTCTTGTTTGGATCTGGTATCATCAGCTGCTCCCAAATATGTTTGCTTTGATGTCCTGGGAACCACTACAGCTGGATGCAACTCCATGTACCTGTCTGCATAAAAAAATTTACTGGAGGCATATCTTTCTAGTTCTTTCTGTCTTTGTTCTTACATTGTAGATATATTGGAGGTGTCTAGGCCTTGCTCTCTGGCTTTCTTTATTTGATCTAATGCAGCCAACTCTTTCATTCTAGCAGTCCAAGCAACAGGATTCTTCTCAGGGTCCTCAAATGGAACAGGTGGCTCATACCTGTTGGAAGAAGTATCTTGAGGAGTCCTGGCAGTCACAGTTTCTTTGAGCTTATAGGGGAATGGACCTGAAGATGTATCAGAAGGAACATGTCCTCCCCTGGAATAAGGGTGCTGCCTGGAATGCCCTTTGGAGTAAACCTGAGTCTCTCTTTGATTTCCCCTATATCCTCCCCTTCTAGAGTAAGAGCCCCTAGACTGGCTTTCCCTTTGATATGTTCTAGCATGAGGTTGGTAGGGAGCCTGGATTCTAGCTGGGCCTGATCTTGCAGAGCTGCCACCTGCACCTGCATCAGGTGGAGGTGGTGGAGGAGGATGAGGGTGCTTGGACTGGGTGGAATCTTTCTCATACTTCCTTTTCTTCTTCATAGCCTTTAGCTGATTCTTAGAGAACTGCATCCAATGCTCAGTAATTGGGCAGTTGTGTAGAATATAGTACGGAACATCATTATCATCTCTAACTTTGGCAGGTGGAACCCTCTTCATTGCCTTACTTCTTGCCTTCCTTTTCCTTGCAATGGTGGCAGAAGAATCATCAGAAGTAGTGTTGTAGTCATCAGATTCAGAGCTTTGAGCATCATATAAAGCATCAATCCTTTTCATCAGATTTTCTTTTAGTTGAACAGCAGCAGATGGGGCAGAGGCAGAAGCAGAGGGAGCAACAGAGACAGATACAGCAGCAGACATAACAACAGATACTGGAGCAGCAGTAGAAGCAACACTGGTTATTTCAGGAAGTATGGCAGCAGCAGATTCAGAAACAACAACAACATCTACAGCAGGCTCAAAAACAGCAGCCTCTGTCATCAGAGAATCCTGGAAAATGGGCTCATCAGAAACAATTTGATTTTCAGCAGCAGTTGGAACATTGTCTTCAGCAGCAGCAAGAACAATTTCAGAAGCAGATTCAGCCTTTTCTTTATCAGCAGCAGCAGCAGTCATCACTGAGAGTACAAAGGATGAAAGAATGTTGGGGTCACAGCCAGAGAAGGGCACCATTGCCTTAGACAGATCTTCTGAGGGCTGGACAGCAATGGCTTCTGGAAGGTAGCTGTAGTATGCAGTATCAAATGCAGATAGCAAAGACCTTAGGTCTATTGCTAAGACTGGAGTAGGCACAACAACTGGAGCAGAAGATACAAGCACAGCAGCAGCAGCAGCAGCAGGAGCAGAGGCAGCAGCAACAACAGCATGAAGGCTGGCTTCATAGGGCATCTCCCCCTGCCTGGATGCAGATACCTCTGGATCAAGGCAAACTGCTGGTGGGGCTGCTGGAGGAAGGAGAGAAGAAAGCCTGGCAGAGAGGGCTGCCACTGACAAGTGTAGAGGAGCCAAAGAGGTCTCCAAGAGAAGGGAGAGCCTGGGGGCAATGAGCTCATACAACTTGTCAGCAAGGGCTGAAAGATCTACTTGCTCAAGAAGAGGAGCAGAGGTAGAGGGTACAGAGATGGCTGAAGAAGCTGGAGGAGGAGGGCTGAATGGTGGAATGAATGGCTCAGGAGAGCGGATTGTGGAGATGGAGGACAATGGGATGGACATGGAGGGAGTGAAAGTGGGTTGGTCAAGGATGTGGTGGAGAAGGTCTTGGAAGGATGTTGAGGTGGAGGGTAATTCTTGAGGAGAAGAGGGGGAATCATCCATGTAGGATTCATCCAGAAGTGTGAAGGATGGTATGGATGGGGATGAGGTGACATCTGGTGGTGGATATGAGAATAGGGAATGGAAGTGGTCTGCTGGTGGAGATGAAATGGTTGCTGGAGATGGAATAGAGGTTGGAGATGGGCTGGAGATTGTAATGGGAGATGCGGCTGAAATGGTGGATGTAGCTGGAGGTAGGATTGAACTAGGAGGAGGAGGAGAAGCAACACTAGCAGCAGGCAGGTTCTCTGCAGGTGCAGAGACCTGGGGGGGAGTGACTCTTTGAGTCCTGGTGCCTGAAGGGGCAGTTGAAGAGGGCCTGCTGGGCTTGCTAATCTGCCTGTCCCATTTCCCAAATAGGGCACAGGTGAGTCTCTTGGAGGCATTGATGTGCACTCCAGAGGAGACTAACAGAGCAGGGCACTTTGCCTGAAGGAAAACTCCCAGAATTCTTCCAAAATTCACAAAGGTTTTGTTAATCTTTTTCTTTATCAGGTCAAAGAAGACCTCTCCCCAGTTCAAGCTTTTCCTATCTACCAGAGCTCCCATGAGGCAGAGCTGATGTCTGGAGATGGTGTCATGTGCAGAATGTTTAGCCAACAGGACCTTGCCTACAACATCTGCCAGGAACCTGTATTCAACTGACAGGTTCCTCTTAAACAACTTGCTAGGGTTTCCCTCAGGATGACCCATCCTGGCAAGTATATCAGAAAATTCTTCTCCAGAAAGTTCAACAGAGTCTTCACCATTTCTTAAACCAAAAACTTCTGTTAAGACTGTTGGGGTCAGAGGTACCTGGGTGCCAGCAATAGATCCAACAATGGTGTTGTTGTCAAGGTTGTGTGCAGTATATACCCATTCCTTTATTTCATCTGAGGCAAGTTTGATTCTTGTGGACATGAGGGCAGATAAATGCTGATCTTTGAATAAACTCAGGATGTCCTGAAAGATTTGATCAGTGGTGTTGAAGGAGTCCAAATCAATGTCAAAACCTGCATCAAATTTCATTGCGGCGAGGACAGCGACTGAGACGGCCATGGTACCTGCAAAAACTTAACAAACAAAACGACCAAGGTAGAACTGTTTGAAGGGAAGAAAATTTTTTTGCAGAGAAATTGAAAGCGCAAGAGAGAACGACGGCGAAAAATGAGTTTTATATTAGGGTTCGACGCAGAATTGGAAAGATCGTTGAACTCAGTTCGACGATCGAGGCTTCTAAAGGTATCTGAAGAGACTCCAACATCGTCGATCTCCGTTCGACGATCTGGAAAGGCGTCGAGCTCCGTTCGACGATCGTTCAGTGAACAAAATCGTCGAGCGACGTTCGACGATCGTTGACCAGAAGAGATAGTTCATACTATCTGAGGAGCGCTGAACTCCGGTCGACGATTCAGGAAATCGTCGAACTCCGTTCGACGATCTTTGGGAAAATCGTCGAGCGCAGTTCAGAGATCAGAAAATTCTAGACACTAAGGAAAATCAGAATTTTTGCCTAGTCTTGGTCAATTTTTAGCTTTCAAAATCTTGGATATTATTTAAGACTTCCTCCATCTAACATTCCTAACTGATTTAGGAAGAAGGTGTGTTTCTTTTCATCCAAGGGCTTGGTGAAAATATCTCCCCTTTGTAAATCAGTTGGGATATAATGCAGTTCAATTTTATTCTTTTCAACATTGTCCCTTAAGAAGTGACGCCTAATCTCTATGTGTTTTGTCCTACTATGGAGGACTGGATTTTGAGCTATGGAAATAGCACTTGTATTGTCACAAAAGATTTTTGACTTCTCTAAGTTGTAACCATAGTCTAGGAGTTGATTTTGAATCCACAATATTTGTGAACAACAACTACCTGCAGCCATATATTCAGCTTCAGCAGTTGAAGTTGACACAGATGTTTGTTTCTTGCAAAACCAGGAGACAAGTCTATCACCAAGGAACTGACAAGTTCCACTGGTGCTTTTCCTGTCAATTCTGCATCCAACATAATTAGCATCAGAGAATCCAGTTAACTCAAATGCTGAATCTTTTGGATACCAGAGACCTAGATTTGGACAACTTTTAACATACCTAAGAATCCTCTTTACTAATGTGAGGTGTGACTCTCTAGGGCTAACTTGGAATCTAGCATATATACATGTAGCAAACATTATATCTGGTCTACTAGCTGTAAGATACAACAGAGAGCCAATCATTGCTCTATATGTTGTCTGATCAACTGGTTTCCCATGTTCATCAGCATCCAATACAGCATTGGTAGGCATGGGTGTTTTCATACAAGATGCCTCAGACATGCCAAATTTCTTAACCAGCTCATTAGCATATTTGGTTTGAGAAATAAAGATGCCTTCAGCATGTTGTTTGACTTGCAATCCTAGGAAGAAGGATAGCTCACCCATGCTACTCATCTCAAATTTAGAATGCATTAGGTTAGAAAACCTTCTGCACAATTTTGAGTCAGTAGAACCAAAAATTATATCGTCTACATAAATTTGTACTAGTAGGGTATGGGACTTATGGGTTCTAATAAAAAGAGTTTGGTCTACTCTACCCCTTATAAAACCATTTTCCAAGAGAAAGCATGCTAGGGTCTCATACCATGCTCTAGGAGCTTGCTTGAGACCATATAATGCTTTATGTAGTTTAAAAACATAATCAGGATGAGTTGGAGAGATAAAACCTGGAGGTTGTCTGACATAGACTTCCTTTTTGATGTCTCCATTCAAGAAGGCACTCTTGACATCCATCTGATAGACCTTGAAGCCTTTGTGAGCTGCATAAGCTAGAAAAATTCTGATGGCTTCCAATCTTGCAACAGGTGCAAAAGTCTGGTCGTAGTCAATTCCTTCTTCTTGAGAATATCCCTGGCCAACTAGCCTTGCCTTGTTCCTTATTATTACTCCTTGATCATCCAGTTTATTTCTGAATACCCATTTTGTTCCAACAATGGAATGATCTTTTGGCTTTGGCACTAGTTCCCATACTTTTTTCCTCTCAAATTGATGCAACTCCTCTTGCATGGCAATGATCTAGTGTGGATCTTGCTCTGCATCTTGAATGGACTGAGGCTCAATTTGAGAAAGGAAGCAGGTGTGCAACAGGTTTTGGTTGACCTGATTTCTGGTTTGCACACCAGCTGAGATTTCTCCAATTATTTGGGAAATTGGATGGTCTCTTGATGTTACTAAATCAACAGGGGATGTTGATTGTTCACCAACCTGTGTTGTTGTTTCCTCTTGTGGTACAACAACTGGCTCTTCATGTTGAGCTTCAATGTATTGAGCATTCCCTTCATCTTCACTACTTTCATTCTCTTGAGCAACCTGCAACTTGTTCATATCTTCAACTAGAGAGTGTTCCTGCAAAGGTTCTATGGTAGAAGAAATCTTCTCCTTGAAAGACATGTTAGTTTCATCAAAAGAAACATGAACAGATTCCTCAATTTTCAATGATGATTTATTATATACCCTATAGGCCTTGCTGATCATGGAGTATCCCAGAAACACTCCTTCATCAGCTTTGGCTTGAAATTTTGCTAACTATTTCTTATCATTGTTGTGAATATAGCAAGTGCAGCCAAAAATTCTGAAATAGTCAACTTTAGGTTTCTTCTCTTTGAGTAATTCATAGGGAGTCTTTCCCTTCATTTTATGTATCAGACTTCTGTTCAGCACATAGTTGGAGGTGTTCACTGCCTCTGCCCAGAAGGATAGAGGTAGATGAGCATCTGACAACAATGTAGTGGCAGATTCAATAAGGGTTCTATTTTTCCTTTCAGCTACCCCATTTTGTTGAGGAGTTCTAGGAGCTGAGAAAGTATGCCTGATCCCTTCACTCTGACAGAACTCTTGCATAAGAAGAGAATCAAACTCTGTCCCATGATCACTTCTGATCAGGGCAATGTGAGTATTGAACTCAATCTTTATACATTTGAGAAACTCTGTCAGACACTTAAAGTTATCAGACTTCTTCCTTAGAAAGAACACCCAAGTGAATCTAGAGAAGTCATCTATAATCACCAAAGTGTAGGATTTCCCTCCTAGGCTTTGTACTGTGATGGGTCCAAATAGATCCATGTGTAACAGATACAATATCCTAGGTGAATCACTCTTATTAAGTGACTTGAAACTGTTTTTAGTTTGCTTGCCTAATTGACAAGCCTTGCAGAGTCCTTCCTTCTTGTAGGGGCCAGAAGGTAGTCCTCTAACAAGGTTGTCCTTGGATAGCCTAGCAATAGTTCTAAGGTTTAGGTGTCCTAGTCTCTTATGCCATAAAACATTTGGTCTACAAACTGAATTGAATAAACAGATATCTATAGTAGTTGAAAGAAAAGCTACTAGGTAGATGTTACCTTTCCTTTTACCTGTCAACACAGTTGTGTTGTCCTCTGACTTGATTTTGCATAAGGTTTTGCTGAAGGTCACCTGGTAGCCTTCATCACATAGCTGACTGATGCTGATTAGGTTGTGCTTCAGTCCTTCCACATATGCTACTTTCTTGAAGGTTACAGAACCAATCTGGACTGCTCCATAACCTTTAATTTGTCCAAAGTTGGAGTCACCAAAGATAACCTTGGGTCCAAGCTTGGCTCTAAAGGAATTGAGGTTGTCCTTGTTCCCTGTCATGTGCTTAGAGCACCCACTATCCAAATACCATTGCTGGTTAGATGTTGGATAGGTATTCACCTGCACATAAAACAATTCACTTGTTTTTGACCCAGTTTACCTTGGGCCTAGGTTGATAACCTTTAAATTCAGAGATGAAAGATATCCCTGGCTGACTCTTATACCCTTCAGGATGATATCTCCTTGGAGGTAAAATCCATTCAGTATAAGGGTTGAAGGCTTGGGATGAAGAACCCTCAGGATTCAATTTTGATTTGACTTTGAGAAATTTTCCAGAGCTCTGACCTCTATTCGACGATCTTGGAGCTGAGTTCGACGATCTTGGGTCAGATCGTCGAGCTCCATTCGACGGTCGACTATGGGTGAGGTCAGGTACATGAGATCGTCGAGCTTCGTTCGACGACTTTGGTTGAGATCGTCGACCAACGTTCGACGATTTTCCCTGAGATCGTCGAGCTGCATTCGGCGATCGTCGATCTTCATTCGGCGATCGTCGATCTCCGTTCGACGATTTGTGCTGGACTTTAGTTTTCTGAGGCAGATCAGAATTTTTCCTGGCAACCTCTACAACTCCCTTTCCCTTGTCAGAAATGAACTTGATAGGGGTTGTTAGAATAATAGGTTGGCTGGATGAGGCACCCAAGCCCAGTGTACTGTTGAATCTTGAGTTCACTGTGCTTGTGATGTCCATCAGCTTGATGCTTCTCCCATTGAGAGATTCTTCAAACTTCTTGGCCTCAGAGAGCTCACTCTTCAGTGAAGCTATCTGTTCCCTATAGTTCTCCAACTCCTGAGAGAGTTTGAGGTTTTCTGATTTTAAAACATTTTGTTCAGATAATTGATTTTTGAGAGAGATGATCTCTTTCTCAGACTTTAGCAGGTCTAAACATAGTGCTTTAAATTCAAGTTTAAAATCTTCTGAAGTAAAATCAAAAGAGCTGATTACCTGATCTTCTTCAGGTTGAGTCTCTGAGTCTGACTCTGACTCCTCTTCCTCTGAGTTGTGTTGTGAGGCATTGATTGCCATCATGCAGAACTCCTTTTCCTCTGCATCATCCTCATCATCACTTGAGCTGGAAGAGGCTTCTGACTCCTCTTCAGTCTCACTCCAGGATTCAGCAACAAATCCTTTCCTTGTGTGCTTATTTCTGCTGGAGGAAGGTTTGCTACTTCCATTCCTTTTGGAGTCCTTCTCCTTTCTTCTTTCTTTTCTATCCCTTCTGTCCTTGTTCTTGTTCTCTGGACAGTCAGGAACCATATGCCCTGGTTTCCTGCAACCAAAGCAAATGATGTCTTTGCTATTGCCAATGGACTTGTCATACCTTGGCTTATCCTGCTCCTTGTATGATCTTCTTCTGAAGTCCTTTATGGCCATCTTATAGAATCTTTTGGCCAACAAGCTGAGAAGTTCATCATTGGCTGTTCCTTTTTCTTCAGGAAGATCCTCAGTTGCCTTGAATGCTATAGTCTTCTCCTTTCTTGTGGCTGGTGAAGCAGCCTTCTGTTCCTATTCTCTGTTCTTGATGAGTAGCTCATAAGATTTGAGCTTACCCAACAAGGCTTCAGTGGTGATCTCATTCAGACTTCTAGCATCTTTAATTGGCCAGATTCTTGAATCCCAAGTGCTGGGGAAGCACATTAGGATCTTGTCATTAAGTTCTGTCAGTGAGATCTCTTTGTTTAATGTCCTCAGTTCACTAACAATTAGACTCAGTCTGTTGTACATGTCTCCCACTGACTCAGTTTCTCCCTTCTTGAAGTTCTCATATTGGGAGATGAGATGGGATCTTCTGTCCTTTCTCTCATCAGCTGAGCCTGAAACTATTTCTGAGAGCTTGTCCCAGATCTCCTTGGCTGAATTACATTCAGCTACCTTTTGAAAAATGTCATCTGACATTGTCTGAGCTAAAATGTTCATTGCCTTGGCATCAGCTACTTTCCACTTTTTGATGTCAGCATCTGTTCCTGATGGAGGTGGAACAGCATTTGTGCTTGTGCCCTCTGGAGGTCTTGGACACACTGTCAAAACAGAATTAAAAATATCTTCGTCAATAGAATTCATGTAGAGTCTAATCCTTGCTTTCCAAAGTGCAAACTTTGACAGATTGCACACTGGAGGTCTGGTGCTAGCATAATCTTTGTTTTGGGCCATGATTTTTGCAAACGAAATCTAATAATAAAATATAACAGAAGGATCTAGTTTGGGATCTTGGGGTTCAGGTGTTAGCCTGTACAACCAAACATATATGGTATGTTTAACCAACCTCCCTCTGATACCAATTGAAAGGGGAAACTAGATCTGATATACTCTAGAGGGGGGTGAATAGAGTATATGGTGCTTTTTAAAACACAAAGAAAAACTTTTGCAAAGATTTACAACAATTGTTGTAATGAGTGTAAGCAGGGAAGCAGAAATAAAATTAATCACAACACTAAGCTTATGCAGAAACTAAGCACAAGAAAATCTAGGCCAGAAACAGAAAGAAAACATGCAAAACCAGATGACACAAGGAATTATAGTGGTTCCCCAAACTTGGGTACATCCACTCTTCTACCACCCTAGGTAGGAATCCACTGCAGGATGAGTTGATCAGGTGTCCTGGGCACCAATGAGCTTTTGGTAAGGTGCTCAAAACCAAAACAGATTTTTTGATCAGGTGTCTTGCCACTAATGAGCTTTTGACAAGGTGCTCAAAAACCAGATTCAAACTTTTGAAGGGAGTTTGAAAAACCCTTTACAGAGTGGGGGTGAGAGAGTGATGGCAGTCTTCTCTTTTCTCAAACAACTGAGAAGACTAAGTGGATTGATTTCAAAGCTCCCCCTGAGTCCTTGATCTTCAGGAAGATGAGCTTTGCTGAGGGTGATAGGCCTTCAAAGATAGATCTCCAGCAAAAGATGATTTCAGCAAGCTGAAATGTTGAGTGTCTGGAGTCTTGAAATGATGTTGGCCTTGAACACTTTAAGAGCTGGAGAGATCTGAAGAATTTTTGAAAACTTGATCTCTCTGATGAGTGTTCTTCAGAATTCTTGTTGACAGAATATTTTCAAAGAGTCTCTGTATATTGAGTTGTGTCCTGTTCTTGTCAATCTCTCTTTATTCAAAAAAAAAAAACATTCTCTCTTTTTATTCTCTGTGTCTGAATAGGATATCTCTCTGTCAAAGATAGCCGTTGGTCTGCATTGATTACAGCCTTAATTGCATAATTTCTTCTAAAAGAAAGTCCACTGATTTATTCCTTGAAAAAATCCCTTGAAACTTGCTCCAGAAGTAAATGAAAACGGCTGGCAGATCTTCTGAATTAAATGCAGAATAACTTCTATCTGATTTGAATTTGAATTCTGAAAGATAACTGAAATCGTCGAACTGAGCTCTGCTATCGTCGAGCTGAGCTCAGCGAACTGGAAAATGCAAGCAGCAAAGAAATCGTCGATCTGAGCTCAAAGATCGTCGAACTGAGCTCAGAGATAAGGATCCAGTGCAGAGTCAAAATCGTCGACCTGAGCTCAGCGATCTGGAAAATGCAAGCAGCAAAGAAATCGTCGATCTGAGCTCAAAGATCGTCGAACTGAGCTCAGAGATAAGGATCCAGTGCAGAGTCAAAATCGTCGACCTGAGCTCAGCGATCGTCGAATGGAGTTCGACGATATTGAAAAGTTGAGCTCAGCGATCGTCGAGTGGAGCTCGACGATCTGTCGAAGTTGAGCTAGACGATCGTCGACCGGAGTTCGACGAAACGTCGTGCTGAGCTCGACGATTTGACTTAGTCTCCAGAAAAACTTTGGTCTTCAGGGCAGCTTCCAAACCTAGACTCCTGATCCCTTAGACTCAATTCTAATTGACCTATTAAGCTATACAGAAGGTCAAACACAGATTCCTAGAGACATAGTGATCCTGACCCAAATTAGTAATAGGGTGTTCCAACAATCCATAACAAAAACTGGGGCTGAGATGTCTTCTGGCTTAACTTCTGGACTGGCTGCAGAGATTGAAGCTAAAGCTGAGATAGCAAAACTGTCATAGAGTTGCTTAGCAACTGCTAGACTAACTGGAGAGGTATAGGGTACAATAACCAAATGTGGCTTAGTAAAATCTGCTGGAAGAAACTGCATATGTACAGTATCAAAAACATGCAGTAATTTTGGTAGATTAATTGTGGGATTCATAATGAAATCACCAATAGTTTTTATTTGCTCAACTGACTCATCTAAGTCAATGTCAGTATCCATAAAATGAATCAATTCAATCATCTCAGAATCAAATTCTGGCAAAATATCTGTATTTGTATCTGAAACTGCTGCTGTGTCTGCTGCTGCTGCTTCTACATCTACATCTGCTGCTGCTTCATCATAGAGCATCTCCCCCTGCCTGGGTGCATGAAAACCTGGAGCCAGGCCCCTGAATGAAGAGGAAGCAGTAGAAAGGGCAGAAATTTGAACAGATAAAGAATGAATAGAATTCACAAGAGGTGTAATGGCCTCTGTGATAAGTGATTTGATGAGAGGAGTAAGAAGGGTGATGATAGATGATATGGTAGTTGAATCAAAGGAGGAAGGGGAAGAGGATGGAATGGAGGGTGGAATAGCAGATATGTGATGAGTGGATGGTGATGAAGATGGAATGGGGGCATCTGGTATGACAGAGTCTGTGGGTATGTTGTAAGAGGGAATGGAGGACAAATGAGGGGGAAGTGGATACTGAGGAGGTGTAGGGATATGTGAGTCATGAGGTGAAGCTGGAGGTGTTGGTTGTTGATTAGCTTGCAGAGGGGAAGATGGAGGTGGAGATGGGATGTTGGTGATGTCCAGAGGTGGAGATGGAGGTGGAGTAGGCACATGAGAAGGCTGCTTTGCTGGAAGGGGTGCTGGAAGAGATGGTGGAGGGGGATGGATCTGCTCAAGAGGGTGGGGAGTGGCCTTCACAGCCCTGGTGCTCTTAGAAGAAGGGATAGAGGAAGAGGAAGCCTTGGAGTGCTTGGAGATCGTCCTCTCCCGTCTGCCAAACAAGGCGCATGTGAGGTGCTTGCTGGCATTGATGAAGATGGTCGGGGAGACCATGCATTCACCAGCCTTTTTCTTAAGGAAGATCCCTAGGATTCTTCCGAAGCAGACTTCCTTCTTGCCATTCTTCTTATTAAGCAACTCAAAGAAAATCTTACTCCAATCAACAGGACGCTTATTCACCACCGCGCACATGATAAGAAATTGATCTCTGGTTATGTAGTCATGTGCGGTGTGCTTGCCCATCAGTACCTTTCCCACAATATCCGCCAAAAACTGATAGGCGGCCGAAAGTTGTTTCTTCAACAACTTGTTACGGTTGCTTCCGTAAAACCCCATTAACTTCAGCATTTCACTAAATTCTTCAGAATCCATTTCCATATTATCTTCTCCATTTACCAAACCAAAAATTTCAGAGAGAACGCCGGGAGACAAAGAAACAACATGACGCCCGATATTTCATGTCAAAATATTTTCCTCAGAAACAGATGATGTATACACCCATTCTCTGATTTCAGTTGAGTGCAGTTTAATCCTTCTGGTCATAAAGTCTTTGAGACGAAGTTATTCTAGCAGTTCCAAGATATAGAGAAATATGGGGTCAGAGTGTTGGAAGGAATCAAAATCCATGTCGAAACCAATGTCAAATTTCATGGCAGCCAAAGCTCCTGCTGGAATCGCCATTGATGACCTGCAAGAAAGATAGAGAAAAACGACGATCAAGAGCAAGAGAACTGAAAGCGCGGGACGGAGGTCGAAGAAAACCTAGATATAAGTTTTCCAGAATATGAATCGACAATCTCCGTTCCACGAAAAGAAAACAGTTCTTCGAACTGAGGTCGACGAAATAAATTATAGACAGTTAATTCGTCAATCTCATCCATAAGAATCGAACATAGTTCGTCAAACTCCGTTCGACGAAATATCTTCTGAAGTAAAGTTCGTCGGTCTTCGGTCGACGAAAATTATTTCCACACAGAGAATTCGTCGATCTCCATTCGACGAGAATCTCTCAAAATTTCCCTAATTCGTCGAACTCCGTTCGACGAACTCTGGAAAATTCGTCGAATGCAGACAAAAACTAATTTAACTCTTCTCCATTGATCATTTCCAGTTGATTTATAAAGAACAGATGATTTTTCTCATCCAAAGGTTTGGTGAAAATGTCTGCTCTCTGTAAATCAGTAGGAATATGGATTAAGTTGATTTTCTTTTTGTCTACATTATCTCTAATGAAATGATGTCATATTTCAATATGTTTAGTCCTAAAGTGGTGAACTGGATTCTGTGCTATAGCAATAGCACTAGTATTATAACAAAATAATGTTGAATTATTTAAGTTGACACCATAGTCTAGGAGTTGGCTTTGTATCCATAATATTTGTGAATAGCAGCAGCCAGCAGCTATATATTCTGCTTCTGCAGTTGATGTAGACACAGATGTTTGCTTTTTACAAAACCAGGAGACAAGTCTCATACCCAGGAAGTGGCAAGTTCCAGAGGTACTCTTCCTGTCCACTCTATATCCAGCATAGTCAGCATCTGAGTATCCAGTTAACTCAAACTCTGACTCTGCAGGATACCAGAGTCCTAGATTAGGACAACTCTTTATATATCTCAAAATTCTTTTTAAGGAAATAAGGTGAGATTCTTTAGGGTTCACTTGGAACCTAGCACAAAGACATGTGGCAAACATTATATCAGGCCTGCTTGCTGTTAGGTATAATAGGGATCCAACAATTGCCCTATAATGTTTTTGATCTACAGGTTTCCCTGCTGCATCAGAATCCATAACAGCATTAGTAGCCATAGGTGTTTTCATTCCTGAAGCATCACCCATCCCAAACTTTTTAATAAGCTCTTTAACATACTTAGCTTGGGAGAGGAAGATACCATCAGGGAGCTGCTTCACTTGGATACCAAGGAAGTAGGAAAGCTCACCCATTCTACTCATCTCAAATTTGGAATGCATGAGGTCAGCAAACCTCTTGCACAATTTGGGATCAGTAGACCCAAAGATGATGTCATCCACATATATTTGTACTAACAATATTTGGTCCTTATGATGTCTAGTGAAAAGAGTTTTATCTATGGTTCCTCTTGTAAATTTATGCTCTAAAAGAAAGCTTGCTAAGGTCTCATACCAAGCTCTTGGAGCTTGCTTTAAACCATAGAGAGCTTTATGCAATTTAAATACAAAAGAGGGTTGAGTTAGAGAGATAAAACCTGGAGGTTGTTCTACATAAACCTCTTCTTGAAGCACTCCATTCAAGAATGCACTCTTGACATTCATTTGGAACACTTTGAATCTCCTGTGAGCTGCATAGGCAAGGAAGATTCTTATGACCTCTAACCTTGCAACAGGGGCAAAGGTTTGGTCATAGTCAATTCCTTCCTCTTGCTTGTAGCCTTGAGCAACAAGCCTAGCCTTGTTTCTCACTATGTTCCCTTGGGAATCTAGCTCGTTCCTGTAGACCCACTTGGTTCCAATAACTGGGTAGTTATGAGGTCTTGGAACCAAATTCCAAACTCTACATCTCTCAAACAGATTTAGTTCCTCTTGCATTGCAATGATCCAGTGGGGATCTTGCTCAGCTTCATGAATGGTGAGAGGTTCAATTTGAGAGAGAAAACAGGCATGCATCAAGTCTTGGTTGAGTTGATGCCTTGTCTGAACACCTGCTGAAATGTCTCCAATCACTTGATATCTGGGGTGATCTCTAAGTGTGACAAGATCAGTTGGTGGAGTTTGTTGAGCAACAGCTTCTGTAGTTAATTCCTCTTGAGGAATGGTACTAGCTGTTGAGTGAAGTTCAGCCACTTCCACTTGAATCTCTTCTTCACTGTCTTCAGCAACCTATGGAGAAGGATGGGTTGACACCTCTTGGGTAAGGTTTAGTCCATCCATAGACTCACACAGTTGTGGAACCTGCAAAAAGCTATTGGTAGAAATCTCTTTCTCCTTATAAGACATGTTAGCTTCATCAAAAGATACATGGACTGATTCTTCAATTTTAAGGGTGGATTTATTAAAAACCCTATAGGCCTTGCTTACTTGGGAGTATCCTAGAAAAATCCCTTCTTCAGTCTTAGCCTCAAACTTTTTAATGTATCTTTTGTTATTTGTGTCAATGTAACATATACAGCCAAAAACTTTAAAATATGTGATTTTAGGTTTCTTTACTTTAAGTAATTCATAGGGGGTCTTATTTTTTAGCTTATGTATAAGGCTTCTATTCAGGACATAGTTAGCAGTGTTTACAGCTTCTACCCAAAAGGATAGAGGCATGTAAGCATCTGCCAATAATGTGCCTGCAGATTCAATGAGTGTCTTATTTTTCCTTTCAGCTACCCCATTTTATTGGGAAGTTCTAGTAGCTGAGAAGCACTGCCTGATACCTTCCTTCTCACAGAACTCATGCATAAGAAGAGACTCAAACTCTATACCATGATCACTTCTGATCAATGCAACATGAGTAGAGAACTCAATCTGTATGGTCCTGAGAAAATCTGTAAGAACCTTGAATATATCTGACTTAGCTCTCAGAAAGGCTACCCAACTGAATCTAGAGAAGTCATCAACAATCACTAAAGTGTAAGAATTCCCTCCTACGCTTTGTACTGCAATGGGTCCAAATAGATCCACATGAAGCAAATACAGAATCCTAGGTGAATCACATTTATTAATGGATTTGAAACTAGTTTTGGTTTTCTTGCCTAATTGACAAGCCCTGCATAGGTTTTCCTTCTTGTAGGGGCCAGAAGGTAAACCTCTAACAAGGTTGTCTTTAGATAACCTAGCTATATTCTTAAGGTTTACAAGTCCTAATCTTTTGTGTCACAACTCATTTTGGTTACTAGTGATATTGAGTAAACAAACATCAGTTTTGGCAGAAATGAAATCTACTAGATATATGTTGCCTTCTCTAATTCCAATTAAAACAGTTTTGTTTTTGTTGGGTATTGTATCCACAATTACCTGGATTTGAGGAAGCCACCTGTCAAGCTAAGATGAATTCACAATGTATTTGATGAAACATCTTAAGTTGTACTTGCAGCTCCTCCATGCTAAGTGCACACCAATGTCAGGGTGCAGTAGGTCAATATACACGGGTCTGCAAGACGTAATCCCTCGTTGAGCAGATCAGTGTGTTGGCCTACGTGTACTCTCTCTATTGAAGTGCACTTACTTTCAAGTACAGGGCCGTTCATATGCAAGAGAAGACAAGGAGCATGGATGGGTGAAGGAGCAGCTCCTGGGTGGAAGACGAAAATTCGTCCAAGGAAAATTCGACGAGAATCACCAAGTGATTCTCGCCGATTCGGCGAGAATCACCAAGTGATTCTCGCCGATTCGGCGAGAATCACTAGTGATTCTCGCCGAATCGACGAGAATCATTAGTGATTCTCGCCGACCCCTTCTGGCTACCTCAAAACGGTGCCAAGTAAGATTCGGCGAGAATCACTAGTGATTCTCGCCGAACCTGTGGTTAAGCAGCTCATGAATAACCAAGTGAAAATCGCTGAGAATCAATAAGTGATTCGGCGAGAATCACTAGCGATTCTCGACGAATCGTCGAGAATCACTTGGTGATTCTTGCCGATTCGTCGAGAATCACCAGCGATTCTCGCCGATTTTCACTTAGCGATTTCTCGGGATGTTCCTGAACCGGATTCTGCAGCTGTCAATTTTCTGGACCGGGATTTAGGGATTTCTATTGTGGGTCCCACAAACGGTCATATTGGAGTTAGCTACGGTGTATAAATACATGGGTATTTTGAACAGTAAAAAGAGAGAATCAGAAACCGAGCCGCGACGTAACCCTAAAATCGCGATTCCACTCTGCCGCCGCCGTCGCGCTCGGGCAAGTTGGTCGCCGTCAACAATCGGGAATCCTTCGTGATCTCCGGCGATAGAAGCTTAGCAAAGCTTGAGTCTCACGTGTCTATCCAGAGATCTCTTGTCTCTCGATTTGTTGACCGGGAAAAACTCCCCCGTCTGAATCGATCGAGACGACCGATCCTCGTGTGACCGTTGGAAGACCAAGCTAGCTTCGCTACGAAGTTTGGATCTCCAAGTTCAGCAGCCGCTCATCATCATAGCTGCCGATCCCGAAGCTAGCCGCCGCTCGTGTTGCCGCCGCCGGTTCCGGGGAGATCCTCTCCAAGAGAGACCAAGGTTGTAGACTCTTCATTGACTTCACGAACACGTCGTCGAACGAAGAGGAAAACTGAAGTCTCCAAACGAAGTTTGTATCTCGTGTACATTCTATATTTACTTTTGTTGTAAAGGAACGATTGTTCCGTGTTGTAAGGGTTGGGTGCAACCCGTTTTGGGGGAGCGTTGACTCTCACGTGTGGAAGGGTTCCTTCCGATAGTGCAGGGATTGGATTTCAATCCTGTTGGAGAAGAGACCGAGTCGTCCCTTGTTGGGAGATAGGTCGAAGGGGGAAAGTGGATGTACCCAAGTCGGGGAACCACTATAAATTGCCTGTGTATTCTGTGTGATGTGCTTTTTATTTTTATTGTGCAGGTACATTCGTAAATTCCGCAAAAGCGCTACTCGTCACCTATTCCCCCCCCCCCCATAGGTGCACATAGCTGACACTAGGTGGACTTTCAAGTGGTATCAAAGCGAGGTTACTCTTCAAAAAGGTTAACACCTTGAGTAGAATCCTGCCACCAGTGTCAGAAGCATGGATCTGGATTATGAGATACCGCCACTCAAACTCCCCGCATGCACAAAGGATTATTATCCCATCTGGAGAATGAGAGTGTCATTTCACCTTGATGCCATCGATCCTCGAGCATCCTTCATCCTGGAAGAGGGTCCGTTTATTCCCATGAAGACCTCCGACTCTGGGATCCAAGTGCCCATGGGCATTGCTGAGATGTCAGAGACAGAACTATCACTATTTCACTTGGACGAGAGGATTCGTCAAATTATCATGGATATCTGGTCTGGAGCCTCTCGCTCTAGATTGGAAAAATGTAGAACGGCTAAATCTCTGTGGATGATGATCTCAAAGCTGATGGGGGGGTCAGAGAAAGCTGGAATATGCTGTCAATCAGAGAATGAAGCGTATGTGGGGGTGCTCACTTCTGAAGATGAAGGCAAGGATCCCTCGGACTGCATCAGAGCTCTAGTGTCCGTGTCAGAGACTGAAGAGGACAGTGATGAAAGCAGCTCTGATGTGGATGAAACAATAGTCACTGAATCTAATGACAACAACACAGAAGAGCAGGTAACTTCTTCATCCTGCCCCGTATCTCTTGAAATTTCTGAAGACAGGAACTACCCTCCTTCAGAAAATGCTGATTCCCTGAAGAGAGCCCTTCAGTCAAGCAACCTACTTACTGAGGAGCAAGCTCAAGAGATTGCTCGACTGAAGGTCTTGTTGGTTCTCCAATTGGCGTCCAACAAGGCCAAGGACTCTAAGATCTCAGCTCTAGAGAGTAGTCTGGAGAATGAGAAAAGAATAGTCTTAAACTTCTCCAAGGTTGATGCCATTAAGAGAAAGCAAGAAAACGGGTGGATCTCCCGGATTATCAATTCGTGGAGAAATGGGGAAACGGTATTCCGACCCCCCACTCCAAGCAGGAAGGCAACTTATCATGCCTTCAGGTATGACCACAGGCATAGTCGTGGTCACTGCAAGGGTGATCTGTCCCCATGTGGAGACACCCGGAGTGCAAGGGCCGGCGTGGCCACCCATGAGAGAATACCTAAGGCTCATTCTGAGCCCTTTGTATTCACTGCCACTGCCTCAACACGGTGTGGATCTGCATGTCCCAGCTCACAGAAGACTTCTCACCACTCGAGGACACGGGATAGAGAGGATAGAAGTCATGATGTCAGGCTCCATGGGGCCTCAGTAAGGGAGATGCCTGAAAGAATGGCACCACCTTCCCGGCCTCATAACGCTCACAACATGCACTTTTTCCACCCTTCCACGTGTCACGATCGAAGAGGAATTTTTGTGACAAGATCATGCCCTATCCCGTTTAGACCTAGGACCGTGACTACATCAGTCACTAGATCAGGTCGGAAACGGCGATACAACATTCACCCATGTTGGTGCTGCGGCAAAGTGGGGCACTTTGCCATCGATTGTTGGCACAACCCCTCTGTGCCCACGACAAGGGCTTATCCACATTCTCGGGACAGAGGTAGTCTTCCAGACAGGTTTTCTGAAGGAAGGCAGTTGCGTGCTTATGCTAACAGGAACCTAGGACCCAATATGATTTGGGTTCCTAAGGTAAAGTAATTCTTTCTTGCAGGGTAGTCTAGGTTCCCGTGAATATGATGGGAACTAGACAGTAGGTGGCTCAAGACTAAATTGGAACAATCGTCTGCAATAACAGATGTGATATCAATTTGAGCATACTCACATTGAGCTTCTGATATGTTCTACCTGAGGGACTAAAACGATGACTCTCAAAATCCCAGGTACTCATGATCAGTTTCAAGACTTGAGTCGTTTTCAATTGACAATTACCTATATATATATATATATCCTTATATACAAATACATCTTTGTATATTAGTCTATGTATGCACATCTGAGGATAGGTTAACTCGACACATGCAACCCCTTATACATCAATACAAAGTTAACGAAGATATGTCATTGTGAATCTCGACAACTCACAATTGACATCAAGAAGTGTTTGGAGAAGCCTCGCTCAAATCCAAATAGATTGTCTTTACAATAAATACGTATTTGTCGTTCTTATATTGACTTGACATCAGAAGAATTCGAAAATGTTGCAATGCTTCCTAACGTGAAAATTCCCAGTAGAAAAACCCTTCAATTTCGGAACCTCGGAACCTTTCAATTCCTAGTAACGAAAACCCTTCAATTTCATTTTTTTTATATACTTAAGAATCCCGCCGAACGGGCTCGCTGACCCTTCACCTTCCTCAAGTACCCCGCTGAAGGAGCAAGCGATACTAGTCCCGCCGACTCTCGCAGAAACCACGCCAGTTCGCAAAGATTCTTCCGTCGGATCCCGCAAAGTTTTCTCCTTTAGAAATCGCGCAAAGTTCTCGTCGGATCCTGTATCGCCTTCGCAAAATCCCGCAAGTTCTCCATCGTCTTCCCCTAAGCTCCCGCAAGGTTCTCGCAAAGTTCTCGTCGAAAGGCTTCCGACGAATCCCGCCGAAGCTCGCACCGTCGATCTCCCCAAGTTTCGATTTTTCTCCGCTCGAACCAACTCACCGTCTTCACCGCTAGGTATCCCCTCACCCTCACTTGGACGTGATCACTAGTATCACTTCTTTTTTGATTTTTGATTAAGCAAAGAATAGGGCTTCTCTCTCTAGATCTACGATGGCTCCACGGACAACTGCTGGGTTGATCACTGGTTGCGAGCTTGTTCGGACTGGGTTCTCTCACGCCTCGGACAAATTCCGCAACATCATTCTGATGCTGGAAGAGGCTGGGCTAACATTCATCTTGGAGCACCCTTGCAAAGTTTTGGACAAAGAGGTACTGGAGTTCTTCGCCACCGCAAGACTCTGAAAAGGCGACTCACTAATCAAAAGCAAGGTGGCTGGGGCAAAGGTCAAGCTGTCTGCCAGCAAGCTGACTCGCTACCTGCAGCTTTCTAGCTCGGAGCATGAGGACTATCTGGAGGACGAGGACAAAACCAGAACTCTCTTATTCTGCGGTCTCCCACGAGGAACTCGGTCAATAAAGAGAAAGGATATGAATGAAGAAGGGAAGCTCCTGTCTGACATTATTGGAAAGGTGCTCATCTGCAAGCCGGGCTCTCATGACCATATCTCAGGAGATATGTTCAAGATCCCGATAGCTATTGTCTGCCGTAAGAGGTTCAACTGGGGGGAGTTGCTGTTCGAGAAGATCAAGGACACCTTGGGCACTCCTAGTTTTGGCCGCATCATAAGTATATATCTAAACCAGCTAAATGGAGACAAATTTGACATGAGCAAAGGTGTCCCTCTCCACTACTTGAAGAAGATGGACACAAGTGTGTTTGATCGATGGGAGAGGCGTATTGGGCAGACTGCAGTGGAAGAGCAACAGGAAGTATCTCCAGCAGTCACCCCCGGTGAAATTCCTGATACCTTGACTGCAGGAATCGAGGGGGAGCCTCTACCTCCTCATACGGATGTAGTATCTGAAATCGCCCAGGTGGCCAGGGATGCTGTGGCCGAAATTCAAGAAGAAAGTGACACTGTACTGGAGACTGCTGACCAAGAATTGGAAGAGGCTGCTGATATAGATGATTTCTTGGATGATGACGGAGAGGACGATGAGAATGAGGGACATGAAGTATTGGAGGGTCCGGATCTTGTTGAACCTCCATCTGAAAAGAATGCACCAGTGGAGGGGGAGTCAGATAAATCTCCAAAGGCCGCCAGTATTCCTCCTTTAGAGACTGTGATTGTATCCAGCTCTACAGATGCGTCTGCTGAAATGCAAGGCCCACAAGTGCCTCCGGCTCTTCCATTACGAGATGAGTTAGCCACTCACACAGTAAATATCATTCAGGGAATTGTCAATGAACTCAAAGACTCCTTTGCTAACGCTCAGAATAAACTGCTGAAAAGGATTAAGACTTCTGAAAATCTCATGCTCAAGAATATGGTGGAAATCAACCATAAACTGGACGTGATGGAGAAGAAATTTGAAGAAAAGTATACCGCGGCCGGCAAAGCTGTCACACTCCTTATGGCCGGATTGAAAAAGAATACTGATACTCTTGCTGTCGTAAATCAGAATGCACATGTTGTCGCCAACAACATTCAAAAGTTTGACGGTAATATGGTCACTCTTAACGCCAATCAGCAGGCCTTGGTCTCTGAATTCTCCAAGACCACCAAGCATATTGATGACTCCCTGCACTCATATGCAAACTGCATCGCTGTCGAAGCCAAAAAGGGGGAGAAAGACTATATAGCTAAGTTGGCCGAGCTTCAAGAAAGCATGAGCACACACTTCGCACAATCAAGCAAATATGTCTATGAGAGCTGCTGGTGGATGCTCCAACAGGCGTTAGGTACGTTAGGCGTCGTTCTGCCTGACAATCCTGCAGTTATTCATGTTCCTGAGACATCTACGGCCGCTGAGGGAGTATGTGCTGCTGAGGATTTAAGTACAAGTACTGCAGATGTTCCCACAAATGACGCTGATGCTAGGGCTCTCTCCAAAGCTAAACTGAGGAGCATGTTTGACCAAGAGGCCTTAGCAAAAGCCAGGGGAAAGAGAAAAGTTCAGGAAGGGACCTCCAAGGAGACTCTAGCTGAGAAGAGAATCAGAATGAGTGAGGAGGATGTACGAAACGAAAGGTGGAGTCCAGTTTCAAGGAACATCATCTTAGACACCTTATGGCTGCAAGAAAGAGGAGAGATCAATCGAACCGAAGTATATAGCCAGTATGAGTGGGAAACGCACAAAACGTTTGAAGCGAAACGCAACATCTTTTTCAGAAACAACAAGGATGCAGATAAAGTTCCTCCTCCTAGGTATTACCCGAAGCCCAAAGAATACATGGAGAGGCAAAGCAAGAAGTACTTGGCTCAAAATCCTAAGGGTGACTTAGCTAAGAAAAAATAGTCAATTACTTATAGCTTGTCACTTTGTCTTAAGAACATTTAATGATTATTGTTATCATATGAACAATTCTGAGATTATATGTGTATATATATATATTGGTATATATATTTGAATTTGTGAATGACTCAAGTCCTGATCTGGTTGCATATATTCTCTTGTGCTGCATGTTTAATTTCTGAATGCTATGTTTATTATTTGATAGGTGTTATTCATCTTAGCTAGTAGGGTTTTGGCTTCGTCAAATAGGGGGAGATTGTTGGGTATTGTATCCACAATTACCTGGATTTGAGGAAGACACCTGTCAAGCTAAGATGAATTCACAATGTATTTGATGAAACATCTTAAGTTGTACTTGCAGCTCCTCCATGCTAAGTGCACACCAATGTCAGGGTGCAGTAGGTCAATATACACGGGTCTGCAAGACGTAATCCCTCGTTGAGCAGATCAGTGTGTTGGCCTACGTGTACTCTCTCTATTGGAGTGCACTTACTTTCAAGTACAGGGCCGTTCATATGCAAGAGAAGACAAGGAGCATGGATGGGTCAAGGAGCAGCTCCTGGGTGGAAGACGAAAATTCGTCCAAGGAAAATTCGACGAGAATCACCAAGTGATTCTCGCCGATTCGGCGAGAATCACTAGTGATTCTCGCCGAATCGACGAGAATCATTAGTGATTCTCGCCGACCCCTTCTGGCTACCTCAAAACGGTGCCAAGTAAGATTCTGCGAGAATCACTAGTGATTCTCGCCGAACCTGTGGTTAAGCAGCTCATGAATAACCAAGTGAAAATCGCTGAGAATCAATAAGTGATTCGGCGAGAATCACTAGCGATTCTCGACGAATCGTCGAGAATCACTTGGTGATTCTTGCCGATTCGTCGAGAATCACCAGCGATTCTCGCCGATTTTCACTTAGCGATTTCTCGGGATGTTCCTGAACCGGATTCTACAGCTATCAATTTTCTGGACCGGGATTTAGGGATTTCTATTGTGGGTCCCACAAACGGTCATATTGGAGTTAGCTACAGTGTATAAATACATGGGTATTTTGAACAGTAAAAAGAGAGAATCAGAAACCGAGCCGCGACGTAACCCTAAAATCGCGATTCCACTCCGCCGCCGCCGTCGCGCTCGGGCAAGTTGGTCGCCGTCAACAATCGGGAATCCTTCGTGATCTCCGGCGACAGAAGCTTAGTAAAGCTTGAGTCTCACGTGTCTATCCAGAGATCTCTTGTCTCTCGATTTGTTGACCGGGAAAAACTCCCCCGTCTGAATCGATCGAGACGACCGATCCTCGTGTGACCGTTGGAAGACCAAGCTAGCTTCGCTACGAAGTTTGGATCTCCAAGTTCAGCAGCCGCTCATCATCATAGCTGCCGATCCCGAAGCTAGCCGCCGCTCGTGTTGCCGCCGCCGGTTCCGGGGAGATCCTCTCCAAGAGAGACCAAGGTTGTAGACTCTTCGTTGACTTCACGAACACGTCGTCGAACGAAGAGGAACACCGAAGTCTCCAAAAGAAGTTTGTATCTCGTGTACATTCTATATTTACTTTTGTTGTAAAGGAACGATTGTTCCGTGTTGTAAGGGTTGGGTGCAACCCATTTTGGGGGAGCGTTGACTCTCACGTGTGGAAGGGTTCCTTCCGATAGTGCAGGGATTGGATTTCAATCCTGTTGGAGAAGAGACCGAGTCGTCCCTTGTTGGGAGATAGGTCGAAGGGGGAAAGTGGATGTACCCAAGTCGGGGAACCACTATAAATTGCCTGTGTATTCTGTGTGCTGTGCTTTTTATTTTTATTGTGCAGGTACATTCGTATATTCCGCAAAAGCGCTACTCGTCACCTATTCCCCCCCCCCCCCATAGGTGCACATAGCTGACACTAGGTGGACTTTCAGTTTTCATTATCAATAATAGAACAAGAGGTAGAGTTAAAGTGTACCTGATAACCTTCATCACATAATTGACTTATGGATATTAGGTTATGTTTAAGTCGTCTTACATAGGTTACTCTCTTGAAGGTAACTGTTCCAATCTTTACTGCTCCATATCCTTCTGATTGGCCACTCTTTGAATCACCAAATATCACCTTTGGTCCTAGCTTGGACTTATAGTTGGATAAATTGTCCTTGATGTCTGTCATATGCTTGGAGCAACCACTGTCCAGGTACCAGGTCTGACTCACCCTTGGACAGCTCTTCACCTGTACCTGTAATGAAAAACAAAACTCAATTGTTCGTGACACAGGTTACCTTGGGTCCTTAATTTGGTTGAAAAGAGAAATTGGAAATAACTGATAATGCAGGATGAGATTTATAACCTAAGGGGTGATATCTCCTAGGTGGAATTACCCAATCAGATACTGGATTGAATGTCTTATTAGTTGGCTTAGAATTTCTGTAAGAGAAATGATTTTTGTTTGGTCCTTCTGGGTTCGACGAATTCTTGTAAGTTCGTCGACCAAAGTTCGACGAATAGGGCTGAGATCGTCGATCTCTGCTCAGAGAATGACAATAGTCATTTTCTGCACCCCAAGTTCGTCGACCTCTTCTCGACGAACCATACCAAGTTCGTCAATCACAGTTAGACGAATTGTTATAACTAAAGTTTGCGTTCAGCGTTCATCGATTTGGGTTCGACGAACTGGCCACATTTCGTCGATCTGAGTTCGACGAATGCTGCTGAACCTTGTTTTTATTAACTGTTTTCTGATTTTTATTTCTCTTGTCTATGGGTCTTGGATTGTTTGCAGACATTGGTTTGTCTGTTATCTTTTCTTTTCCCTTGACAGAAATAAATTTAATGGGTGTTGTAAGAATATTTTTCTTAATTATGGGGGGTAAACTTGATGATGCACCCAAGCCCAGCTTGCCATTTAATCTGGCATTAATTGTGCTTGTTATGTCCATCAGCTTGAGACTTCTCCCATTGAGACATTGCTCAAGTTGTTTGGCCTCACATAATTCGGATTTTAATTTGATTATTTGTTCATTTGCTAGAGTTAGTTGGTCTGTTAGTTTAATATTTTCTGAGTTAACAGATTCAAGATTTCCTAGTCTTTCTCTAAGAGTTTTTATTTCCTTTTCTGAGCTAATTAAATCTAAACACATGACTTTGAATTCAATTTTTAATGAATCAGAATTAAAATTAAAATTTGAAAGAACCTGATCTGCCTCTGAGTCTGAGGTTGCTTCATCTTCAGATTCTCCTTCTGATCATGAATTGCTCCTGGAGGCATCAATTTCCATAAGGCAAACCTCCTTGGATCTTGCTTCTTCCTCTTCTTCACTTGAACTGGAAGAGGATGTTTCCTCTTCTGTATCACTCCATGTCTTAGCAACAAAGCCCTTGTCTTTCTTTTTATACTTGCTTGAAGAGGGTCTGCTGTTGTGTCTTCTCTTGGAGTCATTTTCTCTGCTCTTGTCCTTCTTCTGGTTTTCTGGACATTCTGAGATGTAGTGTCCAGACTTTCTGCAACCAAACCACACAACCTCCTTGGTTGCTGTCTTGTCAAATCTGGGCTTATCATCCTGCCTGGATGATTTTCTTCTGAAATCCTTTCTAGCCATCTTATAGAATCTTTTTGCAAAGAGGCTCATGAGTTCCTCATTTGATGTTGAGGTCTCAGTTTCCTCAGATGCTTTGAAGGCTATGTTGTGATCCTTTCTCACTGGATTTGTTTCCTTCTGTTCTGCTGCTTCTCTTGATTTGATCAGCTGCTCATAGGATTTTAATTTGCCTAGGAGAGATTCAGTTGATATCTCATTTAGGCTTCTGGCTTCCTTGATTGGCCAGATTCTGGAGTCCCAAGAGCTGGGGAAGCACATCAATATCTTGTCATTCACCTCTGTCAGGGTGATGTCCTTATCCAAGGTTTTGAGCTCATTGATGATTGAGCTCAACCTGTTGTACATTTCAGCCACTGATTCTGTCTCATCCTTTTTGAAGTTCTCATACAGGGAAATGAGATTGGATCTCCTGTCTTTTCTCTCATCTGTTGAGCCAGCTACCATTTGGTTGAGGGAGTCCCAAATGGCCTTGGCTGAGGTGCACTCAGCCACCTTCTGAAATATTTCATCTGACATAGTCTGAGCCAAGATATTCATTGCCTTAGCATCTACCATTTTGGCTTTCTTGTAGGCATCATTATTCTCTAGAGGAGGTACTGCAGTCATGTTGGTAGAAGTGCTTGTAGAAGCTGCAGGTGCTGGAGGTACACCTGTCAAGATAACAGAAAAAATATCATCATCAATAGAATTCATGTATAATCTGATTCTTGCCTTCCAGATGGCAAACTTGTTAAGATTGCATACTGGAGGTCTGATGCTTGCATATTCTTTGTTTTGAGCCATGTATGTGAAGAAATAAATCTAATAACAAAATCAAAGCAAACAGATCTAACTAGAGGGATCTTTATGATTTAGGTGTTAGCCTGTTCAACCACTTGAACTCTTAAGGTGTGGTATTATAACCAACCTCGCTTTGATACCAATTGAAAGTGCAGGTTAGATTTGAAATACTCTAGAGGGGGGGGGGGTGATTAGAGTATTGTGCTCACTAAAAACTTTTTATAACTTTTGTTGTATTCCTAAGTGAACAAGTCAGCAAATAAAATAAATAAGCACATCAAATTATCTAATCACAGAGCAACACAGCCAAAACAAAAGAAGAGGGCAACCAGACGACACAAGAAATTTATAGTGGTTCCCCAACCTGGGTACATCCACTCTTCTACCACCCTGGTAGGAATCTACTCAGGTTTTTGATCAGGTGCCTGACACCAATGAGCTTTTGTTCAGGTGCTCAAAAACCAAAACCTCAAGTCTTTTGGAAGTAGACTTGCAACCAGGAATAATTTTGAAGGGAATTAAAACCCTGTACAGGAGTTGGAAGAGAGGTGATGATGTCTTCTCTTTCTCAATAACAACTGAGAAGACTATGGATTGATTTGAGCAGATTTGCTCCCCCTAAGATCTTGAATGTATCAGGAAAAACTGGAGCACTGCTTCAGGGTGACAGGTCTTTAAAACAGGAATGCCTGGACCAGAGATTGTTCAGGAACTTCTTTGACAGATAGAGTTTTGTTGTCCTTTTGAAGTTGTCCTGGGGGATTGAAGGAAGAAGACTCTTGATTGTAATTAGTTGTTCTTATTCTTC
Source organism: Platanthera guangdongensis (assembly GCA_039583875.1). Classification (NCBI taxonomy): domain Eukaryota; kingdom Viridiplantae; phylum Streptophyta; class Magnoliopsida; order Asparagales; family Orchidaceae; genus Platanthera; species Platanthera guangdongensis. The sequence goes on from CM077148.1 coordinate 161,304,666, forward strand.
TTGATGAAGTTGTTCTCTGGCCAAGGTTAATTGCAGTCAAGAACTTTTGATTGTTGTAAGATTGTTGTTCTGTGTAATCTGTCTGTGTGTCTGTATGTCTGAAATTCTGAGTTGCTCTTTGATTTTCTGACTTCTTTCTTCTGATCTCTGACTGACTGAGGAACATTCAAAATTTGAACATTTGAGCAGTAATGATAGTTGGCCTGGGAAGGAAGCGACAATCAATGATTTCCCTAACAGTCCCATGGAAAAATGACATGTAATAATCCATGATTAATGCGCGTTCTAATGGTAACATTCCGAGAAGATCTGGCATTAATTACTGTGGATTCATCGCCAAGAAAAGGGATGGGAAAACTGGAGAAGACCTAGTCTGGAATCATCGAACGAAGAACATAATTCATTGAGATGAGTTTGAGTTCGTCGAGCTGAGTTTGAGTTCACCGAGCTGAGCTTGAGTTCGTCGACCATACAATTTGTCTTCAAGGAAATCTTGTCAATTCTGCTTCAATCTTCGTCGAACTGACAATCTTCATTCGTCGACCAGAAATCGTCGAGCTGAGAATAGTTCTGGACTTTGTCAAAATATTCTGCATCTACTGATATTCAGTGTCGACAAAAACTGGTGTTGACTAATATCCTGGTGTCGACACAAATCTTCTGGTGTCGACATAACTCTTCTGATGTCGACAAGCTGGTGTCGACTGATATCCTGTGTGTTGACATAAGTTGTCTGGTGTCGACATAAGCCCTAAGTGTCGACACAAATTCTCAGAATTCAGAATTCGTCGAGTAGAGTACTGCATTCGTCGACCTGAGAAGTTGACTTCGTCGACCTGAGAAGTTGACTTCGTCGACCTGAGAAGTTGTTAACTTGAGGTCCAAGTTCGTCGAGCTTAGATTCTAGTTCGTCGACCAAAGCTTGAAGCTGGACTTAGAAAAATTCTGAAGTTGCCCTGACTTTAGCTTGATGAAGAAACTCAGTCTTCGTCGAACAGAGAACTAAGATCGTCGAGCTCAGCACTAAGAATTATCTCACGATCGTCGAGCGCCGAACACCGTTCATCGAGCTGAGTTTGACGAATGTCGAACTCACTTTACTTAGTCTTGAAATCTTCTAAGTCTGGAGTTTCTGATGGTCTTGTTGATAGCTGGTCCAACTAAAGTTGAACCTAATGACTTAACCTAGACTCTAGGACACAAATTTGACCCTAGCTATACATGATGGGTCACATCCTAAGATAGTGAACCTAACCCAAATCAACTAGGGATCCAACACTATCATTGTAGGACAACCACTTAGAGTTCATGACCCGGTCGTGGTCAAGGTGTTCCAATTCCTCCTACTCCCCTGGTGCCCCCTGCTGTGTTGTGACCAGAGATGAACTCCATCTCGCACTTCCAGTGATTAGGTCCCCCTACCTATGATGGTAGGACAGACTTCTTGGATTTGGATGACTGGATTATAGCCATCGAGGAGATGTTCTCTTACTCTGGAGTTTCAGTGGACCAGAGAGTAATGGTCGCTGCCTACCAGCTCAAAGGTTTGGCAAAGAGTTGGTGGCTAAGGGAGAAGGAAAACATGAAGGATGGATGTTCTTGGGAAGTCTTCAAGGAGCTTTTGCTGAAGAAGTTTCTGTCGTCGGTCGAGCGAGACTGTTTGTTAAATGATTTCCTGCACTTAAAGCAGAGGCAGCTCACGGTGAGTGAGTATGAGGTGGAGTTTAGCAAGCTGAGCCGGTTCGCCCTAAATTTAGTAGTTTCTGAAGACAACAAAGTCAAGCATTTTCTGGATGGTTTGAAGGGTGACATCCAGCAGTTGGCAAGTGCTTATAGATCGGATAGTTATGCTGAAGCAATCAAAGCAGCTCTTAGGATTGAGGCAATTTACAATGCAAAGAACCGAGGACGACAAATGAGAATGGATAAGAGGAAGACATGTGAGAGTAAGAGTTCCCATGAATCTGGTGCTGCCTCGAGTAAGAGGAGCAAAGAAATATGTAGTTTCTGTGGCCGGCCAGGCCACCCGTTCGAGAAATGTTTCAAGAGGATATGAGCTCAGAAACAGGAGCAGGTCTATGCGATCCAGGGTGCTCCTAAAGGAGAGTTGGATTGTATCTCATGCAAACGAAAGGGGCATGATGCTGCCCACTGTTGGGATAAGGTTAGAATTTGCTTTTAGTGCAGACAAAAAGGTCACATAAAGTCAAAGTGCCTGCAGTCTCAGCCTGCGCTGCAGTTAGTTCCGCTTCGGGCCTTGCCACCGCCGCAGACTGTAGATAAAGGGAATGGAAAACTGAACGTGCTATCTCTGTAGGAGGCCCAGACTTCTACCCAAGTGATTTCAGGTTAGTTTCTAACCTGGTTTTGTTTCTGCTTTGCTTGTAGTTGTAGTTTCGAGGTAGTTCGATTAGTTATGTAAGCGTTTTATAGGGAAATTTAATGTAAAGAACCATTGGGCACGTGTTCTCTTTGATTCCGGTGCTACCCACTCATTTGTGGCTAGGTATTTTGTTGAGCGTCATCATTTGACTCTCAATCAAGTCGGCTATGCGTTTTAAGTCAAGTTTCCTTCCGATGATTCGGTGGTGTCGGACCAGGGTATCCAGAGTTGTCCGATTTTGTTATGCAATTTTCTAGCAGGTGCTGACTTAAAGATGATAGACCTGGAAGATTTTGATGTGATCTTGGGCATGGACTGGTTGTCCAAATACGATGCGATTTTCCAGTGCAAGGTTAAGTGCATGGACTTCAAGATGGACAACGGTCAACCCGGGAGTGTTTATGGTTTTCTGCACCAGGTTTCTCCGATTATATCTGTGGTACGTGCTCGAAAGCAGGTAAATTTCGGATGGTATGCTTGTTTTGTTTCAGTTTTGGAAACTATGGTTAGCTTATAGTGTGTAGAGGAGATTTCGGTGGTGCGTGAGTTTCCGGATGTTTTTCTAGTTAATCTTCCTGGTCTTCCACCTAAGAGGGGGTGGAGTTTATCATAGATCTAGAGCCTAGTACCTGTCCTATTGCTAAGGCGCCGTACTAGATGGCCATGCGTGAGTTGTAGGAGTTGCGTACTCAGTTGGATGAGTTGTTCCTGAATGGATTTATTAGGCCGAGTTCTTCACCTTGGGGTGCTCCCGTCTTGTTTGTAAAGAAAAAGGATGGATCAATGAGGCTGTGTATTTACTGTAGAGAGCTGAATAAAGTCACCATTAAGAATAAATATCCCCTGCCTAGGATTGATGAATAGTTTGATCATTTGCGTGGTAGCTCTATTGTGCGAACAAAAATTATGTAGACCAAACAGAAAACAAGTAGACCGAAAATTTGGAGTAACAAAATTTTTATTATCAAAAAGGTATCTATTACAAATGTATGACCTCCCTTTTATAGAATGGAGGAGAGACGAGAGACTACAAATAAGTAATGTGAGACTAATAATTACAGGAACAAGAATCTATACAAGCCGCATAAGCCACGCAGTTAGACAAACCGCCATGCAACTACCATGTGCAAAAGACAACCCGACAATATCTTCAAGCGCCATAACAAGCTGCTGGGAGAAGCCGCCAGACCGCCAGACACCAATCACCAACAGCCCGGCTACCAAGCCGCTGGGAGAAGCCGCCAGACTGCCAGACACCAATCACCAACAGCCCGGCTACCAAGCCACTAGGAGAAGTCGCCAGACCACCAGACACCAATCATCAACAGCCCGGCTACCAAGCCGCTGGGAGAAGACGCCAGACAGCCAGACAAACCGCCAGACTGCTCGGTCTCCACACTACAACACTCCCCCTCAAGCTGGGGCATAGATATCAATCATGCCTAGCTTGTCGCAAATGTGTAGCAAGGAAGCATACACCGGCTTGGTGAAGATATCTGCCAACTCATTGTCTAAAGTGACGAACGCAGTACAAATCTGTTACTTCAAAATCTCTTCTCGAATAAAATAACAGTCAACTTCTATGTGTTTTGTTCTCTAATGAAAGACTGGATTTTTGAAGATGTATATTGCGGCCTTGTTGTCGCAAAACATAGGAAGAGGATAGTTGTAGACCTCTCCTAAGTCTAGCATGAGAGCCCGTAACCACTTTAACTCATATGTGGTCAATTTCATACTATGATATTTAGCTTCTGCACTAGACCTGAAGACAACAGACTGTTTCTTACTCTTCCAGCTCACAAGATCCTCCAACAAATGTGCAAAAGCCCTACCTTGACTTGCGGTCACCTTTATCATCTGCATAAATCGAATCTGAGTACGCTTCAACTCTCAAGTGACCATTCTTCTGAAAAAGCAATCCTTTCCCTGGTGCTGCTTTGACATACTCCAATATCCTTAGGGCAAATTGTAGATGGCACTCCCTAGGAGCTTGCATGAATTGGCTCAACTTGCCTACAATATAGGAGATGTCGGGTCTGGTCACCGTGAGATAAATGAGTTTGCCCACTAGACGCCGATACCGCGTAGTATCAGATAGAAGCGGCGAGTCCTCTGTCCAAGTTTTGTCTTCTCCAGTAGCCATGGGACATCTGGCAGGTTTAGCACCAGTCAACCCTGCCTCTTTTAGTAAAGCAAGAGCATAATTTTGTTGGGAGAGGACCAAAGAGTTGGGGGCTTCCAAGAGATTTCAATCCCTAGAAAGTACTTGGTGGAACCCATATCCTTCTTGACCAGGTGTTGACGAAGTTGTTTTTTTGTCAATGCTACCTCAGCCTGGTCATCGCCAGTTAGAAGAATATCATCGACATATATAACAAGAACCACCATACCAGAGGAGGTTTTGCGGATGAATAAGGAGTGATTGGATGAACTTCTTACAAAACCAATGGCCGCAACAATGCCGCTAAACTTGTCAAACAAAGCCCGAGGGCTTTGCTTTAGGCCATAGATGACCTTCTTCAGCCGACATATTCGTGTCTCCCCCTGAGCAACATACCCAGGAGGTTGCTCCATGTAAATGTCCTCCTGAAGATCACCATAGATAAAAGCATTCTTGACATCCAGTTGGGATATAGGCCAATCCCTGTTGACAGCCACAAAGAGAAGAACTCGAATGGTGCTGAGATGGGCAACGGGAGAGAAGGTGTCAAAGTAATCAACACCATATGTCTGAGTAAATCCTTTGGAGACTAGGCGGGCCTTGTATCGATCCACGTTGTTGTCCGGATGGAACTTCTCAACAAAGACTCAGCGATATCCAACCACATCAGTGCCTAAAGGTGGAGGAACAAGGGTCCTTGTACCCCTTTCAGTGAGAGTAGCAATTTCCTCATCCATGGTAGTATTCCAATGAGGAATAGTAAGAGCTTCTTGGTAGGTGCGGGGAGTGGCAGTGGCGGAGATAGCCAAGGCAAACGTCCTGCGAGATGGTGTTAGACGATCATAGGAAACCACAACAGTTAGCAGATGTTTGGTACATGTCCGCACCCCTTTGCGGAGAGCAATGGGAAGATCTAGGTCGGTGTGTTCCTCAGTATCCGGAGCATCCATGGCGGAGAGAGCTGGCCCGGGAGTAGAGAGATGGCTGCAAAGAGGAGGGAGATAGCTCTGGAGGTGGACATGGTGGAGTAGATGATGGAGACAGAGGAGGTGGAGGAATCTCGTCAGGTGTAGAGGGGATGGAAGGGGTGGTATGAGAAGTGGGAATATTCGAAGGAGAAGAGGAGTCGTGAGAGGAGTAGGATGCATTTTCAAAGAAGGTGACGTCCGCAGAGACGAACTGCTTGCGGGCAACCGGGTCAAAGCAACAATAACCTTTCTAAGTGCTAGAGTACCCCAGAAAGACACATTTGGTGTCCTATGATGATAATTTGTCACGTGTGGTTGAGGGAGAGTGCACAAAGGCTGTGCACCCAAAGACACACAGAGGGAGAGGAAACAGATCCTTGCCCGGATAGAGAATGGAGAAGGGGGTTTTTGCCGTGGAGAACGGTGGAGGGAATGAGATTGAAAAGATAGCAGGAGATGAGAACAACATAGCCCCAATAGGAGTGAAGAACCTGCATTTGAGTTAGCAGAGTGCGCGTGACATCAATTAGGTGACGGTTTTTGCGTTCTGCCATGCCATTTTGCTGTGAGGTATATGCACAGCTAGTTTGATGAATAATATCATGTGTCATACAGAAAGAGGAAAAATCATGACTCAGATATTTTTTTGCATTATCAGAGCGAAATATTTTAATGGAGACATCAAATTGATTCTTAATCATAAAATAGAAAGATGTCCATACATTGAACAATTCAGAGTGATCTTTTAAGAGATACACCCAAGTACAGTGGAAGAAATCGTCAATAAAAGTTACAAAATATGAAATACCCCGACCTACGGTGAGGGTAGGAGCAGGACCCCAGATATCAGAGTGAACTAGATCAAACGGTCGAGAAGATCCACGATCTTGATTTTGTGGGAAGGAGCGGTGATGCTTGTCATGTTATCATACATCACAGTTGAGAGGAGGACTCTGCTGAGGAAGGTGGGGAAGAAGCTGACAAAGAAGTCATGGAGGAGCATGACAAAGATGAAGGTGCGACTGGAGAAGATTAGTAGAAGAGGAGGAGAAGGCGGACATCGCGGAGACATTGTCGAGGAAGTAGAGGCCGCCGCTCTCAGTCCCAGTAGCAATCGTCTGTTTGGAGCCTGAATCCTGAAAAAGAACAAGAAGTAGAAGTGAATGTGATGGAGAACTGTCGTTGCTTGCAAAGAGAAGTAACAAATAGCAAATTGCAAGGAAATATGGGCACGTAGAGGGTGTCTGCCAAGCGAAGAGACAGAGTGGCTTGAACCACTCCTGTTCCATTGACCGGTGAGGGAGAGCCGTCCGCAATGAAGACTGGGGGCAACCGATCATGCTGTTTTAGGAGAAAAAAATACTGCGGATTGTCGGTCATATGATTGGTAGCACCAGAGTCGACCAGTCATTTACCTTGAGTAGCGACGTGGGCACTTCTTGAAGACGTGACCACCGAGGCGGACATATTCGAAGAGGAGGTGGAAGCATCCCCAGTTGGTCAAAGATGAGGATACTTCTTCCAACACTTGTCTACCGTATGACCGGTGCGGCCACAATGAGAGCAGGGTTGTGGCCACTAGAGCCACTCCACTGAGTTTGTTGAGCGTAGTTATCCGGTTGAGGAGGCGAGGATAACAACGGACGTTGTAGCAGAGAGGTAATCACGGCTATGCGGGTAGCAGTGGCATCCAGGGTGGGAGACTCCGCCTTGCCAAGGATCTGTTGACAGATCATGTCATATGACTCAGGAAGTCGCAGAAGGTAGCACACAACCAGAAGCTCCTGGAAGTGTTTGCGTTGCTCAGCCAGATCCGCAGAGAAGGGGCAATTCTGGAGATTTTCAGCTCCGAGAGCCTGAACTTGTTGGCAAGCAACAATACGAGACATGGAGGGACGGGCAAAGAGGTCCGCAAACAAAGTATAGATGCGAGACGTCTTAGCCCCCTTTGAGTAGAGAGCAGCAAGATGAAGCAAGCAGCCTTGACCATTTCATCATGATGAATTACGGGTAGGCATTCATCAAAAAGAATATTGGCCAGCCATGTGCGGACTAGAGCGTCGTTGGCATCCCAATCATCAAAGAGAGGGGAGTCTTGCAGAGGAGGGTCATCGGTGAGATGATGTCATTTGCGTTGAGAGTAGAGAAGGAAGATGAAGGAGACACTCTAGTCTGGGTAGTTGGGACCGATGAGTTTGGAAACAGTGCCAAGGTTGTCCGAAGGAGTAGGAGGAGTAGGAAGAGTGTCAATGGGAGTAGTGGTGGTAGAGATATCGAAGGTTGCCATAGAAGAGAGCAGAGAGAAGCGAGAAGAACATGTCGTGGCTAGAAAAGGAGATCGCGGCGACTAAGCACAGGTCACGACAAGAAGAACAAGTCACGACAACAAGAACAGGTCGCGGCGAAGTAAGAACAAGAGCGGATAGGAAAGGAGTGCTTGGAAACTAAGCACAAGTCACGGCGACTTAAGAACAGGTCGTGGCGATAAGAAAGGGGAATCAGAGTGGTCGCGCACACAAAAGAGCAACAACAAGGATAGAAAGAAGCCGCGCGAACGGGACGCAAACCGGTGGAAGAAATAAGTCATGAAGATATGTTGCGAGAAGAAGGATCAAGCCGCGTGGAGAGGTCATGCGGACAAAGAGATCTCATAGAATCAAGAGGAAAAGATCGAGTCCTCTGATACCATGTGCGAACAGAAAACAAGTAGACCGAAAATTCGGAGTAGCAAAATTTTTATTATCAAAAAGGTTATCTATTACAAAGGTATGACCTCCCTTTAATAGAATGGAGGAGAGAAGGGAGATTACAAATAAGCAATGTGGGACTAGTAATTACAGGAACATGTGTTGGATCCCTAGTTGGATTTGGGCTAGGTTCACTAAATTAGGATGTTTGACCCAACATGTACAGCCGGGGTCATGTATGAGTTCTAGAGTCTAGGAAATGTCCTTAGAGTCAACACCACATGGACCAGCCATCAACAGACTGCAGAAGACTCAAGACTTAGAGAAATCTCAAACTCAGAAAATAAGTTCGACGTTCGTCGAACTCAGGTCGACGAAAGTCGTGCTCAGCTCGACGAACTTAGAGACAATTCTCTGAGCTGAGCTCGACAAACTTGAATCTCAGGTCAACGAATTCCAGAGTATACTTCAACACCAAGTCCAGAATTCTTCACACTTAAATCCAGTCGACGAACTTAGTTCTCAGGATGACGAACTTAGTTCTCAGATCGACGATCTCTGGGTATTCTACTTCAACATCTTATTCTAGAAACATCTAAGTATTTGATGTCCAGCTTCACACTTCAGTTGACGAATTTAGAATATCAGCTCGACAAATTTGGATCTTAGTTCAACGATTTCTGGATCATCAACTTCAACACTATAAGACCAGAAACAACTAAGTATTATAAGTCCAGAATCACACTCCAGTCGATGAACTCACCTTCTCAGCTCGACGAACTTACACCACAGTCTTGTTAAGATTTATCAAGTAGTAGTTAGAAGTTCTCAGCTCGACAAAACTAGTTCTCAGGTCGACGAACCCAGTTCTGAGGTCGACGATTTCTTAACATATTACTTCAACATTTTTTAAGTCCAAGAAACATGAAATTCTGAACTCCAGTCGACGAAGTTATATTCTCAGCTCAACGAACTTGATGCACAGAATTGACGGGTCAAGAGAAAGTAGTTATCAGTTCTTAGGTCGACGATCTTGCATCTCAGCTCGACGAACAACTATCATCTGGTCGACGAACTTGACTTCTCTGTTTGACGAACTTTGGACACAGATCGACGAATTCTGCTCAACGAATTCTGTAAAGTTCCAGACTTGGAAATTTCCCTCCCTCTGTCTCTTTTATATTGCAATAATTCTTGAGTAATCAATGCATAAATATTCTCTGAATATTACCGTTAGAAGCAAGCATTGATTACGGTCTTCATCAGGATTATTGCTTGCCGTTTTTTCCATGGGACAGTTGGGGAAACCAATCAATACAAATATTCTCCAGGCCGTCAGAAATAAATGCAGAGAGTAATTCAAATTTCAAAAGGAAATTCATATGGAAAATATAAAAGGGATTTTCTTTCTCTTCCTGAACAGCTCTCTAGCAATAGTCAGAAATATACAGTGAACAAGGATCTTCTTCATCTCTCTCAATAGTACACAGAGAATATACAGACTACAGAGCTAACAGGGCAACAACACTGTCAAGAGACAAAAAGCCCTAGCTCTTGACCAGAGAAAAGAATTGCAAGCTGAAGAAGAAGAACATACATTCAAGATCAAGTGTCTTCTTCCTTCTACATCCCAGGATTCTTCAAAGGACAACAAACATTCTATCTATCAAGAAGTTCCTGGAGTCCATCTGGTCAAAGCAAAAGTTTAAAGACTTATCACCCTGCAGCAAGGCTTCAACTTCCTGAACCATTCTATATCTCAGGGGGAGCCTTTGCTAACATCATTTTTCCACCAGAGTCTTCTCAGTTGTATTTGAGAAAGAGAAGACAAAATCACTCTCTCATCCCCCACTGTATAAAGGGTTCTTAACTCCCATCAAAAGTTATTCCTGGTTGCAAGTCACCTGATCAAAAGACTTGAGCATTGGTTTTTGAGCACCTGATCAAAAGCTCATTGGTGGCAGTCACCTGATCAAAAACCCGAGTGGATTCCTATCAGGGTGGTAGAAGAGTGGATGTACCCAAGTTTAGGACCACTATAAAATTATTGTGTTGTTTGGGTTGCTCTTTTCTTTTGTTCTTGATTTGGTTGTGCTTTCTAGGTTGTTGTGTTTGTGTTTTTAATTTAATTTTTGCAGCACTAGTAATAGATTGAATTAATTAGCAAAAATTTTATAAACCCTAAATACTCTATTCACCCCCCCACCCTCTAGAGTATTTCAGATCTAACCCTTACTTTCAATTGGTATCAGAGCAAGGTTCCTTTGGTTGTACAAGTTAACCCTTAAACCAAAGATCCTGAGTTAGATCTGATTTTTATTTCTATTAAGATTATACTCACAGCATGGCACAGAACAAAGATTATGCAAGCACCCGACCTCTAGTATGCAACTTAAACAAGTTTGCCATCTGGAAGGCAAGAATCAAATTATATATGAACTCTATTGATGAGGATATCTACAATTCCATCTTGACAGGTCCTCCTCAAGCCACTGCCTCTACATCTACAACAGCTTCGAGCACAAATGTAGTTCCACCACTTGAGTGGACTGAAGCCCAGAAGAAAGCAAAGGTTGCAGATGCCAAGGCCATGAACATTCTGGCCCAACCCATGTCAGATGACATCTTCCAAAAGGTGGCTTAATGCGCATCAACCAAGGCCATTTAGGATTTACTTAATCAATTGGTGGCTAGATCTGCTGATGAAAGAAAGGATAGAATATCCAACCTCATATCACAATATGAGAACTTCAAGAAGGAGGAAGTAGAATCAGTTGCAGATATGTACAATAGGATGAGCTCATCATCAATGAGCTAAAGACATTGGACAAGGACATCACCCTCACTAAGGTGAATGACAAAATCCTCATGTGCTTCCCAAGCTCATGGGATTCAAGGATCTGGCCCATCAAGGTGGCCAGGAGCCTAAATGAGATTTCCACAGAATCTCTTTTAGGAAAGCTCAAATCTTATGAGCAGCTCATCAAATCCAGATAAGCAGCTAAGCAGAGAACACCTGCACCAGCAAGGAAGGAGCATAACATAGCTTTTAAAGCTGTTGAAGAAGCTGAAGCCTCAACTGTGAATGAAGAGCTGATGAGTCTCTTTGCCAAGATATTCTATAAAATGGCAAGGAAGGATTTCAGAAGAAAGTCATCCAGGCAGGATGACAAGCCAAGGCATGACAAAACCCCCACTAAAGAAGTGGTTTGCTTTGACTGCAGGAAACCTAGACACTTCATCTCAGAGTGTCCAGAAAATCAAAAGAAGGAAAAGAGAAGAGATAAGAACTCTAGAAGACAGCAAAGCAGCAAGCCTTCCTCCAGCAAATATAAGAAAATGGAGAAAGGCTTTGTAGCTAAATCCTGGAGTGAAACTGAGGATGAATTCACATCCTCCAGCTCTAGTGAAGATGAGGAAGAGGCAAGGGCCAAAGAAGTATGCCTCATGACCATTGATGCCTCTAGGAGTCAATCAGATGAAGAAGAGTCTGACAATGAAGAAGCCTCAGAAACAAAAGCTGATCAGGTACTCTTATCTTTTGACTATAATTCTGAGGCTTTTAAAATTGAATTTAAAACCATGTGCATAGATTTAATAAATTCTGAAAAAAAATTCAAAGCACTTAGGGAAAAACTAACTAGTTTAGAGACACTGAAATCTGAAAACATCAAGCTAAAAGATGAACTTACATTAGCTAATGAACAAATTATTCTGTTAAAAACTGAGTTATGTGAGGCCAAACAACTTGAGAAATCTCTCAATGGGAGAATCCTCAAGCTGATGGACATTATAAGCACAGTCAATGCCAGACTGACTGGCAAGCTGGGCTTGGTTGCTTCATCAAGTTTACCCCCCATTCTCAAGAAAACATTTTAACAACCCCCATAAAATTTGTTTCTGCTAAGGGCAAAGAAAAAATAACCAATAAAGAAACCACAGAAGAAATGCACAACTTAAAAGGTCAGAACAAAAGAAAACAGAAAACCTTGAATAAAAACAAAGTTCAGCAGATTTCGTCGAACTCAGATCGACGAAATGTGGACAGTTCGTCGAACTCAAGTCGACGAACTCTAAATGCAAATTTATATAATAATCATTTGTCTTATTGCGATCGACGAACTGTGTATGGTTCTGTTGGATCCCTAGTAAGATTTGGGCTAGGTTCACTAAGTTAGGATCATATGACCCACAATGTATAGCCATGGTCATAGTTGTGTCCTAGAGTCTAGGCCATGTCCTTAGAGTCAACATCACATGGACCAGCTAATAACAAGACTGCCAAAGACTCAAGACTTAGAAGATTTCAAGGCTCTGTAAAGTGATTTCGACGTTCGTCGAACTCAGGTCGATGATTGTCGTGCTCAGTTCGACGATCTCAGAGTTAATTCTCTGAGCTGAGCTCGACGAACAACATTCTCTGATCGATGAAAACTTGGATTACAACAACACTTCAAGTTCAGGAAAGATCAAGATATCCCAAGTCCTTAGAATTAGACTTTGGTCGACGAACTTTATTCTTTGGTCGACGAATCTTTGGACTACTATAGCATTCTGTCAAGACTATGTTCTCTAGTCTCAGGTCGACGAACTTAGTTATCTGCCCGATGAATTCTGGATTATCTACTTCAATAACTTAGAACCAGAAGACTTGTGTCGACACTCAGAGTATATGTCGAGACCAACTGAGTTGACACTAGAAGCACTTGTGTCGACACACAGATCATCAGTCGACACTTTGGAAAGGTTGTGTCGACACCACACAGAAGACTTATGTCAACACTCAGAGTATATGTCAACACAAATTGAGTCGACACTAGAAGTACTTGTGTCGACACACAAATCATCGGTCGACACTTTGGAAAGGTTGTGTCGACACCACACAGAATACTTGTGTCAACACACAGGATATAAGTCGACACCACCTGTGTCGACACCAGGAGTAATTGTGTCGACACACAGAATATTTCACAACCCCAGAAACTCAGCTCGACGAAATCAAATCTTAGGTCGACGAATTCTGGAGACTTTAACCTTCATTTCAGATACAACTGTGAATATTCTAATTCCAAAATAGTTGCTGAACTCCAGTCGACGAACACAGTTATCAGCTCGACGAATTCTGTCATCAAGTTCGACGATTCCAGACTTAGCATTTATTCCTTCTATCCTTAGTCGTTGATATTTTTAGATGGTGGCTGAATGCACCTCAGCCAAAGCCATCTGGGATTCACTAAATTAGATGGTTGCTAGTTCAGCTAATGAGAGAAAGGATAGGAGATCCAGCCTCATATCCTTATATGAGAACTTCAAGAAAGAAGAAGCTGAATCAGTATCTGATATGTATAAAAGTTTAAGCTCAATCATCAATGAGCTAAAAACCTTGGACAAGGATATCACCCTCACAGAGGTGAATGACAAGATCCTGATGTGCTTCCCAAGCTCATGGGATTCAAGGATCTGGACCATCAAGGAGGCCAGAAGCCTAAACGAGATATCTACAGAATCTCTATTGGGCAAGTTAAAGTCTTATGAACAACTGATCATGTCTAGGGAGGCAGCAGAGCAAAGGACACCTCCACCAGCCAGAAAAGTGCAAAGTATAACTTTCAAGGCTGCCAAGGAGATAGAGACATCAACATCAAATGAAGAGCTCATGAGTCTATTTGCTAGAAGATTCTACAAGATGGCAAGAAAGGACTTCAGAAGAAAGTCATCTAGGCAAGATGACAAACCCAGGTATGATAAAACACCAACTAAAGAAGTGGTGTGTTTTGGGTGCAGGAAACCTGGGCACTTCCTCTCTGAGTGTCCAGAGAACCAAAAAAAAGAGAAGAGAAGAGAGAAAGACACCAGGAAACATCACACCAACAAACCTTCTTCCAGCAAATACAAGAGGAAGGAAAAGGGTTTTGTGGGTGAAACCTGGAGTGAAACTGAAGATGAATCAACATCTTCCAGCTCCAGTGAAGATGAGGAAGAAGCAAGGGCTAAAGAGGTTTGCCTCATGGCAATTGATGCTTCCAGGAGCAATTCAGAAGAAGAGGAATCAAACAAAGAAGAAGCTTCAGATTCAGAAGCTGATAAGGTACTATCTTATTTTGATTACACTTCAGATTCTTTTAAAATTGAATTTAAATCAATGTTTATAGACTTAATAAATTCAGAAAAAGAGATTAAAACTCTTAGGGAAAAATTAGGAAATTTAGAAAACATTAACTCTGAAAATAATAGGTTAAAAGATGAATTATGCTTAGCTAATGAGCAAATAATATTGTTAAAAACTGAGCTTTGTGAGGCTAAACAACTTGAGTAAACTTTTAATGGAAGAAGCCTCAAGCTAATGGACATCACAAGCACTGTGAATGCCAGACTTAATGGAAAGGTAGGCTTGGGTGCTTCATCAGGTTTGCCCCCTATTCTCAGGAAGAACATCTTAACAACCCCCATAAAATTTGTCACTGCTAAGGGAAAATAAAACGTAATCAATAAACAAACAATAAAAAATGTTTATAAATCAATAGGTCAGAAACCCAACAACTAGAAAATCATAGGTAACAAGGTTCAGCAGAATTCGTCGAACTTAGATCGATGAAATCTAGCCAGTTCGTCAAACCCAGATCGACGAACTCTGAACGCAGACTATAGTTATAGTTATTCGTCTAACTGCGATCGACGAACTTTGTATGGTTCGTCGAGCAGAGGTCGACGAACAAGGGGCATAGAAAATGAATATATTCATTCTCTGGGCAGAGATCGACGATCTCAACCCTATTCATCGAACTCTGGTCGATGAACTGACAGAAATTCGTCGAACCCAGAAAGACTTAACCAAAACTTTAATTATAACAGAAACTTAAATAATTCCAGGAAAGCCTTTAATCCACTAGCGGATTGGGTCATACCACCTAGGAGATATCACCCTTTAAGATATAAATCCCAACTAGAATATTCTGTTATTTCCAGCTTTTCATACCAGGAAAATAAAGGACCCAAGGTAACCTAGGTCAAGAACATTTAACTGTTTTTCATTACAGGTGAAGAGCTGTCCAAGTGTGAATCAACCTTGGTACCTGGACAGTGGCTGCTCCAAACATATGACAGGCAGCAAGGACAATCTATCCAACTATAAGTCCAAGTTGCGGCCAAATGTTATCTTTGGTGATTCCAAATGTGGTCAGTCAGAAGGTTTTGGAGAAGTGAAGATTGGAGCTGTTACTTTCAAGAAAGTAACTTATGTCAGAGGACTCAAACATAACCTCATCTCCATAAGTCAGTTATGTGATGAAGGTTATCAGGTACATTTCAGTTCATCTTCATGTATTATCTCTAATAAAGAAAACCAAACAGTTTTAATTGGGAATAGACAAGGCAATATATATTTAGTTGATTTTTTATCTGCCAATTCTGGTATCTGTTTACTTAATATAATTAGTAGCCATAATGACTTATGGCATAAAATACTAGGTCATGTTAATATGGAAAACATTGCTAGTCTATCAAAAGACAAGCTTGTTAGAGGTTTACCTTCTGGTCCCTACAAGAAGGAAGGCCTTTGCAGGGCTTGTCAATTAGGAAAGCAAACTAAATCTAGTTTCAAATCCATTAATAAAAATGATTCGCCTAGGATTTTGTATTTGCTATACATGGATCTATTTGGACCCATTGCTGTACAAAGCCTAGGAGGGAAATCCTACACTTTGGTTATTGTAGATGACTTCTCCAGGTTCACTTGGGTATCCTTTCTGAGATCTAAGTCAGATACCTTCAAGGTTCTTACAGATTTTCTCAGGACCATACAGATTGAGTTCTCTACTCATGTTGCATTGATCAGAAGTGATCATGGCACAGAGTTTGAGTCTCTTCTTATGCATGAGTTCTGTGAGAAGGAAGGTATCAGGTATTGCTTCTCAGCTCCTTGAACACCTCAACAAAATGAGGTAGATGAAAGGAAAAGTAGGACACTCATTAAAGCTGTAGGTACATTACTTGCAGATGCTTACACACCACTATCATTTTGGGCAGAGGCTGTGAACACAGCAAATTATGTCCTGAACAAAAGCCTGATACATAAGCTAAAGAATATGACTCCCTATGAATTACTAAAAGGGAAGAAACCTAAAATAAACTATTTTAAAGTCTTTGGTTGTATATGTTATATTCACACAAACAACAAAAGATATATTAGAAAGTTTGCGGCAAAGGCTAACGAGGGAATTTTTCTAGGATATTCCAAAGTAAGCAAAGCCTATAGGGTTTTTAACAAATCAACTTTAAAAATTAAGGAGTCTATTAATGTTTACTTTTGATGAAGCTAACATGTCTTGCAAGGAGAAAGAAATTTCTACCTGAAGCAACTTGCAGGTACATCACTTGTGTGAGAGTTTGGATGGACTAAACCTTACCCAAGAGGTTCCAACTCATCCTTCTCCATAAGTCATTAAAGAAAGTGAAGATGAAGGCATTGAAGGGAGTGATATTCCCCCAACAACAAACATAATTCCACAGGAGGAATTAATTCCAAATGCTGTTGTAGAACCAACTCCACCAGCTGATCTTGTCACACTTAGGGATCACTCCAGATCTCAAGTTATTGGAGACATATCAGCATATATACAGACAAGGCATCAACTCAACCAAGATTTGATGCATGTCTATTTTCTCTCTCAGATTAAACCTCTATCCATCCATGATGCAGAGCAAGATCCCCACTGGATCATTGCAATGCAGGAGGAATTAAATCAGTTTGAGTGATATAGAGTTTGGGATTTGGTTCCAAGGCCTCAAGACTACCCAGTCATTGGAACCAAATGAGTCTACAGAAACAAGCTTGATGCACAAGGAGTAAAAGTGAGGAATAAAGCCAGGCTTGTTGCACAAGGATATAGACAAGAAGAAGGAATAGATTATGACCAGACCTTTGCACCTGTTGCAAGGTTGGAAGCAATCAGAATATTCCTGGCCTATGCAGCTTACAGGAGATTCAAGGTCTATTAAATGGATGTGAAAAGTGCATTCTTGAACGGAGTACTCAAGGAAGAGGTGTATGTTAAACAACCTCCATGTTTTGTTTCTCCAACTCATCCCTCTTATGTTTACAAATTGCATAAAGCTCTCTATGGTATAAAGCAAGCTCCAAGAGCTTGTTATGAGACTCTAGCCTTCTTTCTATTAGAGCATAAATTCATTAGAGGTGAAAGATATGGTACCTAAACACCTAGAGGGGGGGGGGGGGGGTGAATAGGTGACCTAATCCTTTTCTAACTTTACTGGCAGCAAACAGTTTATTATCACAGATTTTTAACTTTTGCACAACAATCACAAAGTATTCACAGCATACACAGCACAATCACAGCACAACACAGTGGTTTATAGTGGTTCCCCAAGATATGGGTACATCCACTTTCCCCCTTCGCCTATCTAGCAGTGTACTAGATTTGGCCAAACTCCTCCACTGTCTCAGAACCCAAATTGGTTCCTACACCTCAGGCCCAAAGCCTTTCAACTCAGCTTTATCCCAAAGCCTACACTCAGCCAATCAAGGCATACACTCAGCCAACCAAGGCCTACACTCAGCCAACAAGGCCTACACTCAGAGATCTCAATCTCCTACACTCAGGCTAACAAGCCCTACCCTCAGCCTTTATAGTTATAGGCTTACAATTCACTCAGATCCAAAGGATCCTACAAGATAAAAATGTTTTACAAAAATTAACTCAACAACTCAGAAATGAAAGAGGGGAGTTGAGAGTTTCTTGATGAGTTCTTGGAAGAACTCAGATGGATTCACCCTGACTTAGCTTTCTTCAAAGCTTCTTGAGTAGAACTGAATAAGACTGAATCCTCCTACAGTTGTTCCTTGACCTCTGCCACTTAAGATCTAGAATTGAATCTGAATCCTTCTTCTCAGCCTAGTTCCAGAGGCTGATTTCTTGGATGGAGCCCTCTCTCTCCAACTACTTAGATCTGCACTTGGACTGCAAGATCTTCTTATGTTGATACTCTTGGTACCACTTCAATAATTTGTTTTTCAACAAACTGAACTTTTGAATAATAATCTGATTCCCAATTTCTGTAAACTGTAGATGCCTATTTATAGGCCTTCTTCATGGTAACCGGCTGGTCTGGTCCATAACTGACTTCTGATATCTCTGACAGGTGCTGTAGACCGGCTGGAACGGCAGCTGTCAAGTCATCCAGTCATTTCTTGAAAATCTCTAACTGTCTGTAAGTGTCAAGACTTTCTGTCTTTAAGTGTCGACACTTATAGTCCAAGTGTCGACACATGTTGTGTAAGTGTCGACACAAGTCTACAAGGTGTCGACACATTTCCTTGTATGTCTCGACACAGATTCTTCTGCATGTGTCGACACTGAAATTGAGTGTCGACACAAGTACTTGTTCTTCTAACTTTTGCTGAATTCTTCTAAGTGTCAACACATCTCCTTTGTGTCGACACATCTTCTTGTGTTGAATCTGTCAAGTGTCGACACTGCTTCTTGGTGTCGACACATCTTCTTCAATGTCGTTACTTGCTGAGTGTCGACATAGCTCCTTGTGTCGACACACCTTCTTCTTGTTGAGACTTCAGCTAAGTGTCGACACATTCCCTTAGTGTCGACACTTGTACTTAGAATATTTTTGTTGATCTTTCTGATCTTTGCTAAGTGTCGACACAGCTCCTTGTGTCGACACTTTCTTCAAGTGTAGAGTCTTTAGCTGAGTGTCGACACATTGTGCTGGGTGTCGACACTTACTTCATGTGTTGACTCTTCTGGTTGTGTGTCTACACATTGTGTTGGGTGTCGACACATTCTTCAAGTGTTGACTCTTCTGGTTGTGTGTCGACACATTGTGCTGGGTGTCGACACATTCTTCAAGTGCTGACTCTTCTGTTGAGTGTCGACACATTGTTCTGAGTGTCGACACTTTAACTTAGTCTCTGCAGACTTTTGCTGAGTGTCGACACAGCTCCAAGTGTCGACACTTTCTGGTGTAGACACAGCTTCACTGGGTGTCGACACAGCTCCTTGTGTCGACACATTCTGTCTGCACTTTTCTTCACTGAGTGTCGACATAGCTCCAAGTGTCGACACTTTCTGTCTGGTGTCGACTCTGCATCCCAGGTGTCGACACAATGACTCCAAGTGTCGACACTACTTGTCTGGGTGTCGACACAAGTCTTCTTAAGTGTCGACACTTTCCCTCTGGGTGTCGACACATGGACTTAGAAACTTTTTACTTCAGTCCAGTGATTTCTTAACCTGCACAAGTAAACTCAACATACATCAAATACATTATGATGTATATCATTGAGTTGGGTGAGGCTTCTTCAAATCAGGTACATTTGACCAATGTACCCAACAAGAGGCATTGTAGATAGAACACTTTTCACTAGACATCATAAGGATCAAATACTGTTAGTACAAATATATGTGGATGACATAATATTTGGGTCTACTGATTCAAAATTATGCAAGAGATTCTCTGATCTCATGCATTCTAAATTTGAAATGAGTAGCATGGGTGAGCTTTCCTACTTTCTTGGTCTCTAAGTGAAGCAGCTTCCTGATGGCATCTTCATCTCCCAAGCTAAGTATGCTAAAGAGCTTATCAAAAAGTTTGGGATGGTTGATGCCTCAGCAAAGAAGACACCTATGGCTACAAATGCTGTAATTGATTCAGATGCATATGGGAAACATGTGGATCAGAAACTATCTAGGGTCATTGCTGGATACCTGTTATACCTTACAGCAAGAGACCCGATATCATGTTTGCCACATGCCTTTATGCTAGGTTGCAGGTGAACCCAAAAGAATCTCATCTTATTTTCCTAAAAAGAATTTTGAGATATATAAAGGGTTATCCTAGTCTAGGCCTATGGTATCCAACAGAATCAGAATTTGAGTTAACTGGATACTCAGATGCTGATTTTGTTGGATGCGAGGTGGATAGAAAAAGTACTTCAGGAACTTGCCAGTTCTTGGGTATGAGATTAGTATCCTGGATTTGTAAGAAACAGGCATCTGTATCTACCTCAACTGCTGAGGCAGAATACATTACATCAGGTAGCTATTGTTCCCAGATGTTGTGGATACAAAATTAATTACTAGACTATGGTATCAACTTAAATAATTCAACTCTACTTTGTGATAACACAAGTGCTATAGTCATAGCACAGAATCCAGTCCATCACAGTAGGACAAAGCATATAGACATTAGGCATCATTTCATAAGAGAGTGTGTAGATAAAAATAAAATTAAGCTTGTCTATATCTACACTGATTTACAAAGGGCTGATATATTCACCAAACCTCTGGATGAGAGAAATCATCTCTTCTTTATAAATCAGCTGGGAATGATCAATGGAGAAGACTTATTTTAGTTTAAGTCTACACTCGACGAATTTGCCAAAGTTCGTCGAACAGAGCTCGACAAACTATGGAAAGTTTGTGAGATATTCGTCGAACGCAGGACGACGAACTCTGTGTGAGTGAAGTTGTTTTCGTCGAACGGAGATCTACGAATTCACTTCAGAATACTTTCGTCGAACGGAACTCGACGAAATGTCTTCAAATCTTCAGACAGAGCTCGACGAATTATTTGACTATTAATTATTTCTTCGATCTCAGGTCGAAGAATTTCTTAATTTTCGTGGAATGGAGTTTGTCGATTCTTATTCTGGAAAACCTTATATCTAGGTTTTTCTTCGACCTCCGTCCCGCGCTTTCTGTTCTCTTGCACTTGATCGTCGTTTGTCTCTCTTGCAAGAGATTCCAATGGCTATTCCAGCAGGTGCCCTAACTGGAATGAAGTTTGACACGGGCTTTGACGTCGACTTCGAATCCTTTCAACATTCAGATCCAATATTTCTGCATATACTGGAACTTCTGGAAGAATAAAAACTGAAAATTCTGATGTCAACAAGAATAAAACTGTCTGCAACTGAAATCAGAGAGTGGGTTTATACATCTACATCAGAGGAGAACACTATGATCAGAACAATTGCGGGTAACTCTGTATCTTTATCTCTCGCTGTACTTACTGAGATTTTTGGATTGATTAATTGTGAAGAGCAGTTAGAAATTGATTCAGAAGAATATGATATGATGTGAGTTTAATGGGATATTCTGGAGATAATCACCATAAGTTGTTAAAGAAACATCTGTTTGCCAAAGTTAAGTTCTTGGCAGATATTGTAGGAAGGGTTTTGCTGGGCAAGCATACTGCCCATGACTACATTACCAGACACCAGTTTCTGGTTATGTGTGCAGTGATTAATAAGAAGGAAGTGTATTGGTCTAAAATCATATTTGATTTGATAAAGAAAAAGAACAAGAATAAAGAAGTTTGCTTTGGAAGGATCCTAGGGATCTTCCTGAAGGAGAAGGCTGCTGAATCCCTGGTCTCACAGACCATATTCATTAATGTCAGCAAGAGGCTCATATACACCTTGTTTGGCAGGTGGGAGAGGACCATAACTAATCCATCCAAGGCTTCAACCTCTTCCACCCCAGCTTCTGAAAGAACCAGGGCTGTAAGAGCCACTCCCTACCCTACTGAAGAGATCATCCCCACACCTCCATCTCTTCCAGTAACTCAACAACCACAACAACTCCAACAAGTTCATGTCCCTACTACAGTTACATCTTCTGCCACCTCTCCACCCCTGGATCTTACCAATATCCCCTCATCTCCTATTCAGGAATACTACCAACCCACTCCACCTCAATCACCCCTATCCCCCAATGCTACACCAGCTCCAATACCACCTTCATCTCCTCTTCCACCTCACCTAGCCTCCATTCCAACTTTTGAACTTCTGACTTCCCCCCTCAACTCCGCTCCTCCTCCACATCCATCCACTCAGGATGTCCCCGTGACAGATGTCCCTCCTCCACCATATCCAACATCTACCATCCCTCCAATTGTCTCCACCCAACATTCTACTGAACCATCTGCTACTCCATCTCTGGATCCCTCCACCATTACCTCTGTAATTACTCTCCTCACTCCTCTACTCAAATCTCTTATAGCAGAGGCCATTACACCTCTTAATACTTCTATCTCCACCCTTTCTGCTCAACTCTCTGCCTTTACTGCTTCCCCCTCTTCATTCAGGGGCCTGGTTCCAGTATACACTGAAACCAGGCAGGGGGAGATGCTTAATGAAGAAGCTGCAGCACCTCCAATATAAGCAGAAATCTCAGCTCCAGTAACAGCAGAGGCCAAAGCACTACTAGCAGATACAGATTTAATTCCAGGGGATGCAAATTTTATTCCTGATGATAGAGATTTAATTGATTTGATTCATTTCATTGAGACTGACATGGACCTTGATGAGTCAGTCCCTGAAGAGACAGTTGCTGAAGACATTCTTTCTGTTTCTGAATTCATAATTAATCCCACAGTAAACTTAGTTAATTTATTGAAAAGTTTTGATACTGTCTATCTGAATTATATTCCAGCAGTACCTACTAAGCCATCCTTGGCTATTGTACCATATACTTCTCCAATCTCTCCAAAAGTTGCTAAGCAACTTAGAGATAGTTTTGTTATTTCAAAGCCAGCAGTCATGCCATCTCCAGAAGAAGTTATTTCTGTTCCAACATTTGTAATGGATTACTCACCCATACCAAATCTGGATGATTTGATTTTGGCTGATATAGAAGAAGAAAGTAAGGTAGCTGCTGAAAGCACTGTCAGAACCAGTTCTCCAGTCACTCCTATGGCTTCTTCTCCTGGTCCTGTTGAAGTTCCTGCTCAAGCTCCATCTCTACCTCCAGCTCCTGAAAAGCCTATCATTTCTGTTGAGGCTCTGAAAGCACTCAATGACCTATATGATAACCCTCAGTGATCAGATAATGATAATGATGATGATGAGGATGAGGAAGATGATTCAGATGATGAACCTAAGAGGAAGTTAGTAGTAAAGAAAAGAAAAGCCCCTCCTCCTCCTGCTCCAAAGCCAAATCCAAACAATGACACTCCCTATTATATTCTCCAAAAGATAACTCCATACAAAGGGATGCTAGCCTGGATGTGGCTATCTAAAAACTAGTAGAAGGAAAGGAAGAAAAGCAGAAGGTACTCTCGTCCACCAGTCCAGAAATATAGAAAAGATCCACCTCCAGCTGCTGGTGCTTCAAGCATATCTTCTCAAAGATCTGCCCCACTTCAAACATATCAAATACACCAAGGGAGATCATATGGAAGCAACCAGAACAGGCAGTATTCTTCAGGAAAGCAGCATCAATAGCAGCAGCAACATCAACAACAACAACAACTAACTGAAAATCAACCAGCTGAAGGCTCTAAAAGACCATCTTCTCCTCTTGTTCCTTTTGAAGATCCTGAAACAGCTACTACTGCTAGAATGGCCAGGTTCCAGGAAATTGTAGGCCTTTCTATGATTAACAAAGCCAAAGCTGAAGGAAAGGATCCTTCTGAATATTCAATAATGTCAAAGTACAGGAAAGAGGAACTTAAAAGATTTGATAAAGCAAACAAGTTTTTCAATGTTGATGACTACATGAAGTTGCACTTAGAAGCAGTTGTCCCCAGAGCTACATCTTTGAAGATTATAGGGGCTGCTGACATGACCATGACAAACGTGCAAGCTTCAGATCCCAAAAGAGAGATTGTGTTTACAAAGCCTGGAGAGAAGAGCAAGCAAGAAATGCCAAAGGAAAAGAAACAAAAGAAGTAAATTTTGAACTTTTTTGTTTTCTACAATTATCTATAACTACTCTATATTCTGAACAAAGCTTATGTATATATATATATCTCCTGCATGTGTTATTGATCTCTGCCAGATATATGTTTTTTCTGCTTTGTTTATTTTTCAATTTTGATTTGAGTCTGTAATTAGTGACCTCACCCAAATAGGGGGAGATTGTTGGATCCCTAGTAAGATTTGGGCTAGGTTCACTAAGTTAGGATCATATGACCTACAATGTATAGCCAGGGTCATACTTGTGTCCTAGAGTCTAGGCCAAGTCCTTAGAGTCAACATCACATGGACCAGCTATCAATAAGATTGCCAGAGACTCAAGACTTAGAAGATTTCAAGGCTCTGTAAAGTGAGTTCGACGTTCGTCGAACTCAGGTCTACGATTGTCGTGCTCAGTTCGACGATCTCAGAGTTATTTCTCCGAGCTGAGCTCGACGAACTACATTCTCTGATCGACGAAAACTTGGATTACAACAACACTTCAAGTTCAGGAAAGATCAAGATATCCCAAGTCCTTAGAATCAGACTTTGGTTGACGAACTTTATTCTTTGGTCGATGAATCTTTGGACTACTACCACATTCTGTCAAGATTATGTTCTCTAGTCTCAGGTCAACGAACTCAGTTCTCTGCCCGATGAATTCTGGATTATCTACTTCAATAATTTAGAACCAGAAGACTTGTGTCGACACTCGAAGTATATGTTGACACCAACTGAGTCGACACTAGAAGCACTTGTGTCGACACACAGATCATCAGTCTACACTTTGGAAAGGTTTTGTCGACACCACACAGAAGACTTGTGTCGACACTTAGAGTATATGTCGACACCAACTGAGTCAACACTAGAATCACTTGTGTCGACACATAGATCATCAGTCGACACTTTGAAAAGGTTGTGTCGACACCACATAGAAGACTTGTGTCGACACACAGGATATCAGTCGACACCACCTATGTCGACACCAGGAGTAATTGTGTCGACACACAGAGTATTTGACAACTCTAGAAACTCAGTTTGACGAAATCAAATCTTAGGTCGACGAATTCTTGAGACTTTAACCTTCATTTTAGATACAACTGTGAATATTCTAAGCCCAGAATAGTTGCTGAACTCCAGTCGACGAACACAGTTATCAGCTCGACGAATTCTGTCATCAAGTTCGACAATTCCAGACTTAGCATTTATTCCTTCTATCCTTAGTCTATGACAATAATTTCTGAATGATTAATGATAAAATATTCTCTGAATATTACCGTTGGACGGTACATTAATCACGGCTTTCATCAAAATTATTGTTTTCCATTTTTTCAAGGGACATTTGGGGAAAAAAATCAATGTAGTTTATTTTCAAGGACTGCCAGCATTGATTGCCGTAGAAGGATTCAAATTTCGAAAGGAAATTCCCTCAGGAAATATAAAAAGATATTTTTCTCTCTTTCTTGACAGCAAGCAAGTAAGAACAATCAGAGTACCAGAGCAATTGCAGAGACACAGCATACACAGACACAGAGATTTTCAGTCAGTCTGTCTTCAACAGCTTCTCTGCTCCTTTCACAAAAGCTCTGATACAAAAAGAAGATCTGCTCTCAGAAGAAGAAGAACAATCATACAAAATCAAGAGTCTTATTACTTCAACATTCCAGGACTTCCAAGGACAACAACTATCAAATCTGTCAAGAAGATCCTACAGATAAAGGCTAAAAGCTTGAAGGCCTATCACCCTGCATCAAGGCTTCCATATTTCCATGGACCATTCAATATCTCAGGGGGAGCCATTTTCTACCATCAATAATCCATAAGTCTTCTCTCTAATTGCTGACAGAGAAAACATAATCAACTCTCTCACCCCCACTGTGTAAAGGGTTGTCATCTTCCTTCAAAAGTGATTCCTGGTTACAAGTCACCTGATCAAAAGACTTGGGGATTTGGCTTTTGAGCACCTGATCAAAAGCTCATTGGTGTCAGGCACCTGATCAAAAACCTGAGTGGATTTCTACCAGGGTGGTAGAAGAATGGATGTACCCAGGTTGGGGAACCACTATAAATTTCTTGTGTCGTCTGGTTGCCCTCTTTATTTTGTTTTCTTGTTGTTGCTGTTGTAGTTAGTTTCTGTGCTTTTATATTTTGATTTATTTACTATTGCACTTAGACTAATCTGTATTATCCAGCAGAGAGTTTTATAAAACTATAAATACTTTATTCACCCCCTCTAGAGTATTCCTGATCTAACTGCTCACTTTCAGGTTCGTCGAGAAGAGATCGACAAACTTGGGGCACAAAAAATGACTATGTTCATTCTCTGAGCCGAGATCGACGATATCGTTCCATTTCGTCGAACTCTGGTCGATGAACTCACAAAAATTTATCGAACCCAGTCATACTTAACAAACATTATAATTACAACACCAACTCCAATCAAACTAAGAAACCATTTAACCCACTTGCAGATTGGATAATACCTCCCAGAAGATATCATCCATTAGGATATAAATCACAAACTGAGTATTCTGTGATATCCAGTTTTTCTTATCAACAATATAAAGGACCCAAGGTAACCTGGGTCAAGAACAACTAACGGTTTTCATTGCAGGAAAAGGGCTGTCTAGTGATTAATCAAACATGGTACCTGGACAGTGGATGCTCTAAACACATGACTGGCAGCAAAGACAACCTAATCAACTACAAGTCCAAGCTGGGACCAAAGGTAATCTTTGGTGATTCAAAGTGTGGCCAGTCTAAAGGCTATAGAGAAGTAAGGATTAGAGTAGTCACATTCAAGAAGGTGACTTATGTAAAAGGACTCAAGCATAACCTCATCTCAATATGCCAATTATGTGATGAAAGTTATCAGGTACATTTCAATTCAAAAACTTGTATTATTTCTAATAAAAAAAAACAAAATGTTTTAATTAAAAATAGACAAGGAAACATTTACTTAGTTGATTTTTATTCTACCAATTCAGATATTTGTTTGCTTAATATTGTTTGCAATCAAAATGAATTATGACATAAAAGACTAGGACATGTAAACATGAAAACTATTGCTAGGATATCTAAAGACAGTCTTGTAAGAGGCTTACCTTTTGGTCCCTATAAGAAGGAAGGCCTTTGCAGGGCTAGCCAACTAGGCAAGCAAACTAAATCTTATTTTAAATCAATTAATAAAAGTGATTCACCTAGGAACTTGTACTTGCTACACATGGATCTCTTTGGACCCATTGCAGTACAAAGCCTAGGAGGGAAATCCTACACTCTAGTCATTGTAGATGACTTCTCAAGATTCACTTGGGTGTTCTTTCTGAGATCTAAGTCAGATATCTTTAAAGTTCTTACAGATTTTATCAGGACCATACAGATTGAGTACTCTACTCATCTTGCATTGATCAGAAGTGATCTTAGTACAGAGTTTGAGTCACTTCTTATGCATGAGTTCTATGAGAAGGAAGGTATCAGGCACTGCTTCTCAGCTCTTAGAACTCCCCAAAAAAATGGGATAGCAGAAAGGAAGAATAGAACCCTAATTGAAGCTGCAGGCACATTACTTGCAGATGCTTATTTGCCACTATCATTTTGGGCAGAGGCTGTAAGCACAACAAATTATGTACTGAATAGAAGTTTGATACACAAACTAAAGAATAGGACTCCCTATGAATTACTTAAAGGGAAGAAACCTAAAATCCCCTATTTTAAAGTATTTGGTTGCATATGTTATATACATAATAACAATAAGAAATACATTAGGAAGTTTGAAGCTAAGGTTGAAGAGGGAATTTTTCTAGGATATTCCCAAGTAAGCAAAGCTTATAGGGTATTTAACAAATCCTCCTTTAAAATTGAAGAATCTATTCATGTTACCTTTGATGAAACTAACATGTCTTATAAGGAGAAATAGATTTCTACCAGTAATCCTTTGCAGGTACCTCACTTGTGTGAGAATTTGGATGGACTAAGCCTCACCCAAGAGGCTCCAACACATCCTTCTCCACAAGTTGATAAAGACAGTGAAGAAGAAAGTACTGAAGTTACTGAACTTCATCCAACAACAAACATAATTCCACAAGAGAAATTAAATCAAAATGTTGTTGCTAAACCAACTCCACCCACTAATCTTATCACACTAAGGGATCACCCTAGATCCCAAGTGATTGGAGACATAATAGTAGGTGTACAGACAAGGTATCAACTCAACCAAGACTTGATGCATGCCTGTTTTCTCTCTTAAGTTAAGCCTCAATCCATACATGATGCTGAGCAGGATCCCCACTGGATCATTGCTATGTACGGGAAACTCAACCAGTTTGAGAGATGTAGAGTTTGGGATTTGGTTCCAAGACCCAAAGACTACCCAGTCATTGGAACCAAATGGGTATATAGAAATGAACTAGATGCCCAAGGTGCAATTATGAGGAACAAGGCTAGGCTTGTTGCTCAAGGATATAGGCATGAAGAAGGCATATAATATGATCAATCCTTTGCACCAGTTGCAAGGTTAGAGGCAATCAGAATCTTACTTGCCTATGCTGCCTACAAGAAGTTCAAGGTATATCAGATGGATGTAAAGAGTGATTTTCTAAATGGAATACTAAAATAAGAGGTTTATGTTGGACAACCTCCAGGTTTTGTTTCTCCAGCTCATCCCTCTTATGTATTTAGGTTTCATAAAACCCTCTATGGTCTAAAGCAAGCTCCAAGAGCTTGGTATGAGACCTTAGCTAGCCTTCTGATAGAGCATGAATTCACTAGAGGTATAGTAGATAAAACATTATTCACTAGGCACCATAAGGATAAAATCTTGTTTGTACAAATTTATATGGATGACATCATATTTGGGTCTACTGACTCTAAACTATGCAAGAGGTTTTCAGACCTTATGCATTCTTAGTTTGAGATGAGTAGCATGAGTGAGCTATCCTACTTCCTTGGTCTCCAAGTGAAGCAGCGACCTGATGGCATCTTCATCTCCCAAGCTAAGTATGCTAAAGAGCTTCTTAAGAAGTTTGGGATGGCTGATGCCTCAGCAAAGAAAACACCTATGGCTACTAATGCTGTAATAGATTCTGATCCACATGGGAAACTTGTTGACCAGAAGTTATATAGCGACATTGTTGGGCCCCTTCTATATCTTATAGATAGCAGACCTGATATAATGTTTGCCACATGTCTTTGTGCTAGGTTCCAAGTGAACCCTAAAGAATCTCACCTAAGTTTTCTAAAAAGAATTTTGAGATATATAAAGACTTGTCCTAGTCTAGGCCTATAGTTTCCTACTGAGTCAGAATTTGAGTTAACTGGATACTCAGATGCTAACTTTGCTGGATGCAGGGTGGACAGAAAAAGCACCTCAGGAACTTGTCAGTTCCTTGGTATGAGATTAGTCTCTTGGTTTTGTAAGAAGCAGTCATTTGTGTCCACATCAACTGCTGAAGCAGAATGTATAGAAGCTGGCAGTTGAAGTTCCCAGATGTTGTGGATTCAGAATCAACTCCTAGACTATGGTTTCAACTTAAATAATTCAACTATACTATGTGATAACACAAGTTCTATATCCATAGCACAGAATCCAGTCCATCACAGTAGGACTAAGCATATAGACATTAGACATCATTTCATTAGAGAGTGTGTAAACAAAAACAAAATTAAACTTGTCTATATCTACACTGATTTACAAAGAGCTGATATTTTCACCAAAACCTTGGATGAAAGAAATCACTTGTTCTTTATAAATCAGCTTGGAATGATCAATGAAGAAGCCTTAGTTTAATTTCTGTCTGCACTCGACGAATTTGCCAAAGTTCGTCGAACGGAGCTCGATGAACTAGGGAAAGTTCTTGAGATATTCGTTGAACGGAGTTCGACGAACTCTCTGTGAGTGAAGTTATTTTCGTCGAACCGAGATCGACGAATCTACTTCAGAAAACTTTCGTAGAACGGAGCTCGACGAAATGTCTTCAAATCTTTAGACTGAGCTCGATGAATTATTTAACTGCAAATTATTTCATCGACCTCAGATCAAAGAATTATTTTATTTTTCGTGGAACAGAGTTTTTCGATTCATATCCTAGAAAACCTTATATCTAGGTTTTCTTCGACCTCCATCCCGAACATTCAGTTCCTTTGCACTTGATCATCGTTTTTCTCTTGCAGGTACTCTAATGGCGATTCCAGCAGGAAATCTTGCGGCAATGAAATTCAACACTGGCTTTGATGTCGATTTCGATTCCTTCCAGCATTCCGACCCAATCTTCCTGGAAATCCCGCAACTCCTTGAAGAACAATAGTTAAAGACTTTGATGTCAACCATGATCAAACTCGCCAGTGCTGAAATCAGGGAGTGGGTCTATACCTCCTCCACCACAGATGAGAACACTATGACAGGGACAATATCGGGTAATGCTATTTCTCTTACTCTCGCCGTCCTAACAAAAATTTTTATGTTAAGTAATGGTGAAGAAGAATTGGAAATTGACACTGAAGAATTTGATATGATGCTGGGTATGATGGGTTACTCTAGATAAACCCCAAATAAGTTGCTGAAGAAACACATGTCTGCTGAATTTAAATTTCTAGCAGATATTGTGGGCAAAGTGTTGCTGGGCAAGCACACTGCTCATGACTTCATAACCAGGCAGCAATTCCTGGTTATGTGTGCTGTGGTTAATAAGAAGAAGGTCAACTAAGCTCAGATCATGTTTGATCTGATTAAGAAAAAGAATACAAAGAAAGAAGACTGTTTTGTAAGGATCTTAGGGATCTTCCTCAAAGAAAAGGCTGTTGAATCCCTGGTCTCCCAGACCATATTCATCAATGCCTCTAAGAGGCTCACCTGTGCCCTTTTTGGCAGGTGGGAGAGGACCATCACCAATCCCTCCAAGGCTTCTTCCTCCTCCACCAGGGCTTCTGAGAGTACTAGGGCTGCTCCAGCCACTTCCCACCCTACTACAGAGATACCTCCTCCACCTCCATCACCTCCAGCCATCCAACCTCATCCTCAGATGGCACATAAACTTCCCTCCTCCTCCACCATTTCTTCTCTTCAATAACCACAACAACCACAATAACTAGTTCATATTCCTACTCTAGCTCCATCTCCTGCAACTTCTCTACACATAGATATCACTGACATCCCCTCTTCTCCCCATCAGGAATCTCAACAATCCTCCCCTTCTTAATCACCACAACCAACCCCACCTCAATCCCCCCATGGTACACACATTCCCTCACCACCTTCATCTCCTTTACCCACCCCCCCCCATTTGGACAACATCCCATTCTTCAATCTGCCTTCACCCCCCCTCAATACATCTACTCCTCAGGATGAACTAATGCAAGATGCACCACCTCCACCTCCACCTCCACCATCCTCCTCCATTCCTACCTCTGTCTCCACTGCTACACCTTCTACACCACCCTCTATAGCTCCACTATTGTATCCCTCCATCATACCACAACTCATTGCACTTCTCACTCCCCTTCTTAAAACCATTATAGCTGAGGCCATTTCACCTCTTGCTACTTTCATTTCCTATCTTGCAGCACAAATATTTTCTCTCTCTGCTCCTTCCTCTTCAGTTTGGGGCCTAGATCCAGTGTGCACTGAAACCAGGCAGGGGGAGATACTTCATAAAGAAGAAGTAGCAGCAGCAACAGCAGCAGCAGCAACAACAGTAGCATTAGATTCAATAGAAACAGAAGAAGCAGTAGAAATAGAAGAAGCAGAAGTAGCAGCAGATGCTAATAAAGATTTAATTGATTTCATTAATTTTATTGAAACAGATATGGAAAAAGATACTGTGGATGATACAGTAACATAGGAAATAATAACTGCTGGTGATTTTATTATAAATCCCACAGTAGATTTGTTAAATTTATTGAGAACTTTTGACACAGTTCATTTGAACTTTCTACCAGAAGACAACACTAAGCCATCCATGGCTATAATTCCTTACACCACACCAATAATCCCCAAAGTTGTCAAGCAACTAAAGGATTGTTTTGCAGTAACAGAGACTCCAGCCATTTCATCTCCACCACAAGCTGTTTCACCTATTGTCTCATCTCCTCTTGCCCCAATTTTTGTTATGGATGATTCACCACTGCCTGATCTTGATGCACTGATCATGATAGATATAGAAGAGGAAAATAAGTCAGTTGCTGAAAGCACTTAATTGTACAGTTCTCCAGCTCCAGCTCCAGCTCCAGCTCTAGTTCCAGCTCCTCATCCAGCTCCCTCCCAGGCTGAGAAACCTCTGATATCTGCTGAAGCCCTAAAAGAAATAAATGCAATGTATGATAATCCATAAGATTCTTTTGATGATGAGGAGGAGGAGGAGGACTCAGATGATGAGCCAAAGAAAAAGAAAGTATCGAAGAAGAGGAAAGCTCCTCCACCTCCTGCACCAAAATTAAATCCAGCAAATGACACACCATACTATATACTTCAAAAGATTACACCTTATAAGGGCATGCCAACATGGATGTGCCTGTTCAAGAATCAACAGAAAGAAAGAAAGAAAAGCAGAAGATATTCTCCTCCTCCATAGAGATTCAGAAAGGACCCTCCTCCTCCTCCACTAGCTGCCGGTGCTTCTAGTTCTTCAACCCCAAGGACTACCCAGTTTTAGACCTATTAGAGATAGCAAGTGAAAGTCCACCTAGTGTCGGCAAAGTGCACCTATGGGGGGGGGGGGGAATAGGTGACGTGTAGCGCTTTTGCGGAATTTACGAATGTACCTGCACAATAAAAATAAAAGGCACAGCACACAGAATACACAGACAATTTATAGTGGTTCCCCAACTTGGGTACATCCACTTTCCCCCTTCGACCTATCTCCCAACAAGGGACGACTCGGTCACTTCTCCAACAGGATTGAAATCCAATCCCTACACTATCGGAAGGAACCCTTCCACACGTGAGAGTCAACACTCCCACAAATCGGGTTGCACCCAACCCTTACAACACGGAACAAAAGTTCCTTTACAACAAAAGTAAATATAGAATGTACACGAGATACAAACTTCGTTTGGAGACTACGGTGTTCCTCTTCGTTCGACGACATGTTCGTGAAGTCAACGTAGAGTCTACAACCTTGGTCTCTCTTGGAGAGGATCTCCCCGGAACCGGCGGCGGCAACACGAGCGGCGGCTAGCTTCGGGATCGGCAGCTAGCTTCAGGATCGGCGGCTATGATGATGAGCGGCTGCTGAACTTGGAGATCCAAACTTCGTAGCGAAGCTAGCTTGGTCTTCCAACGGTCACACGAGGATCGGCCGTCTCGATCGATTCGGACGGGGAAGTTTTTCCCGGTCAACAAATCGAGAGACAAGAGATCTCTGGATAGACGCGTGAGACTCAAAGCTTTGCTAAGCTTCTGTCGCCGGAGATCGGGAAGAAAAGCGATCAGCAGCGGCGACGGACTAGCGCGAGCGGCGACGGATGCGGCAGAGGTATTTCGCGATTTTAGGGTTTGCTCTGCTCGGCTCCCTCATTGAAAGATACCTTGTTCTTCACAAAATTCTGTCATTGCACCAGATTCGAATTCTGTTCTATGGTCACTTCTGATTTTGACCACGGAGCAGTTAAATTCGTTCTGAACCTGCTTGACAAAATTAGTGAAGATGTCAAACGTATCTGACTTTCGTTTCAAAAAGAACACCCATATAAACCGAGAATGATCATCAACTATCACTAGCGTATAGGACTTGCCTCCCAAGCTATGAACTTGCATTGGACCAAACAAGTCCATATGCAAAAGGTAAAGACATCGGGAAGAGTCTTTGTCAGCGATGCTCTTAAAGGTAGCCCGAGTCTGTTTGCCCATCTGGCATACAGGACATGGGCTATCTTTGATGCACTTGATACTGGGAGCATCCCTTACCAAGTCCTTAGAAAACAGCATATTAATTGTCTTGAAATTAATATGTGCCAATCTCTTGTGCCATTGTTCACAAAGAGATGCACTGCCTGTTGCCACAAGGCATACGGGGGTAGATGAATCTAAACTGAGAAAATCTAAACAAAAGATATTTCTGCTCCTAATGCCTGATAATACCGTTTCAGAAGAGGTACGTGAAATTATCAGACATTTATCCTTGCAGAACTTAACGTCATAACCTTTATCACATAATTGACTTACACTGATCAGGTTATGGTTTAACCCTTCAACATAAGCCACGTCGGTGATAGAGATTATACCGTTGGAAATCATACCATAACCTCTGGTGACTCCTCGATCTGACCCTCCAAAGATGACTTTGGGTCCATTCTCGACTGGAGTGTAATCACGCAGCAGGCTTCTTGTCCCGGTCATATGCCGGGAGCATCCACTGTCCAAATACCAGATCGGCGTTTTGGTGGCCTTTGGACATTCCTGCAAAACAAAATTAATTTTCCTTAGGAACCCAATCGAACTTGGGTCCTAGATTCCTGGTTAGCACACTCCCCCTCGGTTGGTTAACCCTACGAGTGGTCGGTCTCGCATTGCTAACATAGGGAGTCTCGTAATTCCTTGGATTAAACCAACAATCCACGGCAAAGTGACCGACTTTGCAACAGCACCAACAGTCGAATCTGTTGTACGTCTTCCTAGGCTCCTGCCTTACCTTGGGAACGGTGGGTACTGCTGGGGCCTTAGATCTGGAGGTGGAGGCCTCATGGTGATAACAGTCACATGACTTTGTCACCTTCTGTATAACAGGCTTGGCTTTTGGTGCCTGCTTTCCATTATGGCCGCTAGAGAACGGACCATAATTTCCTATGTGGATTTCCTCATAAGGTGCCTTGAAGGCACTCTCACCGAAGTTCCGGGGAAAGTTCCAACCGTCATACCGGCTCTTTGGCTTTGCAACCGAGGGTCGAAAATGATGCTCAAATGTTGACTCAAAGTCATGTTGGTTGCAAGGAAAGCCAGGCTTTCTGAACGCAACAGGACTAAGAGGAGCCTTACCCTTTTCATCAGCAGAGGCCTTCTTGGCAGCCTTATTCTTCCTCTGGTTCTTGTTTCTCCTAGATGAAGAACCAGATACCCCTATATGCCCCAAGCCAGCTCCTTTGGCCTGAGCAGAGAAGGTATCAACGACTGGAAGAACTATTTTTGGCATGGAGAAGCTCTTGACGATCTTCCTTTCTGCCGCAAGTAGTTCTTCCAACTTGTCGACTTCCTCCTGCTTTAGATCAAGGAGCTTCAAAGACTCTGAATGCTTTGAAGTCAGGTCAAGGTGTTCCTGTCGGAGAGAAATCAAGCTAGTGACCTCTTCCCTTAGGGATACACACTCACCCTTAAGGAATTTTACTTCCTTCTTCTCAGCCTTCAGTCTCTTTCGGCACTCATCGAAAGTGTTGAGCCGAAGCTCATACTTCTCGAGGAGCTCAGCTTCACGGGCTGAAGGGCCATCCTCAGGTTCATCATCCTGAGACTCAGGATCAGAGTCGGAGTCGGAGAGAGGGGTGTGAGCTTTTACCTTCCCAGTAAATGGGGGACATTCTCCTTCTGAGTCGGAGCGACCCACCAGCCCGAAGTAGGCTTCCTCATCATCACTGGAGTCTGAGGAATCAGACTCACTTAGTGTCTTTGGCCTTCTGGCGATGTAGCTCCGCTCCTTCTTCTTATCTCTAGAGGATTTGAGCTCCTCTCCTTTCCCTTTTTCTCTTTTGCTTTGATAGCAGTCGGCCACGACGTGTCCTGGCTTATTGCATCTAAAGCAAATAATATCAGAAGAACGATGTTTGTTAGGTTTAGATGCATACCTGTCAGAAGAATAATTTTTCTTCTGATGCCTGGAGGAGGAGCTGTCTTTCTTTCTTTGATTCCTCATCTTGAGGAACTTCTTGAACTCTCGGGTGATGAGGGAGAAATCCTCCTCCGACAGCTCTGAGCCATAGGACATCAGCTTCTTCCTCTGCTTTCCTGGTGTTCAGCTGAAGCTCATAGGACATCAGCTTCCCAAACAGGATTTGTGGATCAGTTTCTGCTAGTCTGCCAAATTCTCTGATGGTGCAGATCTTTGTGTCCCATTCCTTAGTAAGGGACCTAAGGAATTTGTCATTGAGTTCACCATTGGAGAACACTCTTCCATAGCCCTTGAGGGTGTTGACAATCTTTAGGAAGTTCTTCTAGGTGACTCCGATCTCTTCCTTAGGCCCTTGTCTGAAGGCCTCATACTTCTGGTTCAGGAGGGATCTCCGATCATCCCTCACTTCATATGTGCCCTCCATTAGGATGATCAGGCACTGCTAGATCTCCTGTGCTGTCCTGCAGTTGCTGAAGTTTTGCATCATAGAGTCATCAACTGCGCTGACCAGGATGTTTCTTGCCTTCATGTCAAGGCCCACTAGCACCATCTCGTCCTTGTCCATTTCAGAGAGTGTCTTCGGCACTTTCTTGGTGGGATCAATGGTGGAGGCCTTAGTAGGGACATAAGGTCCCTCCAGCACGATCATGAACAGTCGAGGATCCACTGCTTCCATGTAGAACCTGATCCTTTCCTTCCAGATAGGAAAGTTGAGCCTGTTGCACACTGGGATCTTACCGGAGTACTTGAGCCCGTCCATGGTAGATGTATGCCTCCTTGTTGACACTAGTGGCAGGATTCAACTCAAGGTGTTAACCTTTTTGATGAGTAACCTGGCTTTGATACCACTTGAAAGTCCACCTAGTGTCGGCAAAGTGCACCTATGGGGGGGGGGGGGGGAATAGGTGACGTGTAGCGCTTTTGCGGAATTTACGAATGTACCTGCACAATAAAAATAAAAGGCACAACACACAGAATACACAGGCAATTTATAGTGGTTCCCCAACTTGGGTACATCCACTTTCCCCCTTCGACCTATCTCCCAACAAGGGACGACTTGGTCACTTCTCCAACAGGATTGAAATCCAATCCCTGCACTATCGGAAGGAACCCTTCCACATGTGAGAGTCAACACTCCCACAAATCGGGTTGCACCCAACCCTTACAACACGGAACAAAATTTCCTTTACAACAAAAGTAAATATAGAATGTACACGAGATACAAACTTCGTTTGGAGACTACGGTGTTCCTCTTCGTTCGACGACGTGTTCGTGAAGTCAACGAAGAGTCTACAACCTTGGTCTCTCTTGGAGAGGATCTCCCCGGAACCGGCGGCGGCAACACGAGCGGCGGCTAGCTTCGGGATCGGCGGCTATGATGATGAGCGGCTGCTGAACTTGGAGATCCAAACTTCGTAGCGAAGCTAGCTTGGTCTTCCAACGGTCACACGAGGATCGGTCGTCTCGATCGATTCGGACGGGGAAGTTTTTCCCGGTCAACAAATCGAGAGACAAGAGATCTCTGGATAGACGCGTGAGACTCAAAGCTTTGCTAAGCTTCTGTCGCCGGAGATCGAGAAGAAAAGCGATCAGCAGCGGCGACGGACTAGCGCAAGCGGCGACAGATGCGGCGGAGGTATTTCGCGATTTTAGGGTTTGCTCTGCTCGGCTTCTTTCTATCTGTTATTCCGTTCAAAATACCCGTATATAAATACTGTAGATGCTTTCCAAAATGACCGTTGTGGGACCCACAAGCTGAATCCCTAAGTCCCGGTCCAGAATCTTAACAGCGGCAGAATCCGGTTCAGGAAATTCCAGAAAAACGCCCAAGTCAAAATCGGTGAGAATCGAAAGTGATTCTCGCCGAGTCGCCGAGAATCAAAGGTGATTCTCGACGATTCGGCGAGAATCAAAGATGATTCTCGTCGAATTTGCCTTGGTTGCACGCACCGCTTTAGGCCAGGTCGAGACGGCGAGAATCAACCAGTGATTCTCGACGATTCGACGAGAATCACTAGTGATTCTCGCCGAATCGGCGAGAATCACTTGGTGATTCTCGTCGATTATTACTTAGAAGCAGAGGTGCATGCTTAGAAGTGGCTGGATCGAGTTTGGCGAGAATCAACTTCTGATTCTCGACGAATCGGCGAGAATCACAAGTGATTCTCGCCGAATCGGCGAGAATCACTTGGTGATTCTCGTCGATTTAAACTTAGACGAATTTTCGTCTTTCCACCTATGAGGTGCTTCTTGACCCATCCTTGCTCCTTGTCTGCTCCTGCATATTTACAGACTTGTGCTTGAAAATAAGTGCACTCCAATAGAGAGAATACATGTAGGTCAACACACTGATCTGCTCAACGAGGGATTAAGTCATGCAGACCCGTGTATATTGACCTACTGCACCCTGACATTGGTGTGCACTTAGCGTGGAAAAACTGCAAACACAACTAGAAAGACTTTATCAAATACATAGTCTATTGACCTTAGCTTGTCCAGGGGCTTCTTCAAATCAGGTGCATTGTGGATACAATACCCAACAGCAAGGTAGGTCCTCATCTTCAGGAAGCAGCCAACAAATGCACTATTCATCTGGCAAGCAGCACCAACAACAACAGTAGCAGCATCAACAACAATAATAGCAAAAATTCCCTGAACATCAAAAGGCTGAAAGCCCCAAAATACCTGCTTCCCCACCTGTACCATTTGAGGATCCAGAGACAGCTACAACAGCTAGGATGGCCAGGTTCCAGGAACTGGTTGGCCTTTCCATGATTAATAAAGCTAAAGATAAAGGGAAGGATACCTCTCAATACTCTACAATGTCCAAGTACAGGAAGGAAGAACTGAACAGGTTTGCTAAGGCTAACAAGTTCTTTAATGTTGATGATTATATGAAAGTACATCCAGAAGCAGTAGTGCCCAAGGCTACAACTCTTAATATCACTGGGGCTGCTGACATGACAATGACAAAGGCTCAAGATGCAGATCCTAACAGGGAGATTAAGTTTACTCAGCCAGGTGAGAAGGCCAAAGAGGAAAAGCACAAGGAAAAAAGGAAGAAGAAGTAAATTATAAACTATTTTCAGTCTTTATGTTTTTCTAAAAACTGCTTGTCTATATTCTGATACAAAGCTCTGTGTATATATATATCTGCTGTATATTTTAAATTTTTCATACCAGATATATGTTTTATTGCTTTGTTATTAATGTGAGTCTATAATTAGTGACCTTACCCAAATAATGAGAGATTGTTGGATCCCTAGTTGGATTTGGGCTAGGTTCACTAAATTAGGATGTTTGAACCAACATGTATAGCGAGGGTCATGTATGAGTTCTAGATTCTAGGTCATGTCCTTAGAGCCAATACCACATGGACCAGCCATCGACAGACTACAGAAGACTCAAGACTTAGAGAAATCTCAAACTCAGAAAATGAGTTCAACGTTCGTCGAACTCAGGTCGACGAAAGTTGTGCTCAGCTCGACGAACTTAGAGATAATTCTCTGAGCTGAGCTCAACGAACTTGAATCTCAGGTCGATGAATTCCATAGTATACTTCAACACTAAGTCCAAAATTATTCACACTTAACTTCAGTCGACGAACTTAGTTCTCAGGATGAAAACTTAGTTCTCAGGTCGACGATCTCTGGGTATTTTACTTCAACATCTTATTCCAGAAACATCTAAGTATTTGAAGTCCAACTTCACACTCTAGTCGACGATGTTAGAATATCAGCTCGACGAATTTGGATCTTAGTTCGACGATTTCTTGATCATCTACTTCAACACTATAAGACCAGAAACAACTAAGTATTATAAGTCCAGAATCACACTCCAGTCGATGAACTCACCTTCTCAGCTCGACGACCTTAGACTACAGTCTTGGCAAGATTTATCAAGTAGCAGATAGAAGTTCTCAGCTCTACGAAACTAGTTCTCAGGTCGACGAACCCAGTTTTGAGGTCAACGATTTCTGTACATGTTACTTCAACATTTTTAAGTCCAAGAAACATGGAATTCTGAACTCCAGTCGACAAAGTTATATTCTCAGCTCGACGAACTTGATGCACAGAATTGACGGGTCTAGAGAAAGCAGTTATCAGTTCTTAGGTCGGTGATATTGCATCTCAGCTCGACGAACAACTATCATCTGGTCGACGAACTTGACTTCTCTATTCGACGAACTCTGGACACAGATCGACGAATTTTGCTCAACGAATTCTGTAAAGTTCCAGACTTAGAAATTTCCCTTCCTCTGTCTCTTTTCTATTGCAATAATTCATGAGTAATCAATGCATAAATATTCTCTGAATATTACTGTTAGAAGCAAGCATTTATTACGGTCTTCATCAGGATTATTTCTTGCCGTTTTTTCCATGGAACAGTTGGGGAAACCAATCAATACAAATATTCTTCAGGCCGTCAGAAATCAATGCAGAGAGTAATTCAAATTTCAAAAGGAAATTCATATGGAAAATATAAAAGGGATTTTCTTTCTCTTCCTGAACAGCTATCTAGCAATAGCCAGAAATATACAGTGAACAAGGATCTTATTCATCTCTCTCGATAGCACACAGAGAATATACAGACTACAGAGCTAACAGGGCAACAATAGTGTCAAGAGACAAAATTCCCTAGCCCTTGACCAGAGAAAAGAACTGAAAGCTGAAGAAGAAGAAGAACATACATTCAAGATCAAGGGTCTTCTTCCTTCTACATCCCAGGATTCTTCAATGGACAATAAACATTCTATCTGTCAAGAAGTTCCTGCAGTTCATCTGGTCAAAGCAAAAGTTTGAAGACCAATCACCCTGCAGTAAGGCTTGAACTTCCTGAAGCATTCTATATCTCAGGGGGAGCCTTTGCTAACATCATTTTTCCAATAGAGTCTTCTCAGTTGTATCTGAGAAAGAGAAGACAAAATCACTCTCTCATCACCCACTATATAAAGGGTTCTTAACGCCCTTCAAAAGTTATTCCTGGTTGCAAGTCACCTGATCAAAAGACTTGAGGATTAGGTTTTGAGAACCTGATCAAAAGCTCATTGGTAGCAATCACCTGATCAAAAACCTGAGTGGATTCCTACCAGGGTGGTAGAAGAGTGGATGTACCCAAGTTTAGGGGAACCACTATAAAATTCTTGTGTTGTTTGGGTTGTTCTTTTCTTTTGTTCTTGTTGTGGCTGTGCTTTCTAGGTTGCTGTGTTTGTGTTTTTAATTTAACTTCTGCAGCACTAGTAATAGATTTAATTAATTAGCAAAAATTTTATAAACCCTCAATACTCTATTCACCC
Source organism: Platanthera guangdongensis (assembly GCA_039583875.1). Classification (NCBI taxonomy): domain Eukaryota; kingdom Viridiplantae; phylum Streptophyta; class Magnoliopsida; order Asparagales; family Orchidaceae; genus Platanthera; species Platanthera guangdongensis. The sequence continues at coordinate 161,345,683 of CM077148.1, forward strand.
CCCCTCTAGAGTATTTCAGATCTAACCCTTACTTTCAATAAGTATCTATACAAGCCGCATAAGCCGCGCGATAAGACTAACTGCCCGGCAACTACCATGTGCAGAAGACAACCCGACAATATCTTCAAGCACCATAGCAAGCCACTGGGTGAAGCCGCCAGACCACCAGACACCAATCACCAACAGCCCGGCTACCAAGCTGCTGGGAGAAGCCGCCAAACCGCCAGACACCAATCACCAACAGCCCGACTACTAAGCCGCTGGGAGAAGCCGCCAGACCGCTAGACACCAATCATCAACAGCCCAACTACCAAGCCGCCGGGAGATGCCGCTAGACCTCCAGACAAACCGCCAGACCGCTTGATCTCCATACTGCAACATCTGTGTTTTCAAAGATCAATCTTCGTTCAGGCTACCACCAGTTGAGGATTTGTGAGGTAGACATTCCACGGACTGCTTTCCATTCGCAGTATGGGCATTTTGATTTTTTGGTAATGTACTTTGGTTTGACCAATGCTCCCTCTACCTTTATGGATATGATTAACTGAGTGTTCAAGGATTTTCTGGACCGTTTCGTGGTCGTGTTTATAGATGATGTTTTGGTGTATTCTCGCAGTGATGTTGAGCATGCCCAGCACTTGCGTTTAGTTTTGTCTACTTTGAGGGAGCATAAGTTGTATGCCAAGCTAAGTAAGTGTGAGTTTTGGTTGCCTCAGGTTTCTTTCTTGGTTCATATGGTAAATAAAGATGGAATTTCAGTTGACCCTGAGAAGGTAACTGTTGTTATGGATTGGAATAGACCCACCAAACCCTAGGAGATAAGGAGCTTCCTAGGATTGGCTGGCTATTATAGAAGGTTTGTGGAGGGTTTCTCTAGGTTATCTACGCCATTGACTAAACTGATGTAGAAAAACGCAGCTTTCATTTGGAGTGATAAGTGCGAGGAGGCTTTCCAGGAATTAAATAAAAGATTGTGCACTGCTCCAGTTATGTCCCTATCTACTGAAGGGTTAAAATATATTGTGTACGTCGACGCATCACATGTTGGTCTGGGTTGTGTGCTGATGCAGGAAGGCAAGGTAATTGCATATGGGTCGAGACAGCTAAAGGTATATGAAAAGAACTACCCTACGCATGATATAGAGTTTGCAGTAGTGATTTATGCCCTAAAGTTGTGGAGACACATGTTATATACCGCATTATATAAGATTTATACCAATCATAAAAGTTTAAAGTACGTTTTCACTCAAAGGGAGTTGAATCTGTGCCAGCGAAGATGGTTAGAGTATGTTGTTGATTATGATGTTGAGATCCAGTACCATCCGGGCAAAGTTAATGTGGTAGCTGACGCTCTGAGTAGAAAGATGGGGAAAGTTTTTAATCTTTCTGTGGAGTCACTGGTAGAAGAATTTCTCTTGATGGGTATTTCTATTAGGAGTTGTAACTCGTCAAGTAGTTTGGAGGTAGCTGAGCATTCATGGATTGTGAAAGGGGAAACTAGATCTGATATACTCTAGAGGGGGGGGGGGGGAATAGAGTATATGGTGTTTTTTTAAAACACAACGAAAAACTTTTGCAAAGCTTTACAACAATTGTTGTAATGAGTGTAAGCAGGGAAGCAGAAATAAAACTAAGCTATGCAGAAATTAAGCACAAGAAAATCTAGGCCAGAAACAAAAAGACAACATGCAGAACCAGATGACACAAGGAAATATAGTGGTTCCCCAACTTGGGTACATCCACTCTTCTACCACCCTAGGTAGGAGTCCACTGCAGGATGAGTTGATCAGGTGTCCTGGGCACCAATGAGCTTTTGATAAGGTGCTCAAAAACCAAATCAGATTTTTTGATCAGGTGTCTTGCCACCAATGAGCTTTTGACAAGGTGCTCAAAAACCAGATTCAAACTTTTGAAGGAGTTTAAAAAACCCTTTACAGAGAGGGGGTTGAGAGAGTTATGACAGTCTTCTCTTTCTCAATCAACTGAGAAGACTAAGTGGATTGATTTCAAAGCTCCCCCTGAGTCCTTGATCTTCAGGAAGATGAGCTTTGCTGAGGGTGATAGGCCTTCAAAAAATAGATCTCCAGCAGAAGATGATTTCAGCAAGCTGAAATGTTGATTGTCTGGAGTCTTGAAATGATGTTGGCCTTGAACACTTGAGAGCTGAAGAGATCTGAAGAATGTTTGAAAGCTTGATCTCTTTTTGATGAGTGTTCTTCTGAATTCTTGTTGACAGAATATTTTTCAGAGTCTCTGTATATTGAGAGGTGTCCTATTCTTGTCAATCTCTCTCTGTTCTTGTCTATTCTCTATCTTTATTTAAAAACATTTCCTCTTTTATTCTCTGAGTCTGAATAGAATATTACTCTGTCAAAGATAGCCGTTGGTCTGTATTGATCACAGCCTTAATTGCATAATATGTTCTGAAGGAAAGTCCACTGAATTGTTCCTTGAAAAATCCCTTGAAACTTGCTCCAGAAGTAAATGAAAATGGCTGGCAGATCTTCTGAATTAAATGCAGAATAACTTCTATCTGATTTGAATTTGAATTCTGAAAGATAACTGAAATCGTCGACCTGAGCTCTGCTATCGTCGAGCTGAGCTCAGCGAACTGGAAAATCCAAGCAGCAAAGAAATCGTCGATCTGAGCTCAAAAGATCGTCGAACTGAGCTCAGAGATAAGGATCCAGTGCAGAGTCAAAATCGTCGACCTGAGCTCAGCGATCGTCGAATGGAGTTCGACGATATTGCGAAGTTGAGCTCAGCGATCGTCGACCAGAGCTCGACGATATTATGAGGGTTGAGCTCAGCGATCGTCGAATGGAGCTCGACGATCGGTCAATAGTTGAGCTAGACGATCGTCGACCGGAGTTCGACGAAACGTCGTGTTGAGCTCGACGATTTAGACTTAGTCTCCAGAAAAACTTGGGTCTTCAGGGCAGCTTCCAATCCTAGCCTTCTAACCCTTAGACTCAATACTAATTGACCTATAATCTATACAGAAGGTCAAAACATAAATTCCTAGAGACATAGTGATCCTGACCCAAATTAGTAATAGGGTGTTCCAACAATCTCCCCCTATTTGGGTTAGGAAAACTATTTACAGACATAGGAAAAACAAACAACATCATACAGTCACAAAAACATAAAGACAGCAGTAGCTAGACATCACAGAACCATCACAGAGATATATATAAACATGATATCCAGAGGGCAGTCAGAAAAACCAAGAGTTATCACCTTACAGAGTTACTTTTTCTCTTTGCCTTTCACCATCTTGATTTCTCTGTTAGGATCTAAAGCTTGTTGTTTGGATCTGGTATCATCAGCTGCACCCAAATAAATTTGCTTTGAAGCCCTGGGAACCACTGCAGCTGGATGCAATTCCATGTACCTGTCTGCATCAAAAAATTTGCTGGAGGCATATCTCTCTAATTCCTTCTGTCTTTGTTCTGACATTGTGGAGATGTTGGAAGTGTCTAGGCCTTTCTCTTTGGCTTTCTTGATTTGATCTAAAGCAGCCAGCTCTTTCATTCTGGTAGTCCAAGCCATATGATTCTTCTCAGGGTCCTCAAATGGAACAGGTGGCTCATACCTGTTGGAAGAAGTATCTTGAGGAGTCCTGGCAGTCACAGTTTCTCTGAGCTTATAAGGGAAAGGACCAGAAGATGTATCAGAAGGAACATGTCCTCCCCTGGAGTAAGGGTGCTGCCTGGAATGCCCTTTGGAGTAAACCTGAGTCTCTCTTTGGTTTCCCCTATATCCTCCCCTTCTAGAGTAAGAGCCCCTAGACTGGCTTTCCCTTTGATAAGTTCTAGAATGAGGTTGGTAGGGAGCCTAGCTTCTAGCAGGGCCTGAACTTACAGAGCTGCCACCTGCACCTGCATCAGGTGGAGGTGGTGGAGGAGGATGAGGGTGCTTGAACTGAGTGGAATCTTTCTCATACTTCCTCTTCTTTTTCATAGCCTTTAACTGGTTCTTAGAGAATTGCATCCAATGCTCAGAGATTGGGCAATTGTGCAAAATATAGTAAGGGACATCATTGTCATCTCTAACTTTGGCAGGAGGAACCCTCTTCAATGCCTTACTTCTTGCTTTCCTTTTCTTTGCAATGGTGGCAGATGAATCATCAGAAGCAGTGTTATAATCCTCAGATTCAGAACTCTGTGCATCATATAAAGCATCAATCTTCTTCATCAATGTTTCTTTCAGTTGAACAGCAGCTGATGGGGCAGAAGCAGAAGGGGCAGCAGATATAACAATAGGTGCAACAGCATATGGAGCAACAGAAACAACTTCAGAAACAGCACTAGTAATTTCAGGAGAGATAGCAGCAGCAGATAAAACAACAGGTACAGGAGCACTAGCAGAAACAGTGATTACTTCAGGAATGAGGGCAGCAGCAGCTTCAGAAACAACAACTTCAGCAGGCTCAAAATCAACAGCCTCTGTCATCAGAAAATCCTGGGGAATGGGCTCATCAGCAGCAGTTGGAACAATGTCTTCTTCAGCAGCAAGAATAATTTCAGAGGCAGATACAGCCTTGTCTTCAGCAGCAGCAGCAGCAGTAACATCATCAGAAGCAGCAGTTACTGAATGAATAAAAGCAGAAATTATACTGGGGTCACAGCATTAGAAGGGCACCAGAGCCTTGGACAGATCTTCAGAGGGCTGGACAGCATTGGACTCTGGGAGGCAGCAGTAGTATACAGTATCAAATGTAGATAGCAAAGACCTTAGGTCTATTGCTAGGACTGGAGCAGCAGAGGCAATAGATGCAAGAGCAGCAGCAGTAGCAGAAGCAGACACAGAAACAGCATCAGTAGCAGCAGAAGCAGCAGCAACAGCAGCATGAAGGCTGACTTCATAGGGCATCTCCCCCTGCCTGGATGCAGATACCTCTGGATCAAGGCAACCTGCTGGGGGTGCTGCTTGAGGAGTAAGGAAGGAGGAAAGCCTAGCAGAGAGAGCTGCCACTGACTGTTGTAGAGGAGCTAAAGAGGCCTCCATGAGAAGAGAGAGCCTGGGTGCAAGGAGCTCATACAACTGGTCAGCCAAGGCTGAAAGATCTACTTGCTCAAGAAGAGGAGCAGAGGTAGAGGGTACAGGGATGGCTGATGGAGCTGGAGGAGGAGGGCTGAAGGGTGGAAAGAATGGCTCAGGAGAGGGGATGGTGGAGATGGAGGATAATGGGATGGATATGGATGGAGTGAATGTGGGTTGGGCAATAATGTGGTGGAGAAGGTCTTGAAAAGAGGTGGAAGTGGATGGTAAATCTGGAGGAGAGGAGGGGGAATCATCCATGTAGGATTCATCCAGAAGGGTGAAGGATGGAAGGGATGGGGATGAGGTGACATCTGGTGGGGGATAAGAGAATAGGGGATGGAAGTGGTCTGCTGGTGGAGATGAGATGGTTGCTGGAGATGGAATAGAAGTTGGAGATGGGCTGGAGATTGTAATGGTGGAGGTAGCTGGAGTGGTGGATGGAATGGGCAGGGTTGGGCTTAAAGGAGGAGGAGAAGCAGCACTAGCAGCAGGCAGGTCCGCTGCAGGGGCAGAGACCTGGGGTGGAGTGACTCTTAGAGTCCTGGTGCCTGAAGGGGCAGATGCTGATGAAGAGGGCCTGCTGGGCTTGATGATTTGCCTGTCCCATTTCCCAAATAGGGCACAGGTGAGTCTCTTGGAGGCATTGATGTGCACTCCAGAGGAGACTAGCAGGGTAGGGCACTTAGCCTGAAGGAAGACTCCCAGAATTCTTCCATAATTCATAAAGGTTTTGTTTATCTTTTTCTTCAACAGATCAAAAAAGACTTCTCCCCAGTTCAAGCTTTTCCTATCCACCAGAGCTCCCATGAGGCAGAGCTGATATCTGGAGATGGTGTCATGGGCAGAATGTTTGGCCAACAGAACCTTGCCTACAACATCTGCCAGAAACCTGTATTCCACTGACAGGTTCCTCTTAAACAGCTTGCTAGGGTTCCCCTCAGGATGGCCCATCCTGGCAAGAATATCAGAGAATTCTTCTCCAGAGAGTTCAGCAGAGTCTTCACCATTTCTTAATCCAAAAACCTCTGTGAGGACTGTTGGGGTCAGAGGTACCTGGGTGCCACCAATAGAGCCAACAATGGTGTTGTTGTCAAGGTTGTGTGCAGTATATACCCATTCTTTGATTTCATCAGAGGCAAGTTTGATTCTGGTGGTCATAAGGGCAGATAGTTGCTGATCTTTGAATAAACTGAGGATGTCCTGGAAGACTTGATCAGTTGTGTTGAAGGAGTCTAGATCAATGTCAAAACCCGTATCAAATTTCATGGCTGCTAGCACAGCAACTGAAACGGCCATTGTACCTGCAAAAATCAACAGAAAAAACGACCAAGTGTAGAACTGTTTGGAGGGAAGAAGATTTTGCAGAGAAATTGAAAGCGCAAGAGAGAACGACGGTGAAAAATGAGTTTTATATTAGGGTTCGACGCAGAAATGGAAAGATCGTTGAACTCAGTTCGACGATCGAGGCTTCTAAAGGAATCTGAAGAGACTCCAAAATCGTCGATCTCCGTTCGACGATCTGGAAAGGCGTCGAGCTCCGTTCGACGATCGTTCAGTGAACAAAATCGTCGAGCGCCGTTCGACGATCGTTGACCAGAAGAGATAGTCTATACTATCAAAGGAGCGCTGAACTCAGTTCGACGATTCAGGAAATCGTCGAACTCCGTTCGACGATCTTTGTGAAAATCGTCGAGCGCAGTTCAGAGATCAGAAAGTTCTAGACACTAAGGAAAATCAGAAATTTTGCCTAGTCTTGGTCAATTTTTAGCTTTCAAAATCTTGGATATTATTTAAGACTTCCTCCATCTAACATTCCTAACTGATTTAGGAAGAAAGTATGTTTCTTTTCATCCAAAGGCTTGGTGAAAATATCTCCCCTTTATAAATCAGTTGGGATATATTGCAGTTCAATTTTATTCTTTTCAACATTGTCCCTTAAGAAGTGATGCCTAATCTCTATGTGTTTTGTCCTACTATGGAGGACTGGATTTTGAGCTATGGAGATAGCACTTGTATTGTCACAAAAGATTTTTGACTTCTCTAGGTTGTAACCATAGTCTAGGAGTTGATTTTGAATCCACAATATTTGTGAACAACAACTGCCTGCAGCCATATATTCAGCTTCAGCAGTTGAAGTTGACACAGATGTTTGTTTCTTGCAAAACCAAGAGACAAGTCTATCACCAAGAAACTGACAAGTTCCACTAGTGCTTTTCCTGTCAATTCTGCATCCAGCATAATCAGCATCAGAGAATCCAGTTAACTCAAATGCTGAATCTTTTGGATACCAGAGACCTAGATTTGGACAACTTTTAACATACCTAAGAATCCTCTTTACTAATGTGAGGTGTGACTCTCTAGGGCTAACTTGGAATCTAGCACATATACATGTAGCAAACATTATATCTGGTCTGCTAGCTGTAAGATACAGTAAAGAGCCAATCATTGCTCTATATGTTGTCTGATCAACAGGTTTCCCATGTTCATCAGCATCCAATACAGCATTGGTAGGCATGGGTGTTTTTATACAAGATGCCTCAGACATGCCAAATTTCTTAACCAGCTCATGAGCATATTTGGTTTGAGAAATAAAGATGCCTTCAGCATGTTGTTTGACTTGCAATCCTAGGAAGAAGGATAGCTCACCCATGCTACTCATCTCAAATTTAGAATGCATTAGGTTAGAAAACCTTCTACACAATTTTGAGTCAGTAGAACCAAAAATGATATCGTCTACATAGATTTGTACTAGTATGGTATGAGACTTATGGGTTCTAATAAAAAGGGTTTGGTCTACTCTACCCCTTATAAAACTATTTTCCAAGAGAAAGCATGCTAGGGTCTCATACCATGCTCTAGGAGCTTGCTTGAGACCATATAATGCTTTATTTAATCTAAAAACAAAATCAGGATGAGTTGGAGAGATAAAACCTGGAGGATTGTCTGACATAGACTTCCTCTTTGATGTCTCCATTTAAGAAGGCACTCTTGACATCCATCTGATAAACCTTGAAGCCTTTGTGAGCTGCATAAGCTAGAAAAATTCTGATGGCTTCCAATCTTGCAACAGGTGCAAAAGTCTGGTCGTAGTCAATTCCTTCTTCTTGAGAATATCCTTGGGCAACTAGCCTTGCCTTGTTCCTTATTATTACTCCTTGATCATCCAGTTTGTTTCTGAATACCCATTTTGTTCCAACAATGGAATGATCCTTAGGCTTGGGCACTAGTTCCCATACTTTGTTCCTCTCAAATTGATGCAACTCCTCTTACATGGCAATGATCCAGTGTGGATCTTGCTCTGCATCTTGAATGGACTGAGGTTCAATTTGAGAAAGGAAGCAGGTGTGCAACAGGTTTTGGTTGACCTGATTTCTGGTTTGCACACCAGCTGAGATTTCTCCAATTATTTGGGTAATTGGATGGTCTCTTGATGTTACTAAATCAACAGGGGGTGTTGATTGTTCACCAACCTGTGTTGTTGTTTCCTCTTGTGGTACAACAACTGGCTCTTCAGGTTGTGCTTCAATATGTTGAGCATTGCTTTCATCTTCACTGCTTTCATCTTCTTGAGCAACCTGTAGCTTGTTCATATCTTCAACTAGAGAGTGTTCCTGCAACAGGTTCTATGGTAGAAGAAATCTTCTCCTTGAAAGACATGTTAGTTTCATCAAAAGAAACATGAACAGATTCCTCAATTTTCAGTGATGATTTATTATAAACCCTATAGGCCTTGCTGATCATGGAGTATCCCAGAAACACTCCTTCATCAGCTTTGGCTTGAAATTTTGCTAGATGTTTCTTATCATTATTGTGAATATAGCAAATGCAACCAAAAATTTTGAAATAGTCAACTTTAGGTTTCTTCCCTTTGAGTAATTCATAGGGAGTCTTTCCCTTCAGTTTATGTATCAGACTTCTATTCAGCACATAGTTGGAGGTGTTCACTGCCTCTGCCCAGAAGGATAGAGGTAGATGAGCATCTGACAACAATGTAGTGGCAGATTCAATAAGGGTTCTATTTTTCCTTTCAGCTACCCCATTTTGTTGAGGAGTTCTAGGAGCTGAGAAAGTATGCCTGATCCCTTCACTCTGACAGAACTCTTGCATAAGAAGAGAATCAAACTCTGTCCCATGATCACTTCTGATCAGGGCAATGTGAGTATTGAACTCAATCTTTATACATTTGAGAAACTCTGTCAGACATTTAAAGTTATCAGACTTCTTCCTTAGAAAGAACACCCAAGTGAATCTAGAGAAGTTATCTACAATCACTAAAGTGTAGGATTTCCCTCCTAGGCTTTGTACTGTGATGGGTCCAAATAGATCCATGTGTAACAGATACAATATCCTAGGTGAATCACTCTTATTAAGTGACTTAAAACTGTTTTTAGTTTGCTTGCCTAATTGACAAGCCTTGCAGAGTCCTTCCTTCTTGTAGGGGCCAGAAGGTAGTCCTCTAACAAGGTTGTCCTTGGAGAGCCTAGCAATAGTTCTAAGGTTTAGGTGTCCTAATCTCTTATGCCATAAAACATTTGGTCTACAAACTGAATTGAATAAACAGATATCTATAGAAGTTGAAAGAAAATCTACTAGGTAGATGTTACCTTTCCTTTTACCTGTCAACACAGTTGTGTTGTCTTCTGACTTGATTTTGCATAGGGTTTTGCTGAAGGTCACCTGGTAGCCTTCATCACATAGCTGACTGATGCTGATTAGGTTGTGCTTCAGTCCTTCCACATATGCTACTTTCTTGAAGGTTACAGAACCAATCTGGACTGCTCCATAACCTTTAGTTTGTCCAAAATTGGAGTCACCAAAGATAACTTTGGGTCCAAGCTTGGCTCTAAAGGAATTGAGGTTGTCCTTGTTCCCTGTCATGTGCTTAGAGCACCCACTATCCAAATACCATTGCTGGTTAGATGTTGGATAGGTCTTCACCTGCACATAAAGCAATTCACTTGTTTTTGACCCAGTTTACCTTGGGCCTAGGTTGATAACCTTTAAATTCAGAGATGAAAGACATCCCTGGCTGACTCTTATATCCTTCAGGATGATATCTCCTTGGAGGTAAAATCCATTCAGTATAAGGGTTGAAGGTTTGGGATGAAGAACCCTCAGGATTCAATTTTGACTTGCCATTGAAAAAATTTCCAGAGCTCTGACCTCTGTTCGACGATCGTGGAGCTGAGTTCGACGATCTTGGGTCAGATCGTCGAGCTCCGTTCGACGGTCGACTATGGCTGAGGTCAGGTATATGGGATCGTCGACCAGCGTTCGACGATCTTGGCTTAGATCGTCGATCAGCATTCGACGATTTGTCCTGAGATCGTCGAGCTGCGTTCGACGATTTCTGCTGGGACTTGAATTTCTGAGGCAGATCAGAATTTTTCCTGGCAACCTCTACAACTCCCTTTCCCTTGTCAGAAATGAACTTGATAGGGGTTGTTAGAACAATAGGTTGGCTGGATGAGGCACCCAAGCCCAGTGTACTGTTGAATCTTGAGTTCACTGTGCTTGTGATGTCCATCAGCTTGATGCTTCTCCCATTGAGAGATTCTTCAAGCTTCTTGGCCTCAGAGAGTTCACTCTTCAGTGAAGCTATCTGTTCCCTATGGTTCTCCAACTCCTGAGAGAGTTTGAGGTTTTCTGATTTTAAACCACTTTGTTCAGATAATTGATTTCTGAGAGAGATGATCTCTTTCTCAGACTTTAGCAGGTCTAAACATAGTGCTTTAAATTCAAGTTTAAAATCTTCTGAAGTAAAATCAAAAGAGCTGATTACCTGATCTTCTTCAGGTTGAGTCTCTGAGTCTGACTCTGACTCCTCTTCCTCTGAGTTGTGTTGTGAGGCATTAATTGCCATCATGCAGAACTCCTTTTCCTCTGCATCATCCTCATCATCACTTGAGCTGGAGGAGGCTTCTGACTCCTCTTCAGTCTCACTCCAGGATTCAGCAACAAATCCTTTCCTTGTGTGCTTATTTCTGCTGGAGGAAGGTTTGCTATTTCCATTCCTTTTGGAGTCCTTCTCCTTTCTTCTTTCTTTTCTGTCCCTTCTGTCCTTGTTCTTGTTTTCTGGACAGTCAGGAACCATATGCCCTGGTTTCCTGCAACCAAAGCAAATAATGTCTTTGCTATTGCCAATGGACTTGTCATACCTTGGCTTGTCTTGCTCCTTGTATGATCTTCTTCTGAAGTCCTTTTTGGCCATCTTGTAGAATCTTTTGGCCAACAGGCTGAGGAGTTCATCATTGCCTGTACCTTTTTCTTCAGGCAGATCCTCAGCTGCCTTAAATGCTATAGTCTTCTCTTTCCTTGTGGCTGGTGAAGCAGCCTTCTGTTCTTCCTCTCTGTTCTTGATGAGTAGCTCATAAGATTTGAGCTTACCCAACAAAGCTTCAGTTGTGATCTCATTCAGACTTCTGGCATCTTTAATTGGCCAGATTCTTGAATCCCAAGTGCTGGGGAAGCACATTAGGATCTTGTCATTAAGTTCTGTTAGTGAGATCTCTTTGTCTAATGTCCTCAGTTCACTAACAATTAGACTCAGTCTGTTGTACATGTCTCCCACTGTCTCAGTTTCTCCCTTCTTGAAGTTCTCATATTGGGAGATGAGATGAGATCTTCTGTCCTTTCTCTCATCAGCTGAGCCAGAGACAATTTCTGAAAGCCTGTCCCAAATCTCCTTGGCTGAATTGCATTCAGCTACCTTTTGAAAAATGTCATCTGACATTGTCTGAGCTAGAATGTTCATTGCCTTGGCATCAGCTACCTTCCACCTTTTGATGTCAGCATCTGTTCCTGATGGAGGTGGAACAGCATTTGTGCTTGTACTTTCTGGGGGTCTGGGACACACTGTCAAAACAGAATTAAAAATGTCCTCGTCAATAGAATTCATGTAGAGTTTAATCCTTGCTTTCCAAAGTGCAAACTTTGACAGATTGCACACTGGAGGTCTGGTGCTTGCATAATCTTTGTTTTGGGCCATGATTTGTGCAAGCTAAATCTAATAATGAAATATAAAAGAAGGATCTAGATTGGGATCTTGGGGTTCAGGTGTTAGCCTGTACAACCAAACAGATATGGTATGTTTAACCAACCTGGCTCTGATACCAATTGAAAGGGGAAACTAGATCTGATATACTCTAGAGGGGGGGGGGGGAATAGAGTATATGGTGTTTTTTTAAAACACAACGAAAAACTTTTGCAAAGCTTTACAACAATTGTTGTAATGAGTGTAAGCAGGGAAGCAGAAATAAAACTAAGCTATGCAGAAATTAAGCACAAGAAAATCTAGGCCAGAAACAAAAAGACAACATGCAGAACCAGATGACACAAGGAAATATAGTGGTTCCCCAACTTGGGTACATCCACTCTTCTACCACCCTAGGTAGGAATCCACTGCAGGATGAGTTGATCAGGTGTCCTGGGCACCAATGAGCTTTTGATAAGGTGCTCAAAAACCAAATCAGATTTTTTGATCAGGTGTCTTGCCACCAATGAGCTTTTGACAAGGTGCTCAAAAACCAGATTCAAACTTTTGAAGGGAGTTTAAAAAACCCTTTACAGAGAGGGGGGTTGAGAGAGTTATGACAGTCTTCTCTTTCTCAATCAACTAAGAAGACTAAGTGGATTGATTTCAAAGCTCCCCCTGAGTCCTTGATCTTCAGGAAGATGAGCTTTGCTGAGGGTGATAGGCCTTCAAAAAATAGATCTCCAGCAGAAGATGATTTCAGCAAGCTGAAATGTTGATTGTCTGGAGTCTTGAAATGATGTTGGCCTTGAACACTTTAGAGCTAGAGAGATCTGAAGAATGTTTGAAAGCTTGATCTCTTTTTGATGAGTGTTCTTCTGAATTCTTGTTGACAGAATATTTTTCAGAGTCTCTGTATATTAAGAGGTGTCCTATTCTTGTCAATCTCTCTCTGTTCTTGTCTATTCTCTATCTTTATTTAAAAACATTTCCTCTTTTATTCTCTGAGTCTGAATAGAATATTACTCTGTCAAAGATAGCCGTTGGTCTGTATTGATCACAGCCTTAATTGCATAATATGTTCTGAAGGAAAGTCCACTGAATTGTTCCTTGAAAAATCCCTTGAAACTTGCTCCAGAAGTAAATGAAAATGGCTGGCAGATCTTCTGAATTAAATGCAGAATAACTTCTATCTGATTTGAATTTGAATTCTGAAAGATAACTGAAATCGTCGACCTGAGCTCTGCTATCGTCGAGCTGAGCTCAGCGAACTGGAAAATCCAAGCAGCAAAGAAATCGTCGATCTGAGCTCAAAAGATCGTCGAACTGAGCTCAGAGATAAGGATCCAGTGCAGAGTCAAAATCGTCGACCTGAGCTCAGCGATCGTCGAATGGAGTTCGACGATATTGCGAAGTTGAGCTCAGCGATCGTCGACCAGAGCTCGACGATATTATGAGGGTTGAGCTCAGCGATCGTCGAATGGAGCTCGACGATCGGTCAATAGTTGAGCTAGACGATCGTCGACCGGAGTTCGACGAAACGTCGTGCTGAGCTCGACGATTTGGACTTAGACTCCAGAAAAACTTGGGTCTTCAGGGCAGCTTCCAATCCTAGCCTTCTAACCCTTAGAATCAATACTAATTGACCTATAATCTATACAGAAGGTCAAAACATAAATTCCTAGAGACATAGTGATCCTGACCCAAATTAGTAATAGGGTGTTCCAACAGATTGCACTCACAAGATTACATCAGATGGAAGATCCTTAGTTATTGCACCTTCACAAGAGAACTGAGAAAGGAAACTTGCCAGATTTTTCGATCGATGTTGTGGGTACCTTGAAGTACCGCGGTAGATTTTGCATCCCCAATATTGAAGATATTCGTCTTAAGTTGTGCAGAGAGGCTCATGGTTCAAGTATTGTCTACCACCCAGGTTTAACTAAGATGACCAAGATTTGAAGCAGATCGCTTGGTGGTTTGGAATGAAAGGTGATATAACAAAGTTCATTTCAGAATGTTTTACGTGCACACGAGTAAAGGCCGATCATGCCAGGCCTGGTGGCAAGCTAACGCCCTTGGAAATTCCGAGTTGGAAGTGGGAGAGTATCTCAATGGATTTCATTACTGGATTACAGAGATCTCCCCGAGGACACGATTCAGTGGGTTATTGTTGATAGACGAATGAAGTGTGCTCACTTCGTGCCTTTTAAGATTGATTACCCCATGAAGAAGATAGCTGAGCTATATTTAGATGAAGTCATTAGATTACATGGAGTGCCAATTAGTATTGTATCAGATTGAGACTCTAGGTTTACGTCTCTCTTCTGGAAGAATTTACAGGAGGGTTTGGGTACCGATCTGCGATATTCCACAGCCTATCATCCACAGACAAACGGTCAAACAGAAAGAGTGAACCAGATCGTGGAAGATATGATCAGATGTTACATTTTGGACCACGAAGGAGCGTGGGATGAGCGACTAAGATTGATGGAGTTTTCATACAATAATAGTTATCAAGAAAGTTTGCAGATGACCCCGTTTGAGGCCTTGTATGGGAGGCGATGCAGAACTCCTTTATTTTGGGCCGGGGTCGGTGAGAAACCATTGCTGGGTGCTGAAGCGTTAGAAGAAATGGATGTTTCCGTGAAGATTATTCAGGCAAAGCTTCAGATAGCGCATGATCGATATGTGAAGAATGCCACTCGGCGTTGGTCTGATTTAGAGTTTGCTGTAAGGGACTTGGTGTTTCTCAAAGTTTCCCCGATGTCAGGAGTTAGAAGGTTTGGAAAGAATCATAAGTTGGACCCGAGGTATGTGGGACCTTTTAAGGTTGTTGAGCATATTGGTGTATCAGCTTATATGCTGGATTTGCTCGCAAATTTTCCTGGTGTGCACGACGTGTTTCATGTGAGCCAGTTGCGGAAATGTGTGCTCAGCGACCGGCAGATTCTTGATGCTGTGCCCCAATTGGAGCCCAATCTTTACTATGTTGAGATGTCTATCCGCATTCTGGATACTCAAGATCGAGTGTTGCGGAGGAAAACCATACCAATGGTTAAAGTTTTGTGGCAAAACCAGGACGTGGAAAGCGCCACTTGGGAGTTGGAGTCAGCGATGAGAGAGGCTCATCCTCATCTGTTCTCTTAGTTTCTTATGGTATGTACTTCCCCTTATATAATCTTTGATTATATTCTCTTTGTGGAATCTTTTGGTGTGTAAAGTTTCAGGACGAAACTTATTTTTAGGGGGTGTGACTGTAACGCCCTCGATTTTTCGATATTTAGTTTAATTCATTATCTGACCGTCACTTTATCAGGCAAGCGTCGACATCGTTGAGTGAGCTAAACTCACTCAACGTTGTCACGCTGTGTTTAAGCATTGAGTGAGCTGAACGCACTCAACATCATCGTATGTTCTTGCTCTTGTGTTTAAGAATTGAGTGTGTTGTGTTACGGCGTCGAGTGCGTCGACTGCACTCGACGCGGTGTCGAGTGTACTCGATGCTTTTTCCTTAGATTTGAGCCCTTTCACCGATTGGACATATTTCCTCTAATAGCATGGTTTTGCTAAGTTAGAATCGTCGTGTTTAGGTTGAATCTGTCCTATTTGTGTTCTATGGGTGTTTAGATATGGGGTTGGTTTGGTTGTCTTAGTTTTGTGAATCATTACACCCGGGCATGTTTGGGTCTCGTTTTTGGGTTGTTGGGTTGTGTTGGATCAGAGGACCACCACCGTAGTCCTGTTTTTGAGATGTTTGGATCTGTTAGTTCGGGTTTGACCGGTTTGGTCCCGACTCAGATCTGGTTGCGTTACGGTGTTAATGATTCACGTGTTTATTGAGCCTTTGCCCCGTTTTTGTTTCCTATGGATTAAACTTATGCTATTTCTGCCTTTCCTCGCAGATTGTTTTCGGAGTATAACTCCATTCGCATTTGGTGCAAATTTCATTACCTTTTAACTTTACAAGTTAACTCTTTGTTCTAAATCTCTAGTTAGTTTGTTGTGTTTACTTTTGACAGCTATTCCGGTTTGGGAATAGTAATCTTGCTACTCCTTGTTTACTGATAGTTTTGTTTGCCACTTGTATTTTTCTTGCTGAGGTGTTCTTTCTTTGAATGCCTCAGGTTCTGAACAGTAGCCGGTTGAGCGGCTAGCTTTGGTGTTTGCTTGTAGACTGCAGTGTTGCAGAGGTTTCCACTACCTTTAGAGGTAGTTCGTTGTTGTTTTCTTTTTAGTACAGACACTCATACTGAGCAGTGGGTTCGTATCAGTTTGTTGATGCCCACTTGTGGTTTTCTTTAGAATGGTTGAATACTCTGCTAAGCTGCTAGTTTTGCCTTTTGTGGTTGTTTTTACTTGCTCTCTGAGAATGTTTTATGCTAGGTTGCATGTTAGGCATTTTCACTTATAAAAGCATTACTACTTGTACTTCATACATCTCATATTTCTAAAATTAAAATACTATTTTCTAGCTAACGTATAGACTATTTTTATACTTATAATAAATCTAGAGTTTTGCTTGCCATGAGTTGTCCTTTGAGGATGTTTTATACTCTTGTAGGGTGTTAATCAACATAACCAAAGTTTTTTCCGCAGCGTATAACTATACTTTTACTGGTGAACTAGTTGATCCACTGTGCCGAGGGGTACGACCGTCCAACTTAAACATGTTTTTTGCTTAATAACTTATGGATTTCATATAAACCGTAGAGTTTGGGGTTTTTTTCTGAGCGTCCGCAGTTATCTCCTGCATGGCGTGGCATCATGGCGCGTATTTTCTATTACTCTGATATAACTTAAATGTTGAGAAAATGCGGGTTGTGATATGGAGTCTTGTCCTGAAGAATGGACAAGGGAATACAATTGATGAGATAGCAAGAGAGGAGAACAACAAGACCCCAATAAGACCGAGAAACATTCATTTGTACGCAAAGGCTACGAGCAACATCCAAGAGATGGTGATTCTTGAGTTCAGCAATTCCATTTTGTTGAGAGGTATATGGACAAGTAGTTTGATGAATCAAATCATGGCTCGCACAGAAATAAGAGAATTGCTTGCTAAGATATTCCTTAGCATTATTAGTACGTCGAATCTGAATAGGCACATGAAATTGTGTGAAGATCTCTTTATAAAAGGTAGTAAACACAAAGTACAGCTCAGAACGATCTTTTAAGAGATACAACCAAGTACACATGAAGTAATCATCAATAAATGTATTAAAGTATAAGCTTCCTCGACCAACAGTGGCAGTAGGAGAAGGACCCCAGATGTCAGAATGAACTAGTTCAAAAGGACGTGAAGAACTACGTCCCGTCGGAGCTGCGAAAGAAGAGCGATGATGTTTACCAAACTGACATGCTTTTTAATTCAAAGGAAAATCCTTTGAAGGAAGGTCTAGGAAAAGGTGATGAATGAGGCGAGATGGAGGATGGACAAGACGATGATGCCATTGCTGAAGAGATGAAGAAACAGAAAGAGAAATGTCATGGTCAAGTAAGAAGAGGCCACAACTAGCAGTCCAAGTAGCAATCGTAGCTTTGGAGACAGAATCAAAGAAAGAAATAGTGGTGCAATAAAAGTAACCGAGCAATTTAAACGAGTGCAAAAAGCATGAACAGAGAGTAAATTACACAGGAAAGTGGGGACATAGAGAGTGTCCTCAAGTAGCAAAGATGGAGAGAGACACACAGTTCTAACACTATGTACAGGAGCAGAAGTCACATCTACAATAATAACAGGAGACAACCTGTTCTGATCAATCAAAGAAGAGAACAAACGAGAGTTGTCGGTCATGTGACAAGTGGCACCAGACTCAATAAGCCATTTATCAGAGGAGGCCACAAGGGCACGAGTTGTAGAGGAGAGAAGAAAAACCATCTCAACGGAAATAGAAACCAGAAGGAAGAAAAACTAACCGCACAGTTAGAAATAAGCCGGCAAAAGAAGTAAAGGAAACACGCGAAGAGAAGCCAAAATGAATAGGACGGTAAATAAGTCACAGAGAGCCAGCGACCAAAAGAAAAAGAGATGCAGAAAATCAAACCTCATGGTTTGAAGAGAAGGCGGAGAGAACCGAACACCAAGAGAAGAGCAAACCAAGAAGAGACCGCGCGGGAAGATCACACGGTCATGGTGACACCACACCAGCGGCCAGAAAATAGGCCGCGACCAAGATGCATAGCCCACAGCGGTTAGAGAAGTCGTAGTGAGAAGAAAAAAAGAGGAGAAGCTGAAGGACAACAATGAAGTCGCACGAACAGGGAAAGAAGCCGCACGAATAAGAAAATAAGTCGTAAAGAAGAAGAAGAAGAAGAAAGAGAGAAAGAGAGAAGAGAAAGAGTCTGCACTGTCACAGTGACAACACAACAGTTGTTGGAACCGGCTTTCCGGTCCCTCCTAGAGTTCGAAACAGGATGCAGCCCACACGTACTCTCCTTGCGCTACCGCCCTGACGAGAGTCAGCGACCTGAAAACAGACCGAGGGGACTCAGCTTGGAGGTCCCGCCTCTTACTCGGAAGAACTGTTAGTCTTCCCCTCCCTAGCCAGTGCTGAGCTAGGTGCCTGAGAGGGAAAAAGTGGGAAGGTTCAACAACCTTTTCTCAGGCACCTTATCGGTCTATTTATAGATTTCTGAATCTGTTCTGCAAATATCACTTCCAAACCATCTTGAAATGCCCAAAACACCCTGGACCGGGTCTGCTAATAGCCCAACTCCGCTGTTCTGGAGAGCTATACGCAGGCCTCCAGGGTTAAAGATGTAAAACTATCGGGGGCACGAAGGTAAAATCCCCCTTGTGGGTCAAAATAGGTAAAGATATCTTTTTTCCCTTGCGGCGAGTGGGGAAGGTACTGCCGGGCGAGACGGCCGCCATGCCCGTCTCGCCGCCTTTTCGGCATGTGAGCTCTCTCGCCTTCTAGGATGATTTCGCCCACTAGAAGGTCTCGCCCACTCCAGAGGATCCCCCCATCTCGCCTCCTGTAGGTGGGCATCCTATCATCTCGCCAGTCATCCCTTCGCCCGCTGGACCGTCTCTCGCGAGCCCCAGGTTGTACACAATCCCCGCTCTTTTCGAGGTTGCCCTAACCTCGGAAAGATAAGTCCAACCGTGGCTCGCGATGCTAAGGTTCCTTTGTGGGAATCTTGGGTGGGCCCCTCCTCCCCCGTACTGTCTATAAATATGAGGAGGAAGCCTTCATTTGGAACTCTTTTTGCCTTCATCCTTTCTTCCGGAATGTCTCATAGTCAAAGTTTCCGTGAGCGTCTTGCGATTGTGCGAAGGCAGAACAAAGCCAGCACAGATGCCCTTTTCCCAGATCTGGGGCGTACTCCCCCCGCAGCCTCTCCGCCCTCTCGCACCAAGAAAGCGAAAGCCGTCTGCGCTCCTCTCTCGGCGGGTGCAACCTCTTCGGCCGCTCCGATAGACGCCCCGTTCTCTTCCTCAGGGGGGAGACAGGTGATCACGTTATTTTTCCTTTCCCCTGTCTCGCCTGTGTGATTATGCTTTCTCAGGGAAGTCCTGCTGATTCTCCGGTGCCTGCCGATCCCCATGACAATGTAAGTCAAGTCCCTCAGCGCACAGACTCGCCCAAGATGGCCTCCCCACCTCCCTCGCGGAGAGAAAACCTCTCGCGAGTGGTGGGGAATCCTCGAATCCCAAGTAAGATCTTTTTCCTTCTCGCCTCTCGGTTGATTTGCCTTCTTCCATTCGGCTTGCGTGGGCTCACCCTTGTTTGTAATCCTTCACTATTTTCGCAGGCATCCACTTTGATTCTGATACTGAGGAAGCTCCCGCATCTCCCCCCCCTCTCGCCCCTTCCTCATCCGAGCGAGATCGAGGACTACCTAGGTGATCCCATGGACCCTCTGGAGTAGAAACGGAGGACTGCCCGAATGTTCCGCAAATATACACACATAATCCGCGAGATGGAGCTCGAGAAGCAAGCCTCCGACCGGCGCATGGAGTGGATGGAAGAAGATCATCACCGTCTTTCCGCGATGGTGGAGGCGGACGGGGTGCTGGACGGGACTGACCCTCAGGCTATACTGAACGAGACGGATGAACATCTCCGTCTCGCGCGCCGCGGCGTGATCGCCGCTCGCGCCTTTCATCTTCCTGGCCGCCCGCCATGCGCGGGAGGTAAGGATGGCCGCTGGCGGTGGGTGCGGAACTAAGCAGTCTCAGCCCGTCTCGCCTTCTCCGGATCTCGTTTTTTACTAATGTCGCTGTTTTATTACTGCTATGTTGTACAAACTTATTCGGACGAGACGCCCCCTTTTGCGGGACGGTTTCATTTTCTGGCTCCGGGTCACGCAATGGTCGTATCGTGCCGTCTTTTCATTATTGCAGTCTTTTCACTAGATATTATTTTATTTTATTTTATTAACCCTGTCATGATGGCTTGCCTCGAAAGGGTGTCTGCGGCGCCTCCGTCTCTTGAGTTCTAGAGAGAGAGTGAGAGAGGAAGTGAAATTAAGAGAGAGAGGGGGGGGGGGGGGGGAGAGAACGAGGCGCCGGGACGTCCCCTCATTTCCCGCCGCCTTACTTTCCCGCCCTTTTCTCTACCTCTTATAAATACCTTCAACCACCACCGCTGCCCCTCACTATTCTAAACTGTTCTTTTGACCCCGGCTCTCGTTTCTCCTTCATCGTCTCGCGCCTCTCTTTCTGGGCCATCCCTTTCTGCTTTTGCCGGAAGGTTCAAGAATCATGGGGAAAAAGAAGATCGAAGAGGGCGAGGGTCGCAGCCGTTGCGGGAAACGTTTCGTCGACCATGACTTCCCTCTCGGCCGACTGCCGGAGGAAGACCACGCCCGCTTCGCTCGCGAGTACCTCTCCGATTGCTACCCGTCTCGCCCGCCTAAGGTGGGCGAGTGCATCAACACCTTTTATTCCAATGAGCTGGCTTTCCCTGTCTCGCACTTTGAGGCGGGACTGAGGCTCCCCCTCTGGCCGGAGGTTAAATTGGTGCTGAAGTACTTTGGGGTCGTCCCGGCCCAGTTCAACCCCAATGCTATCTCCATGCTGGTCGCCTTCGCCTGCTACCTGCGGCGAGAGCGCATCGAGTTCAGTCTAACCGCCTTCCGCAAGCTGTTTGTCTACCACGCCAAGGACGACGACATTTCTTACTTCACAGGTCAAGGCCTCAAAGTATGCGAGACCCCGAACAAGAACCACCATTGGTTGACACGGTTCGTCTTCATACGCGGGGATCTAGGAGGCATCCCCCTCGCCCCGGTATCCCCCGCCGAGTGCTATTATGATACCCCCAAGGTGGGGGGCGCCGAAAAAGAACTCTGCGACTTCTTCGTGGGAAAGAATTTTGAAGTCCAATACCTGCGGCGAGACCTGGACTCGCTGCCCGCCGTTTTTCCGGGCGAAGGTAAGCCTCTATTCCCTTCTGTCTCTGTAAAAGTTTTTTCCTCCCGCTAATTATTACCTTATCTAGGAGAAAGGACCGTTCCCGTCAATCCCCCCTACCAGAGCAATCGAGCTCTCGCTTTAGCGAATATGGCGGCGGAGGCTGCGAAAGATACGCTGACCCCTGTCGCCAAGAAGAGGCCTGCGGGCGAGGGTACCTCTCGCCTCAGCCCCAAGAAGAAGAAAAAGACTGTGTCCTTCGAGAAGGAAAAGCCGGCCAAGAGAAGAGAAGAGCTCGCGGGGTCTCTCTCCCCTATCACCCTATCGTCTCCCTCGCCTCCACGTCAGCCCGTCTCGCCAACCCGCGAGACGGTTTCTGCAGAACCAGCCGCCCACGGTCGTGCTCAGCCCCCTCAGCTTCCTCCTGGCGAAACTGGCTCGTCCAGCCGCCCGGCTCCTGCCTCGCACCCTAACTACAATATGGGGCCCGCGACGGAGGATGACGCCGACGAGCCGGTTCTAATATGGGAGCCGGATTCCAATCGAGTGTCGGTGTCCACCCTTCTCCCTTCCTGGAAGGAACAGGACCACCCCACCAGCCACGCCTTTTCCCTAGGTTTTGGGCTTTATGGCGGTCTTGGCTCCGAACCTGCTGACAACGAGGCCTCGCGGGACCTCATTCTGAAAAGCGTCCACTCACAGTTTCGCTCCCTGGAGCTCGCGCATCGCGTCTCGCACCGTCTTGTCTTCAACAACAGGAAATGGAAAGAGGCGGAGACCGGTCTCGCCGCGGAGCGCGAGAAGTCTATTGACTTGGAGAAGCGGTTGAATGTCGCTGACAAACTCCTTGCACAGAGCCAGGGTGGCGTGGTAAGTTTACTTATCTTTGCCTTGCCCGCCTCGCCCTTGCCCCTTATAGCCTCTTACGTTCACCCCTCCCGCAGGATGCCGAGACGGCGAACAGGATGCGCTCGCATATCGAGGAGCTGGAGGGGGAAAACAAGAAGCTGAAAGCCGAGAACCTTCGCCTTCAGAGTAGCGCGACGCCCCCCACGGATCAGTTTCCCGTTTCTTCCCGATATTCTGTGGATGAGGTGGAGGCCATCTGCCGGGATTCAAACATCAAGACAGCGGAGGTCGTCCTTAAGATGATGAAGGAGCTGGGAGTGGTGCGCGCTGATGCGGAGACGGTGACCGTCCGCGACCTAGTCCCGCGTTTGTTCGACGAGTCGGACGGCAGCGCCTCCTCTGACAATGAGTAGTGCACCATCCCTCTCAATGTTTTCCTCTCGCCCTCATCTTTTTGTCTAACACTTATGATTCTGGTTCCCTTTCTTAAAGGGAGAGCGAGGTGTCTCTGCCTCATTAGTTTTTTGTTTAAAACTCTTTATATGCTGACGGCAGCTTCCCCTTTTGGGGTGCTGTGCAATAGTTATTTAGGAGTTACTTTATTTTAATTGCCAGTTTGATTTTCCACCTTCTCGCTTAGCTACCAGTCCAAGGTGTATGGCTATTTTTTGGGACGCTGTTTAATCACTACTTTTATTGCCTTCCATTTCGCTGAAAACTGGCGCGAGGCCCCCCCTTTATCGCTTTTTACCCGTCCTGATTACCTCCGTCGGCGCTGCACTGCGAGATCATCTCGCCACAAAAGTTCTGGGTCCAGTCGTCTCGCCAGTCGGTGTCGGCCACTTCAGCTCACTTGATCCTGGGACGAGGAAAACCCTCCCGCCAGTGGTGAGACCCCCTATGGCGAGTGCCGGCCAGGGACCTTCTTCCCTGGCCCTATTCCTGGTCACCCTCTGTTTCAGGGACTATCCCCCTCTTGATGAGTCATGGATTTTTCTCCACGCGAATTCTTACCCTTAGACATGTTCCCCCAAGTGAGTACCGTCCTCCCAAAACACCCTCAACCACCGAGTGAGCCTACAGCCCTGCCAGCTAGATAAGAGCCTGGTCAGCGGGTCTGCTCGGGGTCTCCTCTCCAAAACACCTCCAACCACCGAGTGAGCCTACAGCCCTGCCAGCTAGATGGGAGCCTGGTCAGCGGGTCTGCTCGGGGTCTCCTCTCCGAAACACCACCAACCACCGAGTGAGCCTACAGCCCTGCCAGCTAGATGGGAGCCTGGTCAGCGGGTCTGCTCGGGGTCTCCTCTCCAAAACACCACCAACCACCGAGTGAGCCTACAGCCCTGCCAGCTATATGGGAGCCTGGTCAGCGGGTCTGCTCGGGGTCTCCTCTCCAAAACACCTCCAACCACCGAGTGAGCCTACAGCCCTGCCAGCTAGATGGGAGCCTGGTCAGCGGGTCTGCTCGGGGTCTCCTCTCCAAAACACCACCAACCACCGAGTGAGCCTACAGCCCTGCTAGCTAGATGGGAGCCTGGTCAGCGGGTCTGCTCGGGGTTGCTTCTACAAATCACCTCGCCCCTGGTGCCTCACAGGGGTCACCCACACTTCCACCAAAAGAGCACATCGGGATGATAAGCATTTCCAAATAACAATAGAAAGATACTGTGAAGTAGAGTGCTACGGGTAAAATCTCTTCAAATCATCCCCACTCCGGGCTCGCTCGAGAGATACCCCGTCCACATTCTGGAGGTGGTACCCTCCTGACTTTAAGACTTCTTTTATTACAAAAGGACCCTCCCAATTGGGGTTAAGTTTTCCTACAGAGGCTCCTCGACCCGCTGCGTCAACCTTTTTTAAGACCAAGTCTCCTTTCACAAACTGTTTGACCCTTACATGCTTGTCGAAGTACCTCGCCATCCGGCGCTTGACTTCTTCCTGCCGGATCACTGCTAAATCCCGGAGCTCCTCCACGAGATCCAACGAAAGTCTCTGCTCTTCTTCATTCTCTGTTCTCCATCCTTCGGCTCCTTCCCTTGCAACCACTACTCTTGGCGACGCGACCTCGAACTCGACAGGTATGACGGCCTCTGAGCCATGAGAGAGCTTAAACGGGGTTTCTCCCGTGGCTGTGTTTGGTGTAGTTCTCAAGGCCCACAGTACTGAAGGTAGTTGCTCCACCCAGCTTCCTCTCAAATTCTCCACCTTCTTCTTCAACAGATTGACAATGACCTTATTAGCCGCTTCGACCTGTCCGTTACTCCGCGGATGATGAACAGAGGCAAAGCGGAGATCTATCCCCAAACGAATGCAGAAATCCACGAACTCTCTGCTTGCAAATTGGGGTCCATTATCTGTCACAATGGCTAGGGGCAACCCATGTCGACAGACGATCTCCCCCCAAACGAAGTTCTTGACCACCTGCGAGGTTACCTTAGCCAATGCTTTCACCTCCAGCCACTTTGAAAAGTAGTCCACCATGACTATCAGGAACTTCCTTTGGCCACTTGCTTGGGGAAAGGGGCCCACCAGATCTAGCCCCCATATAGCGAATGGCCAGGGAGCTGTGATGGTCCGCAACCTCTGCGCTGGAAGGAGCTGAAGAGGGGCGAACTCCTGGCACTTTTGACACTTTTTCGCGAATTCCTCCGCATCTCTCCTGAGGGTAGGCCAAAAGTACCCCTGCCTCAGCACCCTCCCTTCTAAAGTCCGGCTCCCCGAGTGGCTTCCACATTCTCCGGAGTGAATCTCTTGCAGAACCCTGGGAACCTCTTCCTCCGACACACACCTGGCCAGCAAACCTGTCAGGGTCTTGCGATATAAAACTCCATCCTTCAGCAGGTAGTATGCCGATTTGTATCGGGTACGCTTCTTGTCGAGTTCCGTCGCGGGTAACTGTCCTGATGCCAAAAAGGTGACGAAGGGGTCCATCCACGACCTTTGCTGGCATACCTCCATAAGTTCTCCTTCCTCTATGGACGGTCTGAAGAGTTCCGTCACTATTCCCCCGGCTCGAGGGCCGTGCTTGGCGAGTTGGTCAGCCTGAGTGCTCTCCTCTCTCGGGACGTGCTGGATTGAGAAACTTCGGAACTGCCCTATGATGTCCTTGACCTTTCCCAAATACAGCTGGAGGGTGGGCTCCCTTGCCTCGAACTCCCCTTTGATCTGACCTGCCACCACCATGGAGTCCGTCGAGGCCTCAATGTCTTGTATGCCCAGCTCCCGGGCTAACCTAAGCCCTGCAATGACCGCCTCATATTCCGCCTGGTTGTTGGTGACTGAAAAATGAATCTTCAAGGCTTGCTCAATCTGGGTCCCCTCCGGGCTGGTCAAAACAACTCCCCCCCCCCAAAAGAGTTTCTCCCTGACGCTCCATCCACTAACATTTTCCAAGTTACTCGAGGGGACGCCTCCGCTTCTCGGACCTCAACCACATAGTCTGCCAAGAAATCGGCCACCGCCTGCGCCTTGATGGCGAGCCGTGGAACGAAGACGAGATCAAATTCGCTGAGTTCTATTGACCATTTTGCCAGCCTCCCCGAATGCTCCACCCCGCTCAAGATGTTACGGAGAGGGTGATCGGTCACCACTCGGATGGAGTGTGCCTGGAAATATGGTCTGAGCTATCGGGCCGAGATGATGAGCGCAAATGCTAACTTTTCCAGGATGGGATACCCGAGTTCCGCCTTCTTCAGGACCCTGCTTACGTAATAAATTGGGAATTGTTTCTTTCCTTCTTCACGCACAAGGACTGAGCTTACCGCCTCCATCCCTACCCCCAAATATAGGAACAGGTCTTCGGCTTCCCTTGGTCCCTGGAGTAAGGGTGCCTGGGTAAGCTGCTGCTTTATGGCCTGAAAAGCCGTCTCGCACTCCGCGGTCCACTCGAAGCCCTTACCCCCTCGCAGTGTTCGAAAGAAGGGAGAACATCTCTCCCCCGCCCGGGAAAGGAACCTGCTCAGCCCGACCAACTTTCCGGTGAGACGCTGGACTTCCTTCACACTCCGGGGGGACTCCAGTTCCAGGATTGCTCTCACTTTTTCGGGGTTGGGCTCCACTCCAGATGGAGTGAGTAGATGCCCCAGGAATTTTCCTCTGCTAGCGCCGAAAACGCATTTCAGGGGGTTGAGCCTCATTTTATACTCCCTCAGGGTCTTAAAGGTTTCCTCCAGATCTAGGACATGAGCCCCGAGGTCCTTACTTTTGATCATCAAGTCGTCTACGTAAACCTCGAGATTCCTTCCTCTCTGTTCTCGGAAAATTCAATCCATCATCCTTTGATAGGTTGCACCCGCATTTTTCAAACCGAAGGGCATCATATTAAAGCAAAAGCACCCATCCTCCGTGACGAAGGTGACGTCCTTAACGTCCGGAGGATGCATGCGTATTTGATGGTACCCAGCAAACGCATCCAAGAAACTCATAAAAGGGAAACCGACGGCTGAGTCAACCAGCGCGTCGATTCGGGGCAGCGGATAACAATGCTTGGGGCATGCTTTATTTAAAAGAGAAAAATCTACGCACATCCTCCACTTACCCCCCCCCCCTTTTTTGACCATTACAACATTACTCACCCACCCCGGATACTTACAGGCGGACACAAACCCCGCCTTAAGCAATTTTTCCACCTCCTCTCTAATAGGTCCGACCATCTTGGAGGCGATGGCCCTCTTCTTCTGTTGTATGGGGCGGGTGTTGGGGTCTAGATTGAGGCGGTGACAGGAGACGTCTGCATCGACCCCCGACATGTCCGCGGCGCTCCACGCGAAGACGTCGATATTGTTTTTCACGCAGGTTCTGACCTTCTCTCGGTCCTCCGGGTTGAGCTCGCCACTGATTTTTATCCTTTCTACTCAGCCTTCCTTGGTGCGTATTTCTACCTCCAGGACCTCCACCGCAGCTTTCAGCCTGGATGGCTCCTCCTCTTCTTCCTGTTCTGCCTGCTTACCCTGCTGCCGGGCTTTGTCTTCTATATTGGCCACCATTCTCTCTTCCCCCGGCTGCTCCGCCTCCCACTTGCTCGCGCCCTCTTTTTCCTGCCCGGAGGCTCTTCTCTTTTCTGGACGGGTCCCCTCTCCGGGTGATCCGCCCACCTCTTCCGTCTTCCTCTTCTCCTTCCTCCCTTCCTCTTCTCTTTGCCCCACTTCCCCTGCCGCTTCTGTCTCTCCTCCCTCCGCTCCAGCCATTTCTAGCTCCTCCCTCATACCCTTGTTCCTTGCCACCTCTCCCTCACCTCCAGCTCTTCCCCTCTCCCTTTATTCTACCATCTCCGTCTCCCCGAACTCCTCTCCCGCCATTCCTTGCTCCTCCGCAGTGCCTCCAACCACTACTACTACTTCTCCCTCTCCCCCAGCACCTTCCTCCTCCCTTTCTTCTGTCGCCCCCATCTCCCCGAACTTCTCTCCCGCCATCGTTGGCTCCCCCGCAATGCCTCCAACCGCTACTACTTCTCCCTCTCCTCCAGCACCTTCCTCTCCTCGCTCTTCTTCGCCTCCCTGCTCTTGTTGCAATCGCTCCATCCTCTTTTCCAACTCCTCTGCGTCCCCCTGCCAGGAGATTGTGTTTACTGCCGTCACGTAGCATTCCCTTGCTGCCTTCGGATCTCCTCGTACCCTGATTTGAGTACCTCCAGAATTCAGCTTCAAGCACTGGTGGAACGACGACGGAACGCATCTGAAAGCGCTGATCAAGGGCGCCCAAAGATAGCGTTGTAGCTACTGGGGGCATCCACTATGACAAAACGGCAATTTCGGGATAGCCCTCCCAGAGTTACTTGGAGTCCCACACCCCCCTCGACCTCTTTTCTTTCTCCTGAGAATCCAAACAATGGTCCATCCGCTGCCAGTACCCTCCGTGCCTCCACCCTCATTGCATTGAATGCCTTCTTAAAAATCACATTCACCGAGCTCCCATTGTCGACTAGGATCCGCGACACCGTGAAGTTCTCGATGGCGGTCCGTATCACCAGCGCGTCACAAAAGGGGTCCTCATGGTCGGGCATGTCTTTTCTTGAAAACGTAATCTTTTCATCTGGAGGAGGGGATTGTGACGTCGAGGCGACACTTCAGCGGTACATAGTGTGAAGGCTCGCCTTTCGGGCCGCCTCTATCCCCACCCCCCATTGATCACCCCAACCAGCCCGCGATCCCCTTCATCCGCACGATCCACACACCGATCCTCTTCTCCTGTAATTGTTACTTCCTCTATCCGCACCGGCCTTGGCTGTTCCCCAGCTCCTCGAGTCCTCCTTAACTCCAAGAAATCCGGGCAGGTAGCCGTTGCGTGACCTTCTTCCTCGTGGAAGTCACAGTATGGCAACGCCACCCCCCCTTTCGGTCTCCCTTCCTGAGGGTTCCTCCTTCTCCCTGCTCCCGCTCCTCTTCCTCTTTCCCGGCCCCTTCCATTGCCTCGGCCGATGTCCATGGCCTGCTACGGAGGAGGTAGGGGTGGCCTATGACCATACCCCCACCCCATCTGATTGAACCTTCCCGATCCTCCTTGTTGATTCCTTCCCCCTTGGGGAAATCCTCTACCTTGTCCGGGGGCAGCCCCCCCTGCTGCCTCCACCCCAGCTCTGGATATGCCGGAGCCCTCGGCTCTTCCCTTCTCCTCGCTTCATGTTGCCTCCCTCCTGTCTCCCTCGACTCTACCTCAGTGAGCCTTGCCAGCTTCTTTGCGAAGGCCGGGTTTGCTGCCTCCATTGCTATTTCCTTGGCTGCCTTCTCCATCAAGCCCTCAAAGCAAAGCGGCGCCTTCCGGGTGAGGCTCATTTTGAAGAACCCTTCTCGCAGTCCCACTGTGAAAGCCATCTGGAGGGCAAAACCCGGCATCTCCTGTATATCCAGAATTTCCTCTTGGAACCTATCCACGTATTGAGCCAGTGATTCATCCGCCTTCTGCTTAATCAAGAAGATCGATTCTGGGTCCTTCTTCCTTTTCTTAGATGTGGAGAACCGGAGCTGGAAGCCCCTACTCAAGTCCTCGAAGCAATATATCGATCCTGCCGGGAGTTGGTGGAACCAGTCCCTAGCCTTGTCTTTCAGAGTGATCGCAAAGAGGCGGCACTTAAACGCGTCCGTCATGGGCCTGATCGAGACAGCGTCTTCGAACCACTGCAAGTGATGGAGGGGATCGTCCTTCCCCACATAGTAATTCATCTCGGGCTCTCGGAAGCCCTCCGGGACCGGAGCGGACAGGACTAACTCGCAAAAAGGGGACCCCCGCGTCGCCGGTCTCGCCACCCCTACTCGCGCGACGACCTCCCCTGGCGCGATGGTACTCGCCGGACTTGGGAACAGCTCCCTTCCCGCCATGTCCCTCCCGGTCCCTTCCAACATCACCTCCTTTCCCGGCCTTCTCCCCGGGGCGTCTTCTCCGGCTCGCGCCGAGACAAGTTCCTCCTGAGTCACGTGAGCTGGCACTGTGGGTAGTGGAGTTGAACAGTCTCCCTGTCGCGAGATCCCTTGCAAAAGATCCATGATCCCCTTGATCGAAGCCAGGAACTCCGCTCATCCTACAAATCCCCCCTGATTATCTGACTCCCCTCCTTCTCCTTCTCCATGATCTCCCGCCATGTTGGTTGCTCAAGGTTCTTCTCTGAGGGCTGCGACCACGCTCACCGCACCAAAATGTTGGAACCGGCTTTCCGGTCACTCCTAGAGTTCGAAACAGGATGCAGCCCACACGTACTCTCCTTGCGCTACCGCCCTGACGAGAGTCAGCGACCTGAAAACAGACCGAGGGGACTCAGCTTGGAGGTCCCGCCTCTTACCCGGAAGAACTGTTAGTCTTTCTCTCCCTAGCCAGTGCTGAGCTAGGTGCCTGAGAGGGAAAAAGTGGGAAGGTTCAACAACCTTTTCTCAGGCACCTTATCGGTCTATTTATAGATTTCTGAATCTGTTCTGCAAATATCACTTCCAAACCATCTTGAAATGCCCAAAACACCCTGGACCGGGTCTGCTAATAGCCCAACTCCGCTGTTCTGGAGAGCTATACGCAGGCCTCCAGGGTTAAAGATGTAAAATTATCGGGGGCACGAAGGTAAAATCCCCCTTGTGGGTCAAAATAGGTAAAAATATCTTTTTTCCCTTGCGGCGAGTGGGGAAGGTACTGCCGGGCGAGACGGCCGCCATGCCCGTCTCGCCGCCTTTTCGGCATGTGAGCTCTCTCGCCTTCTAGGATGATTTCGCCCACTAGAAGGTCTCGCCCACTCCAGAGGATCCCCCCATCTCGCCTCCTGTAGGTGGGCATCCTATCATCTCGCCAGTCATCCCTTCGCCCGCTGGACCGTCTCTCGCGAGCCCCAGGTTGTACAACAGTGGCCAGGAAGACGTCGCGAACAAAATGCGGAACTTGCAATAGAGAAGAGAAGAAACATCGAACGACTAAGAAACCACAATGAAATGCGACTAAGCAAAAAAAAGCCGCGCGAACAGAACGTGCGCAAAGAAGAAATCGCATGAGAGCGACAAGCAAGGGAGGGAATGGCGGGAAGCGAACATGAAGAATCCGCATGGGAATCAAATCGGAAGAAGCCGATCCAGTTAGACAAACAAATCGCAATCTGATTGGAGCAAAGGATTGATTTGCTCTGATATCATGTAAAAAAGAGCGAGAAAACGGCCAAGAGGAAAATAAACCGCAAATTTTATTGCTCCAAAAATATAAACAATGCATAGGTATGCCCCTATATTTATAGAAAATGGGGGAGATGAGAGAATACAATAAGAGATGTGAGACTAAATAAGTATCTGTCACTGCTAGACGCCAGACCGCCTACTAGACGCCAAACCGCCCACGCTAACCGCTAGAAGGCTTGCTAGCCGCCAGACCGCCCATGCTAACCGCCAGACTGCCTACTGTAGCATGCCACCAAACTGCCGCCGTGATAAGCCACCAGACTGCTGCTGCGGCTAACTGTCAAACCTCTCCTGCGGCAAGCCACCAGACCGCTACTGCGGCAAGCCACCAGACCGCTGCTGCTAACTGTCAGACCGCTGCTACGGCAAGACCTTAGACCGTATCTGCTAGGATAAGCTACCAGAGAACTAGACCACTTGAACAAACCACCAGACTGCCCAGACAACTACCCGCCCGGCTAGAAGGTCAAACCGCCAAACTTAACACAAATCACCATGACGACACAAGGAAAGAAAAACCCATAAATTCCAAGTAAAACAACCTTTCATGATGAATTCGTCCACATCATACGTTCAATTCGGCGTGCTCACTCGACGAACGTCGTGATAACTTGACCAAATTTACAAGAACACTCGAAAAATTGACATAACGACCCGACGAATTCGACTTAACTACTCGACAAATTCGACTTAACCACATGACGAATTCGACTTAACCACTCGACGAATTCGACTTAACCACTCGACGAATTTGACTTAACAACTTGATGAATTGGACTTAACCAATCGACGAATTCAACTTAACTACTCGTTGAATTCAACTTAATTACTCGACGAATTCGACTTAACCACTCCACGAATTTGACTAAACTATTCGACGAATTCGACTTAATTACTCGACAAATTTGACTTAATTACTCGACGAATTCAACTTAACCACTCGACGAATTCAACGTAATTACTCGACACACTTCTCGACAAACTCGACAAACTTTACGTAACCACGTGATGAATTCTACATAACTACTCGACAAATTTCACGCAACTACTCGACGAATTTTACAAAGGACATCCAAAACCGCAATAACTCAAAATGACAAACACCAAGAAAGCAAAATTAATAGCATTGGATGTTAGAAATTTAAAGAAAAGAAGAACTAAAAGAAGACTAAGCAAGAGGGATAATCCACCACTTGCCTCCAATCTTCCGATTTCCAACCTACTAAGTAATCCACGTCACAGATCGGTTGAAAGAAAACCACGACCACAAAAATCTGGAAGGATTTGGACAAAAAATGAAAGTTAGGGCTTCTAACTCCAATGTCAAAAGTCCACGAAACCGGAAATACTCACCACATATGCGTAGATTTCGGCGAGAACTTTCCAAATCTATACTCCGACGAAGATTCTGTACAATAGAGTTCCTGCAGTTGGCGTCAGAAAGCTCCCGGAAGGACTACCTCCCTCTACCTCGAGTGCTTTTGTTCGACAGAACTGGAAGAAGAAAAAAATTGGAAACCTAAGTTCTAAGGTTGGGCCGACCTTTTATATCGAAATTATATATTTATATATATATATATGTGTGTCTATATATATATGATATATAATTAATCTTAACATTTCATTTGACGATTTGGACTATGGCCACTCAGTTTTCTATGAAATTTACACTGATGGTGAATACCAGTCCAACGAATTCAACGGCGAAGTCGAAATCATAGTTTTACGAGCTGATATTGAGTTATGATTTATTTCCACTGTTTAAGGCAACAATAAATCCTCTCAATCTTTGAAAATTCGTCGGGTTTACAACATAGCTCGGATCGCAATGAAACTTGACAATCACGATTAAAGTTAAATACTTTAATTTCCTAAAGTCAGAAAAGTATACACTCTGGAAAGATCAAAATTCAGTCGACTTGACCAAACGGACATAGAAACGCACTAACAATGTCCCACTGTTAACTTTGTGTTAACAAAACGTCCTTACGTCAATATTACGCCAAAAGAAGATTAAAATTAATTTTCAAAAATTTAGGGGCATTACAATATTCATAACTGTTGCTTGCATTCTCTAAAATACCTTGTCATTTTGGACATTATTATAAAATACAGATGAGGTTGAACAAAGAAATTATGTTGATCTTGTTCATCTTCGATGACAACTTCATCACACAAATCGGGATTTATGTTGAATAATAAAAAAAATCACTATAATACCATAAATCTATCGAATAAGATATTAATCTTTAACAGCCGCAAAATGTCGCAGGAGATTTTGAAGATAGTCAAAAATTTTGCCGGAGGAAAATGAGAGAAAGCAAGTCAAGAAGAACAATGCTAATGAGCAAACAAATTTTAAAAAATTATCCCCATGTGGCAAATTCATATCGGCCCCGGACACAGATCTGTTTCTGTGGCCCAGACACAAAAATTTCACTCGCGTAATCACGACCCCTCTCCTACTTTTCCAATCAACACTAATACGTAGGATTATTTTTATAAAGTCGATATCTCAAACATCAAAATTTAGTTGTTGCAGATTAAAGAGCAGCTTTCTGATCTACAACCGCTATTCCAAATAGGGCCTAAATGCCCGGGCTGCAACATGCCCAGGCTGCAGCTTGACCTTACAGACACGCTTGAAGTGTTTTGGCTGATTGCACCTGTAGCAATTCGAATCCTTCTAATTCTTCTTAGGAGCAGCGCTCCTCTCTTGTTGATATGAAGTTGAAGGCCCATCATCAACAGCAGGCTTCTTCTTCTCCCATCTCTTCTACTTCTTCTTATCAGTGAAGAGCGCATCACTACCTCCTTCAGAGATAGTCACCCCGGGCATCTGCCTAGCCAAGATCTCCTATGACGCCAACAAATTTTCAAGCTACAGCAAAGAAGGTTGAGTTGCCCACCCTTGAACGGAAGTCACAAAGGCCACATACTCCTTCCGAAAACCGCGAACTATGTGCCTCTTCAACTTAGCCTCAGAGATGGGCTCATCAGGATCCAATGCTGATATTTCAGCGCACATGTTCTTCATCTTGAGGAAGAACTTTGAGATGGAGAGATCTCCTTGAGTTGCTTTAGCCAACTCATTTTCCAAGAACTGTAGCCTTGCTACATTCTTCTTGTTGAACAAACCATCAATGGTTGTCCATATCTCAGCAGCAGACTCACATCCTAAGATGTGATCAAAGAGCTCCGGTGATACAGCCCGTTTGAGAGCAAACTCTGCCTTTTCATTAGTCTTCCTCCAAACTCTCACCTGCTCAGCAGAACCAGTTGCAGCATCTACTTCTTTCTTGTCGTCACCACCGACGACCTCCCACAACTGCTCGCCTAGAAGATAGCTTTTCATACACGACTTACACTTCTTGAAGTTAGTCTTTGTAAGAAGTTCAATGTCAAGACCCCTTGCGTAAGCTCCTTCCATTGCAGCAACCACGGATCACAAAGCTTCCAGAAGCGCCGAGCACAACTGAGGTTGATCACTACTCACTGCTCAAGCCACTGTTCCCTCTGATACCATGTTGAAATTTCTCACAAGCTAATCAGCCGGTAGTTCTAGTATCAAGCAAACACTTCCAGAGCTATCAAGCTGATCAATTGATCAAGCAGAAAGCGAGAACTAGGCGCGGGATCACTCCAACTATAAACTGAGCTATGTAATCAGAAAAAAAGGAAAGCAACCACAGATCTTGTATTATCAACTATCAACTTTACAAGGTAAGGTATACACGGCGAGACATGATTTCGCCAAGTACAATAGAGAGAAAAAGAAACAAGAAGAAAAATTTAAGCCGGGCGGACTGCCTTAGAGACCGCCTAGTCTGCTAAGACCGCCAAGCCGCTGCTGCTACACAAC
Organism: Platanthera guangdongensis; assembly: GCA_039583875.1. Taxonomy (NCBI): domain Eukaryota; kingdom Viridiplantae; phylum Streptophyta; class Magnoliopsida; order Asparagales; family Orchidaceae; genus Platanthera; species Platanthera guangdongensis. Next base: position 161,380,416 of record CM077148.1, read on the forward strand.
TGATCTATGGAGTCCGCGCAGTCTGTGGACTACCCGTTATTCTATTGAGACAACTGCTCTATAAGCTGTTGCCGAACTAAAACGAACAGACCGCCAAGTCCGTCGAGACCGACGAACTGGTTATTGAACTTGAACAATTGCTGGAAAGAAGACTGGCTGCCGCAAAGTGCGACCTGCTGCAAACCACTAATTGTAACTGCAAGCTCCACTGCATCCTGACCGCAATCAGAACCAGACACATGACTTCACAGTGCTAGCTGCACAACCTGCAAACAGCAACCAGTTAATCCTTCTGAATCACGCAGACTAGGAAACCGAAGCCTCAACAATTAATCCACACTAAACTTATTATTCATTCAGTTACTATTGAAGTGACGGGGGGTCCTATTTATAGGCGGGGTGAGGAGTGTGGTCACCGCCCTAGTAGATAGAGTCACCACCCCAGCTCGCAGCTAGCACAATGCAGTCTGCCGAGTCCTCAAGGACAAGGCCAGACATCAGCCGATCCGCCAGGCACCAAGTTAGGAAGCTAGCCCGCTACCTGGCAGACAACGCACCAGCCCGCATGTTGGTCAGCACGCAGACAACAACAACCCACATATTGCACCAATTCGCACACTACACGCGGACACAACACCAGCCCTCATAGCTTGTGAACACTGCACGAACCCGCCACACGAGTCCATGATAAATAGGAACAGATCGCCCGGTCAACCAGCGGACACCGCAGGCTCTGCGAATACCCTAGACATGTCACAATGTGTGACCGTCCAGCAACCCACCACACATGGCGCGAGCTCGGCTGACACGAAGCCAGATCGCCAGCTCCAAGGACAGTAAGCCACCAAGAATGTGGTTATCATCCACCGCATTACTAGAGATAAAGGGTATGGACCCATGCCGATCTCGTGATCTCCAAACTCAGTCTACCACAATGGACTCTGCGGACTCGAACTGAGTCTGCCACTATCCCGCGGATACACCACCAATCCGCCTGGTACTACAAGGAGAACAAGCCAATAACAGAACCACAAGCCGAGCTGATAGAACACTGCCATCAAGTTGCAATAGACAGACCTCACATGCCGCATTATCAATAAACCCAGACCGCACCATCAGTCTGCCCAGGACACGTGGTCGGCTCGATCAACCACTTTCACTTCACAATTTTCAACACTCCCCCTTGAAGTGGGAAGTGGTGATCAAGCCCAACTGTCCTCATAACTGTGTAAATAGCACCTTCAGCAATGGCTTCGTGAAGATGTCCGCAATATTGTCCTCACTCTACACATGCTACAATATAAGAGATCCCTCCAACACCTTCTCCCAAATGAAGTGGCGCTCAATCTCTACGTGATTGGTCTGAGTGTGATAAACTGGATTATTCACCAACTTCAGGGCACCTTCATTGTCACCGTTCAGCAGAGTAGGACCGCTCACTTCTTCATAGACATCCTCTACTAGTCTCCTGAGTCAGATGGCTTCCCGAGCTGCCAAGGCCGAAGCCTTGTACTCTGCTTCCGTAGTAGAGACAGACACTGAGTTTTTCTTCTTGCTGCACCAAGAGATACTGCCTGATCCACAAGTGAAGACATAAGAGGATATTGACTTCCGGTTGTCTGCATCTCCCCCATAATCAGCATCTGAGTATCCTTGAAGAGTAAACTTCGTGCCTCTCCTATAAAGGAGACCCATATCAGAAGTGGCCTTCACATACTTCAGGATGTTCCTAGCCGCCATCAAATGAGGCTTCCTAGGTTCCGCCATATACCGACTTACTCGGCCAACCGCGTAAGCAATGTCTGGCCTCATAATCGTCAAGTAGATAAGACTCCCAACTAGAGCCTGAAACACCAAAGGATCCGGAAGAATCCTCCCCTCATCCCGCCGAAGTTTTATGCCTGAATCAAAAGGAGTATATCTACTCTTCCGCTCCCGCATGCCGAATCGCTGGACGATCCGTTCCGTATAGCCCTTCTAGGATACGAGTATGCCACTCTCCTTCCTCTCAACCTCAAGTCCAAGGAAATGGTGGAGTTCACCCAGATCCTTCATCTCGAACCTGATATCTAGTTCTGCCCTGAGCCTAGATACTTCCTCCTTGGAGTTCCCCGTGAAGATCATGTCATCCACGCACAATAGCACCAGGACTAGAAGCTCCCCCTTCTTCTTGACGAACAAGCTCGAGTCTGAGTGTGAAGCCAAATAGCCGCAGATGTAGTCCGGATGTTCTTCAGATATGTACCCGAGCGGCTGATCCATGAAGATGTCCTTGTCAATCTCCCCGTAAAGAAAAGCGTTCTTTATGTCCAGCTGCCACATCTTCCAACCTTGGCAAGCCGCCAATGCTATCTGTTGAAGTATTAGACCAGGCGGCCTTGCGGTCTTGTCTGGCGGTCTGTTGACCGAGCAGTCTGGCGGTCTCCTCTAGTGCTTGGAGACCGGGCGGTCTATCGGACTCTCAGTGCGGCTTATTCTTATCCTGCTGGAGGTGCCGTGCGGTTAACCCATCTGACTAACCGCGTGGCCTGTGCGGTCTCCTTTTTTTCTAGCCGCTCTGCCCTGTAAATGTTTAGTCCCACATTGTTTGTTTATACTCTCTCATATCTCCTCCATTCTATATAAGGGAGGTCATACCTTTGTAAATGATATCTTTTTTGATAATAAAATTTCAATTATTCAAAAGTCTATCCGTTTGTTCTTTCTTATTCGCTACTTTCTACATGGTATCAGAGCATACGGTCGTTTCCTCCTGATTGTGTGCGCTCTCTGATTCTCGCGGCTTGTTTTCCGCTTTCCGCGACCTGTCTCGCGGCTTGCCTTCTCTTCTGTCCGCTGCCCTGTTCGCGCGGCTTGTTTCTGTCCGCTGCCCTGTTCGCGCGGCATGCTTCTTCTTGGTTCTCTTCTCCTACTGCTATTCGTCGCCGCGACCTGTTTCGTTGTCGCCGTGACCTGTTTCTTGCCTCTCCGACTTCCTAGTCGTTGCGTCCTGTTTCTGTTCTCCCGGCCTGCGACTTGTTGTAGTCGCTGCTTCTTGCCTCCTCTTCTCTTCTGTTCGCTCGGCCTTTTCAGTCTGCGCGACCTCTTCCCCGCTGTGCCTTTGACTGCTTTCTAGCCGCTTGTGTTCGCGCGGCTTCTTCCTTTTCTATCTGCTGCGGTTTCTTGCTGTGTTCTATGACTACTTCCGGTCTCACTATTACTCCTGCAGCTCCTTCTCCACCTCCTCCTTCAGGCAACCTTGGCACCCTTTCTAAGCTTGTTGGCTCCAACTATCCCGATTGGAGCGTTTCTTTCATTTTCTCCTTCGCTCTCAATGCAAGCGTCATCACCTCACCGATGACCCTCCTCCTCGTACCTCTCCCGAGTTTGATGACTGGGATGCGAGTGATGCTCTTGTCCGCACCTGGCTGGCCAACAGCCTTTCTGATGAGTGTCTTCCCGTCATTCGCCATGATGAGACGGTCAAGGCCGCCTGGCTTCACCTCGCTGCTCTCTATTCGAAGGGGGGCCAGACGTCCCGTATTTATACTCTCTATGCGGACCTCTTCGCCCGCCCTTCCATGTCTCCTGCTGCGGCTTATCAGCAGGTTCAGGCTCTTGGTGCTGAAATCCTCCAGAATCGCCCCTTCTCCGCGGACTTGGCCGAACAGCACAAACACTTCCAGGAACTCCTGGTTGTTTATTATATTCTTCATCTTCCCGATTCTTATGATATGATCCGCCAGCAGATCTTGGGTGAGGCAGAATCTCCTACTTTGGATGCCACTGCGGCTCGCATTGCTGCTGTTACTTCGCTGCTCCAGCGGCCTCTGTTGGCCTCCCCCCTTCCCAGGACTCCTTTGCTCACCAAGCTCAGAGGGGGGGGGGGGGGGGACTTAGTAGCCGTGGCCACTCCGGCGGACGGGGTTCATCCCGTTTCCTCTGCTCTCACTGTGGTCGTACCGACCATTCTGTTGACCGCTGCTGGCAGAAACACCCTAATCTTCGCCCTTCCGGTGATGCTCCTTCTTCGGCCTCCGCCTCTTCTCGGTCATCTGCCTCTGTGGCCACGACGTCAGGTAGTGCCCACGTCGTTACCCAAGGTAAATGGCTGATTGACTCCGGTGCTACAAATCATATGACGGGCAACCCTCATTGCTTCTCCCGTCTTGAGACACATGACCGCTTACCCCCGGTTCGTGTGGCGGATGGTTCACCGTCTCCGGTTCATGGGACGGGCATGGTTCAACTCACCCCATCGCTTTGCTTGGAGGACACCCTCTATGTCCCGAAGTTCCCGTGCAATTTGTTATCAGTTACTACTTTATGCCGACAACTTCAGTGCTCCGTCTTATTCACTCCCACTACTTGTTCTTTTCAGGATCCGAGGACCCAGCGGATGATTGCTACTGGGACTAAGAGCGACGACCTCTACTTCCTCGACGATGTTTCCGCTCTGTCCGCCTACTCCTCCTCCACAGATCTCCTTCAATGGCATCTTCGCCTTGGACATCCTCCTCCTCGGATTCTTCGCCAGCTTCTGCCCCACTTACCTCCTACCAGTTCTCCGCTCAACTGTGATGCGTGTCAGCTTGGAAAACATCATCGCTCCTCCTTCCCACTGAAGCAAAGCCGTGGCTCCTCTCACCCCTTTGATCTTATTCATTCTGATGTATGGGGTCCTGCTCCTACCCTCACTGTTGGTCGGGGCAGTTCCTATTTTGTCACTTTTATAGATGATTTTTCACGCTGTACCTGGGTGTATCTGTTAAAAGATCTCTCTGAACTCTTTTCTGTTTGGCAATCATTTTATTTTAAGATTCAGACTCAATTTGCTATTTCTATTAAAGTTTTACGTTCTGATAATGCCAAGGAATATCTGAATCATGAGTTCTCCTCTTTCTTTCACCAACATGGCCTGCTTCATCAAACGACTTGTGTTTACACCTCCCAGCAGAATGGGGTGGCGGAGCGTAAAAACCGTCACCTGCTTGATGTTGCTCGTACTCTCATAACGCAGATGCACGTCCCTCGCTCCTACTAGGGCTACGCTGTGCTCCTCGCCTGCTATCTCATCAATCGCCTTCCCTCCACAGTTCTCCACGGCCAGACCCCCTTCTCCATTCTCTACCCCCACAAGGAACCTTTTCCTCTCCCTCTCCGTGTCTTTGGCTGTACGGCCTTTGTTCACGCTCCATCCGCTACCCGCGACAAGCTTTCCCCCCGTTCCACCAAGTGTGTCTTTTTGGGGTACTCTACCACTCAAAAATGCTATTGCTGCTTTGACCCCCTTCTCCGCAAGCAGTTTGTCTCCGCGGATGTGACTTTTTTCGAGAATGCTTCCTATTTCTCTCCTACCTCTTCTCTTCCTTCTGATATCTCCGTTCCTTCCACGCCTCTCGACGTTTTCCCACCTCCGTCTCCTCCTCCACTGACTCCATCCCAGTCCGTCTCCCCACCCACTCCTCCTCCCTCCTCTCCGCCGCCGTCTCTCTAGTCTCGGGCCAGCCTTCTCCGCCATGGACGCTCCGGTCGCTGACGCTCCCGTCGACCTGGATCTTCCCATTGCTCTTCGCAAAGGGGTGCGGGCATGTACTCAACACCCGCTTGCGACAGTTGTTTCCTATGATCGGCTTTCTCCTTCTCGCAGGTGTTTTGCCTTGGCTATTTCTGCTACTTCTACTCCCCGCGCCTACCAGGAGGCTCTTGCTCTCCCTCATTGGAAGTCTGCCATGGATGAGGAGATGGCTACTCTTACTGAACGGGGTACCTGGACCCTTGTTCCTCCTCCCGTGGGCACTGATGTGGTTGGCTGTCGCTGGGTCTTCATTGTGAAATTTCGCCCCAACGGCACTGTGGATCGCTACAAGGCCCGGCTGGTGGCCAAGGGCTTCACTCAGACTTATGGAATTGATTACTTTGATGCCTTTTCTCCGGTTGCTCGCCTCAGCACTATCTGGGTTCTCCTTTCTGTGGCTGTTAACCGGGATTGGGCTATTTCCCAGCTTGATGTGAAGAATGCCTTTCTCTATGGCGATCTTCAGGAGGACGTCTACATGGAGCAACCTCCTGGGTATGTTGCTCAGGGGGAGACACGCGTATGTCATTTGAAGAAGGCCATTTATGGCCTAAAGCAGAGCCCTCGGGCATGGTTCGACAAATTCAGTGGTATTGTGGCTACCATCGGCTTTAGAAGGAGTTCGGCCGATCACTCCTTATTCATTCGCAAAACGGCCTCGGGACTGGTGGTTTTGGCAGTATATGTGGATGATATTCTTCTTACTGGCGATGACCGAGATGGGGTGGACTTGACGAAGAAGCACCTCCGTCAGCACTTGGTCACGAAGGATATGGGCTCCCCGAAATACTTTCTGGGGATAGAAATCTCTCGGAAACTTGACTCATTGGTTCTCTCCCAACGGAAGTATGCCCTTGATCTTCTACAAGAAGCAGGATTGACAGGTGCCAAACTGGCTCGGTTTCCCATGGCTATTGGAGAAGACAAAACGTGGATGGATGACTCGGCTCTTCTATCTGATATCACAAGGTACAGACGTTTGGTAGGCAAACTCATCTATCTCACGGTGACTAGACCCGACATCGCCTATGCTGTATGCAAGGTCAGTCAGTTTATGCAAGCTCCCAGGGAGTGCCATCTTCAGTCTGCCCTGAAGATTTTAGAGTATATCAAAGCAGCACCAGGCAAAGGGTTACTCTTTCAGAAGAATGGTCATCTGAGGGTTGAGGCCTACTCAGATTCAAGTTACGCGGATGACAAAGGCGATCGTAAATCCACATCAGGTTTTTGTACCTTTGTTGGCGGTAATCTTGTGAGTTGGAAGAGCAAGAAACAGTCCGTTGTCTCCAGATCCAGTGCAGAAGCCGAATACCGGAGTATGACGTCAACCACGTGTGAGCTAAAATGGTTGCGGGCTCTCATACTTGACCTGGGCGAGGTATATGACTATCCTCTCCCTATGTTCTGTGACAACAAGGCCGCTATATACATATCCAGGAATCCGGTCTTCCATGAGAGAACAAAGCATATAGAGGTTGACTGTCACTTCATTCGGGAAGAGATTTTGAAGAAACAAATTTGTACTCCATTTGTCACCTCTGACAAGGAATTGACAGATATCTTCACCAAGCCGGTCTCTACTTCCTTCTTCCACATTTGTGACAAGCTGGGCATGATTGATATCTATGCTCCAGCTTGAGGGGGAGTGTTGAAGTATTATACCGGGCGGCCTTGCGGTCTTGTGTGGCGGTTTGTTGACCGAGCGGTCTGGCGGTCTCCTCTTGTGCTTGGAGATCGGGCGGTCTATCGGACTCTCAGTGCGACCTGTTCTTATCCTGCTGGAGGTGCCGTGCGGTTAACCCATCTAACTAACCGCGCGGCCTGTGCGGTCTCCTTTTTTTCTAACCGCGCGGCCTGTGCGATCTCCTTTTTTTCTAGCCGCTCTGCCCTGTAAATGTTTAGTCCCACATTGTTTGTTTATACTCTCTCAAATCTCCTCCATTCTATAGAAGGGAGGTCATACCTTTGTAAATGATATCTTTTTTGGATAATAAAATTTCAATTATTTAAAAGTCTATCCGTTTGTTCTTTCTTATTCGCTACTTTCTACACTATCACCACTCGTACTGAAGTCATCTTCACCACCGGACTAAATGTCTCCTCATAGTCCTCATCGTACTGTTGCGAAAACCCCAGAGCTACAAGGCAAGCCTTGTACCGCTCGATGCTTCCATCTGCCTTCTTATTCAGCTTGTAGACCCATTTGCAAGTAACAGGAGTAATTCCATCCACCTTGGGCTCCAAGTCCCAAGTTTCATTCTTATTGTGGGTAGCCATCTCCTCATCCATGGTATTAACCCACTCCTTTACACCAATGGCTTCTTCAAACTTTGAAGGCTCTCGTACATCTAAGGTGCCTACGAAGAAACAAGTAACAAGAGACAAAGCTCAATGTGTTCCCTTCGCAATACCGAGCTGGTGGCTTGATGGTCCTCTTCGATCTCCTAAGAGGCTACACCTTGCTCACCACCTCCACTGCTTCTTCAGAACCAGCTCCGTTCCCGGGCACACTTGGAGTGTCACTCCCCCTGCTTCCTGAACCAGAAGATTCTGCCCCAGAGCTCGAAACACCTGGAGCTTCTGGCGACACAGGCAGCTCTACCTTAAGATCTTCAGCAGCTTCCCTCTGCCCTTGATTAACTCTGCTCTCTTACATCTCAACAGTGCCACCTCCATACGTTGTCAACTCATCAAAAACGACATCTCTTGATACAAAGAACTTTCTTATTGCAGGATCCATGCACTTCCAGCCCTTCTTCCGCTCATCATAGCCCACAAAGATGAGCTTCATTGTCTTCATATCAAGCTTGGTCCTCTGAGCATCCGGGATGTGAACATAGCAGGTTGATCCAAACACCCGAAGGTGTTCTACGCTCGGCTTCAACTTGAACATCATTTCCACTGGAGACTTCATGTTGATCGGACTCAGAGGCATCCGATTGATGATGTAGGTTGCACAGGTCATTCCTTCCTCCCAAAAAGACCTAGGAATACCCTTTGCATGAAGCCAGCACCTGTAAGTTTCCATCAAGTGACAGATCTTCCTCTCCGCTACTCCATTTGTTGTAGAGTATGAGCACAAGTAAGCTCTCTGTGGATCCCGTGCTTTCTGCAGAAGTTAGAAAACTCAGATGAAACAAACTCACCATCGTTGTCTAATCTGAACTTCTTGATCTACAAGCCAAGCCGGCCCTCCACCAGCTCCTTGAACTCCACAAACAATTGGAAAGTTGCCAACTTCTCCTTCATGAAATACACCCAAGTTTATCTTGAGTAGTCATCAATCAATACCAGCATGTATCTGCTGTCTCCAAGACTAGCGGTAACCGTTGGCCCCATCAGATCACCATGGATGCATTCAAATGGTGCCTTGCTCCTAGTTTGTGACTTATCAAACAGAAGGCGATGAGCCTTACCGTATTGACACCCCACGCAAACGTGGCCATCTTCGTAGGATGACAACTTCGGCAAGCCTTTCACCAGCCTCCTCATTGATATACCTTTCCGTTTGTCCATCCCCACGTTCCCTAGTCTTTCATGCCAGTTAACCGCGCTATCGTTGGCCCTCATCCGATCAACATAAGAGCTTGTTGATAAAACAAACAAGTCTCTTACTCTTCTCCCTACATGAGCAACATAGGCCTTTTCCGCTGATACGTTGTGGAGAAACCCCACTTTTATTGGGCCAAACAGAACATGATAGCCCGCATCAACTGCATTGGTCACTGAGAAGTGGTTCTTCTTCATGCCAGGTACGTGATACACACTCCTTAAGGTAAGCGAACCCTGAGCACTATCCAAAGAAACAACACCCTCTTTCTCTACAGAATGAGCAAAGTCATCAACTATAATAGTAGCTTCATTACCTGAGATCGGTTGCAGCGAAGAGAACTTCGACACATCTCCAGTGAGGTGATGACCACACCCCGAGTCAACTATCCAGTAATCTTGGTAGTCAACGGTGGAAAGAGCACGAACACATGTGCTCGTCAAGAAGGCTCCTCCCCACCTGGCTTCCTCAGCACTGGAACCATCTCCCTCCATGTCTGCAACATGCTCAGGCTGCAGCTTGACCTTGCAGTCACGCTTGAAGTGTCCTGGCTGATTGCACCTATAGCACTTCAACTCCTTCTTCCAATTCTTCTTAGGAGCAGCGCTCCTCTCTTGTTGATATGAAGTTGAAGGCCCATTATCAGTAGCAGGCTTCTTCTTCTTCTCCCATCTCTTCTTCTTCTTCTTCTTATCAGTGAAGAGAGCTTCACTACCTCCTTCAGAGAAAGTCATCCCGGCCATCTGCCTAGACAAGCTCTCCTGTGACGCCAGTAGATTTTCCTGCTCTAGCAAAGAAGGTTGAGTTTCCCACCCTTGAACGGAAGTCACAAAGGCCACATACTCCTTCCGCAAACCGCGAACTATGTGCCTCTTCAACTTAGCCTCAGAGATGGTCTCATCAGGATCCAATGCTGATATTTCAGCGCACAGGTTCTTCATCTTGAGGAAGAACTTTGAGATAGAGAGATCTCCTTGAGTTGCCTTAGCCAACTCATATTTCAAGAACTGCAGCTTAGCTACATTCTTCCTGTTGAATACACCATCAATGGTTGTCCATATCTCAGCAGCAGACTCACATCCTAAGATGTGATCAAAGAGCTCCGTTGATACAGCCCGTTTGAGATCAAACTCTGTCTTTGCATTAGTCTTCCTCCAAACTCTCACCTGCTCAGCAGAACCAGTTGCAACAGTTACTTCTTTCTTGTCGTCACCACCGACGACCTCCCACAACTCCTCACCCAGAAGATATCTTTTCAAGCCGGGCGGACTGCCCCAGAGAGTCAAACAAACAAGAAGAAAACTTCAAGCCGGGAGGACTGTTCCAGAGACCTCCTAGTCCGCCAAGTCTGATGAGACCGCCAAGCAGCTGCTGCTACACCACTGATCTAAAGAGTCTGTGCAGTCCGCGGACTACCTGTTATTCTGCTGAGATGATTGCTCTACAAGCTGCCGACTAACTGAAATGAACAGATCGCCAAGTCCGCCGAGACCAACGAAATGGTTATTAAACTTGAACAATTGCTGGCGAGAAGGCTGGCTAGCCGCAAAGTGCGACCTGCTGCAAACCGCTGATTTTAACCGCAATCTCCACAACTTCCTGACCGAAATCAGAATCAGACACCTGGCTTCACAGTGCTAGCTGCATAGCCTGCAAACAGTAACTAGTTAATCCTTCTCAATCACACGGACTAGTAAACCGAGGGCGCAACAATTATTCTGCGCTCAACTTACTATTCATTCAGTTACTATTGAAGTGACGGGGGTCCTATTTATAGGCGGGCTGAGGAGTGTGGTCACCGCCCTAGTAGATAGAGTCACCACCCCAGTTCGCAGCTAGCACAACGCAGTCCGCTGAGTCCTCAAGGACAAGGCCAGACATCAGTTGATCCGCCAGGAACCAAGTGTAATGACTCCATCCGTTCACAGGTATATACTAGAAGGTCCGGTCGCAGCCCAACAGCATATACCATAAAACTGGAGGGGAAGTCACGTAGTGATACTAGAGTTGCGCATCCTAACTCATTGCATTCTAGCGGAAGCCTATAACACGAAGCTGAACTCACACATATGAATGTCCACCATATAAAAGCTCCACATTTATATATACAGGAATCGTAGCAAATACAAAGTCAACTGGCCTTATGGCCTTACATGGCTTTACACAATAGTGGCCTCAACATTGGCGCGCAGGCCGACCACGTAATCAAACATAGCATTTACATTCAGCCTTCGAGGGCTAGCAGTAGCAGCAGCAGCAGCAGCAGGAACTTCAGCCTTTATGCATCCCGCTTGGCTCTCCAGCACATGCACAGGGACAGCCCACCAAATAGTGGCAAACAAGCAACGGTCAGCATTCAGCTGACCAAATTATAACGACCCCACCCCTTTCCCGAGAGGTGGTATTCCTTCCCTGCAGGCATAGCATTTCACAGACAGATATGTATATCATACAGTGTGCTCTCACGCACATACATTCCATCACAATCGTCAGCACCACGGCCCGACGATCCGTGCACTCAGGGTACATTCTTGGTGTACCAGCAAACCAGTTGCCCACCACCATATCAGGGTTGCAACCCAACGGTTAAACATTGAGCATTTACTCCATGGCGTGCAGCCAGAGATTATAGTCTTAGTGAACCGGGATTGGCCCGTAGCCCCCCATTATATCACGGCGCGCAGGCCTAAGACTCTCGCTATGCGCTCCAACAGGCCGCACTTTCAGGTCTCACGTCGGACAGACATAATGCAGGTCGGATCATCCACCCCTCGTTGCTCAAATCACCTTGCCATCACCGAGTACAGCGTACTTGTTGCTAAATCAAAGGCGCGGGTCGGTTTCACCGTTCCTATTTGGCATAAAGCCTGAGTGTTTTTCCTGGGCGCACCAGTACTTCCATCACACCCATTCATATCACAATATCAGAGGGTCTTTCCTGGGCACACCAGTACTTCCTGCTACTCCTTTCACAGGCACAACCCCATAATTATCGCACATGTCAATGGTATTTTCCTGACTTACCACGCCAGTACTTTCTGCTACTCCCCTTCACAGGTACCACCCATGAACATCAAACATTACAAAGGGTATTTCCTGGGCACACCAGTACGTCCTGCTACTCCCCTTCACAGGTATAACCCAATAGCACAAGCATCACAATGGTATTTTCCTGGACTACCAGTCCAGTACTTCCCGCTACTGCCCTTCGCAGGTCTAACCCGTCGACTCCTTAATCTACACATTTATCACGGAGTCTTCTCCGGTGCGTATATGCAACATAACCAATCCAGACCAACCTATCCTGATGGGCTTCACACAACATGCCTATTCCGTACTCCTTTTCCGGATCTATATGCCAAATGATTCGGGGTTCCATGAATCAACCCAAGAAACTCCCATAACAATCCACCCTCTGGTGGGGGAATCTTATGCACATGCCAAAATGGAAGCCTTCACATGGCTAGGAAGAAAAGTCGTTACCCTCAAATACTGCTTCGGCGCCATGAGCTCCTAACTGTCTGGAAAGACCGCAATGGCTGTTCCTTCGCAACACTGGCCTCGGATCTCTCGTAGGAACTCCGCGACACCACCGGTGGCTGGCTCTCCTTCCTCCTCCTCATTCTTCCTCTCTTTCTCTCTCTAGGATTTTAGAAAGATGAAGGCCAAAATGAAACTGAGAACTTCCTTCTCATATACGTCCTTAAGGAATCAGGGAGGCACCTCAGCCATCAGATCCGAGCCCAAGATTTGGATAACCACGATTTTGCCACAAAATCACATTTTTGCCTGACACGGCCTGTGACACGCCCGTTTTCTAGGCCGTGTGCCTCAAGCGGTGCTCAACCGACATATCCAATCCAGTGACACGCCCAAGTGACACGCCCGTGTCATGGGCCATGTCACCTGACACGCCTACAGACATACCCGTGTCTATGGCCATGTACATCAGGCTGTACAAAATCGAAATCAACCTGAGAGGGACACGGCCTGTGACATGCCCGTGTCCCAGGCCGTATGCCCATACACGGCTCTAGACACTCCCCAGCTCAATTTCGTCGAGCTGAAATTCGTCGAACCGCGAGGACACGCCCTGTGACACGCCCGTGTCACAGGCCGTGTACTCTACACTCGATGATCATCGACCGAGGCAACTTCGTTGACCTGAAATTCGTCGACCCGCGAGGACACGCCCTGTGACACACCTGTGTCACAGGCCGTGTACTCTACACTCGACAATCGTTGACTGAATTTTGTCGACCACTCATCGACTACTCACCCAAGAAGGACACGCCCTGGGACAAGCCCGTGTCCCAGGCCGTGTCACACAAATTTTACCAAAATCTAGGCTTTCGAGTGTTACAACCCTCCCCTCCTTACAACAATTTTGTCCCCGAAATTTACAGAAAGTAAGGAACTGAAATAGAAGGATTTCATTTCACAAACATTTATTACGACTCGATAAACACTGCATAAGAGTTACACAAAGAGCTTGGGAAACTCAGCTCGCATGGTCTGCTCTCGCTCCCATGTGAGTTCTTCACAGCCGCAATTGTCCCACCGGACTTTGACCATCCCGACTGTGTTGTTCCGCAACTGTTTATCAACATGATCCTCAATCCGAATGGGCCTAACCTTTGTCGTTAACCCATATTCCACCGGCACACGATCAATCTCGATCACTTGAGCTGGATCCTTCACGGCTTTCCGCAGCACTGAGATGTGAAACACATCATGTAATCCACTCAAGTCTGCCGATAGAGCTAGCCGATATATAGCTTCTCCAACTCGCTCCACCACTTCAAACGGGCCAAGGTACCGTGGACTCAACTTTTTCAGACGTCGAATCCTGGATACGCCTTTGAAGGGTTTGATCTTCAAGTATACCCAATCACCTACCGCGAATTCCACATTCCGGTGCTTGGCGTTGTAGTATTTCGCTTGTCGATCCTGAGCTATCAATAGTCGTTCCTGAACAGTGCGTATTGTCGAGTTCGCTTCCTCGACTTCGTTACGCTAATACACTCTAGCTTCACCTGCTGTCAACCAAGCTAAAGGAGTACGACACTTCTGACCATACAATGCTTCAAACGGTGCCATACCGATGCTCTCTTGGCAGCTGTTATTGTAGGCAAACTCCACCAAATAGAGATGATCTTCCCATCTCTTCCCAAAATCCAGGGCGCACATCCGGAGCATATCCTCCATCGTTCTGTTGGTTCTTTCAGTTTGGTCGTCTATTTGGGGATGAAAGGCCATACTGAACATTAAATTCATGCCCAACAGCTGATGGACCAGCCTCCAATCATTCAAAATAAATCGCCCATCTCGATCGCTCACGATGCTCCGAGGAACACCATATAGCCGCACAATTTGTTCAACATACAACTTTGCCAAACTTTCGACTGAATCGTCCCGCCTATTCGGAAGGAAGTGTCCCACTTTCGACAGCCGGTCCACAATCACCCAGATGGAATCATTTCCGTGCTGAGATCTTGGCAACCCGTGCATGAAATCCATAACACAAGTCCGAAATCATCAACGACTTCAAGAAATCGCCCGGCTTCTGGCATTCCGCCTTTACCATAACACAAGTCTGGCATTTGGCTACATAATGAGCGACATCTTTCTTCAGTCCTGGCCACCAGAACAGCTTTTTCATGTCTCTGAACATCTTTGTGCTCCCAGGGTGAATTGAGTACTTCGTATAGTGCGCTTCATACATCAGCTCTTCCCTCAATTTGCCAACACTTGGAATGCACAAACGGCCTTCTTTCCTCAAAAGCCCGTCATCCCAGGAGAATTTGCCCTCTGGCCCATCCTTGGCATAGCGTTGGAGACTCTCATCTAACTCTATTGCTCGTCGAACTATGTCCGCAAGATCACACTGCACCTCCGTCTAGTTCAAACATGCATCGGCTATAGCATTCTTGTCAACACAAGAAATCTCTAACGCTTCTAACTCCTGGATTAGATGTTCATCATGCCTCTGCAACCAGCTTGCTCTTGCCAGAGCTCTCTGATTCAAGACATCCGCGACAACATTTCCCTTTCCGGGCGTATAATGAATCGCAAAGTTGTAGTCCCCAAGGAACTCCAACCACCTTCGTTGTGTCATATTCAAGTCCTTCTGCTCCAACAGGTACTTTAGGCTCTTGTGGTCTGTATAGATTTCCACTTTCACGCCATACAGATAATGCCTCCATAACTTTAGTGCAAAGATCACCGCCGCCAACTCTAAGTTGTGGACGGGATAATTTCTCTCATGCACCTTCAATTAGCGAGAGCCATAAGTAATCACTTTCCCATTTTGTAGAAGAACGCAGCCTAAGCCGCTTCCTAACACATCACTGTAGATTTAAAATCCATCAGTACCACATGGGGACGTCAACACAGGCGCCGTGGTCATCCGACATTTCAGCTCTTCAAAAGCTCGCGCGCACGCCGCCATCCAAACGAACTTCTGCTCCTTTCTCGTCAGTGTAGTTAGAGGCAAAGCAATCCGCGAGAAGTTTGCAACAAATCTTCTATAATAGCCTGCTAGTCCAAGGAAGCTCCTGACTTCAGCTACAGAAGATAACACTCACCACTCCTGTATGGCCCTTATATTTGCCGGATCCACTGCTATGCCCTCTCCACTTACCACATGGCCCAGAAAAGCCACCGATGCTAGCTAAAACTCGCACTTCGAGAACTTGGCGTAGAGCTGATTCTTCCTCAATGTTTGCAACACCAACCGCTAGTGGTTTTCATGATCGGCTTCAGATCGAGAGTAGACCAAATATCATCAATGAATACTATCACGAACAGGTCCAAGTACTCTCAGAACGTTCGGTGCATCAAGTCCATGAACACCGATGGCGCGTTGCATAGCCCAAACGACATTACTATGAACTCATAGTGCCCGTAACGTGTTGCAAATGCAGTTTTGGCAATGTCACCTTCCTGAATCCTCAACTGGTTGTAACCAGACTTCAAATCCAACTTGGAGTAGATGGTTGATCCCACCAGCCGATCGAACAGTTCATCAATCCGTGGGATCGAATACTTATTCTTCTCGGTCAGCTTGTTCAGTTCACGGTAGTCTATACATAACCGCAACCCACCGTCTTTCTTTTCTACAAATAGAACAGGCGCGCTCCAAGGTGACATGCTTGGGCGAATATAACCCTACTCCAACAACTCCTGCAGTTGGACTTTCAACTCCTCCATTTCCTTTGGCGCAATGCGATATGGCGAGCGGGCCACAGGTTTCGCTCCTGGCACCAACTCGATCGTGAAGTCAATCTCTCGCTGGGGTGGTAGCCCAGGGAGATCCTTGGGAAATACATCTGCAAATTCTGATACCACCGGAACATCGCTCACACCGGCCTTAGGCTCAATAGCCTGAATCAGCGTGAAGTAGCACTCTGCGCCCTTCCGAACATCCTTGACTACTTGGAGTGCAGACATCAACGTCCCGCCCACTCCTCACATCCCCGTGAATTTAGTCTCCTGCTCGGTATTCTGTCCCAACGTGATCTCCTTGGCATTACAATTAATCAATGCATGCTGCTCCGCGAGCCAATCCATACCAAAGATCACATCAAATTCCGATATCGGCAAGACAGATGCAGTCAAACAGAAATCCTGACTTCCTATTTGGACCGCCTCATCGCAAGCTCGACCCGCGAGCATCAAACAACCATTCGACAACACCACCCTGACATTATCTGTCTTCGCACGACTACGTATCCCAAGACGCGCTATGAACTCCTTAGACAGAAAAGAATGTGAAGCACCCGTATCAAACAGTGCTCGCGCCAGCGTGTTCCGAATCATCACAAATCCTGTGACAATCATGTCACACACACAAGCCGCATACAAATATGCAATACAAAGCATGCAATAAGCAAAGCAATACAATAACTTAACTTGTACCTGTGATGACGTCACTCTGCTTAATGGCCTCCTACAGGCCAAGATTGTAGACTCAGGGCTGCGCTTGCGAGGCAGAAGACTCCATGATTTCCTTTCCTTTCTCCGCATACGACGCTCCCGCCTTCTTTTCACTCTTTGGCGGTACCAAACAATCACGGGCTAGATGCCCCACTAGTCCACAATTAAAGCATGTACGAGTCTACGGCTTTGAAGTGTCCCCCGTCGTTGCTCCCGAGGCAACCGAAGAAGGAGCTTGTCCAGCCAACTTGGACTTCTTTCCCCATCTCTTCTTATAATATGATTTTCTAGATCGGGGCACCTTGAAGTCCGACTATGTCACAGCCAAGGCCCGCTTCCCATTCACCCTCTTCATATCCTTTTCCAGCGCGCACGCAGTGTCGACCAATGCTTGGAAGCCTTGCTTCACAGAACTAGAAACCAGGAACCTCAACTCGTCCTGCAGTCCTTCATAGAACCTATTCGTCTTCCTTGGCTCATCCGCAAAAATAAAACCCGCATACCGCCCCAAGCGTGTAAACTCATGCAGGTACGTTTCAACAATGCCTTCTCCTTGCGTCAGCCTTTGGAATTCGTTCTCCATGGCAATACGTTGTGCCGCTGGGAGGTGCTTTGCTAGGAAGAGTCTCGAGAATTCTTCCATCAACACTTGTGTTAACGGTCGACCCGCTAAGTGGTGTAGTTCCATCTCATCCCACCATAAATGAGCCTCTCCTTCCAGCAAGAAGGTGGCTAAGCTGACTTTCTGATGTTCCTCCGTTCCAATCGCTATCATTATCCGCTTGACGCGAGATAACCAATCCTCAGTCTGCGTAGGGGATCCCATGATCGTAAACGTAGGCGGGTTGAAACTCATAAACTTCTTTAACTGCTTCTCAGCTGCTCGAGGATCCACAACTTCTACAGGTTCTGGCCTCGCCGCAACCTGTTCTGGCCTCAATGCCGGCTGCGCCTGCTCTTGCGCCTGCCTAATTGGCTGTGCTTGGATCATGGCAAACAATGCCTCAGCAACTAATCGCACATTTTCCACAGAAGGCGGAGGTGTAGGCACCTCAGCTGGTGCCGTACTTTCATTAGAACGTTTGGGCTCCGATTTCCCCGCACCACTCCGCGTCATCTATAGGTGAACAAGACACTCACATTAGTGACCACACACAAGCAAAACAACAAATTAGGAACGTGCAGGTTCCTCAAACACATGTATTTGCATTCCTAAGGTGGACATTCCGGAGTTCATTTGTGCTAACTTGGTTCGCACAGATACGGGCTCGCCACCACACAAAAAAATTCGACCACGAATTCAAAAGGAAAAGATCGAGACAGCTGATACCAAAAATGTAACGACTCCGGGCCCCACAGTATATACCATAAAACAGGAGGGGAAGTCACGTAGTGATACCAGAGTTGCACATCCTAACTCATTGCATTCTAGCGGAAGCCTATAACATGAAGCTCAACTCACACATATGAATGTCCACCATATAAAAGCTCCAGATTTATATATACAGGAATAGTAGCAAATACAATGTCAACTGGCCTTATGGTCTTACAGGGCTTTACACAACAGTGACCTCAACATTGGCACGCAGTCCAGCCACGTAATCAAATATAGCATTTACATTCAGCCTTCGAGGGCTAGCAGTAGTAGTAGCAGCAGCAGCAGGAACTTCAGCCTTTATGCGTCCCGCGTGGCTCTCCAGCACCTGTACAGGAACAGCCCACCCAACGGTGGAAAACAGGCAACGGTCAGCATTCTGCTGACCAAATTATAACGACCCCACCCATTTAACGGGGCGGTGGTATTCCTTCCCTGCAAGCATAGCATTTCACAGGCAGATATGTATATCATATAGTGTGCTCTCACGCAGATACATTCCATCACAATCGTCAGCACCGCGGCCTGACGATCTGTGCACTCAGGGCACATTGTTGGTGTACCGACGAACCAGTTGCCCACAACTGTATCAGAGTCGCAACCCAACGGTAAAACATTGAGCATTTACTCCATGGCGTGCAGCCGGAGATTATAGTCTTAGTGAACCGGGATTGGCCTGTAGCTCCCCATTGTATCACGGCGCGTAGGACTAAGACTCTCGCTATGCGCTCCAACAGACCGCACTTTCACGTCTCATGTCAGATGGACATAACGCAGGTCGGATCATCCACCCCTATTGTTCAAATCGCCTTGCCATCACCGAGTACGACGTACTCGCGGCAAAATCAAAGGCGCGGGTCGGTTTCACCGTTCCTGTTTGGCATAAAGCCTAGGTGATTTTCCTTGGCGCACCAGTACTTCCATCACACCCATTCATATCACAACATCAGAGGGTCTTTCCTGGGCACACCAGTACTTCCTGCTACTCCTTTCACAGGCACAACCCCACAATTATCGCACATGTCAAGAGTATTTTCCTAACTTACCACGCCAGTACTTCCTGCTACTCCCCTTCACAGGTACCACCCATGAACATCAAGCATTACAAAGGGTATTTCCTGGGCACACCAGTACTTCCTGCTACTCCCCTTCATAGGTATAATCCAATAGCACAAGCATCACAAGGGTATTTTCCTGGACTACCACTCCAGTACTTCCCGCTACTGCCCTTCACAGGTCTAACCCGTCGACTCCTTAAACTATACGTTTATCACGGAGTCTTCTCCGATGCGTATATGCAACATCACCAATCCAGACCAACCTGTCCAGATGGGTTTCACACAGCATGCCTATTCCATACTCCTTTTCCGGATCTATATGCCAAATGATTGGGGGTTCCATGAATCAACCCAAGAGACTCCCATAACAATCCACCCTCTGGTGGGGGAATCTTATGCACATGCCAAAAAGGAAGCCTTCACATGGCTTGGAAGAAAAGTCGTTATCCTCAAAGACTGCTTCGGCTCCATGAGCTAATAACTGGTTGGAAAGAACCGCAACGACTGTTCCTTCAAAACTCTGGTCTCGATCTCTCGTCAGAACTCCGCAGCACCACCGGTGGCTGGCTCTCCTTCCTCCTCCCCCTTCTTCCTCTCTTTCTCTCTCTAGGATTTTAGAAAGATGAAGGCCAAAATGAAACTGAGAACTTCCTTCTCATCCACGGCCTTAAGGAATTAGGGAGGCACCTCAGCCATCAGATCCCAGCTGAAAATTTGGATAACCACGATTTTGCCACAAAATCACATTTTCGCCTGACACGGCCTGTGACACACCCGTGTCTTAGGCCGTGTGCCTCAAGCGGTGCTCAACCGACTTATCCAATCCAGTGACACGCCCAAGTGACTCGCCCGTGTCACGGGCCGTGTCACCTGACCGCCTACAGACACGCCCGTGTACATCAAGCTGTACAAAATCGAAATAACCCCGAGAGGGACAAGGCCTGTGACACGCCCGTGTCCTAAGCCGTGTGCCCATACACGGCACTAGACACGCCCCAGCTCAATTTCGTCGAGCTGAAATTCGTCGAACCGCAAGGACACGCCCTGTGACATGCCTGTGTCACAGGCCGTGTACTCTGCACTCGACGATCGTTGACCGAAGCAACTTCGTCGACCTGAAATTCGTCGACCCGCGAGGACACACCCTGTGACTCGCCAGTGTCACATGCCGTGTACTCTACACTCGACAATCGTCGACCGAATTTTGTCAACCACTCGTCGACTGCTCACCCAAGAAGGACACGCCCTGGGACACGCCCGTGTCCCAGGCCGTGTCACCCAAATTTTCCCAAAATCTAGGCTTTGGGGTGCTACACCAAGTCAGGAAGCCAGTCGCTACCTGGCGGACACCGCACCAGCCCGCATGCTGGTCAGCACGCAGACAGCAACAACCCACATACTGCACCAGTCCGTACGCTACATGCGGACACAGCACCAGCCCGCACAGCTTGCGAACACCGCACCAGCCCGCCACACGAGTCCACGACCAACAGGCACAGATCGCCCGGTCAACCAACGGACACCGCGGGCTCTGCGAATACCCTGGACATGTCACAGTGACCGTCCAGCAACCCACCACACATGGTGCGAGCTGGGCGGACACGAAGCCAGATCGCCAGCTCCAAGGATAGTCTGCCACCAAGAACGCGGTTATCATCCAACGCATCACCAGAGATCAAGGACATGAACCAATGCCGATCTCGCGATCTCAAAACTCAGTCCCCCACAACGGACTTTGCGGACTCAAACTAAGTCCGCCACTATCCTGCGGATACACCACCAATTCGCCCGGTACTACAAGGAGAACATGCCAACAACAGAACCACAAACCGAGTTGACTGAACACCACCATCAGGTCGCAATAGACAGGCCGCCCAGGCCGCACCATCACTAAACCCAGACCACACCACTTTTTTCACATTTATCATCCACCGCACAGATTGCTCGATCAACCACTTTCACTTCACATTTTTCAACAGTATTATTCCATCATAAGATCAAGTAGGGCCAAACAAGATTATATCAGATAGAAATTATCCAATACAAATCATGATTTAATCTCTAATCAATATTCAAGTATAAGCATACAACCATGGAATGTAAAGACAACCAAATGGAGAGAGAGGAAAAGTAATGGTAGCAACATGAATACTGAGGGAACAAAGAGACTATTGCTCAAGATGGGAAGAGAACGGGTTATAACTCCTGCTCTTCAAACAAATCTTGGCAATCATACAGGGTAGGGGTGGATTTGTCACCTCCTCCTAATGGATCATGTTCTCTTCAAGTTGTTCCAATGCCCACGTTGTTGATGTTAGAATCTTCAAATTTTCTTCTCCCGTCTTGGAAAACCTTCGATATGGCTTAGGTTGGGATGGAATATGAGTTTCTCCCTTAGAAAGTTATTGGAGACCTGCAAGGAGGCGGAATTCGGCGGGTGAAATGAATCAGATCCATCATTTGGCCTAAATTTTATTATTTATAGATGCTGGAAAATGAGCGCACACGCCCGTGCACACAAGGGATCGTGAGGCGTAAATGAATACATTTAGTGCAAAGGAAGGTAACCTGTGAAATGGGTGTGTGCCTATGTACGCATGTGTGCAAAGAAAATACGAGCATGCTCACAGAACATCGATAGTTCAGGGAATGAACGTGCATATTCACGCATAGTACGCATACGGAAGTGCGTAAACAAAATGCACGCCCAGTATCAGAATTATGGTTTTCAAGCATAATGCTTGCATGGGCATCAATACTAGGGGCGCGCGTGTATGTGAACAAAATGCATGTGCACATCCAGAACTAAAGAAATTTTGCCCAGGTTCATTATTTAATGAGCAGCACACACACAAATTGCACAGCACCAATTTCAAACCACACTGAACGGTTTGGTTGTGGTGCAGTTTTGATGATTAAAAAATCAAATGGTTTATGGTGCAATTTGGTTTTTGGTTATGTAAAACCGAATAAACCGCACCAACACATCATGAAAAAGCCAATTACGACTTTACCTCTTGCCTTGTGAACCAAAATGCCTAAAACATAAATAAATCTTTCTAGAAGACACACTTAAAATGCATTCTGTATATATTTAGCATGACAAAATGTCTATTTCCATGTGAACCAAAAATATAGAAACCTAAATAAATATAGAACCAACATTCTATATTTATTTCCTAATATTTTATTTTTTATATATTACTACATAAATGAATCTTTCTAAAAACAAATTTTGAATTTATATTTACTCTCCAGTGAAAGAAATCGAGTCTCACCTTTTGTCTTTTCTGAAACCGTGTCTACAATAAAGGTGCCAAGTGCGACATCCGTGCCGTGGCAATGATAGAATTTCAAAGCGCATGTTGCAGGCTTAAGCTCACCAATCCCTATTTCCACGAGTGTGGTGGTATCATGCTTGAGGGGGACTCAACCAATGTGACATCCATGATCAATCAGATCCTCGATGGCTACCACATAGGTGATTTAGAAAATGCACTTGCTCTTTGATTAAAGGATGCTATGAGGACAATCCAATCAAAAGTTGACCATGACCCCAATAAAGTGGCAGATTTCATCTCAAAAATGGCTTATAATGAGGACTTTATTTGGGATGGAGGACTGCCTCTACCCTATGATCCCAATAAAGTGGCAGATTTCATCTCAAAAATGGCTTATAATGAGGACTTTATTTGGGATGGAGGACTGCCTCTACCCTATGATTTCTCACATGTGCTCCACTCAGACATGATGTTGTAATTTCCTTTTATTTTTATGTATAAATATATGCCCATGCCACCCTTCAAGAAGTCGGGTCTAGCAAAATTTATTAGTTCCATTTTGACTAATTTATCTGTTGCAATTACATTTGTTTTGCATTATTACTATTAAATAGTAGTTGTTTGCTCTATATAATTTTAACACAAAATAATTTGTAAAAATAAGTGAATAAAATTGAAATTGTATTATATAATTGTACAAAAATGAAATCAAACCGCAAAAACAGGCTCCAAATCGCACTAGTACTAGGTTGCATCGTATTGTTTTATTGCGATGTGATTTTGTTTGATCCAAAGCTGATCCCCTTTGTTGTGCTTGCTGTTTGGACTCAAACCACAACAAACCACACCTAATTAGAGTTTACAGTGATCATGTTACTCTTAGTCAGGCTCAATATATAGAGCAACTTCTTTATACCTAGAGATTTAAAACTGAATGCTAATGGAGACATCATTTGATCACAATATCAAGTTGAGTCCTAATATAGGGAACAATGTTGATCAAGTGAAATACTTAAGGATAATTGGTGGTATCATATATGCCACAAGTTGTATGAGAGTATGCATTCCCTTCTTTATTGGCTTACTGAGTCGCTTTAGCAGTAGTCTAGGCAAAGAGCATTGGGATGTCCAAGATAGACTGATGAGATACCTAAGAGGTACTAAAGATAATGATTTATGCTACACTGGACACCCTCCTATTGTGGATAGATACCCTTATACCTCTTGGTGTTCAAAAGTTGGAAATAATAAGTCTACTAGTGGATACATATTCACTTTGGGTAGAGTTATTATTACATGGAAATCAAAAAGGCAGACTTTTATAACATTATTGTCTATGGAAGAATTGTTTACCTTAACTTAGGCTGGTGAAGAGGTGGATTGGATAAGAAATTTGTTTTTGTATATTTCATTATCTAGGTTATAAGTCAATTCTTTGAGCTCGTATTACGATAATCAAGCAACAGTTCAAGTCATTAAAATTCTTTCTATAATACTAAGAGGAGACTTATACGACTTAGACATATTTTGTTGAATTATCTAAAAGAACAAGAAATTATCACTTTGATCGATGTATGATCGAAGGATAACTTATCTGATCCAGTGAGGAAAGGAATGCCAAAAGATTGACTAATCAAACAGTGGGAAAATGAGACTAAAGACGATTTAGATCAGTCTAGTCTAAGTCAAATATTTTGATTTTTTTATTTACTTTGTCATACCAAGCATGTTGTGCTACATTGATGTTCTTGGTTGCTGAGAAAAAAATCCAGTGAGTTGTTTTATTATAAATATGATGTTTATAAGTTCACATGGATTCAACGTTTTTAACCTTGGAAGCGATTTTTATTCCAAATCTGACAACATAATCTGACTCGATTTGATTCTTCTTTTGTTAATGGTTTCATTCCAAACTTGATGTTTCTTAGTTATCTTTAGAAGAATAGTAACCATGACATTCTAAATCGAAACACAAATATAGCTAAAGTTCCAGAAGTCCATAAGATCCTTTTGTTATTAGATAATGGATACTGATATAGAACCTATAATACTCTAAGTATGCAGTATCCTATTAGCTAAATGATAAAGTACTAAGTTCTTCTAATATAGCTAGATATATGTAATTTTTCAAATGTCTGAATTCATTTTAAATGAAATTCTCTGTTGAAATTTATAGGAGATGCTGAACATGGAGAAGCATTTGCTGATTGGGATGCTTACAAGGAAGAACTGCTATACATCTAACTATGATGATGATAGCTTAAGTGTTATTTGGTTTTTTTTATTTATCTCTGTTTAGAGCTTTATTTGACTCTTGATACACATGTTTTATTTGGATTTTTTTACTCTTGTGTTGATCATGAGACACTATGTGTGCTGGAACCTATATTATGATTATACATTAGACTTTGTGTGATGCTGCATGGTTTTATGTTTATTCTTATGACTACATTCACTTTACTTTAAGTCTAATTTATTTAATGTGTGAGACATGATATGAATGATTCATATTTGGTTGAACATTGCACAAACCATCCATATTGAAGTCAGGTTTGCAACAAACAATGGAGGAGATTGTTGAATATTTTAGTATGTATGCGCGTGTCGAAACTGACTCGATAGTGGAATGTGGATTGCATGTCTACCTAGGGCAAGGATCTAAGTTGGAGTTACTAAAAATAATCATTCCAAATATGATTGTCTATTGCAAAATACTTTGAGCAAAACAAAATCCATAATATTTTGCACACAACCTCGCATGGAACTAGGAAAATTTCACACCTATAATTTCACGTAGTAATACCCAGATTTTAATAGACATATATATGGATGAAAAATGGATTTAACTATACTATAAACATTGTAAACGACTATGAAAATGACGCGAAATACAAGGGAAAATTATATATAAATTAGAGATACTATACAATCTGTTCTTTATTTTTCCAGCATAGAGACTGTATTCTGCTATGACTTTCTTGTGCGAGTTTAGCAACTTTAGAATCATTAGATTTTTCTGGTTCATCTTCTTGTAACTACTTCAATATTTAACATTCATTTTTCTCCAATTATTTTCTTGTAGCCTCACTCCTCGCATATTCATCGACTAGGGCATCTAGAGTCACTAACGATTCCATGTTCTTTTTCATCCTAAACAACCTCTTAAATCAAACTTTAGCCTCATTTCCTATCCCCCACTAGCAATCTTCATGTAAGCTTGCAGACAAAAAAGACATCAAAATATAGAGCTTGCCAGCAGAGTAACAACTTGATTTGGAAACATTATTTCCCTTTCATATACCTACCTTTTGAGGCTTCCGCTCCATCTCTTTTTTCGAGTTTTTTTTTCAAAACACCATTCAAAAGCTTCGATAGTTGATGGTCATTACTAAATTCTGGTAATAATTTACCCATATATATCACGTTAAAGCGACAACAAACTATATATACCTATGCTTCAACCAACCTAGGTTTTCCTAAGAGTATGAAAAGGCATGAACAACCTATTAACCAACTTTATCCATGGGATGCCCGGCCAGTCAATTCCCCGCCTTTAATGATAACATAGATACTGCATTCCTGCTTGCAATTCCTCTTGTGTTACTTCTTTCTTTGTGACATGTGTCATTTATTGAGAAATCTTCCTCTAGTCACCTAGATCATATACATGGACTGATATTAATATGACACTCATAGGAAGACATTTACTTTGAGACCTATCTTGTTGAGTGACATGTGGTTGATTCACCATCTTGCTCTCATTATTGCACAGGAGTATGTCAAACATCTTTCCCATGACACGCGCTACTTTCTGATAATTATGTTTTGTATGACACATATTACTCCTTTGGCTTCTTTGTAAGGTACATAATAAGTGGATCTTGTCTTATTGAGGTTTCTAAGGTGATCTCGAAGTATTTCAGCACTTAGCCATATTGCCAATACGATATGAGCCTATAGGGTCGCACATAAGAGTGTTTGGAGAAATTGGAGGAAGGATTGTATTGGTCTTTCTCATATTGGATATGAGTGAAGGAACAATCCTATGGCATAAAGAAAAATTGATGGGTTGCATTGAGTGCATATCGATGCATGTCGAGTGTGTATCAACGTACGTGGAATTCTTATCGATGCAACCAGACTCAAAGCAATAACGAGTTTTAATTGTCGCTACATCAAGTAGATATCGACGTAAGTCGAGTTCTACTCGACGCAAGTGCACATTTGGGATGTATCTGGAATATGAAGGTTGTAATTTTATGTTTTATAAAAGTGCCCAATGATTAAATAGTAATCATGATTAAGTGTTAATCAAAGATTATGAAAGTCCCTTATTCCAATATTAAGTATGTGGATGTCTTTCAATGGATGACACTCTTCCTGCCTCGATCGATGAAATGTCGGTTTGTTAAAGCAAGGTGTATTAATCTATCATGGTAAGGGTGCACGCGGATAATTGTGATATCCCACTGTCGGCATCAAGCATGTCCAATTTAACTAGGTGACCTAA
Source organism: Platanthera guangdongensis (assembly GCA_039583875.1). Taxonomy (NCBI): domain Eukaryota; kingdom Viridiplantae; phylum Streptophyta; class Magnoliopsida; order Asparagales; family Orchidaceae; genus Platanthera; species Platanthera guangdongensis. The sequence continues at coordinate 161,407,685 of CM077148.1, forward strand.
AAAGTTGAGTGCCTAAAGGTATAAGGGTTGTAACACCCCAAATTTGCCAGCAGAACTTCGGATGTGTTACAAGGTTGACATGCACCATATGATGGATATGAAAAAAAGTTATTCACTAAACATACGAGAGTTGCAAGATGATGCAATTGGCAACGGGTACCTACCTAAATAACCACCTTATGAGTGGTCAGCCAAAGCCGACTTACGATGTTGGTGAAATACGGATCTTGTCCACTAGAGAGAAGCCCGCATAAACTCTCTGAATTGATATTAAGGGTTATCAATTTGATAAAAATAATGGGAGCTTTTAATAAAACTCCATATTAAAATAAAATGTATTTTGAAATATAGTACTAAAATTATTTTGCATAAATTTTGTAGAATTTCCATGACAAGTGGTTCACACTCCACCTTGTCCCTTAGAGGCATCCTTGAAAAGGACAAGCTCTATGGAGATGATTCCTTAGATGTTGACTGCCACATGCTTGATACCATGAATTCTGAGCTTCAGAAGCAACACGAGAACATGCGTGGTTATGAGATATTCGAGCTACTGCAGAAAATGTTTCAAGGGCAAGCTCGACAAGAGTGGTCTGACATCTCTAAGACATTTTTTTCAGTGCAAGATGTGAGCTCAAGACCCAATAAGGACTCATCTATTCAAGATGATTGTGTACATTAAGAACCTTGAGAGACTGGGGTTTACTTTGGGCCAAATGTTAGCCACTGATCTGATCTTGTAATCATTGTCGGATAGTTATGAACAGTTCTTCTTGAACTACAATATGAATGCATTGATAAGACATTGCCCGAGCTCCTAGGTATGTTGAGAACTACTGAGATAAATATGAATAAGACCAAGCCCACTAGCCTCATATTGAGGGTGCATAAAGGCAAGGTATGGGCCAAGGGATCCGAGAAGACTAAGGTAGGAACTAAGTCATATCTTGATCGCAAAACTTCAGAACTAAAAAGGAAAGGCTTGGCTAAGGAAGGGAAGTGCCACCAATGTGGTAAGGCAAGGCACTAGTGGAGGAATTGTACTCTTTATCTTGAATATCTGTAGTAGAAGAAGGGAATTGTGACATCCTCTTCAGGTATATTTGTTGTAGTGATAAACCTGTATGTTCCTTCTGTTGGAACACACATTCTGCATCTCTTGGTTTTAGAATAACAAATCCCAATTTGTATTTGATCATATTTATTATGTGCTTATAGTGTGCAGGAATGATAGGTATAGTACACCATGGAAGCACAGAAAAAGATGAAGATGTCAAAGTTCTGTTACAACCATGGGTGGTACTGCTACCGTCGAGCGATAACATATTTTTTGTATTGGCTTGATCGACTTGTCGACTATATCGACTGGGAGCCTACATCATCCTAACTGCTACGGTCGGGCGGTATTGCTACCGCTGGCGATAGCTCTAGCTATCTGACAGAAAAGGAAGGATATTGGCAGAAGTAGGAAACTACTTTAAAAGGTTATACCGTTAGACGGTACTACTATTACCGGACGATACCTTTTAAGAAGGTCCATTTTTGAAAAACCAGTCACCAAAAATACTTGTTTTCGAAGTTCAAAAGTTTTCTAAAATGGAATGAAAAAGTTTTCTAAAATGGCTATGAAAACTTGACAAAGATGAAGATTTCCAATGAAGACAAAGAATATATAATGTAGCTATCGTATGGCAGTAGTGTTACCGCTTGAGGTAGGTCCTGCGCCTATAAAAAGATCAGTCTTCCTCCAAATGTAGTATGCAATGACGATAGACAAATTAGAGCCCACGAACAGAACCAGAACTCTTATTATTTCATAAAATCCTTCCCTTGGCATCAAGAACTCTGCTCAACACACTAGAAGGCTACGGACTCGGACATCAGATCGATCACGCATATTCACCAACAAGTCCATCTCTTTGAGTGAGTTTCCTTTGTATTATTGTATTTTCATTTATTTATGTTCTATAAGTTGTAAATTCATCGCAGGTAGGGGCGACTAGGTCATACGAGACTTTGGGAGAAACATCATCTGGTGCAGACATCAGTTTCCTAAAAGGAATCTGTGAATTCACCACGTGTGTGGTCACTAGGTCAAGGGTAGATCTAGGGGCGGTTCGAGTTCGTATATGGGATAGATAGGCTAAAACCAACCAGTCTTTGGGGATAAGGGTCAGTATAGAAAAGGGAAAAAGGATTATTTAGTATTGCCTTGGCCCCAAGCATTATTGGGATCAAGACCTTTATAATCATTGTTGTTATTAAAATAAAATTACTATTTTCTTTAATCAAGTGTGTACTCTCTTTGAACTGAGTTTTATTTTTAAAAACAAAGTCTCTGTTACTATCGCATGACAGTGTAATGACTCCATCCATTCATATATCATATAATAGAAGGTCTGGCCTAGGCCCCACATCATATACCACAAAACAGGCGGCGAAGTCACGGGTTGATATCAGAGTTGCACATCCTAACTTATAGCATTCTAACGGAAGCTTTTAACAGAAATACTGAACTCCAACCATGAATGTCCACTAATATAAACACCCACATTTATATAGGAATGCACATCAAATATAATATCATTTGGCCTTATAGTTGCTCTTTACAAGAGTGGCTTCCCAACATCGGCGTGCAGGCCGGCCATACATGAACAAAACATAACATTTTTCAGCTTAGCCTTCAAGGGCTAGCATCAGCAGCAGTAGGGACTTTAGCCTTTATATGTCCCGCTCGGCTCTCCAGCACCTGTACAAGGACAGCCCACCCAATGGTGGCAAACAAGGCAACGGTCAGCATTCAGCTGACCAATTTATAGCAACCCTACCCCTTACCTGGGGCAGTGGTATTCCTTCCCAGCAGGAATAGTAATTCTTATGCAGATATATATATATCACACATTGTGCTCTCACGCACAAACATTCCATCACAACTGTCAGCCACGTGGCCCGACAATCCGTGCACTCAGGGCACATTCTTGGTGTACCGGCGAACCAGGGTCTCACCACCGTATCAGGGCTGAAACCCAACGGTATAATTGAGCATTTTTCTCCATGGTGTTCAGCTAGAGACTTTAGTCTTATTGGCGCACAGGCCTAAGACTCTCGCTATGTGCTCCAACAGACCGCACTTTCAGGTCTTCAAGTCGGACGGACATAACACAGGTCGGATAAACCATCCCCCGTTGCTCAAGTCACCTTGCCATCACCGAATACTAACGTACTCACGACTAAGTAGAAGGCGCGGGTCAGTTTCACCTTACCTGTTTGGCATAAAGCTCACACGTAGCCATATCGTCCCCAAGGGACTGCCTTCACATTCATAGGTTAGCTAGGTGCCACGCCCAGCGTTAGCGATAGAACTCATTTTCCATCACTAGTCTAAACTTAGTATTCACAGCATACAATACACACACTTGTGGGTATTTTCCTTGGCTTCGACACCAGTACTTCCTGCTACTACCCTTCACAGGCATAACCCATCAAGCATCACAAGCATCATCGGGTCTTTTCCTGGACTACCACTCCAGTACTTCCTGCTACTGCCCTTCATAGGTCCAACCCATCGACTATATAAAATACACGTTTAACCACGGAGTCTTCTCCGGTATGTAAATGCAACATCACCAATCCAAACCAACCTGTCCAGATGGGTTTCACACAGCATGCCTATTCCGTACTCCATTTCCGGATCTATATGCAACACTAGTGGGGATTCCAAGAATCAACCCAAGGAAATCCCTTCACAATCCACCCTATGGTGGGGGAAATCCATGCACATGTCAAAAAGGAGGACTTTACATGTCCAAGAAGGAAGATAGTTACCCTTGACAATCTCTTTGGAGCCATGGATTTCTAGCCAGTTGGAAAGCACCGCAGCGGCCTTGTCTCCACAACGCTAGCCTCGGATCTCGAATCAGAACTCAGCAGCTCCACCGATGGCCGGCTCCCCTCTCCTCCTCCTCCTCCTCCTTCCTCTCTCTTCTCTCTAGTTTCTTAGTAAGAGAATGGCCAAGATCAAAATGAGAATTCCCTTCTCATTCTCGGCCTTAAAGCAGTAGGGAGGAGCCTGAGCCATCAGATCCTAGCTGAAGAAAATGGATGACCATAATTTTGCCACAAAAGTCAAATTTTTGGCTGACACGGCCTATGACATGCCCGTGTCACAGGCCGTATACCTTAAGCGTCACACAACTGACTCATCCAGAACAGTACACGGCCCTGTGATATGCCCGTGTCACAGGTTGTGTGACCAGACACGGCTTCAGAAATGCCTATGTCTAGCCCGTGTACCTTAGGTGGTACACAACCATCTCAACCCGAGCAAGACACGGCCATGTGCTACAACCATGTCACAGGCTGTGTTCCCAGAGACACGCCCGTGTCTTGCCCATGCTCACCAGGCCTCGCTGCCCAGGCCAAATCCAGAAAAGGACACGGCCATGTGACACGCCCGTGTTACAGGCCGTGTGCCCTTACACGGCAACAGACACGCCTCCTGCGTGCGCTTCGTCGAGCGAAGTTCATCGAACAGAGGGGGACACTCCCTCTGACACGCCCATGTCGCAGGGTATGTTCCCTCTCGAGATCTCGTCGAGTGCAATTTGTCGAGCACTCGACAGGCTGCTCACCCTTACAGAGCAGGACACGCCCTGGGACATGCCCGTGTCCCAGGCCATGTCACCCAACTAGAATCCAATCTTGTGATTTGGGGTGTTACAACCCTACCCTCCTTATAATAAATTTCATACTGAAATTTGTACATAGTAAGGAAATTAAAAATAAGATGTTATAACTTTACCAAAGTTTAATACACCTTGACACACACTGCATAACAGTTTACACAAAAAGCTCGAGAAATTCAACTAGCATAGTCTACTCTCGTTCCCATTTTAGCTCCTCACGACCATAATTGTCCCACCGAACTTTGACCATCAAGATTGTTTTGTTCCACAACTGTTTATCGGCGCGATCCTCGATCTGAATGGGCCTAACCTTCATCGTTAGCCCATACTCGACTGGCACACGATCATTCTCGATCACTTGAGGTGGATCTTTGACGGCTTTCCAAAGCACAGAGATGTGAAACACATCATGTAATTGACCCAAGTCTGCCGAAAGAGCGAGCTGATATGCAGCCTCCCCAATTCGCTCCACCACTTCAAACGAACCAAGATATCTCGGACTCAACGTTTTCAGACGTCAAATCCCGGACACGCCTTTGAAGGGTTTGATCTTCAAATATACCCAATCGATTACCGTGAACTCCACGTTCCAGTGCTTGGCATTGTAGTACTTCAGTTGTCGATCCTGGGCTATCAGTATCCTCTCTCGAAGAGCACATATCGTCGAGTTAACTTCATCGACTTCTTTATGCTTAAATAGTTTGGATTTGCCCGCTTCGGCCCAAGCTAATGGTGTACGACACTTGTGACCATCAGAGCTTCAAACTGTGCCATACCGATGCTCGCTTAGTGGTTGTTGTTGTAGGCAAACTCCACCATATAGAGATCATCTTCCCATCTCTTACCAAAATCCAGGGTGCACATTCGGAGCATACCCTCCATTGTGTTGTTGGTCCTCTCAGTTTGGCCATCCATTTGGGGATGAAAGGCTGTACTGAATGTCAACTTTGTGCCCAACAGTTGATGGATTAGCCTCCAATCATTCGATGTAAATCGCCCATCACGATCACTTACGATGTTACGAGGAACACCATGCAGTCGGACGATCTGCTCCACATAGAGCTTTGCTAAACTTTTCACGGAATCATCACGCTTGTTCGGAAGGAAGTGCGCCACTTTCATAAACCGGTCTACAATCACCCAGATTGAATAATTCCTGAGTTGAGATCTCGGCAACCCGTGCACGAAATCCATTGAAATATCATCGAAATTCCATTCCGGAATTGGCAATGACTTCAAGAAACCGCCAGGCTTCTGGCATTCCGCTTTCACCAAAGCACAAGTGTGACATTTAGCCACATAATGAGCGATATCTATCTTTAGTCCTGGCCACCAGAACAGCTTCTTCATGTCCCTGGAGATCTTTGTGCTCCCAGGGTGAATTGATTACTTTGTAAAGTGAGCTTTGTACATCAACTCTTCTCGCAGCTTACCCATATTCGGGACGCACAACCGGCCCTCTTTCCTCAAAAGGCCGTCATCCCAGGAGAATTGGCCATCCAGCCCATCCTTTGCATAGCGTTGGAGACTTTCATCCAGCTCTATTGCTCGTCGAATCCTGTCCGCCAGGTCATATTGTACCTCCGTCTAGTTCAAACATGCATCAGTTGTGGAATTCTTGTCAACACAAGAAATCTCTAACGCTTCTAACTCCTGGATCAGACGCTCATCATGCATCTGCAACTAATTTGCCTTTGACGAAGTCCTACGACTCAAGGCATCAGTGACCACATTACCCTTCCCGGGAGTATAATGAACCTCAAAGGTGTAGTCCCCAAGGAACTCCAGCAACCTTCGTTGTCTCATATTCAGATCCTTCTGCTCTAACAAGTACTTTAGGCTCTTATGGTCCGTAAAGATATCTACTTTTATGCCATAAAGATAATGCCGCCACAATTTTAGTGCAAAGATCACCGCTGCCAACTCTAAGTCGTAGACGAGATAATTTTGCTCATGCACTTTCAACTAGCGTGAGCCATATGAAATCACTTTCCCAAATTGCAGAAAAATGCAGCCTAAGCTGCTTCTCGAAGCATCATTATAAATCTCATAGTCGTCTGTACCATATGGTGATGTCAACACAGGCGTCGTGGTTTTACGACTCTTTAGCTCTTCAAAAGCTCGTTCGCACTCCGGCGTCCAGACGAACTTCTGATCCTTCCTCGTCAGTGTGGTCAGCGACAAAGCAATCCGCCAGAAGTTTTCTACAAAACATCTATAGTAGCCTGCTAGTCCAAGGAAACTCCTGACTTCGACCACCGAAGACAACACTGGCCACTCCTGTATGGCTCTTATCTTTGACGGATCCACTGCTATACCCTCTCCACTTAACACATGGCCAAGAAAAGCCACTGACGACAGCCAAAACTCACATTTCGAGAACTTGGCAAAGAGCTTATTCCTTCGCAAGGTATGCAGCACCAACCACAAGTGGTTTGTATGATCAGCTTCAAATTGAGGGTACACCAAAATATCATCAATGAACACTATCACGAACAAGTCCAAGTACTCTCGGAACGTTCGGTGCATCAGGTCCATGAATACCGATGGCGCATTGCATAGCCCAAACGACATTACCGTGAACTCATAATGCCCGTAGCTTGTTCCAAATGCGGTCTTGTGAATGTCACCTTCCCGAATCCTCAACTGGTAATATCTAGATTCCAAATCCAATTTGGAATGGACGGTTGATCCCACTAGTTGATCGAATAATTCATCTATCTGTGGAATCAGATATTTGTTTTTATCTGTCAGCTTTTTCAATTCACGGTAGTCAATACATAACCACAAACCACTGTCCTTCTTCTTCACAAACAAAAAGGGTGCGCTCCAAGGCTCCGACTTCCCAGTACCACTCTGAGTCACCTATAGGTGAACAAGACACACACATTAGAGACCTCACACAAGCAATAATAATAATATAGGAACGCACAGGTTCCTCAAACAAGTGTATTTGCATTCCTACATGGATATTCAAGAGTTCATTAGTGTTAACGCGGTTCGCACGTATACGTGCTCGCCACCCCATAAAAGAATTCGACCATGAATTCGAAAGGGAAAGACCGAGATAGTTGATACCAAAAACGTAATGACTCCATCCATTCATATAGCACATAATAGAAGGTTCGGTCAGTCCCCCACTTCATATACCACAAAACAGGCGGCAAAGTCACAGGTTGATATCAGAGTTGCACATCCTAACTCATAGCATTCTAGCGGAAGTTTTTAACAGAAATATTGAACTCCAACCATGAATGTCCACTAATATAAACACCCACATTTATATAGGAATGTACATCAAATACAATATCATTTGGCCTTATGGCCTTATATTTTCTCTTTACAAGAGTAGATTCCCAACATCGGTGCGCAGGCCGGCCACACATGAACAAAACATAACAATTTTCAGCTTAGCCTTCAAGGGATAGCAGCAACAGCAGCAGAGACTTCAGCCTTTATATGTCCCGCTCGGCTCTCCAGCACCTGTACAAGGACAGCCCACCTAATGATGGCAAACAAGGAAACGGTCAGCATTCAGCTGACCAATTTATAGCGACCCTACCCCTTACCCGGGGCAGTGGTATTCCTTCCCTGCAGGCATAGTAATTCTTATGTATATATATAGATATCCCACATTGTGCTCTCACGCACAAACATTCCATCAAAACCGTCAGCCACGTGGCCCGATAATCTCTGCACTTAGGGCACATTCTTGGTGTACCGGCAAACCAGGGTCCCACCACCGTATCAGGGCCGAAACCCAACGGTAAAATTGAGAATTTTGCTCCATGGAGTTTAGCCAAAGACTTTAGTCTTAGTGGCGCGCAAGCCTAAGAATCTCGCTATGCGCTCCAATAGACCGCACTTTCAGGTCTTCAAGTCAGACGGACATAACGTAGGTCAGATCAACCACCCCCCGTTGCTCAAGTCGCCTTGTAATCACCGAATACCAATGTACTCGCGGCTAAGTAGAAGGCGCGGTTTGGTTTCACCTTACCTGTTTGTCATAATGCTCACACGTAGCCATATCATCCCCGAGGGCCTGGCTTCACATTCATAGGTTAGCTAGGTGCCACACCCAGCGTTAGCGACAGAAATCATTTTCCATCCCTAGTCTAACCTTAGTATTCACGGCATACAGTACACACACTTGCGAGTATTTTCCTGGGATTCCACACCAGTACTTCTTGCTACTACTCTTCATAGGCACAACCCATCAAGCATCACAAGCATCACAGGGTCTTTTCCTGGACTTCCACTCCAGTACTTGCTACTACTGCTCTTCACAGGTCCAACCCATCGACTCCATAAACTACATGTTTAACAACGGAGTCTTCTCCGGTGTGTAAATGCAACATCACCAATCCAGACCAACCTGTCCAGATGGGATTCACACATCATGCCTATTCCGTACTCCATTTTGGATCTATATGCAACACTAGTTGGGATTCCAAGAATCAACCCAAGGAAATCCATTCACAATCCACCCTCTGGTGGGGGAAATCCATGCACATGCCAAAAAGGAGGACTTCACATGTCTAAGAAGGAATATCGTTACCCTTGACGATTACTTTGGAGCCATGGAATTCTAGTCAGCTGGAAAGCACTGCAGCGACCTTGCCTCCACAACGCTAGCCTCGGATCTCGAATCGGAACTCAGCAGCTCCACCGATGGTCGGCTCCCCTCTCCTCCTCCTCCTTCCTCTCTCTTCTCTCTAGTTTCTTAGAAAGAGAATGGCCAAGATCAAAATGAGAATTCCCTTCTCATTCTTGGCCTTAAAGCAGCAGAGAGGAGCCTGAGCCATCAAATCCTAGTTGAAGAAAATGGACGACCACAATTTTGCAACAAAAGTCTAATTTTTGGCTGACACGACAAGTGACACGCCTGTGTCACAAGCGGTGTCCCTTAAGCGACACATAATCGACTCATCCAGAATAGTACACGACCCTGTGACACGCTCGTGTCACAGGCCGTGTGACCGGACACGGCTTCAGACACACCCGTGTCTAGCCCGTGTACCTCAGTTGGTACACAACCATCTCAACCCGAGCAAGACACGGCCATGTGACACGCTTGTGTTACAGGCTGTGTTCCCAGAGACATACCCGTGTCTTGCCCGTGCTCACTCGGCCTCACTGCCTAGGCCAAATCCAGAAAAGGACACGGCCATGTGACACGCTCGTGCCACAGGCCGTGTGCCCTTACACAGGAACAGACACACCTCCATCATGCGCTTCGTCGAGCGAAGTTCATCGAATAGAGGGGGACACACCCTCTAACACGCCCGTGTCGCAGGGCGTGTTCCCTCTCGAGAACTCGTCGAGTGCAATTCGTCGAGCACTCGATCGGCTGCTCAGCCATACAGAGCAGGACACGCCCTGGGACACACCCGTGTCCCAGGCCGTGTCACCCAACTAGAACCCAATCTTGGGATTTGGGGTATTACAGACAGTATCACTATCGTTGGTGGTCTCACTATTGCTGGCATTAGCAAATGGAACTCAGAATTGATTTATTTCTTGGCTTAGAATTTAAAAGTTCTTAAAACCCTTATTCACTCCCCCCCTCTAAGGTTGATGCACGATCAAACAAGTGGTATCAGAGGGAGGTTATTCCAAATCGGCTTAATAACCAGAAATAGTGGCACTCCATGATCTCGCTTTAATAAGGGGCAAGGAATTAGTAGACAACCACTGTTCACGAGAAATAGTTACAATTACTGGAGAGCATGCATGTGATGCTTCTTAATGATATTAGATATTGAAATATGGAACATGGTAGAAACACACTATACAACTCCTGCTTATATTGTTGGAGAACTTAACATAGAAAACCTAAGGATAAGTGGGATGAGGGTAATAAAACAAGGTGTAAAAATAATGTTAAAGCAATGAATGCTTTGTTTTGTGTCCTAGATATGATCGAATTTAATAGAGTATATTCTTGTGAAACTACTTATGTTATATGGAATCTTTTAGACCTAACACATGAAGGTACTTCACATGTAAAAGATTCAAAGTTATTCCAACTCAAATCGGAGTATGAAAAGTTCTGTATGGAGGCATATGCAGACATGGATTCAATGTAAATGCGCTTCACGAAGATCGTCAATGCTTAAAAAATTCTTGGAAGAACCTTCTCAAATGGCAATATTGTGTGGAAGATCCTTCAGTCACTTCCTATAAAATTCAACCCAAAGATGACCGTGGTCTCAGAATCTCATGATATGTGACAGCTCCAGATTGAGAGTCTTATTAGGAACTTAAAAGCCCATGAGGTTGAACTTTAAATACAAAAATGAAGAATACAATGGGCTAAATAATAAAGCATTGACACTAAAGTTAAGGAGAGAAGATGATGGTGAAGAGGATGAAGAGAGTCTATTTGCTAAGAATTTTAAAAGATTTATGAAGAACCCAGAGAGAAGGAAGTCGTTCTGAAACTACTTCAGCAAGGATATAAGAAGAAAAGGAGCATCTTCTAAAAGGGAGAAATGGAGCGAGGATGAAGACGAGCGTGCTCCTCCAGAATGCTTCCACTACAGGAAGAATGACTATATCAGAATCTAGTGCCCTAAATATCTAAAAGAGCAAAACGAGAAGCGGCATAAAGGAAAAAAAATAAGAAAATTTTGAACGCTTCAACTTGAGACGACTCATCATCTGAAGAATTAAGTGATACTGCAATAAGCGATGAAGAAGATGAAAGTCTTTGTTTCAAGGATAGGTAAATCACCTAGAGGGGGTGAATAAGTTATTTGTCTCTTGTGACTTTCTTTTAATTTTCTTTCCTTTAGGTGTTATATGAGTTAGTATATTTGCCTTCCAGATTAAATAACCTGCAACAAAGAAACACATAGACAACACAACAAATTTATAGTGGTTTCCTAAATTATGGGTACTTCCACTTTCCCTCCGACCATTCTAACTCCTAGTTAGACAAGGCACTTCTCCAATCTCAACTCCTAAGAGCTTACACCTTAGATCCCTCAGAATCGTTTAGTATCCTCTAAGACTTACAACTAAGGCACAAGGTCCGACAACTCAGTGATCAACTGATCATCTACCTCAGGCCAAAGGCCCTAACACTCAAGCTAGAGGAAAGACCTACCTCAGATCCGTAATGCATCCTACCTCAAAGAGAATGACTCTCCTACAATCTCAGGCTCAAAATCCCTACAGCTGAGTGATCAAATGATCACCTACCTCAGATCTAAACTGGATCCTACAGCTCAGATTCACACTTGAATCTTACTACTCAAGTCAAAGCCCTACACTCAGATTATCAACAGAATCCTACCTCAAATCAGCCAGTGATCCTACACTCAGGCTAAACAACCCTACCACTCAGATCCACACTTGGATCCTACACTCAGTCTTTATAAATTCAGGCTTACAACTCAGATTTAAAAAGACCTTACAAGGTGAAGAGTGGGTTGTTGAGTTAGTTTATCTCCATAGATATTCTCTGAGCCTATCTACTTCTGTCCTGAGTTATCTCAGTCCAGACTTCTTCTACACAGTCCAGAAAATATCTTCAGGAAAGCTTGGCTTGAACTGTGTAGTAACTGCAGTTAGGGTTGGCCCATTGTTGCTTCTTCTTCCTTAGAGGTTTCCTCAGAACTTGTTGGTGCAGGAGTTGAGGCACCAACTATATTTCTTTAGCCTTCAGCTACTGCAGTAATACACCTTGCTGCTTCCTAGCAGATTTGTTGTTCTGCTTCTTCGTGAACTGACCCACAAGTTCAGTCCTAACTTTGGTTCCTGCTTTCAGATCGTAGTTTCTTCAAGCATTTCTTCTTCATAGCTTCCAGAGAATGTTCTTCAGAATTAGTCTTGCTGGAAATATGAAGTACCTACAATAAGGGTCGGCACTTGGCTGCCTCTTCTTTCTTAGAGAATTACTTTCAGTTTGATGGTGCAGATAGAAAGCACACCAGGTATCTTGTTTGAAGCTAACTAAAACTTTCTGGTGCAGATTAAGATGGCACCAACTATCTTGGATCATATTTAGATCAGTTACAACTAGGTTAGACCTGCTGCATCTTCTTCTTAAGAGAGATCTCTAATCTTGCTGCTGACGATGAAGAAATCAACAGCTAGCTTTTTAATCCTTTAAGTTTGTCGATTCGATCTTCAGTTCGAGCTCTACAATAATGGTGAGGACAAAGATGTTCCCCGCTTTGTGGAAAGACAAACCCTAAAAAGATTGTTTTCTCCTTCGTCGATCTTGTCTTTTCTATTTCGCCGATCAACGGCTCTTTGCGCTGTGGGTCCCAGCCTTAATTGTCGATTTACCACTTACCATATGCAGAAAACGACAAAAGCTGGCCGCCTACGCCATCAATGGCTTACTCCATCTTTTCTGTAACGAATTTGAATTGTGTTGAGTTTATGGACTTTTGTCGACTCATGCTAATGTCCGCCATCTGTGGACTTAGCATAATTTCTCTGACATTAGGTGTTGAGTGAATAAGCTTCACTCAATGCCAAAACACATAGACAATCTTTTTGTCATTAGGTGTTGAGTGAGTAAGCTTCACTCAACGCCAAAACACTTAGAAAGTTTTTGTCTTTAGGCGTTGAGAGCATTGAGTCCACTTAACGCCTTTTGTCATATGACGTTGAATGCGTTGAGTGTGTCTTCATCACTCAATGCTTTTTACCTTGGCTAGACTTTCTGTTTACTAGGCATTGCGTGAGCCTTCATCATTCTACACTTCTTATCGTATGGCATTGAGTCCACTCAACGCTTTTTGTCTTGGGCAAACTTCCTGCATCTTAGGCATTGAGTGAGCCTTCATCACTCAACTCCAAAAGTACTTAAGATAGTTTTCTATCACTAGGCATTGAGTGAGCCTTCATCACTCAATGTCATATCACTTAAGCAGATTTTCTCACTTGGAGTTGAGTGAGTAAGATTCACTCAATGCATTTGAACTTAGCCAAGTTTCCGTGTCTGAAAACACTGGCTCTGAGAATCAGTCAATGCTTTTTATCACATGGCATTGAGTGAGCTTGCCTCACTCAATGCTTGTGGACTTAGTTAAATATCTACATAGATTTTTTGTGGCGTTGACTCTCTGAGCCTGTCTCACAGCTTTTTGTGGTATGACTTTGAGTGAGTAGACTGCACTCAATGTTTGTGGCCTTAGCCACTTTTATGTGCAGTCAATTGTTAGGCATAGACTAACCTATCTATATTCAATGATTTTATTTACCTGCCATTGAGTGAATAGACTTCACTCAACGCCTGTGAACTTAGGTGATTTTTAGCCTATCCAGCATCTTCCCTTGCATATGGAATTGAGTGAGCTTGCTTCACTCAATACCTATAGACTTAGATTCTTTTCTTGACATCTGGCATTAAGTGAGATTGCTTCACTCAATGCCTGTGGACTTAGAGTAATTTTTCTGTCCAGCTTTCTTCCTTAAGGCATCTTGCGTTGAGTGAGCTTGCTGCACTCAACGCTTGTGGACTCAGGCAAATTTTTGCTTGTCCACCAGCTTACTTGCTGTCCACCTGCATGCATAAACTCAAACACACATCAAATACAACTATACTCTTAGTATTGATTGTGCCCGCCTCTTCAAATCTAGGGAACATTGTGGGCAATTGACCCAACAATCTCCACCTATTTGAAGTAGGCAGAACACCTAACAATGCTAAGAAATATTCATATAATATGCATATTAACTTCATGTAGTTGTAAGTTATATCTGCTATCATATGCCACTTGACTTATCAGCATATCAATATAATGTTCTCCATTTAACTGCATTGACTCAACATATCAAGTCACTGCATCCTCATATCACTTGAACAATTGCTCATGTAATATGCACTTAGCTTATTTTACTTAAAGCTTATCTTAAAGCCTAAATGGAGCACCACTAGAAGCACCCGACAATACTAAGAAGCACTTCCTCAAATATGCAACATGGCACAACATGTAGTCATTGCATACTCATAATACTTGAATGTTTCCAAGTAATATGCACTACTTAGTAATATATGAAAGTGAGGATTAGACCTGATTTACTCTAGAGGGGGGGGGGAGTGAATAGAGTAATAAAAAATCTTTTTACTGCTTAAAAAAAATATCAGAGTAATGGCTTGAGAGATATCAGATTAACAGTAAGCTAATAGTTATCCTAAGTTAAGCTATTCTAACACAGCACATATAACCTAATCTATCACAGGCACAACAAGAACAAAAAGAAAAGGGAAACCAGACAACATAAGATTTTTTATAGTGGTTCCCCAACCTGGGTACATCCACTCTTCTACCACCCTAGTAGGAATCCACTATAGGTTTTGATCAGGTGACTGCCACCAATGAGCTTTTGATCAGGTGCTCAAAAACCAACTCAAGTTTTTTGATCAGGAGACTTGCAACCAAGGAATAACTTTTGAAGGGAGTTAAAGAACCCATTGTATAGAGAGGGGGTGAGAGAGTTATGGTGTCTTCTCTATCTCAAAACAACTAAGAAGACTAGTGGATCTTGATGTTGTCAATGCTCCCCCTGAGATGAAGATTTGTTTAGGAAGAGTGGAAGCTTTGCATGGTGAGTAGGTCTTATTGAAAATATCTCCAAAAAGCTATAGAGAGATAGAAGTTGATAGTCTCTTTTTAACTTGCTGGAGGAAGAACCCTTGATGGAGACATACATAGCCTTTTCTTGAATAATTTCTGGTGTATGTCTTTCTTTGTGTTCTGCTATCCTTGTTGTCTATTGTGTTGTGTTCTCGACTAAAAGAGAAGAATATCTTTTATATATCTCTGTCTAATTTCTCCTTTGAATTTCAATTGTCTGCATTGAATGCTGACTGCCTGGAGAATGAAAATCCGGCTGGAGAGAATATTGCATTAATGGATTTCCCCAACTGTCCTATTAAAAAATGGCAAGTAATAATCCTGATGAATACCATAATCAATGCTGCCACTAACGGCTACTTCTAGAGAATATAAGCATTGATTATTCAGGAATTACTGTAATAGAATAAGGATAAAAAGAAGGGAAAATTCTAAGTCTGGAACTACACAACAATCATCGAGCTGAGAATAGATTTCGTCGACCTGAGTCCAGAGTTTGTCGAGCCGAGAAATCCTGTTCGTCGACCTGGGAATCCTTATTCGTCGACCTGAGAACTAAGTTCGTCGACCTGAGATAAACTAACTACTTTCTGTGATGAACTTCCCATTTCTGTGCTCTAAGTTCGTCGAGATAATAATGTAACTTCGTCGACCTGAGTTCAGAGAAAGGATTCTGGACTTAATGTGTTGAAGTTGATCACCCAGAATTCGTCGACCTGAGCTCGAATATCGTCGAGCTCAACTCAGAGAATTTGCTCTGAGTTCATCGAGCGGAGCACGACTTTCGTCGAGCTGAGTTCAACGAATGTCGAACTCACTTTCCTAAACTTGATTTTCTTCTAAGTCTAAGTCTTCTGCAGTCTTCTATTGGCTGGTCCTTGTGTGGTTATTTCTAAGGACTTAGCCTAAACTCTAGAACACAGACATGACCCTGGCTATATATGTTAGGTAAATTATCCTAGATAGTGAATCTAACCCAAATTAAACTTGGGATCCAACAAAATACATCTCCCCTTAGGCATGTGTTGCACATCATCTCCTCTTTGATATGCCACAACACATGCTGAGTATTGCAATTGCTCTACTCAGTATTGCTCCACATTGCTTTATGTATTGCATACATAAGCACTTTAGGAATGTATTGCTCACATCTCTGCCTTTCTGGCTTCTTCAACTATTTCCTTATGAGGGAGGTGAGGTGATTATGCACCAGAGAATTTATCTTTCTACCCTAGCCATAACTCTGTGTTGATACCACTTGATAAATTATCCTAGTGATCAAATTACTGGGCTAGGAGGCATACCTTTTGTGTTGATACATAGATGCAATACTTCACTATATCCACTTGAGCTAGTAGCTTTTCCTCTTCTCCTACAGCAGCATGACTTTTCAGCAGCAGTTGTGACTGCATCGCAGTAGCAAACCACTGGATATGTTCTTCCCCTCAAACTATGAATAGTCTTGAGAACCTACTGATTAAATGTGATGATCTATGATCCACTGCAGTTGCTTGCTACCCCTTAATAGGAAGCTGAACTTGTTTCAGCTATTTGCTGGATTTGCTCCCCCTCAATTTGAGCATCAACTATCTTCTCTTTAATGGACACTTGAGTCCATCTTAGTCTTGATACCACTTGATATTCCCTGCAATAAAGGCGATTTCTGCAACAAAAGCTATACCAAGTACAATATACTCAATTCAAATTTGAATGTGTTGAACATGACTTCATCTACTGGCTTAGTACAAATATCAGCCACTTGCTAGTCTGTGAGGATAAATTCAAGCCAAAAGTCTTCCTTCCTCACATGCACCCTAATAATAATACCTAATCTCATCATACATAGTCTTGCTATGAAAAACAGGATTCCTAACAATGGGGATTTAACTAGTTGACTTTCAATACAAAGAAATGTTACTTATCTCAATGTTGAAGACCTTGAGCTTATGTTGGATTCATAGCAACTATGCACAGCACCTCCCTGTAGATAAGTATTCTGATCCAGCAGTGTATATAGCTTCTTGATACTCCATAAATCACTGGTCCACTGTCACCCTTCTCCCTTGGAAATGACAAGCTTCATCCTTGCTTTTCCTATCATCCTTGTACCTTGTATACTCTCTTCTTAATCATTATTTTACTCCCCTTTATGACTTTACAACAGCAGTCATGGTTCATACAATTATGGTCAGGGAGGGTATGATATTCTTATCCTCTTGAGTAGGAGTTCAATTGAAGTCATCCTATACTTCTTTGTATCTCCCATAGTGATCATATCACCTGACTAGAGATTATATCTCTTGAGTTGATACCATTGACACAACTTTCCTATGCCACTTAATACCACTTGATCAATTCCTTCTTGGCTTCTGAATAGTCAGGGAGGAGCTAGTCTACATATGATACCACTTAAATGCTGCATGGGGGCATTTCTTTCACCACCTGAATCTGATACAACTTGATCAGAGCAGCATTTCTTTCTCCCTCAGAATTTGATACCACTTGATTAAGCTCTGATGCCACACTTTATGATATTATACTTGATCAATATTTGAAGCCATTTGATATGACTCTCAATCTCTTCTTTCTCTCCCCCTTCTGACTTTTGAAGAGTAGTCAGGGAAGAGATTGCTTGTTTTGATGTGCTTCTCCCTTCAACATTTGCACAGATCCTATAGTTGCATAGATCTTGTCCACACATTCCACTGATTCCCACTTGGACAATCTTTGAGTTTGTCTTTTCTGTATGTCACTTGAAAGTCCTTATTGTATACCAGTTGAAAGTCTTTAGTTTATACCGGTAGACATTCTTTCCAGCTAGGGATCCAGTGCCTCTTCCTTGCAGCTCTTAGAAGAGCTGCTTCCTATGCTTTGCACTATAATGAGTACATCCTTCTTGTTTTTCTCCTCAATATTCTGCTGAGGTGGTAGCAGTACAATGTTACACTAGTTAGATTCCTTAGAGCATTAATGACTGGCACCTGCTGATATGTTTATTCAGATAGATTCCACTATAAGGTCTTTACTCAAGACTTAAGCACTTTATTCTTCTTCAGGACTGAATACACCATCCTTTTCCTCTTGGGTAGTAAGAGGAGTATCCTTGATGGTCAATCTCCATTACCAACTTCCCAACAATAGATCTTAGGTCTATCACTCACTAGAGTTTGATCAATAATATGGCTTTCTTATTCCAGTCCAAGGTCTGGAACATCCTCTATCCAAGTACCTTAAGGGGAGATGGGCACTTGGACTAACCTGCAAAATAGAGTTTATCCTACCTTAGGACCCCAATAGGTATTGGGTCTTAGGTTCGATTAGTCTGAAATCTACCTTGCCTACCAGCATCATTTCTGACAGGTAGACTCACTCTTGCTCTGGGCACAGTATGATTATCCCAACAATCAAAGGCAAAATGTGCCACTATACCACAACACCAGCACTCATAGATATTGTACCTTCTCTTATGAGAAGGTCTGGCAGTATGCTTAACTGATGACTGAATAGAAGGAAAAGAAGTAGCAGCTTTCTTCAGATTCCTTTCAGTATGGATATGACTAAAGGTTAGTCTTCCAGCAGGCTTCCTTTGGTTACTCTGAATGTTATTTTCAGTTGTCTTCTTGGCAGACAACATGTTGTTTATATCATCAGAAATATCCAAGTCAGGCTTACTGGTAGACTGACCCTTGGTCTGAGTCTTTGCTGGATGGGCTTGAGTGAAAGCCACTGCCTTGTCCTTCAGAGTTTGGGCTGAGGAACCAAATATAAATTATCCAAACTGGGTCATTTGTACTTCTTCATGGGGAGCCTTACATGCATTCATTCCCCTACCCTTTCTTCTATCCTTGGAAGATACTCTTGTACTCTTACAAGAAGAATTATCATTCTTCCAGTGACCATGCATGCAGCCTTAGTCATACATGTAAGAAGGGAGGATTACCTTATGAAAGGTTAACTGTGGCACTACAGGAGCTTTGCCTTTCCCTTTGGAAAGGTCAACTCTTGTGCTTCCCATGACTGCCAAATCCTTCTTACCCTTTTGATATGAGAAGGAATCTATCAAAGGTAACATTGTACTTAGCTTAGAAAACTAGCCACTATCTTTTTCTCCTTAAGGAGCTCCACTTCAAGATCCAAGATGATCTTGTCCTTTTGGCTTATGGTCTCAAATTGGATGATTGAGATGGCCTTTAGCTAGCATAATTCCCCTGTCTTCTGATCCAGCAAGGATGCTGTCTCAGCTTGCTGGGAAGTAGCCAACTGAAGGGAGTAATATCCTCAGACTACCTCTTGACTAGCTTCTTGCATCTTCTCAAAGCATCTGGATTTTTACCATAATTATCAATCAATTGATTGATATCTACCTTGGATTCATATTCACCTTCATCACTGGATAAAGAAGCTTCTGAATCTGGACTGGTCTCATGTCCTGAGCAATAAGAAGAACAGGACAGAGATTGTACCTGATCTGGACAAGGCAAATCCTGATAGGATTCTCCTTCTATCATGGAAACTAGCCCATAACAGCTACAATCATCTTCCTCATCAACCTCCACCTCTGAATCACTTTCTGATTATGACAGAGGGGCCCTGATATTTATCCTTGCATCTGGAGTGTCTTATGCTTCATCTGTAATGGCAATAAGTAGTCCAATGAAGGCTTCTTCTACTTCTTCATACTCTGAATCACTGTCATAAAGACTGACTTCCTCTGTCCCTTCTATATAGATAGTAAAGAGAATCCCACATCTCTTTGGTTGTCTTGCAGAGGGCCAAGATCTAGAAGGTGGAGTCATCCATGACACTTGCCATGATGTGTTGTGCTCTCTTGTCCATAGCATCCAGGATGACTTAATCCTCAGTCATTTAACCATAGTACTTTGGGGTTTGGATACTTGCATCTGATGTAGAGACCTTCATGTGGACGAAGGATCCTTCTTGAATTTATGCCAAGACTCTATGATCAATGGCTTCCATGATCTGTCTGACCCTCTCTTTCCAACTCCCAAAGTTTTCCTTATTGTAGACTTGAAGATCCATTTCTTATGGTTCTCTTGTAAACTTACAAGGACTAACCTTTTAGCTATTCTTTGAGGTCTACTCAGACTATTAAGTCCTTTTTGAGTAACCTCCCTCTGATACCACTTGAAAGTCTTTGTTTCAAGGATAACTAAATCACTTAAAGTGGGGGGTGAATATGTTAGTTTTCTCTTGTGACTTTCTCATAATTTTATTTCCTTTAGGTGCTATGTGAGTTAGTATATTTGCTTTCAAGACTAAATAACTTGCAACAAAGAAACACACAGAAAAGCACACAAAGGCAACATAGCAAATTTATAGTGGTTCTCCAATCTCAGCTCCTAAGAGTTTACACCTCAGATTCTCAGGATCTCTCAGTCTCCTCTAAGACTTACAACTCAAGCAATAGGTCCAAAAACTCAGTGATTAACCGATCACATATCTCAGGCCAAAGGACCAACCATTCAGGCTGGGAGGAAAGCCCTACCTCAGATCCACAATGTATCCTACCTCATAGAGAATGACTCTCCTACACTCTCAGGTTCAAAATCCCTAAAGCTTAGTGATTAACTGATCACCTACCTCAGATCCAAAATGTATCCTACAGCTCAGATTCACACTTGAATCCTACTACTCAGGCTAAAGCCCTACTCTCAGATTCTCAACAATATCCTACCTCAGATCAACCAGTGATCCTACACTTAGGCTAAATAACCCTACCACTCAGATCCACACTTGGATCCTACACTCAGCCTTTATAAATTTAGGCTTATAACTCAGATCTAAAAAGATCTTACAAGGTGAAGAGTGGGTTGTTGAGTTGGTTTGGCTCCAGAGATATTTCTCTAGCCTATCTACTTCTATCATGAGTTATCTCAGTCCAGACTTCTTGTACACAGTCCAGAAAATGTCTTCAGGAAAGTTTGGCTTGAACTGTGTAGTAATTGCAGCTAGGGTTGGACCTTTACGGCTTCTTCTTCTTCAAAGGTTTCCTCAGAAATTGTTGGTGCAGGAGTAGAAGGCACATGCTATCTTTCTTCAACCTTCACCTATTGCAGCAATAGAACTTGCTACTTCCTAGCAGATCTGATGTTCTACTTCTTCCTGAACTGATCCACAAGTTCAGTAATAACTTTGGCTCCTGCTTTCAGATCAAAATTTTTTCAAGCTTTTCTTCTTCACAACTTCCAGAGAATGTCCTTCAGAATTAGGCTTGCTGGAACTGTGAAGTACCTGCAGTAAGTGTAAGCCCTTGACTACCTCTTCTTTCTCAGAGAATTACTTTGAGTTTACTAGTGTAGATAGACAGCACACCAGGTATCGTGCTTGAAGCTATCTGAAACTTGCTGGTGCAGATGAAGATGGCACCATCTATCTTGGATCGCCTTTAGATCTGTTACATCTAGGTTAGACCTGCCGCATCTTCTTCTTAAGAGAGATCTTTGATCTTGTTGTTGATGATGAAGAAATCAACAGCTAGGTTTTTAATCCTTCAGGTTTGCTGATTTGATCTTCAACTTCGAGCTATGCAACAACGGCGAGGATGAAGATGTTCCCCGCTTTGCTGAAAGACAAACCCTAAAAAGATTGATTTCGCCTTCGTTGATCTCGTCTTCTTTATTTTGCCGATCAACGGCTCTTTGCGTTGTGGGGTCCAGCCTTAATTATCGATTTAACACCTACCATATGCATAATACGACAAAAGCTGGCTATCGGCACCATCAATGGCTTACTCCATCTTTTTCGCAAAGAAGTTGAATTGCGTTGACTTTGTGGACTTTTGCTGACTCATGCTGACGTCAGCCATCTGTGGACTTAAAATAATTTCTCTGCCATTAGGCATTGAGTGAGTAAGCTTCGGTCAATGCCAAAACACTTAGACAATCTTTCTGTCATTAGACATTGAGTGAGTAAGCTTCACTCAATGCCAAAACACTTAGAAAGTTTCCCTGTCTCTAGGCGTTGAGAGCGTTGAGTCCACTAATGCTTTTTATCATATGGCGTTAAGAGCATTGAGTGTGTCTTCATCACTCAAAATTTTTTGCCATGGCCAAACTTTCTGTTTACTAGGCGTTGAGTGAGCCTTCATCACTCTATGCTTTTTATCATATGGCGTTGAGAGCATTAAGTCCACTCAATGCTTTTTGCCTTGGCCAAACTTTCTGCATCTTAGGAATTGAGTGAGCCTTCATCACTCAACGACAAAGTACTTAAGATAGTTTTCTATCACTGGGCATTGTGTGAGCCTTCATCACTCAACTCCATATCACTTAGGCAAATTTTCTCACTTGACATTGAGTGAGTAAGCTTCACTCAATGCATTTGGACTTAGCCAATTTTCTGTGTCTGAAAACACTGGCTCTGAAAACCAGTCAACGTTTTTTATCACATGGCGTTGAGTGAGCTTGCCTCACTCAACACATGTGGATTTAGTCAAATATTTACACAGATTTTCTGTGGCATTGACTGTCTAAGCCTGTCTCACAGCTTTTTGTTGTATGGTGTTGAGTGAGTAGATTACACTCAACGCCTGTGGCCTTAGACACTTTTCTGTCCAGCCAATGGTTAGGCATAGACTAACCAAGTTATATTTAATGATTTTACTTACCCGGCGTTCAGTGAATAGACTTCACTCAACGCCTGTGGACTTTGGTGATTTCAAGCCTATCCAGCATCTTCCCTTGCATCTGGAGTTGAGTGAGCTTGCTTGACTCAACGCCTGTGGACTTAGCTACTTTTCTTGACATCTGACATTGAGTGAGCTTGCTTCACTCAATGCCTATGGACTTAGAGTAATTTTTTTCCAGCTTTCTTCCTTAAGGCATCTGACATTGAGTGAGCTTGTTTCACTCAACACCTGTGAACTTAGGCAAATTTCTTCCTGTCCACCATCTTGCTTGGTGTTCACCTGCATGCATAAACTCAAACACACATCAAATACAACTATGCTCGTAGTATTGATTGTGTCTGCCTCTTCAAATCTAGGGAACTTTGTGGGAAATGGACCCAATAGAAGATGTCAATATGTCCCTTATGGGTAATCACCATGAGACATCAGATGACAAATGCAGTGTCCAAAGCAACATTGAGGTACTACCCTCTTCTTATGATGATCTATGTATTAAGTATGTAAAAATTTGGATATTCTTTGATAAAAGCGTTAAAGAAATTGATCTCTTAAAATCCGAATCAAAATTCTTCGTAAACAAAATAAAAAAATTAACTAAATAAGTAAAAACACTTGGGAAAGAGAAAATTTCCTACCAAGAGTGCGACCACTCTTCGAGAAGAATAAATAAACTCAAAGATGCCCTCTCTAAGCCCCACTCCGAAGGAAAATCTCTCAAACTTCAAAAGGGAGAATTAGAAAAGGGATTAAAAACTTTTCTCTCTCAAATTGATCTTGGGAAGGAAAACTTTGCAAACCGGTGTGGAATCCTCATTGGTGAAAACACCGCTTTAAAAACCTAAGTTAATTAGTTGTCCATGGCTATAGAAAATTCAAAATAGGTTAGAAAATGGTGGATATGATTTTGTCAAATCAGCGCCATGAAAACACAAAATTTGGAGTAGGTTATGGTCTCTATCACTATCGCTCGGCGGTAACACCAACCATTAGTGGTAGTTACAGCAACAATAGCCATCCTCAAAAGATTATTCTCACAATTCTAATTACTCCCAGTCATCCAGCAAGAATACAAAATTGGAAAGGGTCTCAACCCCCTTTATTTCGTGTACTAAATGTTTTCGCTTTGGTCACACATCCGGATCTTGCAGTATAATGGGTCATTGCACTCTAAAGCAAATCTGGGTGCTTAAGGTTTCCACCTACACTATGGGAGGATCCACTTGGGTATCCAGATCTTTACTCTCATCTTTGTGTTTGGTATGTTGGTAGGCTAAGAACAAAAGAGACACGTGGTACTTGGATTTTGGATGCTCCAAACACATGGCATGCGATAAAAAAGTTCCTTAGCCTAACAAAAAAGGAAAGGAGGGATGGTCACATTCAGCAATAAGGGAAAGGGAAGGATCTTGGGTATTGTTACAAAGGGTAACGACTCTTCACTCGTACTAATGTTTTGTGTATAAAAGGCTTGAAACACAATTTAATTTCCATTAGACAACTACATGATAAAGGTCCAAACAACTTATTTGAGTCGTCTACCAATCTGTGTTAAATTATAAATCCAAAATCTAATGAAATTATATTCACTGCACCATGGACACATAATGTAGATATGATTTCTTTTCATGATCTTTTGCCTGCTACCTTAAAATGCTTAATTTCAGAAAATGATGAACTTGATTTATGTCATAAGCGTCTTGGACACTCTAGCGCCAAATTGATCTTAAAATTATCTAAAGATAAAGTAATTAGAGGTTTGCCTACACTACATGGAAATATATCTTCACTTTGCTCTCCATGTCAAAAAGGGAAATTCTCAAATACATCTTTCAAAAAAAAATGATATTTCTACTTCTAGACCACTTCAACTAATTTACATGGATTTATTTTGACATATAAGCACTTCTAGTCTAAGTAGTAGAAAGTATACATATGTTTTGATATATGATTATTCTAAATTTTGTTGGACACTATTTCTCACCTCCAAATCCGATGCGTTTACTGGATTTTCAAAATTATGCAATATAATATAAAATGAACTTGATTTAAAAATTAAATGTACCCAATCAGATCATGGAGGAGAATTTGAAAATGAAAATTTTACGAACTTATAAAACAATTTAGGCATTAAATAAGAGTTTTCGGCTCCACGCACCACAACAAAATGGTGTGGTGGAGAGGAAAAATAGAACCCTCCAAGAATTAGAACGAACTGTCATAACCAATAAAGGTATATCAGAGTAAGGGAAAAATACGCGTCATGATACCACATCAGCAGGGGATAACTGCGGACGCTCAGGCAATGCACCTGCTTAACCATGAAGAAGGATTCCTTAAGCTATTTAGAGGTAAAATTAGTTTAAGCGTGGTATTTAGCCGTATCTCTCGGATTTGTGGCTCATTAAGTCCACGAGAAAAGTAGTTATACACGGCGGAAATTACTTCTTTTACAAAATTTGACATCCTACAAGAGGTAGAGATTACCAGAGGACAACTCAAGGTATACAAGTCCTAGGTTTATAATAATAGTAAAATTAGATTTTTACAGTCGTTAAACATAATGAGTTATCATTTTAAAACATGCAATGCATGAGGTAATAACAGTAATTTTATACTTGAAAATAACTACCATAGAATCCTAACATAAAACATCCCACAGAGCAAGTAATCTGAACACATAGAAAGAAAGCTAAGTAGGTAGAAAGTATCCAAAAAGAACAACAGTCTTGTAGGCGTCAACAAACTGACATGAACCCACATAAATCCAAGTATGTCTGAACTAGTAAAAACAAAATAATCAACCATCTACCTCGCTACACCGAGGCAACAACTACGACCAACACTGCCGCCAAAGAACTTCAAAACCAGCACCGAACTCTGCTACAGCTCTGAACCTGAGGCATTCCAAAGACAGAACACCTCAGCAAGAAGGTACAAGTGATGGCAAAAGTAAACCACAAGTAAACAAAGTCAAGTGGTACTAACCCACGGCCAAAGGAAAAATACCAAATAAAGTACAGCAACAAGGTAAAAAAGTGAAAGGGAATACTTACGTGAAGCATCACGTACAAAAAGAATACCCCAAACGCACAAGACTATAAGTGGAAAAGTCAAGATTTAAACCATCAGGAAGAGAAACAAACCCATATTAGCCACCCGTGGCCAACTCCACCAAAAATAACATGGGCGAGGTGGTCAACTCATCTGGACACAACCCCATACACAATTTATCCGTCTAAATGCGGGGGAGACTGGATACTCCACCATTCACCGCAAATGCTCAAAATATCGGTAGAGCCCCACAAAGTACTAATAGGGAGAACAAACGTTACGACGGTGGGTTCACCCACTAATAACACTCGCAATGAAGAAAAACTCGAAAGGAAAATCTCGTAACGATCCGGATTTAGAGCTCTAAGGCACACCACAACCCTATTAGGGCCTAGTGGCTTGTCTCTCCCCACGACATCACCACGAAGTGTAAGACCCCCCTCCCGGATCCGAAAACACGGGCTAACCTGTACAACAAGATGACTATTCTGCCGACTATAGTCAATATCAATATATATATACCAACTCAACCAAAATATAATAAGAAGAAGTCAAATCCACACAAAGCATAATAGTTCAAGTACATCAAAATATAGAAGCTACAACAAGCTTCTAAAAATTATCAGAGTACAAATAACATATGCCCAAAAGGGCAACATCAAATCGCTCAACAAAACTCACATCGTTAACCGACGGTAGCGACGACACCGTCCCTTCAGGCCCTGTCATACTGGCCTGGCTATCCTGATGCAAAGTCTGCGGCTCCTCTACCTACGGGGTGACATCCTAAAAGGAAGACATAGAAACCGTTAGTCAAAAGACTAAGTGGCTATCACATCCGCTCCCCCAGTGACTCCTCGGCACCGGGAGGATAAAAGAACAAGGTTACAATGTATACTAAATAATATAAGAAGGTACAAGCAGGTGGTAATAGTACAACATGATTAACAACATTATAATCTAGCAGTTCTACATGAGCAATAACAAGCCATCAGGTATAAGTATCTACAGCAGGAAAATAACTTAACTTATAAGGATGCCCATACAAGCTTATAAGTTAAGGATCAGTTTAATATAAAGTAACTCATCGTATAGGAGTGCCCATACAAACTTATACGATGAGGATCTTATTTGTGCAATGTAATGAAATGGTATGTATGCTATACAATGACTCACCCAAGATCACACACATGCAACCGCTATGTCGACACAGACTAGTAGTTCCCACTTTCCGAGCAGGTAGCTAACCTCTCAGGCATCAACCACCGTGGACAGACGACGATAGTAGAGCGGATTTATCTACTACTAAGCAGGCATCCACACTGCTTCACTTAGGCCTCCATATGCCTCAATGCTAAGAACACAACAGCGGAGCCCCCTTCGCGTACTATGGCCCAGCGGGAGTCTCGGGTTGATGTGCACCGAGAACCAAGCCCCGAACTGGCCTTGTGTGACCCGGAAGGAGCCTCGGAAGAAAGCAAGAGGACCAAGCCCAACCGTTCACTTGGCACGGAAGGAGCCCCGGGACATGAAAACCGAGGACCAAGCCCAACCACCCAAAGTCTAACTGTCAACTACCGTCGGTGTGACGAATGGAGAGCCCGTAGACCTGCCACACTATCCTTAACCCAGGATTATGACACCACGTGTCGACTCACATCGCATGCAATTCCACATCACCGTGGCACGGAAGGAGCCTCGGAGAAAACACGAGGACCAAGCCCAACCGTCCACTCGGCACGGAAGGAGCCCCGGGAGATGAGCACCGAGGACCAAGCCCTACCGTCCATTTATAACTCATCTCAGCACTAACCAACTCAGTGCGGTCAACACTCACACTTACACCCTTTCATAATGCTACCCGTAGGGAGACGCCACTCTAAGCATTGCACTACTAAATTCATTTAGTTAAACAATCATTCACATGGCCATAGATTATCATCCTACATTTCATTCCAAACGATTTCAACGCATTTCTATTAGTTTATCAATTTCTATCGAATCATTTCATTTAAGTACGCTTCGCTTCACAAATCAATTACATGGGGTCCAATTATTAAACGTCATCATTCATAAATCTATGATAGTTAACATAAAAGAGTTCACCAAACTTCAAGTTAATTTGCTACATTGTCTCCACCGAGTCTAAATCCGACTCTACTCCAACCAAGAATTTTAAGTATAGAAATAATCTGGACATAAACTTCGACCGGAGATTCCCGAAGCTACATGAATTTGGTGAAGGCGTGTAACCGCTCGATGGAAAGGTCTTTCCATGGGTTAAAAATTGCATGTTCAGGCCACAACCCAGATCTGAAAGTATCATATTTGAAATCAGCTTCAAAGTCTGCTGCATACAGAACACAGTTTCTGCATGCTTGGTTTCCTGGCTGTCAAATTCGTTCAGACATTTCTGTGGCTACAGACTTCACCCGAAGTCGTGCAACCACTCGTTGGAAAGGTATTTTCAAGGGCTTCAACCTTTGTGTTTAGTCAAAAGCCCAGATCTGAACATATCACACCTGAAAATGGCAAAGAAGGTCATTGCATGTAGAACATAGATTCTGCACGCATCTTAAGGCAGAATAAACAGCATCGGTTCATCTTCCTCCTCAAGTCGCTCTTCCAAAATCACCTCCAGAAATTCCACCTCCCTTATTCACCCTCATGAGGCCATTACTCTTCACGAAACCATCCCACATCTTCACATAGAATGTTGGAGAGGTTGAAGACAACACTATCCTTAGAGCACAAGCCCTAGAACAGCCTCTTCCTAGAGAAATCATCATCTCGCAAGTCTAGACTCTTTTGAGTCGACATCTCTCCTAGATATAACTACAGATCTAGCACCTAGGAAGAGGGGAGGAAGCTCACCTCATTTTCGGCGTTTCCACCATTTCCGGCAAAGGATCTTGTGACTCTTCGCGGCAACACCTTCTTCTCCTCGGCAGGGGCGGTTCTTCTCCTCGTGGACTTGCTCCAGCAGCTTCTCCCTCTCTATAGCAGTTTCTCCACGAAGAAGGGTTAGAATGAGGAGTGAAAATGGCTAGGGTTTTCACATACCTTATAAGTGAAAAGTGATACGGGTAGGGACACGCCCGTGTCCTTAGCCGTGTCCTGCTCGGGCGAAGCGTTACAGGCAGTTACCTGACGTTTCGATACACAAACACGGGTAGGGACACGCCAGTGTCCCTACCCGTGTCCACATGATACGGCCGTGTTCTCTGGCCATGTCCTCCTCTGGACATGCCTCGTCGAGCTAAACTTGACACACACGGGTAGGGACATGCCCGTGTCTCTACCCATGTCCATCTCGGGATACACTTCGTCGATCTCAACTCGATGCACATGGGTAGGGGCACTCCTATGTATCTACCCATGTCATCTTCACACGGGTAGTGACACGCCCGTGTTACTACCTGTGTCCTTCTCTGGACATCCTCGAGTCGTCGACTCGAGAGCTGGCCTCTCCCATACGGGTAGGAACACTCCCGTGTCTCTACCAGTATCCTATTCTGTACTGATTTCTCCTCCCATTTACAAGTGCAGCCCTGTTGCCAGCACTTCCCTGAACCCAAGTCAGCTCTCCTGACTCAAAAATGCGCATGGGGGGCCTAGTGCAAATCAAGACGTTACAAATCCTATAAACAAAATAAAAGATTTTGTCCCCGAAATTAGGCTAAGGCTATGGGGAGAAAAAGTATAATAGAAAATAAAATATGCTTTTAAGAATTACCTTGAGCAAACAACTCCGGGTAGAATTTTTGCATCAAGTCCACCGGCTCCCATGTATACTCCTCCTTCCCATGATTAGACCACAGTACCTTCACCAAAGGAACACTTTTGCGGCGCAAAATCCTTGTCTCGTTGTCTACGATCCACACCAGCTCTAGTCATATAGACCTATCAGTCTCCACTGCACCATCAGTGGTGGGGATATATTGATCGGGCTGCAACAGCGCCTTTCGAAGCGAAGACACATGGAACATGTCGTGGAGATTCTCTAGCTCTGGCGGTAACTCCAACTGATTGGCCAACGGACCAATCCTTTCCATTATAGTGTAAGACCCAACATACCTTGGGCTGAACTTTTTCACACCACGCACCTGTGACACTCCATGCATCGGCCGGATTTTTAGAAACGCTTTATTGCCCACTTGAAACTCCACCATCCGGTGCTTTGCATTAAAATACTTCGCCTGCCGACTTTGAGCCTCCAACATGCAATCCCGTATTAGTCTAACCACCGCATCAGTATCATCAATAAACTCAATTCCCAAAGCCTTCGGGTCTTCATCTTGCACCCAAGACAAGGGGGTACTACACCTTCTTCCGTAAAGGGCTTCATGGGGCGTCATGCCGATGCTCTCCTGATGGCTGTTGTTGTAAGAGAATTCTACCAGTGGTAAGAGACTTTCCCACGGCTCTCCTCTATCCAAAACACACATCCTCAACAGGTCCTCCTGTGTTATGATGGTCCTCTCAGTCTGTCCGTCCATCTGAGGATGAAACATGGTGCTAAAGGTAAGGCGTGAACCCAAATAAGGCTGTACCACCTTCCATTCCTTAGAGGTGAAACGACAATCCCAGTCAGAAATGATTGTCTTTGGCACGCCATGGTACCGAACAAACTGCTCCACAAAGAGGCGTACCAAAATATCCATGTGAGCCTCTTTCTTCATAGGGATGAACCGGGCTACCTTTGTCAGGCGATCAACAATCACCCACAATGAATCATTCCCTGAGCGTGAGCGAGGTAACCCGTGAACGAAGTCCATGGAGATATCCTCAAACTTCCACTCGGGGATGGGCAACGACTGTAATAAACCACCGGGGCTCTTGCATTCTGCCTTCACCCTTTGACAGGCCTCGCAATGTGTAACAAAGTATCTGACATATTTCTTCATTCTCGGCCAACATATGGTCTTCCGCAAGCAGCGTACATCTTGGCAATACCCGGGTGCACTGAATACTTGAGAGCAATGTGCCTCTCTCAAGATATCCTCCCGGATTTTACCGCCCTTGTGAATGTAGAGCCGGCCGCGGAAATAAACGAGGCCGTCTTTTAATGTATACTCGTTAGTAGTCCCATCTTCGATTGACTTGATTGTCGGGGCCAGAGCTGCATCCCTTCCTTGCTCCGCCCGGATTCGGTCCCAGATATCGCAAACTATGCTCATGGTTGCCAACTACTCCATATACTCCTTCGAAGGAACCTTATATACCAAAGTAATCTCCATCTCCTCGAGCACCCGAGCTAACTCCATGCGCATCAACCGAGACTCTAAGCTCGAGTCCGGTACTTTTCTGCTAAATGCATCAGCCATTGAGTTCGCATTTCTGGGGTGGTAGTTCAAGGTGAACTCATAATCACACAGAAACTCTAACCACCGTCGTTGTCTCAAGTTCAATTCCTTCTGTATATGAACGTACTTTAAGTTTTTGTGGTCTGAAAAGATCTCGCAGTGGATGCCATATAGATAGTGCCTCCAAACCTTCAAGGCGAATACCACTGCTCCCAATTCCAAATCATGAACCGGGTAATTGATTTCATGCTTCTTTAACTGTCTTGAGGCGTAGGCAATTACATGGCCGTGCTGCATCAGTACCACTCCCATCCTTTGATAAGATGCATCAGTGTAAACTTGAAATCCTTCCTTTCCAGACGGAAGTGCTTGTATGGGGGCAGAGGTAAGTCTATCCTTCATCTCTTGGAATGCAGCTTCACATTAGGGTGTCCACTCATATGGCACACCTTTCTTTGTCAAGGAAGTAAGAGGAAGTGCAATCTTTGAGATTCCTTTTACAAACTTGCGGTAGTACCCGACAAGTCCAAGGAAACTCCGCACATCGGCCGCTGACTTCAAGGGTGACCACTCCTTCACGGCACGCACATTGGCCGGATCCACCGCTAGTCCAGCTCCACTGATCACATGACCCAAGAAAGCAACCTCTTTAAGCCAGAATTCGCACTTACTGAACTTGGCGAACAAGACGTGCTCTTTTAGCTTCATCAATACCAAGGTCAGGTGCTCGATATGCTCCTCCTCCATCTTTGAGTAGACTAGGATTTCGTCGATGAAGACGATGACGAAGATGTCCAAATAAGGCTCAAACACCTTGTTCATCAGGCTCATGAAGGCCGAAGGGGCATTTGTGAGCCCAAAAGACATTACTGTGAACTCGTACAGTCCGTATCTTGAGCTAAATGCCATTTTCTGGATGTCATCCACTCGTATCCTCAACTGATAATACCCCGAGCACAAATCTAACTTTGAAAACCAATGCGCTCCTACCAGTTGATCGAACAGCTCATCGATCCGGGGTAGCGGATAGGTGTTCCGCACCGTCAGCCGATTGAGCTCCCAATAGTCTATGTATAGTCGCAGGGTTCCATCTTTCCTATTGACGAACAATACAGGGGCTCCCCAGTATGACGAGCTAGGGCGAACAAACCCAGACTCCACCAATTCTTGTAGTTGAACTCTAAACTCCGCGAGTTCTTTTGGGGCCATTCGGTAAGGGGCCCTCGATACAGGCTTGGCCCCTGGTAGTAGATTAATTTGAAAATCAACTTCTCTATGCGGGGGTAATCCTGGCAGTTTCTTAGGAAATACCTCGGGGAAGTCCCGCACTACCCATATGTCTTTCATCTCCAAAGCTATCTCCTTCAACTCAAAACAAATCTTGAAGACTTCATCCCCCCTCATATGAGCTTTTACAGTCTGAATCGAAGATAATAACATACGAGGTCCAAATCCGATACCTTGAAAAATGACATCGGTGTCTCCATGTCTCAAGTAGATTCGTTTCTCCGCACAATTAATCCTTGCGAAGTGCCAGTCCAACCACGCCATGCCCAGAATGAGGTCAAATTACGGCATTCTCAAGACCGTGACAAGCGTATCAAAGCCCTTTCCCCAATAAGTATCTCAAATTTGCACTTGGCGGTTGCGATCATCTTAGAGCTGCTGGGAGGCGTACTCGTCCGGCTATGCCAGTAAAATATTGTACACCCTCCATGTCTTTAATGAAGTCCTCAGACACAAAGGAGTGTGAGGCACCGATATCGAACAGCGTATAGGCTGTCTTCCCGCCGACTACCACGGTGCCTAAGCACCAATAACCAAAACTCAATGCTAGATATCTAGTATGTCTTAAGCAACTTAAGTTAAACAAAGAAAATGTGAAAGCTAACTCCCACATACCTGCAATCACATCGTGGGGATTCCGTTCTTGCGCCATGTCCAGTGTGTACACTTGATCCCGGGCAGGTCCGGGGTTTCCTCCTCGTGGTCCTCGTCCTCGACCACGCATGTGTCCCCATCCCCGTGGAGCTGCCAGAGGGATAGAAAGAGGAACATTCCCAAACAACTGCGGGCAGTAATGTCGAATGTGGCCCGGTTGGTTGCATTCGTAGCACACCCGCCCATAACGCCCCTCTGGTTGCTGAAATTGTTGAGGTTGTGGAGATGGAGGCAACGCAGGCGGCTATTGAACCGGATGCTCCACTCTATAATTTCGGTGGAAACATCTGCCACCCCTTTGATGTCCTCTTCCTCCTCTATGGTCATGTCTCCTTCTGTTACTTGGGCTAGCTTCCATCACGCCCTCCGCAGTCCTCTTAGCACTTCCCAAGTGGTCCGCCTCCAATCTCTTCGCCATGTCGATTATCTCCGCTAAGCTAGAGTCCGCTATAAACAAAAGGGTCTGCCTTAGGGGATCCTGCAACCCATTGTAGAAGCGCTTGGCATATCCCCTGTCATCCAAATCATATGAGTCCGCAAATCTTGCGAGATGTTGGAACTTTTGCTAATATTCCGTAACTGATTTTAATCCTTGCTTTAGCAGTAGAAACCTCTCTTCGAGTTCATCTCGAGCAGCCGAGGGAATGAAGTGCTCTAAGAACACTCCTGAGAACTCGCTCCAGCTTATCTCCGTGTAAACTCGTCCTTGAAATATGGATCCCATGAGGGACTTCCACCACCTCTTAGCATGTAGTTCCAAGATGGACACTGCCAAAGTTACAGCCATGTTGGCTGGGCAACGGATCCCAGCCAATAACTACTGCACCGTGTCAAGCCATTCCTCAGTGCGTACGGCCGACTCGGTCCCGAGATAGGCAGGAGGAGAGAGAGCCCGAAAGGTGCTCAGCGAGTTAGAGCCCAGAGCCTGTTGTTGCACTGGAGGCTGCTATGCCCTAAAGGCATCCAGGATGGCGGTGAGCGTCTGTCCCGAATCGGATTGTTGGAAATGAGTGGGTATGGAAGGGGCAGGAGTGCCCCCCCCCCATCAGCTCATCATGCACTGTAATCTACACGTAGAATACAAACATATGGTCAGGTTGGCTAATCTTAAGGTCAAAGTTGGACATACATAGTGTGAATTAAATATGGTCACACCACTTCTTCCGCTAAGTCAGTTTGTCCCCAAACTGACTAATCGAACGTGGGTGGTACCACTGTTGAATGACTTCTTTAGTTGAGGATCGTGGCAAGCTGATACCATTTGTATGACCTCCCTCCCGGATCCCAAAATATGGCACGAAGGAGGTCTTATGCCCAGAACAGTCGCCTTGCAGTAGCATTAGCACACAAGCTAACCTGTACCACAAGACGTCTATTCTGCCAGCTACAGTCAATATCAATATATATATGCCAACCCAACCAAAATATAATAAGAAGAAGTCAAATCTACACAAAGCATAATAGTCTAAGTACATCAAAATACAGAAGCTACAACAAGCTTCTAAAAAGTATCATAGTACAACTAACATATGCCTAAAAGGGCTACATAAAATCGCTCAACAAATCTCACATCGGTACCGACGGTACCGATGACACCGTCCCTTCAGGCCCTGTTGTCCTGGCCTGGCTGTCCTACTGCAAAGTCTGCGGCTCCTCTACCTACGGGGTGACCTCTTAAAAGGAAGACGTAGCAATCGTTAGTCAAAAGACTAAGTGGCTATCACATCCGCTCCCCTGGTGACTCCTCGACACCGCGCAGAGAAAAGAACAATGGTTCAATGTATAATAAATAATATAAGCAGGTACAAGCAAATTGTAATAGTACAACATGATTAACAGCATTATGATCTAGCAGTTCTACATGAGCAATAACATACCATCAGGTATAAGTATCTACAACAAGAAAGTAACTTAACTTATAAGGATGTCCATACAAGCTTATAAGTAAGGATCAGTTTAATATAAAGTAACTCATCGTATAGGAGTGCCCATACAAACTTATACGATGAGGATCTTGTTTGTGCAATGTAATGAAATGATATGTATGCTATGCAATGACTCACCCATGATCACACACATGCAACTGCTATGTCGACACATACTAGTAGTTCCCACTTTTCGAGCAGGTAGCTAACCTCTCAGGCATTAACTGTCATGGCCAGGCAGCGACAGTAGAGCGGGCTTCTCTACTACTAAGCGGGCATCCACACTGCTTCACTTAGGCCTTCATACACCTCAATGCTAAGAACACAACAGCAGAGCCCCCCTCACGTACTATGGCCCAGCGGGAGTCTCGAGTAGATGGGCACCGAGAACCAAGCCCCAAACTGGCCTTGTGTGACCCGAAAGGAGCCTCGGAAGAAAGAACGAGGACCAAGCCCAATCGTTCACTTGGCATGGAAGCTGCCCCGAGACATGAAAACTGAGGACCAATCCCAACCGCCCAAAATCTAACTGTCAACACCCATCGGTGTGACGACTGGCGAGCCCGTAGACCTGCCACACTATCCTTAACCCAGGATTACGACACCGTGTGTTGACTCACACTGCATGCAATTCCACATCACCGTGGAACGGAAGGATCCTTGGAGAAAATACGAGGACCAAGCCCAACCTTCCACTCGGCACGGAAGGAGCCCCAGGAAATGAGCACCGAGGATCAAGCCCAACCGTCTATTTATAACTCATCTCAACACTAACCAACTCAGTGCGGTCAACACTCACACTTACACCCTTTCACAATGCTACTTGTAGGGAGATGCCACTCTAAGCATTGGACTACGAAATTAATTCAGTTAAACAATCATTCACATGGCCATAGATTATCATCCTACATTTCATTCCAAACTATTTCAACATATTATTGACAAGATGCGCATTTCCATTAGTTTATCAATTTATATCGAATCATTTCATTTAAGTACGCTTCGCTTCACAAATCAATTACAGGGGGTCCAATTATTAAACTTCATCATTCAGAAATCTATGATGGTTAACATAAAAGAGTTCACCAAACCTCAAGTTAATTTGCTACATTGTCTCCACCGAGTCCAAATCCGACTCTACTCCAACCCAGAATTTTAAGTATAGAAATAATCTGGACATCAACTTCGACCGGAGTTTCCCGAAGCTACATGAATCTGGTGAAGGCGTGTAACTGTTGGGTATTGTATCCACAATGTACCTGATTTGAAGAAGCCCCTGGACAAGCTAAGGTCAATAGACTATGTATTTGATAAAATCCTTCTAGTTGTGCTTGCAGTTTTTCCACGCTAAGTGCACACCAATGTCAGGGTGCAGTAGGTCAATATACACAGGTCTGCACGACGTAATCCCTCGTTGAGCAGATCAGTGTGTTGGCCTACGTGTACTCTCTCTATTGGAGTGCACTTATTTTCAAGCACAGGGCTGTAAATATGCAGGAGCAGACAAGGAGCAAGGATGGGTCAAGGAGCATCTCATAGGTGGAAAGACGAAAATTTGTCTAAGTTAGAATCGACGAGAATCACCAAGTGATTCTCGCCGATTCGGCGAGAATCACTTGGGATTCTCGTCGATTCGTCGAGAATCAGCGGTTGATTCTCGCCGATCACGTTCCAGCAACTTCTAAGCAAGCACCTCTGCTTCCAAGTAAGAATCGACGAGAATCACTTAGTGATTCTCGCCGATTCGGCGAGAATCACTAGTGATTCTCGTCGAATCGACGAGAATCACTGGTTGATTCTCGCCGTCTCGACCTGGCCTAAAGCAGTGCGTGCAACCAAGGCAAATTCGACGAGAATCATCTTTGATTCTCGCCGAATCGTCGAGAATCACCTTTGATTCTCGGCGACTCGGCGAGAATCACTTTCGATTCTCACCGATTCTGCCGTTGTTAAAGTTCTGGACCGGGATTTGGGGATTTCTTTTGTGGGTCCCACAAACGGTCATATTGGAAAACTTCTACAGTATTTATATACAGGTATTTTGAACGGAATACCTACACAGAAAGAAGCCGAGCAAGCTGAAACCCTAATATCGCAAAATCTCTCCGCCGCCTCCGTCGCCGCTCGCGCACGTCCGTCGCCGCCGCTGATCGCTCTTCTTCCCGATCTCCGGCGACAGAAGCTTAGCAAAGCTTGTGTCTCACGTGTCTATCCAGAGATCTCTTGTCTCTCGATTTGTTGACCGGGAAAAACTCCCCAGTCCGAATCGATCGAGACGACCGATCCTAGAGTGACCGTTGGTAGACCGAGTTTGCTTCGCTACGAAGTTTGGATCTCCGAGTTCAGCAGCCGCTCATCATCGTAGCCGCCGATCCCGAAGCTAGCCGCCGCTCGTGTGCCGTCGCCGGTTCCGGGGAGATCCTCTCCAAGAGAGACCGAGGTTGTAGACTCTTCATCGACTTCAAGAACATGTCGTCGAACGAAGAGGAACACCGTAGTCTACAAAAGAAGTTTGTATCTCGCGTACATTCTATATTTTCTTTTGTTGTAAAGGAACTTTTGTTCCGTGTTGTAAGGGTTGAGTGCAACCCGTTTTGTGGGAGTGTTGACTCTCACGTGTGGAAGGGTTCCTTCCGGTAGTGCAGGGATTGGATTTCAATCCCGTTGGAGAAGTGACTGAGTCGTCCCTTGTTGGGGAGATAGGTCAAAGGGGGAAAGTGGATGTACCCAAGTCGGGGAACCACTATAAATTGCCTGTGTATTCTGTGTGCTGTGCTTTTTATTTTTATTGTGCAGGTACGTTCGTAAATTCCGCAAAAGCGCTACTCGTCACCTATTCCCCCCCCCATAGGTGCACATAGCTGACACTAGGTGGACTTTCAAGTGGTATCTGAGGGAGGTTACTCATCAAAAAGGTCAACACCTTGAGTTGAATCCTGCCCCTAGTGTCAAGAAGAAGACAAATATCTACTATGGATGGGCTCAAGTTCTCCGGCAAGATCCCAGTTTGCACCAGGCTAAACTTTCCGATCTGGAAGGAAAGAATCAGGTTTTACATGGAAGTAGTCGATCCTCGACTCTTTATGATCGTGGAGGAGGGACCTTATGTCCCCACCAAGGCCTCCACCATCGATCCCACCAAGAAGGTGCCGAAGACACTTTCTGAAATGGACAAAGACGAGATGGTGCTTGTGGGACTGGACATGAAGGAACGAAACATTCTGGTGAGCGCAGTTGATGATTCCATGATGCAAAATTTCAGCAACTGCAGGACTGCTCAGGAGATCTGGCAGTGCCTGATCATCCTAATGGAGGGCACGGATGAAGTGAGGGATGATCGGAGATCCCTCCTGAACCAAAAATATGAGGCCTTCAGGCAAGGGCCTAAGGAAGAGATCGGAGTCACATACGAGAACTTCCTGAAGATTGTCAACGCCCTCAAGGGCTACGGAAGAGTGTTCACCAATGGTGAACTCAATGACAAATTCCTTAGGTCCCTTACTAAGGAATGAGACACAAAGATCTGCGCCATCAGAGAATTTGGCAGACTAGCAGAAACTGATCCACAAATCCTGTTTGGGAAGCTGATGTCCTATGAGCTTCAGCTGAACACCAGGAAAGCAGAGGAAGAAGCAGAGAAGGCTGCTGCAAAAGAAAAGACTGTGGCCCTAAAAGCCAGTTACTCCAGAAAAGGCAAGGGTGTGATGTCATACCGTGCGAGGAGTAAGGAAGAGGAGGAAGACTCTGACCCATGCTCCTCCGGCTCAGAACTGTCGGAGGAGGATTTCTCCCTCATCACCCGAGAGTTCAAGAAGTTCCTCAAGATAAGGAATCAAAGAAAGAAAGACAGCTCCTCCTCCATGCATCAGAAGAAAAATTATTCTTCTGACAGGTATGCATCTAAACCTAACAAACATCGTTCTTCTGATATTATTTGCTTTGGATGCAATAAGCCAGGACACGTCGTGGCCGACTGCCATCAAAGCAAAAGAGAAAAAGGGAAAGGAGAGGAGCTCAAATCCTCCAGAGATAAGAAGAAGGAGCGGAGCTACATCGCAAGAAGGCCAAAGACACTAAGTGAGTCTGATTCCTCAGACTCCAGTGATGATGAGGAAGCCTACTTCAGGCTGGTGGGTCGCTCCGACTCAGAAGGAGAATGTCCCCCATTTACTGGGAAGGTAAAAGCTCACACCCCTCTCTCCGACTCCGACTCTGATCCTGAGTCTCAGGATGATGAACCTGAGGATGGCCCTTCAGCCCGTGAAGCTGAGCTCCTCAAGAAGTATGAGCTTCTGCTCAACACTTTCGATGAGTGTCGAAAGAGACTGAAGGCTGAGAAGAAGGAAGTAAAATTCCTTAAGGGTGAGTGTGTATCCCTAAGGGAAGAGGTCACTAGCTTGATTTCTCTCCGACAGGAACACCTTGACCTGACTTCCAAGAATTCAGAGTCTTTGAAGCTCCTTGATCTAAAGCAGGAGGAAGTCGACAAGTTGGAAGAACTACTTGCGGCAGAAAGGAAGATCGTCAAGAGCTTCTCCATGCCAAAAACAGTTCTTCCAGTCGTTGATACCTTCTCTGCTCAGGCCAAAGGAGCTGGCTTGGGGCATATAGGGGTACCAGGTTCTTCATCTAGGAGAAACAAGAACCAGAGGAAGAATAAGGCCGCCAAGAAGGCCTCTGCTGATGAAAAGGGTAAGGCTCCTCTTAGTCCTGTTGCGTTCAGAAAGCCAGGCTTTCCTTGCAACCAACACGACTTTGAGTCAACATTTGGGCATCATTTCCGGCCCTCGGTTGCAAAGCCAAAGAGCCGGTATGACGGGTGGAACTTTCCCCGGAACTTCGGTGAGAGTGCCTTCAAGGCACCTTATGAGGAAATCCATATAGGAAATTATGGTCCGTTCTCTAGCGGCCATAATGGAAAGCAGGCACCAAAAGCCAAGCCTGTTATACAGAAGGTGACAAAGTCATGCGACTGTTGTCACCATGAGGCCTCCACCTCCAGATCCAAGGCCCCAGCAGTACCCACCGTTCCCAGGGTAAGGCAGGAGTCTAGGAAGAGGTACAATAGATTTGACTGTTGGTGATGTGGCAAAGTCGGTCACTTTGTCGTGGATTGTTGGTTTAATCCAAGGAACTACGAGACTCCCCATGTTAGCAATGCGAGACCGACCACTCGTAGGGTTAACCAACCGAGGGGGAGTGTGCTAACCAGGAATCTAGGACCCAAGTTCGATTGGGTTCCTAAGGCAAATTAATTTTGTTTTGCAGGAATGTCCAAAGGCCACCAAAACGCCGATCTGGTATTTGGACAGTGGATGCTCCCGGCATATGACCGGGACAAGAAGCCTGCTGCGTGATTACACTCCAGTCGAGAATGGACCCAAAGTCATCTTTGGAGGGTCAGATCGAGGAGTCACCAGAGGTTATGGTATGATTTCCAACGGTATAATCTCTATTACCGACGTGGCTTATGTTGAAGGGTTAAACCATAACCTGATCAGTGTAAGTCAGTTATGTGATAAAGGTTATGACGTTAAGTTCTGCAAGGATAAATGTCTGATAATTTCACGTACCTCTTCTGAAACGGTATTATCAGGCATTAGGAGCAGAAATATCTTTTGTTTAGATTTTCTCAGTTTAGATTCATCTACCCCCGTATGCCTTGTGGCAACAGGCAGTGCATCTCTTTGTGAACAATGGCACAAGAGATTGACACATATTAATTTCAAGACAATTAGTATGCTGTTTTCTAAGGACTTGGTAAGGGATGCTCCCAGTATCAAGTGCATCAAAGATAGCCCATGTCCTGCATGCCAGATGGGCAAACAGACTCGGGCTACCTTTAAGAGCATCGCTGACAAAGACTCTTCCCGATGTCTTTACCTTTTGCATATGGACTTGTTTGGTCCAATGCAAGTTCATAGCTTGGGAGGCAAGTCCTATACGCTAGTGATAGTTGATGATCATTCTCGGTTTACATGGGTGTTCTTTTTGAAACGAAAGTCAGATATGTTTGACATCTTCACTAATTTTGTCAAGCAGGTTCAGAACGAATTTAACTGCTCCGTGGTCAAAATCAGAAGTGACCATGGAACAGAATTCGAATCTGGTGCAATGACAGAATTTTGTGAAGAACAAGGTATCTTTTATGAGTTTTCCTCCCCGCGCACTCCTCAGCAAAATGGAGTTGCAGAGAGGAGAAATAGAACTCTCATTGAAGCCTGCACGACAATGTTGAAAGATGCTTCTCTCCCGGAATACTTCTGGGCAGAGGGTGTCAATACGGCATGTCATGTACAAAACCGAGCATTGATCAACAAGCATCATCGTAAGACGCCATACGAGCTACTGAAAGGCAGGAAACCAACCATGTCCTACTTGAGGATTTTTGGTTGCTGATGCTATGTACTGAATAATGGGAAGTACCCGCATACTAAATTCGGTGAAAAATGCTTCGAAGGCATATTCATGGGCTATAGTTCCCATAGTCGGGCATATAGGGTCTTCAATAAGAAAACCCTAGTGGTAGAAGAATCGATAAATGTTGTATTTGATGAAGGAAGTTTGCTTAACAGCAATTCTTCCAGTAGTATTCTTGAAGATGCAGGTGCTAGACTTGAACAGCTGAGTCTGGATGAGACCCCTAAAGATGACGCTCCCAAGTACGTCAAAGTTTCCACCTCCACGTCATCTGAAAATGTTGAAGATCAAGATGGACCAAATTTCTTAGAAGAAAGAGAAGCCCAAGAAGTAGTTGAAGCTCCAGACGCCAGACTTCTAGAGCTCCGGCACGTGAGAGATCATCCTAGAGATCAGTCATCGGGGATCCTCGTGTTGGTGTCAGAACTCGAAGAGGTACAGTTAACGAAGTATTGCATCTTAGCTTCCTGTCACAGGTTGAGCCAAAGAAGTTCGACGAGGCAAACAAGGATGCAGCATGGATTCTGGCCATGCAAGAGGAACTACATCAATTCGAACGTTGCAAGGTTTGGACGCTGGTTCCCAGACCATACAAGCAGAATGTGATTGGCACGAAGTGGATCTTCAGAAACAAGCTGGATGAACATGGTGTCATCGTAAAGAATAAGGCCAGGCTGGTGGCTCAAGGTTACAGACAGGAGGAAGGGATTGACTTCGACCAGACCTTCGCACCAGTAGCAAGGCTCGAGGCAATCAGGTTGTTCCTGGCGTATGCTTCACACAAAGGATTCACAGTCTATCAAATGGATGTGAAATCGGCATTCCTGAACGGAGACCTGAAAGAGGAAGTATACGTCGCTCAACCCCCAGGTTTTGTCGATCCTACTTATCCCAATCACGTTTATTTTCTTAATAAGGCCCTATATGGGTTGAAACAAGCTCCACGAGCTTGGTATGAGACTTTATCTAGTTTTCTTCTTGAGAACAAGTTCTCCAGAGGTAAAATAGATAAAACATTGTTTCTCAGGGAAGTCAAAGGCAAGATTTTGCTGGTGCAAATCTATGTCGATGACATAATATTCGGCTCAACGGACAACAATCTTTGCAAAAAGTTTTCTAAACTTATGCAAGGAAAGTTTGAAATGAGCAGTATGGGAGAGCTCAAGTATTTCTTAGGACTTCAAGTGAAACAGTCTGAGGATGGAATCTTCATCTCTCAGACGAAGTTCACAAATGAACTCCTTAAGAAATTCGGTATGGAGAGTGCAACCTCTATGAGGACTCCAATGGGATCCACCATGTCTCTGGATAAGGATGAGAAAGGTAAACCTTTCGATGAAACCAAATACAGAAGCATCATTGGATCCCTGCTCTACCTTACTGCCAGTCGACCGGATATTATGTTCTCCACATGTGTCTGTGCCCGATATCAGGTGAACACTAAGGAATCTCACTATGTCGCTGCAAAGCGAATTCTGAGATACCTTAAAGGTACTCCTAATCTTGGCTTGTGGTACCCGAGAAACAATGATGTCGAGCTAATAGGCTTTTCAGATGCTGATTTTGCAGGGAGCAGGGATGACAGGAAAAGCACCTCCGGGACGTGTCAATTCCTCGGCAGGAGGCTTATCTCATGGAACAGCAAGAAACAGAATTATGTTGCAACCTCCACAGCAGAGTCAGAGTACATCTCGGCAGGAAGCTCTTGCGCATAACTTCTATGGATCAGAAACCAGTTAGCCGACTATGACCTTCAGTTCAAGGAAGTACCCATGTACTGCGACTCCTCCAATGCAATTGCCATTGCCAACAATCCGGTGTCGCACAGCAGAACGAAGCATATTGAAGTACGCTACCACTTCATTCGGGAGCACGTGGAGAACAAGGATATCTCTCTCTGTTATGTCCCCACGGACAAGCAGATTGCTAATATATTCACAAAGCCCCTAGACGAGGCCAAGTTCAATCTTTTCAAGACTGAATTGGGGATGCTCAATTATGACGAATGAAGACTACAAAGGCTCCAGGCCCGTGCAAGAACTGAGGGGGAGCAAAGGGTAAAACGCTACAGACCCCGATTTGTAGAAGCTGAAAAGGGGGAGATTACCCTCTCGGCTAAGG
The DNA here is from genome assembly GCA_039583875.1 of Platanthera guangdongensis. Lineage (NCBI taxonomy): Eukaryota > Viridiplantae > Streptophyta > Magnoliopsida > Asparagales > Orchidaceae > Platanthera > Platanthera guangdongensis. The sequence continues at coordinate 161,451,380 of CM077148.1, forward strand.
CTAAGGTGGCTCCAAGCTTGCTCCCAAGAAAGTGGTATTAGTAATGGATAACTCACTCAACTCTCTTTTCGGTTTTTGGTTTTCATTCTCATTTGCTCTATTCACCTTAGCTTGTAGGGTTTAGGCTTCTTCAAATAGGGGGAGATTGTTGGGTATTGTATCCACAATGTACCTGATTTGAAGAAGCCCCTGGACAAGCTAAGGTCAATAGACTATGTATTTGATAAAATCCTTCTAGTTGTGCTTGTAGTTTTTCCACGCTAAGTGCACACCAATGTCAGGGTGCAGTAGGTCAATATACACGGGTCTGCACGACGTAATCCCTCGTTGAGCAGATCAGTGTGTTGGCCTACGTGTACTCTCTCTATTGGAGTGCACTTATTTTCAAGCACAAGGCTGTAAATATGCAGGAGCAGACAAGGAGCAAGGATGGGTCAAGGAGCATCTCATAGGTGGAAAGACGAAAATTTGTCTAAGTTAGAATCGACGAGAATCACCAAGTGATTCTCGCCGATTCGGCGAGAATCACTTGGGATTCTCGCCGATTCGTCGAGAATCAGCGGTTGATTCTCGCCGATCACGTTCCAGCAACTTCTAAGCAAGCACCTCTGCTTCCAAGTAAGAATTGACGAGAATCACTGGTTGATTCTCGCCGTCTCGACCTGGCCTAAAGCAGTGCGTGCAACCAAGGCAAATTCAACGAGAATCATCTTTGATTCTCGCCGAATCGTCGAGAATCACCTTTGATTCTCGGCGACTCGGCTAGAATCACTTTCGATTCTCACCGATTTTGACTTGGCGTTTTTCTGGAAATTCCTGAACCGGATTCTGCCGCTGTTAAAGTTCTGGACCGGGATTTGGGGATTTCTTTTGTGGGTCCCACAAACGGTCATATTGGAAAACTTCTACAGTATTTATATACAGGTATTTTGAACGGAATACCTACACAGAAAGAAGCCGAGCAAGCTGAAACCCTAATATCGCGAAATCTCTCCGCCGCCTCCGTCGCCGCTCGCGCAAGTCCGTCGCCGCCGCTGATCGCTCTTCTTCCCGATCTCCGGCGACAGAAGCTTAGCAAAGCTTGTGTCTCACGTATCTATCCAGAGATCTCTTGTCTCTCGATTTGTTGACCGGGAAAAACTCCCCAGTCCGAATCGATCGAGACGACCGATCCTAGAGTGACCGTTGGTAGACCGAGTTTGCTTCGCTACGAAGTTTGGATCTCCGAGTTCAGCAGCCGCTCATCATCGTAGCTGCCGATCCCGAAGCTAGCCGCCGCTCGTGTGCTGCCGCCAGTTCCGGGGAGATCCTCTCCAAGAGAGACCGAGGTTGTAGACTCTTCATCGACTTCAAGAACACGTCGTCGAACGAAGAGGAACACCGTAGTCTCCAAAAGAAGTTTGTATCTCGCGTACATTCTTTATTTTCTTTTGTTGTAAAGGAACTTTTGTTCCGTGTTGTAAGGGTTGAGTGCAACCCGTTTTGTGGGAGTGTTGACTCTCACGTGTGGAAGGGTTCCTTCCGGTAGTGCAGGGATTGGATTTCAATCCCGTTGGAGAAGTGACCGAGTCGTCCCTTGTTGGGGAGATAGGTCGAAGGGGGAAAGTGGATGTACCCAAGTCGGGGAACCACTATAAATTGCCTGTGTATTCTGTGTGCTGTGCTTTTTATTTTTATTGTGCAGGTACGTTCGTAAATTCCGCAAAAGCGCTACTCGTCACCTATTCCCCCCCCCATAGGTGCACATAGCTGACACTAGGTGGACTTTCAGTAACCCCTCGATAGAAAGGTCTTTCCATGGGTTACAACTTTCATGTTCAGGCCACAACCCAGATCCGAAAGTATCATATTTGAAATCGGCTTCAAAGTCCGATGCATACAGAACACAATTTCTGCATGCTTGGTTTGTCGGCCTTCAAATTCGTTCAGACTTTCCAATGGCTACACACTTTGACCGAAGTCATGCAACCACTCGTTGGAAAGGTATTTTCAAGGGCTTCGACTTCCGTGTTTAGTCGAAAGCCCAGATCTGATCATATCACACCTAAAAATGGCCAAGAAAGTCATTGCATGCAGAACACAGATTCTGCACGCATCTTAAGGCAGAATGAATGACATCGGTTCATCTTCCTCCTCAAGTCGCTCTTCCAAAATCACCTCCAGAAATTCCTCCTCCCTTATTCACCCTCATGAGGCCATTACTCTTCACGAAACCGTCCCCCATCTTCACATAGAAGGTTGGAGAGGTTGAAGACACCACTATCCTTAGAGCACATGCCCTAAAACGGCCTCTTCCTAGAGAAATCATCATCTCGCAAGTCTAGACTCTTTTGAGTCGACATCTCGCCTAGATATAACGACAGATCTAGCACCACGGGAGAAGGGAGGAAGCTCACTTCATTTTCGGCGTTTCCACCATTTCCGACAAAGGATCTTGTGACTCTTCGCGGCGGCATCTTCTTCTCCTCGGCGGCGGCGGTTCTCCTCTTGGACTTACTCCAGCAGCTTCTCCCTCTCTAGAGAAGTTTCTCCAGGAAGAAGGGTTGGAATGAGGAGTGAAAATGGCTTGGGTTTTCACATCCCTTATAAGTGAAAAGTGACACGGGTAGGGACACGCACGTGTCCTTACCCGTGTCCTACTCGGGCGAAGCATTATAGGAGGTTACCTGACATTTCGATACACGAACACGGGTAGGGACACGCCTGTGTCCCTACCCGTGTCCACATGACACGGTCGTGTTCTCTGGTCGTGTCCTCCTCTGGACACGCCTCATCGAGAACAACTCGACACACACGAGTAGGGACCTGCCCGTGTCTCTACCTGTGTCCTTCTCGGGGTACACTTCATCGATCTCAACTCGACGCACATGGGTAGGGACACGCCCATGTCTCTACCCATGTCATCTTCACAGGGGTAGTGACACGCCTGTGTCACTACCCGTGTCCTTCTCTGGACATACTCGAGTCGTCAACTCGAGAGCTGGACTCTCCAACATGGGTAGGGACACACTCATGTCTCTACCTGTGTCCTATTCTGTAATGATTTCTCCTCCCATTTATAAGTGCAGCCCTATTACCAGCAATTCCCTGAACCCAAGTCAGCTCTCCTGACTCAAAAACACGCACGAGGGGCCTAGTGCGAATCAGGAAGTTACACGAAGAAAAACCATGATGGAAATCTCAAGTCATCAATGGCACCTCGGATTCTACTAGACAATTCTAGAATTGAAACGGTTGATCAACCTTTAGGGAAAATTTATAATCCTAAATAAACTCTAATACGATCTACATGAAAGTTGAGGAAAGTTTATAAGGTTGAAGTTACACCACATCGTCAAGACAGAAAGCGCTAAACAGACCTAAATAGCAATAATCAAGAACATGAAGATCATGATTAGGATTAGGCATGCGATCTCAATAGCGCTATAATCGGAAAAATATTTAATAATCATGATAACTGGCAGTTAGAAATTTCTGCAAAATCAGAGTAAAAAGGGAAGTGAAAAAAGGATACCATCACTTGCCTTGATTTTAACGGAGAATGACGTCCAAATCACTCATTGACGTAGATCAGGAATAAAGAAGACGAGGGAAGTCAAAATCTAACAAGAACGGCCAAAAACAAGAGTTAGGGCCGAAAACCCTAGCGAGAAAAACCTGAAGGAACGGGGGAGATTTTACCACGATGGCGTAGCTCTCGCCAAGAGCTTTCCAGATCTATATTTGGTTGAAGATTTCGAGCACTAGAGCACCGTCGGCGGCCATCGGAAGAATCATGAAATACTCTCTCTCTCCCACGCCGCTCTGGTTCAGAAGATGAATAGGAAATCGGTCCATAGTGAAGGAGGAAAATGAAGATAAGTATATATATATACTAAGGGTAAGATTAAGATAACCATACTTAAGAAAAGATTTGGGATCAGATGAACCCGACTTCCCGAGAAGAGAGAAGGGTTTTCTCGAGAATAAGCTGACTATTCTCGAGAACTAGAAGGCATTCTCGAGAAGAAAGAAGAATTTCTCGAGAGCAGGTAATACCTCTCGAGAGCAAGGAAGCCCTTCTCGAGAACAAAAATCACCTCTCGAGAACAGGAAGATCACTTCTCGAGAACAAAAAACACTTCTCGAGAACAGGAAGATCACTTCTCGAGAACAAAAAATCACTCCTTGAGAACAGGAAGATCACTTCTCGAGAATAGAAGGTAGTTTTCGAGATTAGAAAGACACAACTCTCGGGAATAAAAAATTTCTCAAATTCAAGGAGGAAGAACATCCCGATCGTCGAACTCAGTTTGAATTGCATCTAACGCAAAGGGAAAACCCACTCGATGAAGCAAATTTCGGAATTTGTCGAACGCAATCCCGATTGACGAATTCCGATCGACATTTCGTCGAGCTCAGGTCGAAGCTTCGTCGAGCTCAGCTCAACACTTCGTCGAGCTCCATACAACGCCCAGAAATCATCGTTAAGTTTGATGAAAAAATTGACCCTACAAGGCTTTACGAGAAAGAAGAGGGCTATCCAAAAAAATTAGAACAAGTCATACAGCTAGTACAATATCAACAAAAATAATCAGATTCAAATTGTTGAACAAGTAACTGAGAGTTCAAAACAAGGGCCCAAACGCATTGAATTAAAAAAATTCAATCAGCGACGATAAAACTAAAATTCGACGTACCATTCTTGAGACATTATCATCAAAAGCTTGAACAATCAAAAGAAACCACCACAAGGGTCCAAACACGCATCGAGACTCTAAAATTCTCGGATCGCAACAAAGCTGGACAAGGCCAAAGTCTCAAAGTCCTCATCCTTAATCAAGGGAAAACATTTAATCCCAACAAAAATCCTAAAACTGGTCAAACAGACCAAATGGACGCAAAAACGCACAATCGGTGCAGTGCCGACATCAAGAAGAAGAAGGGGTAACGCCCTGACGTCATAATTATGACGTCGACAAACCAATTAATAACATCGGAAAAATCGGGGGCGTTACGAGAACTATGCTATCTGAGTATGAGTTGTCTCGATCTTTTTGGGCCGAAGTAGTAAACACTTCTTGCTATATAGTAAATCGAGTCATGCTTCGACCAATTCTAAAATTAACATCATATGAGCTTTATTATCAAAAAAAACCTAATGTATCTTATTTTCATGTTTTTGGATGCAAATGCTTTATTTTAAACACCAAAGATGCATTAGAAAAATTTTATGAAGGAATATTTCTTGAATACTCTTCAACCAGTAAAACATATAAAATTTATAATCAAAGGTCAAAATGGTTGAAGAATCCATAGATGTTAGATTTGATGAATTTGTTCTATGTATAGATCCTATAGTGACAATAAATGATGAAGAACCTTCTTCTCCTTTGGAGTAAGAGGATAATGCACCACTTGGCACTGATAAAGAGAAAGAAGAAGTATGAGAATAGTACGTGCCACCAAGTGTGCTCAAATTCTCAGAGGATCATCAAAGAGAGCTTGCCATTGGATAACAATCAAAGGGGGTAACGACTTGCTCTTCTCTACACGAAACTTTCTCAAATTTGTGCTTTGTGTCTGAAATTGAACCAAAAAATGTTTCTGTCGCCTTAAATGACAAATTTTGGTCTATAGCTGTGAATGAGGAATTAAATCAATTTGTATGTAATAAGGTTTGGAAACTAGTGGAAATACCATCTAATCATCATGTAGTAGGTGTAAAATGGTTTTTAAAAATAAATTTGATGGTGAATCTCAAATTACTAGAAATAAAGCTAAATTAGTGGCACAAGGTTTTTCACAAATAGAGGGGGGTAGGTTTTGATGAAACTTTTGCACTCATTGCTCGCTTAGAATCCAATAGAATTTTGCTAGCTTCTGCGAGTTACAAAAGATTTAAATTATTTCCAATGGATGTAAAAAGTGCCTTTTAAAATGGTATAATTAGAAAAGAAGTCTATGTTGAGTAGCCCACTGGTTTTATTAATGATAAATTTTCTAATCATGTCTATAAATTAGAAAAGGCACTTTATGGGCTAAAACAAGCGCCTCATGCTTGGTATGAATGACTAACATCTTTTTTATTATTGCACAAATATAAGATGGGAAGTTCCGACACCACACTCTTCATTAAGCATAATAATCTTGATTTTGTAATTTTACAAATTTATCTAGATGAAATTATTTTTAGAGCCACTAATGTGGAGTTGTGTAATAATGTAATATCAGTATTGAAAATTGAATTTGAGAAAAGCCTAGTTGGAGAATTAAAATATTTCTTGGCTTTCAAATCAACCAAAGAAATGGTGGATTTTTATTTGTCAAACTAAATATGTTCATGAAATGCTAAAACAGTTCAGATTTGAAAACCTAAAACATGCCAGTACGCCAATGAGTGCATCTCTAATATTAGGCAAAGATGAGGCTGAGATTTCAATTGATCAAACATTATATTAAGGAATGATAGGAACATTACTCTACCTTAGTGACTCTAAAACAAACATTACGTTTGTTTTTTGCGTATCTACTATATTTCAAGCTAATCCTAAAGAATCTCATTTAAAGGAGGTAAAATGAATTTTGTGTTACTTAATTGGCACATCTCGATTAGGACTTTGGTATCCATGCAATGATTCCTTCACTTTACATGGCTATTTTGATTCAGATTATGCCAGTTGTTCGTTAGATAGGAAAAGTACTAGTGACACATGTCATTTTGTAGGCCATTCACTTGTACCATGATCGAGTAGAAAATAGAATTTTTTTGCTCTCCACTACTAAGGCTGAGTATATCGCACTTGGAAGTTATTGTGCACAAATACTATGGATGACCCAAACTCTAGAAGACTTCAGGGTTCATGAATCAAATGTGACAACAAAAGTGCTATCAATCTAACAAATAACCCTATGCATCACTCTAGATCCAAACACATAGACGTGCGTCATTACTTCATTAGGGATCAAATAAAAAGGGACATGCTCATGTCAACTTCGTAGACACCGACTGACAACTTGCAGAAATTTTTACCAAACCTCTCCTAGATTCAAAATTCACCATACTTACACTAAAATTAGGGGTTTTCGACACCCGAAATTAAAATTTATAAATTTTGTCATTTTTTCTTGATTTCTTTGCACCAGTAGATGAGCCTCATACTAAAACATCTTAATCATGAAAAATCGAATGCAAAAAATCTTGAAAAATATGATATTTATCTAAAAACCACAAATTTTGTACTACCATCAGGCGATAGCCATACCATTGGTGATAGTATAAAATCCAATTATTTATTATTCTATTATTACTACTGTTTGATTACAGTTTTTTTCTACTTCACAGATAATTTACATATAATCTTTACAAATTTGTCTTCTTATTATATTTTCAAAAATCAACTACAAAATTTGGAAAACATACAAAAACTAAAAAAAATATCCATTTCATTGCTTTTGTGATTTGTTTGTTTTTTATAAAATCCCAAAAAACAAAAACCTAGTATGCTATATTTACAATACTTTCAAGGTTGATTACTATTATCTTTTCTCGATAGATTACAATGTTTAACTTTCTTGTCAAAATCTTCCAACATTGTATCGTTTTATCATGCCTTGAAAAATATCTTCTTACATGTTATGAAAGCTTTTATAGTGGATGTATGTAGGAACTTATTTGTATTTCTCTAAGTATGAGTAATGTTTTATGCTTGATAATGATTATCTCGCATGCACACCTTTAATTTTCCTACAAATGTCATAAATTTTAAACTTGCATAATTGTGTAGTGTAAATATCTTAAAATATTAAAATACATAAACAAATTACCTACACACCCTTGAATTTATTTAATGCAAATTTATTGTTCATGCACTATATATGTTCATAAGTGGTTTTTAAAAAAATTAATAAATGATATTGTGTGTGCAACAATTGAATTCAGAGTCCTTAGTCAATAACAAACATTCTAAATAAAATTCACAAGTAAATCTCCACAAAGCACTACTCACCCTCCGAATAATTCTTAATGAGCATTGTGAGGTTGAGCACATTGGAATAAGAAATATAAAGTATCTTGTAGCAAACAAACAAAAACCACTTCATGTGCACCATATCACAAATAAAAATAATAAGTGTTAAAAAGAATAATTATGATCCCCCAATGACTACTTTGCTCCCTGATAAGTCTTAATCAGCATTGCATGCGCAGAGCACCTTGGGAAGTTGTACTATCTACTTGTGTGCATTGAATTTTTGTAGGCATAAAACTATTTATATATTTTAATGTTAAGTATATTTCATTATACATGTCATGTGTTTTTTATTTATTCATGCGCATGGATTATCAAAACACTATTTGGCACACTTCATTGTAACGCATACGTATATATGTTCCCTATAATCGTTAGTAAAGGCACTGGATATCAATGCTTGATCTCTACAATGTTTCTATTGGATCTCGTGGCCAACCTTAGAGGGGGGTGAATAAGGTTAGACAAGTTTAATGGAATTTAAAAATATTTCGCACCAGGAAATCAAGTCCTGGAAGCTACCGCGGGGGGTTAGGTATCTAACATGCGGTGGTACGTCTGTGGAATCGTTTTCCTGCGCAAGATAGTTTGCAAACCCACAACAAAAACACTTACTTTATACAACCAGAACAATCACACAATCAGATGAAAAAAGAAATAAAAGTTACATTGCATGAATAAAAATGACAATTGTTCTAAGTGATTACACGAATGTGATCTCCGTGACACCGGATATTGAAGGCGATGAAATATAAAAACTCTTTTTGTTTTCTATACCGACCCACTCGCCGGATCGGTTGGCTCTCTCCCTTTCCCTCCAAGAAAGGTCTTCGAGCCGCACTTCACCTCCACGCAAGGAAGGGTCTTAGATCCCCGCTAGATCCTCCAGATCTAGACATCCTTATCCCCAGGATGATTTCCCATGGAATCCTTCCCCAGAATCCGACGACCATTACAGGTCGATTTTGCTCTCCTCGAGATTTAGAAAAGATAAAAGATTACAAAAATAAGAGATATTAATATTCAAAAGATGAAGTTCTCCCTCTTGAAAAATACTCCGTGTAGCGATCCGCGACCGGTGCTTAAGATCTCTGTTTGTTAACAACCGGTTGGCTCTTCGTATATGTTGTAGATCTTGGATCTTTGGAGTCATTCGATCACGAGCGGGAGGGAGACGACTATCTTCTTCTTTGACGAAGACTTGTGGAATGGAGTGCAAGAAGGCGGCCGAACCCGAGAATTCACAAACTCCCGTCCTTTCTTTTTCGCCAGATGTCAATCCTTACAGAGCACTGAAACCAAGGTGGTCTTTTATATGTCTTCATGAAAATAGGCTACCGCCGGTGGTAAGACAGGCGCCCGGCGGTAGGTTTGAGCGCTTGTTGTTCTAACTGTCCTCTAAATCTGGAAAGAAAAATTCAAAACAAATATTCGCCGTTTCAAATAAGCTAGCGTCACGCGTTTACCGATTCCACCGTGCGATAATGTTGGACACAACTATTCGCAAGAGCCGTGTCGACTTGTCAAGAGGCTAGCGCGGCGCGGCAGGGCTAGCGCCGATTTCATCCAGAGCACTAAGTCCAAATAAATCATTTCGGTAATGCCTGCGGTAGAACTAGCGTCACGTGGTAAGCCAGCGCTAGACAAAAACTGTCTCGACGTTCGTCAAAGGGCTAGCGCGGTGCGGTAAGACTAGCGCCCGGCGGTAGAAATAGCGCTAGACGGTAGTCCAGTGCTTGATGAATTTTGCTCGACGTTCGTCGAAGGGATAGCATGGCGCGGTAGGTGATAGGCCTTGGCAGTAGAATCCACTCAACGCCACTATCTCGATGCACTCAACGCCATGGATAGCACGACGCGTTAGGTGATAGCTCTTTGAGGTAGCATCCACTCAACGCCACTGTCTCGACGCACTCAACGCAATTCTTCTCAATGATCTTGACGCGGTGTTGAGTGGGCTAGCGTGTTGCGGTAACTTCTAACGCCCAGCGGTAGGCACTAGAGTAGGCTTCTACTCTTCACTTGAACCTGTCAACCTGCACACTCTATCAACAAAAGACTTGATCAAATATAATCTGGGAGTTGATATTCTCAAACACAGGGCATGTGATACATCGGTCCAACAAACTCCCTGTAACACCCCACATCCGTCGTATGGCATATAATAGAAGGTACAGTTGGAACTCGACATCATATACCACGGACAGACGGAAGGGTTACGTATTAATAACCAAACTATCCAATTAAGACTACTCGTCCTAACACAGAGCATTCTAGCGGAAGCTTTTAAAAGTGGAAAGAACCCAAACTGAATAATCAATTTACATGAATGTCCACATACCATTGGAATGAAATAACAATACACTGAAGGAAACATGGCCTTATGGCCTTACAATAGTTCACTTATCAAATAGTATCTTACATACATCGACTCGCAGGCCGGCCACACATGACAAAATAAAAACAACTATACGGTAAGGACTTCGAGGGCCAGCACGACAACATGGGCTCCAGCCCGCTATTTTGCACTCGGCTCCGTAGCACCTGCAAGTAACATTCCACCGCATGGTGGCAAATAGGGAACGGTCAGCTAAAACCGCCCAAATTATAACGACCTCGTCCCCTTTCTCGGGATGGCGGTGCTCCTTCCATGCATATCATTAGCCCAGCTAAACAATTATGTAAAAAACATACTTCGCCACAGGTGTAGGCTCGCACGGCCAAACACCCCGTGCACTCAGGGCACATTAACGGTGAATCCTGACACTTCAGTGTCTTCACCACCACCCCAAGGATGGCAACAACATGAGCATTTTAGCCTTCCTGACCACTATCTAAGGCTCCCGACTATGCCAACGGCCAGTCCCCTTTTCGAGTCTCTCACACTGAACCACATACCCTAGGTCCAATTCCACTTGCCTGTTGTTAAACCGCGTAGTTCACATTAACACGTACGCACGAGCCAAGCTTCTCTCGGATCCTAATATTCCAATCAATCACATAACCCAGTTATGTTCAAGGCCGGTTCCCAGACCGCCAAGTTAGCAGAACAACGATTCCGCTCAGTTTTTCGGGTGTGCCTTGGAGCTAGCCTCCAAGGATCTCTGCTGGAATCTACCACGTAGAAACCCGAAAACCCAAAGCACGGAGTCTTCTCCAGCAAATCATAACAAATGCAACATCGCCGATCCAGACCAACATGTCCGGGTAGGCTTCACGCACAATGCCTATGCTCGTACTTCGATTCCAGACTCTAAATGAAACACAAGGGGGACTATTCCCGTCAACTCCAAGGAACACCGCACACTCGCCGCACACTCGCGGGAGCGGGTTTTCCCTATGCAAAAGGAAGTGCTTCACATGCTCAAGTGGAGAATCGTTACCCTTATAGTACGCTTTGGCGCCATGGAAAAACTACACGGATGGAAATCTTCACAACGAACTTTCCTCCACGGATCCGCTCTCAGACGTCAAAACGGTGCTCCGATGCTCCGCCTGCGGCCGGAATCCTCTTTCTTCTTCCTCCTCTCTCTAACTCCTTGGAAAGAGAATGGTTTGGAGAAAAATGAAGAATTAACTCCCCTATTCCCGGCCTTAACAGAGCAGGAAACCGTCTGAACCATTGGATCTTACTTAAAGAAAATGAACGGCTCAGATCTGCACAAAAATCCCCAGACCTGGGCCGAACACGATCTCGCACACGGCCGTGTCCCAGGTCGTGTGCCTTGATCCAGGCACGATCGGCGAACACAGAGACTCACACGGGCTCAGACACGCTCGTGTCTCACTCGACACACCCGTGTTGGGTCCTTAACATGCCCGTGTCCGGGGGCGTGTCACACATAACTGCCACACCAACCGACATGACCCTGCTGAACACGGGTACTGACACGGGTAGGTACACGCCCGTGTCAAATGACACGTCCGTGTCATTAAGCCGTGCTCCTTGTCATGTCCTTCTCGGGATGAAAACGACCAAAACACCAGCCAAACACGGCCTTGGACACGCCCGTGTCCTAGGCCGTGTACCCCTATATAGGCACCAAAATCCCTTTTCACGCGACCAACTCAAATACAATTTTCGGGGCATTACAAATCTCCCCCAATTAAGGAATTTTGTCTCGAAATTAAGTAAAGGTACACAAAATTACAAGTTACCTGAACGGAATAACTCGGGGTATTCTTCCAACATAGTTTGCTCTCGCTCCCAAGAAAGCTTCTCACATCCGTAATTATCCCAACGGACTTTAATCATTCGGATATCCTTATTGCGGAGTCGCTTGACTTCAACGTTTTTTATATGTATAGGCTTGACCTTTGTCGTCAACTCGTAATCAACTGGCACTTGATCAACCGCAACTATCTGCGAAGGCTCTTGCACTGCCTTACACAACAACGATACGTGGAACACATTGTGTATCCCACTCAACTCCACCGACAGCTTCAATCGATAAGCTGCTTCTCCAACACGCTCCAGGATCTCAAATGGTCCAAGGTATCTTGGACTCAGCTTCTTCAAGCGTCGAACCCGCGAGATACCCTTGAACGGTTTGATTTTCAAGTACACCCAGTCGCCAATACTGAACTCCACGTTCCTATGTTTGGCATTATAGTACTTTGATTGTCAGTCCTGAGCAATCTTCAACCATTCCTGTACTGTCCGTATCACTGAAGTGGCATCTCCCACCGCTTGACATTTGTAAAGCTTCGACTCGCCCGTCTCCAACCAAGACAACGACATGCGACACTTTCTCCCATACAAGGACTCGAAAGGCGCCATTCCAATACTCGCCTGAAAGCTATTATTATACGCAAACTCCACCATGTATAGGTGATCTTCCCACTGCTTTCTAAAATCTAGGACGCACATGTGAAGTATGTACTCCAACGTTCGGTTGACCCTCTCGGTTTGGCCATCCGTCTGCTGATGAAAGGTTGTGCTGAACTTTAGCTTAGTACCCAACAGACTATGCACCAACCTCCAGTCATTCAACATGAAGCGTCCATCTCGATCACTAACAATATTGCGGGGCACACCATGCAACCGTACAATATTCTCCACATAGAGTTTGGCCAACCTTTCCACCGGATCTTCCTTCCTGATCGAGATGAAGTGCAACACCTTTGTCAACCTATCTACGACCACCTAGATGACGTCGTTTCCCCTCTGCGATTTCGGCAAACCATGCACAAAATCCATAGATATGTCGTCAAATTTCCATTCCGGGATAGGCAAGGACTTTAGGAAACCTCCAGGCTTCTGGAACTCTGCCTTAACCAAGGCACAAGTTTGGCACCTGGCCACATAAAGTTCTACATCCTTCTTCAATCCTGGCCACCAAAATAATTTCTTCATGTCTCTATACATCTTCGTGCTTCCCGAGTGGATTGAGTACTTGGTATGATGAGCCTCGTACATCAACTCCTCCAGAAGATTATCCGCACTAGGAACGCATAGGAGACCGTCCTTCCTTAGCAACCCATCCTCAACAACAAACTGGGAATTTGACCCATCCAATGATTCATCCAAGATCTGCTTTATGCTGTTATCCTGAATCAAATCCCACCTAACTCTATCAGCTAGGTCACACTGCACCTCGGTCCAAAACAGTTTCACCTCAATACTAGACTGCTTGTTGACGCAAGCTATCTCCAAAGCCTCCAACTCACAGACCAATCTCTCATAATGTACCGATAACCAGTTGGCATGTGCAGGAACCTTACGACTCAACGCATCCGCCACTACATTACCTTTCCCTGACACATAATGTATCTTGAAGGTGTAGTCCCCTAAGAACTCCATCCACCTCCGCTGCCTCATGTTCAAATCCTTTTGATCTAACAGGTACTTCAAGCTCTTATGATCGGTGTATATATCGACTTTCACAATGTACAGATAGTGCCTCCACAACTTTAAAGCAAATATTATGGCCGCTAACTCCAAATCATGGACCGGATAATTTCTCTCATGAGCCTTCAATTGTCGTGAACCGTAGGCTATCACACTCCCATGCTGTAGCAGAACACAGCCCAAACCACTGCCCGAAGCATCACTATAGATTTTGAAACCTTCGGTTCCATTTGGGGAACATAAAATAGGCGTTGTGGTCAACCGCCTCTTCAGCTCTTCAAAAGCATGTTCGCACTCTGAAGACCACACAAACTTCTTATTCTTCCTAGTCAATGTCGTGAGTGGTAGCGCTATCCACGAGAAGTTCTCTACGAAGCGCCTGTAGTAGCCAGCAAGCCCCAGAAAGCTTCGGACCTCCGCCACTGTAGTCAAAGCAGGCCACTCCCGTATCGCCACTATCTTCGTCGGATCCACAGACATCCCTTCTCCACTAACAACATGACCAAGGAACGCTATCAAGGATAACCAGAACTCACACTTGGAGAACTTAGCATACAACTGGTTTCTCATCAATGTCTCCAACACCATGTGCAGGTGATTGTAGTGATACTCTTCACACTGTGAGTACACCAGGATATCGTCGATAAATACTATCACAAAACAGTCCAGGTACTCTCTGAATGTCCTATTCATCAGATCCATAAACAGGGATGGCGCATTGGTCAAACCAAACAGCATGACCGTGAACTCGTAATGCCCAAACCGCGTACTGAATGCTGTCTTTGGGATGTCGCTCTCCCTTATCCTCAATTGGTAGTAACTGGACTTCAGATCTTACTTCGAATATACTGTTGACCTAACCAACTGATCAAATAGATCGTCAATTCTCGGGATCGGATACTTATTCTTTTCCGTAAGCTTGTTCAATTCCTGGTAGTCGATATAAAGCCGCAAGCTCCCATCTTTCTTCTTAACGAAAAGAACCGGTGCGCTCCAAGGCGAAAAACTTGGACGCACATAACCTTGCTCTAACAACTCTTGCAGTTGCACCTTCAACTCTGCCATCTCTTTTGGAGATATCCGATACGAAGAGCGTGACACCGGTTTGACACCTGGTACCAGCTCAATAATAAAATCAATCTCGCGCTGATGAGGGGATCCTAGGAGATCATCTAGAAACACATCAGGCTACTCAGACACAATTGGGATACTGTCCAGACTAGGCCTAGGCGTTGAAGCTGCACTAATATGACAAACATCTCTGCCCCAGACCGAACTGCCTTAATCACCTGAAGGGCTGACATCAAAACTTTCCCTAACCCCTTCATGCCCGCAAATGTAGTCTCCCATTCAGTATTTAATCCCAATTAACCTCCTTTCAGTTACAATCAATGTAAGCTCGCTGCTCCGAGAGCCAGTCCATACCAAAGATTACATCAAACTCTACTAAAGGTAGAATCAACGCTCGCAAATCAAACTCCTGATCCGCGACCATTGAGCACCTATTGGGCAACAACACATCCAACTTGTCTTTTACCATCAAGGGAGGGACCCCGATGCGCGACACAAATCGTTCGGACAAGAAGGAATGCGAAGCTCCCGTATCAAACAAGGCTCTCGCCGGACAATCGAGAATCAATGCAAATCCTAGCAACAACAGAAGTAAGCTAACACATAAAAGAAGTAACAACTACAAAAGTTAATCTGCTATAAATTAACTCATAACCGTCACCACGTCAGCTTGCTTTATGGCCTCTTGCAGACCAAGATTATAAACTCTAGGCTAGACCGGAGCATGATGGGATGCGGTTGACTCCACCGCCTTCCCTTTCTCATCATAAGTCACTCCAAACATCCTCTCGGGCTTTGCACGTTCGCTCCAACACTCACAAGAAAAATGCCCCGTCTTCCCACAGTTGTAGCAAGCTCCTGGGACTCGACTTGTGGTTGCCCCTGACACACCAGACGAAGGGGCTGAGTTCAAAGTCCTCTGCTTCTTGTTCCATCTCCAAAATCCTGACTTTGCACTAGGCACTTTGAACTCTGCCTTATTTTCTCCTGGGTCCTTCTTCTCTTGCACCATCTTCACAACCTTTTCCAAAGACCGGGCCGAGTTGACCAAGGCTAGTAAGCCCTGCGCCTTAGGCCCAGCAAGGAGTAACTGTAGGTCACCACGAAGACCCTCATAAAATCGGTTGGTCTTCCTCTCCTCTTCCGTAAACATAGCCCTAGCATACCGACCCAACCGTGTAAACTTGTGGAGGTACTCGTCCACTCTTTTGGATCCCTGAGTCAACCCAAGGTATTGGTTCTCCATCTCAAGCTTCTGAGTAGAGGGTAGAAATCTGGCCAGGAACAATCTTGAAAATTCCTCCATAGGCACATCAGCAAGCTGCCTACCCACTAAGAGATGAAACTCCAACTCATCCCACCACAGCCTCGCTTCACCCGCCAACAAAAAGGTTGCTATGGTGGTCCTCTGCCACTCCTCAGTTAACGTGGCTGTCAAAACCCTCTTTATCGTAGAGAGCCAGTCCTCAGCTTGAGCTGGCGTTCCCGTCCCGTCAAATACTGGGGGATGAAAGCCCATTACATGCTTAAGCTGGTTCTCTGTAGCTCTCGTCGGCACTACCAGATCAACTGCTGCGCGCTCCACCACTCTCGGCTATGCCGCCCTAACCGATTCTTGCTCCATGACAGGAGGTGCGTAGTGCGTTTGCACTACAGGTTGGGCATTAATCATCGCAAATACGGCTTCAGCCACCATCCTGATGGTTTCCGCTGAGGGAGGTGTAGTAGGCATGTCTCTCGGTGCACTACTTTCCGCCGATTACGGACGCTCTAATTGACCAGAACCGCTCCTAGCTGCCTATAGAAGCAAAGACACACGACTAGACGACAACCAAATTACTAAAAGCAACCATTGGAACACTCAGATTCCACAAAACAAGTGTATTTTCCATTCCTAAGTGAATATTCATGGGTTCTTTTGATGTTATAATGATGACGCACACATGTGCTCACCACCCCTTAAAAGAATTTGCCCACGAATTCATTTAAGCCTGACCGTAACCAGAAGTCTAATACCAAATTGTAACACCCCCATCCATCATATGGCAAATAACAGAAGGTCCAGCTGGAACCCGACGCCATATACCACAGACAGACGGAAGGGTTACGTATTAATAACCAAACTATCCAATTAAGACTACTCGTCCTAACACAGAGCATTCTAGCGGAAGCTTTTAAAAGTGGAAAGAACCCAAACCGAATAATCAATTTACATGAATGTCCACAATCACTACCACTGGAATGAAATAACAATACACTGAAGGAAACACAGCCTTATGGCCTTACAATAGTTCACTTATCAAATAGTGTCTTACATACATCGGCTCGCAGGCCGGCTACACATGACAAAATAAAAACAACTATACGGTACGGCCTTCGAGGGCCAGCACAGCAACATGGGATACAACCCGCTATTTTGCACTCGGCTCCGCAGCACCTGCAAGCAACATTCCACCGCACGGTGGCAAACAGGCAACAGTCAGCTAAAGCCGACCAAATTATAATGACCCTGTACCCTTTCTCGGGACGGTGGTGCTCCTTCCATGCATATCATTAGCCCAGCTAAACAATTATGTAAAAAATATACTTCTCCACAGGTGGAGGCTCGCACGGCCAAACACCCCGTGCACTCAGGGCACATTAACGGTGAATCCTGACACTTCAGCGTCTTCACCACCACCCCCAGGATGGAAATAACATGAGCATTTCAGCCTTCCTGACCACTGTCTAAGGCTCCCTACTATGCCAATGGCCAGTCCCCTTTTCGGATCTCTTGCACCGAACCACATAGTCCAGGTCCAATTCCACTTGCCCGTTGCTCAACCGCGTAGTTCACATTAAGACGTACGCACGGGCCAAGCTTCTCTCGGATCCTAATATTCCAATCAATCACATAACCCAGTTATGTTCAAGGCCGGTTCCCAGACCGCCAAGTTAGCAGAACAATGATTCCGCTAAGTTTTCCGGGTGCGCCTTGGAGCTAACCTCCAAGGATCCCTACTGCAATCTATCGCGTAGAAACCCGAAAACCCAAAGCATGGAGTCTTCTCCGGCAAATCATAACAAATGCAACATCGCCGATCCAGACCAACATGTCTGGGTAGGCCTCACACACAATGCCTATTTTCGTACTTCGATTTCGGACTCTAAATGCAACACAAGGGGGACTATTCTCGTCAACCCCAAGGAACACCACACACTCGCCGCACACTCGCGGGAGCGGGTTTTCCCTATGCAAAAGGAAGAGCTTCACATGCTCAAGTGGAGAATCATTACCCTTGTAGTATGCTTTGGCGGCATGAAAAAACTACACGGATGGAAATCTTCGCAAGGAACTTTCCTCCACGGATCCGCTATCAGACCTCAAAACGGTGCTCCGATTCTCCGCCGGCGGCCGAAATCCTCCTTCTTCTTCCTCCTCTCTCTAACTCCTTGGAAAGAGAATGGTTTGGAGAAAAATGAAGAATTAACTCCCCTATTCCCGGCCTTAACAGAGTAGGAAACCGTCTGAACCATTGGATCTTACTTAAAGAAAATGAACGGCTCAGATCAGCACAAAAATCCCCAGACCTGGGCTGAACACGGCCTCGCACACGGCCGTGTCCTTGGTCGTGTACCTTGATCTAGGCATGATTGTCGAACACAAAGACTCACACGGGCTCAGACACGCCCGTGTCTCATTCGACACGCCCGTGTCGGGTCCTCAACATGCCCGTGTCTGGGGGCGTGTCACACATAACCGCCACGCCAACCGACACGACCCTACTGAGCACGGGTACTGACACGGGTAGGCACACGCCCGTATCAAATGACACGCCCGTGTCATTAAGCCGTGTTCCTTGCCATGTCCTTCTCGGGATGAAAACGACCAAAACGCCAGCCAGACACGGCCTTGGACACGCCCGTGTCCTCGGCCGTGTACCCCTATACAGGCACCAAAATCCCTTTTCATGCGACCAACTCAAATACAATTTTTGGGGCATTACACTCCCCTTTTGATAATATCAACTTCCGTTCATGAGAAATAACAATGAGATAGAGTGCATATAAAGAATACAAGTTATAGGCAATCATCAGGTTGCAACAGGTTCTCTATGGTTTCCCTACACATGCTCCCCCTATCTACATGTTCGACATGCTCCCCCTATCTATGTGCACTCCCTCTATATGTCACCTCTCCTAATCCCATACTCAAGAGCATACTCATAAACACTTTATTCTCCCCCTTGGATAATATGAAAAGGGTGGGCAAGGCCAAGCAAACATGCAGAATGAAAAATAGTAGAAATAATGAGCATTGTAAGAAATAGCAAGTAGTGCACACACAATGGTAAAGATAAACATGACATGCATAGAGGTGACTCAACAAAAATAAATATCAGAGAATTTTAACACATGAGTCAAACAATGGAGAACGGTACATAGTCAGAGAAAATCAAGTTTCAGATTAATCAAGAATTGGACAGCACAGACTAAACGAAACACACAACAAGTACATCTACAATGCTATAAGAGTAAGGAAGTAATCAAGTGAGACAAACATTGAAAATTTTCATTAGTGTAAATCGCGTGCTAGTACATATTGTGCGAAAGAGAAGGATTGTATAGTTGTAGACCAATTCTTATGCGCGGAAGTCTTAGACCAGGCAATGACATGTGTGCATGTAGCATCGAAAGCGAGATAACACCAAGAAAAAAAACATATTGTCAAGAAAAAATATAAACGTAGCATTTTTATGCGCAAAAGTCTTAGACAAGGCAATGACATGTGCGCGTGTAGCATTGAAAGTGAGAATTAAAAAGAGGTCTATGTTAGAGAAGGAAAAATGGGATGCATTGAGCACGATCATAGGTAACACTCTTTCACTTATTAGGCAAAATGTATGCTTTATTGAAACAAGAAAAAAATATAAAAGTAGAATTTTTACGCACATAATACAACCTCGTACTAATAGTTTATCACTTATTGAGAGAGTAGATATTCATGATTAAATACAAGTAGTATGCAAAAAATATGTTAAGCACTCTTAGGATAAAATATATATATTTTAAAAATATGATCATATTAAGGATTTGGAATTTCAAGCCTAGTACGATGATGTTTTCAATTCAATACAAATCCAAGAGATGTTATTACATTGGAATTATTGCAAGCATGATTTCAAAATATCAAAGAGAGATACAAACCACAATGTGAGCAAATTTGCATTTCAAGTAAAATTAAACATTGTAGCGGTCATGATTTGCCGTCTAGTGCATTTACTGATGAGTTTAGAGAATAATATAGGTACGCTTTAGGATCTAATTCACATGAGTGGAAGTTTTATGAGAAATAATGATGTGTACAAATAGTGTTTTGATAAAGTATACAGGTGAATTAATAAAAATACATGACATTTATAATGAACAAACATATCATTAAAATACAAATATAATATTACTTCCACTATTCTCAGTGCACATGAGTAAGAAGTATAACTACCAAGGTACTCTACACACACACTGCTTATTAAGACTTAT
This sequence comes from Platanthera guangdongensis, assembly GCA_039583875.1. NCBI lineage: Eukaryota > Viridiplantae > Streptophyta > Magnoliopsida > Asparagales > Orchidaceae > Platanthera > Platanthera guangdongensis. The sequence goes on from CM077148.1 coordinate 161,471,831, forward strand.
CAGGGAGTAGAGTAGTGCTCAGGGAATCACATTTATGTCATTTTTAGTGTTATTTTTATTTTTATGATCCAGTGTACTAAGAGAAATTGTGATAATTTTGTTTGCCACATGACACTTTACAATTCTTTTTCTAAGGTGCTCAACCTCACAATGCTTATTAAGACTTATCTGGAGGGTGAGTAGTGCTTGGTGGAGATTTGCTTGTCAATTTTTATTTGATTTTTATTTTAGTGACAAAGGACCCCGAATTCACTTATTGCGCAAATAATAGAAATTTTTGTAAAGACACATTTCTCCAAAGAATAAGTGCATGAAAAAAACAAAGAATTGAAATACTCAATTCAGTGTAGTGTAGGTATTCTATTTATGCATTTTAATTATTATATTATTACACTACACAGTCATGCAAGTATAAGATTAAAATCACATGTAGGTTATCAAAATAGGTGAGTGAATAGAATCATTATCAAACATAAAATATTACTCATACTTAAAGGCACACTAAGCAATCCTACACATGTTTTCTATATTCAAATTCATTGCACATAATAAGATACTATTCAAGGCATGACATAACCAAAATAATGTTTTAAGAAACTTGATAATTAAATCAATCATTATATTTAATCTTTAATTGATAGAATGTATTCATCCTTGACAATGACAATGAATAATAAGCAGTGTTTATAATAAAAGTTTTAATATATATTATTTTTAAAAAATAAAAATACAAAAGAATAAACACACAAAGAGATATATAATTTTTTGTTCTTTTAAATTATTTTATATATATAAAGCTTGTATTTTTCTAAAAACATGAAGGCTCAAAAAGTTATATGATGCAAACACAAAGTAACATGATATATTATAGTGCATGAATATAACGTACATGATAAGGAAATAATGTTCATGCAGTGGATATGTGAATCTTAAGTATACCCAATAATCCAATACCTAAGTTGTATGTCTACACCCTAGCCCCGTACTAAGTGACGGATGGGCATGAGGAGCTGCACAAATGTCATAAGGTGGGGTGTTAATCCCATGTGCACAAAGAAGAACCTGTTCAACCTAACACTCTTTCCCCCCAGCAATCTTAGGATAAACATATATATATTTTAAAAATATGATCATATTAAGGATTTGGAATTTCAAGCCTAGTACGATGATGTTTTCAATTCAATACAAATCCAAGAGATGTTATTACATTGGAATTATTGCAAGCATGATTTCAAAATATCAAAGAGAGATACAAACCACAATGTGAGCAAATTTGTATTTCAAGTAAAATTAAACATTGTAGCGGTCATGATTTGTTGTCTAGTGCATTTACTGATGATGTTAAGCACTCTTAGGATAAACATATATATATATTTTAAAAATATGATCATATTAAGGATTTGGAATTTCAAGCCTAGTATGATGATGTTTTCAATTCAATACAAATCCAAGAGATGTTATTACATTGGAATTATTGCAAGCATGATTTCAAAATATCAAAGAGAGATACAAACCACAGTGTGAGAAAATTTGCATTTCAAGTAAAATTAAACATTGTAGCGGTCATGATTTGCTGTCTAGTGCATTTACTGATGAGTTTAGAGAATAATATAGGTATGCTTTAAGATCTAATTCACATGAGTGGAAGTTTTATGAGAAATAATGATGTGTACAAATAGTGTTTTGATAAAGTATACAGGTGAATTAATAAAAATACATGACATTTATAATGAACAAACATATCATTTTTAGTGTTCTACACACACAATGCTTATTAAGACTTATCAGGGAGTAGAGTAGTGCTTGGGGAATCACATTTATGTCATTTTTAGTGTTATATTTATTTTTGTGATCCAGTGTACTAAGAGAAATGGTGACAATTTTGTTTGCGACATGACACTTTACAATTCTTTTTCTAAGGTGCTCAACCTCACAATGCTTATTAAGACTTATCTAGAGGGTGAGTAGTACTTGGTGGAGATTTCCTTGTCAATTTTTATTTGATTTTTATTTTAGTGACAAAGGACCCCGAATTCACTTGTTGCGCAAATAATAGAAATTTTTGTAAAGACACATTTCTCCAAAGAATAAGTGCATGAAAAAACAAAGAATTGAAATACTCAATTCAGTGTAGTGTAGGTATTCTATTTATGCATTTTAATTATTATATTATTACACTACACAGTCATGCAGGTATAAGATTAAAATCACGTGTAGGTTATCAAAATAGGTGAGTGAATAGAATCATTATCAAACATAAAACATTACTCATACTTAGAGGCACACTAAGCAATCCTACACATGTTTTCTATATTCAAATTCATTGCACATAATAAGATACTATTCAAGGCATGATATAACCAAAATAATGTTTTAAGAAACTTGACAATTAAATCAACCATTATATTTAATCTTTAATTGATAGAATGTATTCATCCTTGACAATGACAATGAATAATAAGCAGTGTTTATAATAAATTTTTTAATATATATTATTTTTTAAAAATAAAAATACAAAAGAATAAACACACAGAGAGATATATAAATTTTTGTTCTTTTAAATTATTTTATAATCATATATATATATATATATAAAGCTTGTATTTTTCTAAAAACATGAAGGCTCAAAAAGTTATATGATGCAAACACAAAGTAACATGATATATTATAGTGCATGAATATAACGTACATGATAAGGAAATAATGTTCATGTGGTGGATATGTGAATCTTAAGTATACCCAATAATCCAATACCTAAGTTGTATGTCTACACCCTAGCCCCGTACTAAGTGACAGATGGGCATGAGGAGCTGCACAAATGTTGTAAGGTGGGGTGTTAATCCCATGTACACAAAGAAGAACCCGTTCAACCTAACACTCTTTCCCCCCAGCACTACACAAGGACCTACTGCAACCCTCCTTGGTTAAGGACAAGACGTGGTTTATAAGTTAGCGTTTCTAAAGCACACACACCTACACCCACGCTATTGTGAGACATACTTACTGGGTGAATGATCGCAGGCATACTAGGACAGTGTGGTAAAATGATTATAGAAGGTAAATTATAGACACTTGGCAATGATATGACTTTTATTCCAATTTATTCAGTTAGATTGATTTATCATTAATCTAAATAAGAGAAAGTCATATAGCGGTAATATTTCATAAGTGTCCATGGCATGTTGGCTAAAAAAACAAAACTAAAAGCAAAACTAAAAAAATAACAGAACGAAACAAAAAAAAACATCATGCATTTCGTGAAGTAGATTATCAAGTACTTTTCGTTTAACTAGTTTCTACTTCACACAATTGGTGGATACTAATAGATGAGAAATTTAGGTATCCAAAAGGAGCCAAGTGTTGCGGTTCCTTTGGGTACCCAAATATAGCATGATAAACCATGGGGATGTGATGATGAATGTGGCCTTTTTAGTGGAATAGGTGCGCTATTTTGTATGATGGGCCTCCACTCATACTTTGGCTTAATGTTATTTTGTTGTTGCAAATTTCTAGTTAAATTTCTACGAGTCCTTATGTGATGAACTTCAATTGAGCAATATTGCATAGGAGGTTTAAATATATTGATATTGTTCTTCAGGTAACGATTATTTCGCATAACATAGACACTCATATATTTGTTATTTTTAAAAGGAAATCTACATTCATTTGATTTTAAGAAGGGAGTGATTTGTTTTTGCATGTGAACGTGATTTGTATGTTTAGGAGTTTCACATGCTTAAGCTTGGGGTTTTCTACACCCTTTAACTAACTCAGTTATTATATAACTGTTCAAATTCAACATGCTTTCAGGTTTTGCTTGAAACTTAGAAGTTGTGTGTTGCGAGCTTTTAAACATAATTTCCTTAAGCATGTTGATCTTTGTAACTAATTCTTTATTTTTAATTTTAAGATTATGTCTAGATTTGTTGTATGCCATTGTGTTATTTTTAAGAGTGGAGACTATAGAGTTAATTTGAGCATTATACTTCTTTCTGTATTTCTCAAAAATCTCATCCATCTCTTTAATTTCTATTTTATAAATCTTGCATTCAATACAATCACTTTTTAACGATGAGTTTTCTAAACATAATTTATCATTTTGTTCCTTTGTAAAATTGTTCAAGAACCTTATATTTTTCTTTTAATTTATCATACTCTATACAAGATGTAACATTGCTATCTAAAGAGCAGTTGGGAGGAAAAGTCACATCACAATAAGGTTCTACATTAAGTTATGATTTTAACGTTTTGTTTTCTAGTCGTAGGTTTGAATTAATATTTTTCAACTTCTTAATTCTACGTATACATTTTCTAGCACACACAATATAGAGATAGATTTATAAGCAAAAGGGAATTTGACATCCTTACAGAGCTATTTGATGAGGCAAGATTGAGGTGTAGAGTTTCTTTGAATTCTCCATGTGTTTCCTCATCCAATGTTAAGATTTCATCTTCCCTTTCTATTAATGTGGTCATCCCGTCTTCCTCCAAGAGCAAGTCTACATTTAGTTCTTCACGTGGATCCATGTGAAATTACTCAGATTCATTACCTATAGAAAGTGAACTATAAGTTAGCTCAAGAAAATTCCATATCTCATATGCAGTAGTAAGCATATAGATAAGTTTGAAAATGTCTTGACCAAGCCCACAAAATAAACTATTCATATCTTTGGCATTTAAATGACATTCATGTTTATTTAAATTATTTGGGGGCTTGATATAAGTCATGTTCCAAACTTATATATCTAATAATATAAGGAATTTCTTCATTAGTTTTCTCCATTCGTTATAGTTCACTCCTATAAATAGAGGCGGTGCAAGTGAATTTTTAGTGTACAATTTTTCATCCCCACTAGTCGATTCAAGATCAGGGTTGGCCATTATTCCCAGTGGTGAAACCATTTTGGTATAACCTCGCTCTGATACCACTTGTTAGATATCATGGCCAACCTTAGGGGGGAATAAGGTTTGACAAGTTAAATGCAATTTAAAAATATTTTGCACCAGGAAATCAAGTCCTGGAAGCTACTGCGGGGCATTGGGTATCTAACGCACGGCAGTGCGTATGTGGACTCGTTTTCCTGCGCAAGATCATTTACAAAACCACAGCATAAAAGCTTACTTTATACAACCAGAACAATCACACAATCAGATGAAGAAAAATAAAAGTTCCATTGCATGAATAAAAATGACAATTGTTCTGAGTGATTACACGAACGTGATCTCCGTGATGCCGGAGATCGAAGGCGATGAAATATAAAAACACTTTTGGTTTTCTATACCGACCCACTCCCCGGACCGATTGGCTCTCTCTCTCTCTTTCCCTCCAAGAAAGGTCCTTTCTTTTTCTCTAGATGTCAATCCTTATAGAGCACTGAAACCGATGCAGCCTTTTATATGTCTTCATGAAAATAGGCTACCACCGACGGTAAGACTAGCACCCGGTAGTTGGTTCGCGCGCTTGTTGTGCCAGTTGTTCTCTAAATCTGGAAAGAAATGTTCAAAACAAATATTCTCCATTTCAAATAAGCTAGCTCCGCGCGTTTACCGATTCCACCGCGCGGTAATGTTGGACGCAACTATTCGCAAGAGCCGTGTCGACTCGTCAAGAGGCTTGCGTGGCGTGGTAGGGCTAGCACCGATTTCATCCAGAACGCTAAGTCCAAATAAATCATTTCGTTAATGCTCGCGGTATAACTAGCGCCAGGTAGTAGGCCAGCGCTCGACGTTCGTCGAAGGGCTAGCGCGGCGTGGTAAGACTATCGCCGATTTCATCTCGAGTGTTATGTCCAAATAATTCATCGTGATAACGCCTGCGGTAGAACTAGCACTAGGCGGTAGTCCAGCGCTCGACGAATTTGGCTCGACGTTCGTCGAAGGGATAGCGTGGCGCGGTAGGTGATAATGCTTGGCGGTAGCATCCACTCAATGCAACTGTCTTGATGCACTCAACGCCATGGATAGTGCGATGCGTTAGGTGATAGCGCTTGGCGATATCATCCACTCAACTACACTGTCTCGACGCAGTCAACACCATTCTTCTCAACGCTTTCGACGCGGTGTTGAGTGGGCTAGCACATGGCGGTAACTTCTAACGCCCGACAGTAGGCACTATAGTAGGCTTCTACTCTTCACTTGAACTTGTCAACCTGCACACTCTATCAACAGAAGACTTGATCAAATATAATCCGGGAGTTGATATTCTCAAACACAGGGCATGCGAAAGACCGGTCCAACAGTTTCTAGTATATTTGACTTGCAAATTTCCTAACATTATTATTCCCATCTTGCTTAGACAATGTGAATCATGCTTTAAAATTTTGTTTAAAATAACACCTCTGTGTCCATAACTCATCAAAATCAATATGGTATCAACTATAATTACAACTACATGAATGTTTCACGTCCAAAAATATCTTTCTAAAATTCAACTCTGATTCTAATTTTTGCGTTAAAATTGCTTAATGATATTTTCACCCCAAATCTGCTTCAAAATAATTGTACTGCTGCATAACTAATTTACGCTTGATTATGTCACCTTAATTACCCAAGTAGTAATTTATACTTTCCAATAAGTGATATACTTACAATGCACTCTACATATCCATTTTATTCAAAACAGACGACCACACACTCTTTTAATAATACCAAAATGGGAGAATAAATCTAAAGAAATATGTCATTTAGTGGGAGCACAAACTAGGAAGCATATATGTAGGGGGAGTATCCATCTAGGGGGAGTAGGCTCTTATTGCTTATAAAATACATATAACTACAAACACTTTTTTTCTTATGCATTATTTCTTCATAGTGGATTTGTTATTATCAAAAGGGGGAGCTTGTTGGAACATGCATTCCGCATCTCTTAGTTTGAGAATAATACATCCCAGTTTGTATTGATTATGTTTATTATGTGTTTGTAGTGTGTTGGAACTATAGGTTCAGTAACTAATGGAAGAACAAATCAAAAGGATGAAGCTGCCAAAGTTTTGTTACTACTGCATGTGATACTGCTACCTCTGGGCGATAGCATATCGTCTATATCGGCTTGTTATCTACATTGGCTTGTCGTCTACATTGTCTTATCGACTACATTAACTGGGTGCCTACATCATCTTGGCTGCTATAATCGGGCGAGATCGCTACCGCTGGCCATAGCTCTAGCTATTTGACAAAAAGGAAGGATATCAATCGAAGTAAGAAAATGCTTGAAAAGGAAGGTGATATTGCTATGCGATACTACAACCGCATGGCAGTACCTTTTAAAAGGTCCATTTTTGGAAAAACTAGACACCAAAAATGCTTGTTTCCAATGTGAAAAAGTTTCCTAAAATGGACTGGAAAAGTTTCCTAAAATGGTTATGGAGAGTTGCAAAAGATGAATATTTCCAATGAAGATGAAGGTTGTCTAATATAGCTATCGCAGGATGGTAGTACTACATCTGGCGGTAGGTACTGTGCCTATAAAAAGCGCAATCTTCCTATAGATGTAGTATGTAATAATGAGAGACCAACTGGAGGACACAACCAAAACCAGGACTCTTATTATTTCGTGAGAGTCTTCCCTTAGCGTCAAGAACTTCGCTCAACAAACTTGAAGGCTGTGGACTCGGACATCAGATCGATCACGCATATTAACTAACGAGTCTATCTCTTTGAGGGAGTTTCTTTTATATTGTAGTATTTTCATTTCTTTATTTTCTCTAAGATGTAAATTTATCGTAGGTAGGGGAGACTAGGTCTTGCGAGACTTAGGGGAAAAATCATTTCGTGCAAACGTCAATTTCCTTGAAGGATTCTGTGAATTCACCACATACTGTGGCTACTAGGTCAAGGATAGATCTATGGGAAGATAGAGACCATATCTGGAATAGATAGGCTAGAACCAACTGGTTCTTTGGGGATAAGGGTTGGTATAGAAAAGTAAAAAAGGATTCCTTAGTATCGCCTCGACCCCAAGCATTATTGGTATCAAAACCTTTATAATCATTGTTATCATTAAAATAAAATTACGATTTTCTTTAATCAAGTTTGTACTTTCTTTGGTCTGAGTTTTATTTTTAAGAGAAAATGTATTGTCATTATCGCCTAGCGATATCACTATCATTGGCGGTAGCAACAGAATCCCAAAACTGATTTATTTCTCAGCTTAAAAATTAAAAGTTCATAAAACCCTTATTCGCCCCCCCCCCCTCTAAGTGTGTTGCATGAACCAACACCTTCTTCTTGGGTACTGGATACCGGATGTGATTCTCATAATTGTATAAATGTGTAGGATCTATTGGGTCCGTTGATCACAATGTCCCAGATTTGAAGAAGGTTTATAGTAGAATGGTATACACATATTTGTATATGATGCATGCTATAAATTCTATATATACATGGGGGCTCTTTGTTACCATGATTAGACAGGTTATCCAAGTGACAATGATAGGAGGACAAAGGACATGATGCTGATAAGGCTGAAATTTGTATAAGTACAAATACGTTGAGTGAAGGCAGTTCACTCAACGCCAGATGGCCTTAAGCGTTGAGAAAATACTAGACAGTCAAAGCCTCAGCATTGCCAAGGAGGAAATCTGATTAAGTCCAGAAGCTTTGAGTGAAGGCAGTTCACTTAATTCCTAGAGCTAGAAGCATTGAGTGAAGGTAGTTCACTAAATGCCATGCAGAGAAAATGTCGACATAATATAGTCTAGTCAGAGGTGCAGTATTGGTTGATACAGAATTTTGTCAAAGGACAGAAGCCTTGAGTGATGTATACTCACTCAATGCCTATTCAACAGAAAATCTGTCTAAGGACAGAAGCGTTGAGTGAGGGTCATTCACTCAACGCCTCTTTAACAAAAGCAGGCAAAGGCAGAAAGTATTGAGTGAAGACAACTCACTCAACGCCTTCATATAGAGAAATTCATCTAAGTCCAGATGCACTGAGTGATGAAGACTCACACAATGCCTATTCAATAGACTCCATATATCTATATTCATTGAGTGATGACTGATCACTCAATGCCTGAAGATGAAAAAATCTGCCCAAGTGTTTTGGCATTGAGTCATAAGGCTTCACTCAATACCTATGCAGAATTATGAATTAGGCTAAGTCCACAGGTGTTGTGTCATGATGATGTCAGCAAAAATTCAAATGTTGCGGGAACTGAACAGTAGATGACAAAAGGCGTTGCTTGCCTGTTGTACAACATTTAATGAAAAAGACATGTTGCAGCTTCCAACTCTTAGTGGTACCACTCCTCAAAGAGCAGTTGGATGGTGGGATTGAAAAGCAAGAGATCAAGGAAGAAAAATATAACTTTTGGAGAGAGATTTTCTACATATTACACAACTTCATCTTCTTCCTCTTGACCTAGTTGTTGAGTTGAAGAACTTGCTCCTTCTGTTAAAACAAGAAGTTCAAGAAAGTTAGTTGTTGATATTCTCATGTACAACAACAAGTTTATAGAGTTCTATCTTTGAGGTAGAAGAAGAAACAGGGCAATCCATTGTTATAATGACTTCACAGCTCAAGCAAAACTAATCTTCGAAATCCATTTCTGGAGCTGTGAAGAATAATGGACTAAATCATTTCAGTTCAGGAAAATGCAAACTCAGAGACTATTTCTATGCAATCATTCATCAACGCCAACCAACCTTTCATTTTTAGGATCTTTACTGATCTGAGTGTAAGCCTCATCTATAAAGGCTGGGGTAGGATTTTTTCTATAGATCTGAGTTGTAGGATTCTAGTTTGGAATGTGACTGGTAGGATCCTTGTGTGGATCTGAGATAGGGCTAAACTCCCGAGCTGTAGCAGATTTATTCTCTAAGGTAGGATCTAGTGTTGGATCTGAGTGTAGGGCTTTTCTCCAAGCTTGAGTGTAGGTCTTTACCTAAAGTCTGAGGTAGGTAGTCTGGTGCAGATTACTGAGTTGTAGGAGATTACATCTCTGAGTATAGGGCCTTGGGCCTGAGTGTAAGACTTGGAGGACTCTGAGAAACCCTGTGGGGTTTGTGTTATAAGCTCTTGGAGCCGAGTTGGAGAAGTTGTCCTTGTCTAACAAACTGTTAAAAAGGTGGGAGGGACAGTGGATGTACCCATACTCTAGGGAACCACTATAAACCATTTGTGTGCTGATTGTGTGTTCTTAAAAGCAAAGCAAAACTAATCATAACTCGCCAAAGTCAAAAGAAAACACTAAAAGGAAGAAAAACCTATTCGCTCCATTCTCTAGGTGTTTAGATACTCTTAAATATAAAGACTTTCAAGTGGTATCAGAGTGAGGTTACTCAAAAAGGACTTAACAATCTGAGCTGATCTCTAGGAGTAGCTACCGATATTCCTTATGGGTTTAGGAGAGAACAATAAGGAGTTGGGTTCTATGAAGCTCCCAATCTGCAGGAAAGAAAATTTTGGCATTTGGAAAGAAAGGGTCGGGCTATTTATGGAAGCATCTGACACCAGGATTTTCATTATTGTTCAAGAGGGACCTTTCATCCTCGTGAAGGTTTCAGTTCTGGATGCCACTATCCAGACACCTAAGAAATTGTCTGAGATGACCAAGGATGAGGTCATACTAGCAACTATGGACAGAGGGCACAGAACAAGATTGTGAGTGTTATTAATGATTCTACTTTCCATAATCTTGTCCACTGCAAGACCTCCAAGGAAATGTGGTACTCATTGGTTGTCTATATGGAGGGAACTGAAGAAGTTAGGGATGACAAAAATCCCTTCTTAATCAAGAATATGAGACCTTCAGGCAAGCCAAAAAGGACAACATAGTTGAATGCTATGAAAAATTCTTCAAAACAGTGAATGTGCTGAGGGCTTATGGGATGGTCTTCAACAATTATGAGCTGAATGACAAGTTTCTAGATCTTTAACTAGAGTCTGGGACACCAAGATATGTGCCATTAGAGAGGTGACCAAGATGGCTGAAACTCCTCCACACATATTGTTTGGAAAGTTGCTCTCCTATAAGATGCAGCTACCTGATAGAAAGGAGGAGGAGACCACCATTGGGGCTCAAGCCAAGGAGAAGATAGTGGCCTTCAAGGCTGATTGCTCTAAGAAGAGCAAGGAGAGCATTGCCTCTCCCCTTAGAAGGCCTGCTAATTTAGACAGCTCTGAGTCAAGCTCATCTGACAACAACATGTCTGATAGGGAGTTTGATACCTTCTCTAAGAAGTTCAAGAAGGTGATGAAGAGGAGGTAGTGGAAGAACAAACCATCCACCTCTTTACATAATAAGAGGGATCACCACCAGTCTAACAAGAAGTTCTCCAAGGGAGACAGATATAATTCAAAACCCAGTAAATTGTTTTCCTCTAATGTTGTTTGTTACTGATGTAGCAAGGTTGGACATGTCATTGTTGATTGCCCAGTCAAGAGGAAAGAGCGGAAGATATCTGAGGAGAAGAAGCACCACCACCAGAAGGGCAAGAAGGAAAGGTCCTTCATTGCCAAAAAGGAGAAGAGCTGGAGTCAGAGTGACTTAGCTTCTTCAGATTCTGAAGAATATGAATAGGCCTATATTGGGCTATTTGCTGCAGTTGTTGATGAAGAAGATGTAGACTATCATGTTTCTAGGATAGGAATAAGGGCCCCTCTTTCACTCTCAGACAGTGATACTGAGGTGGATGAAGATGTCATTGGCTGCTATATGCTAATGGCCATGTCAGATGAAGAATCCAGCTAGGATCAACTTGGCCTAGATAAGGTACATTATTTGTCCAGCTCCTCCTCTGAATCTGACTATGAAACAAGTCCTAATTCAGATGAATCCTCATCCTGTGATGAAGATAAGTCAGAATATGAGGAAGATGTCAATCAACTGATTGACAAATATGGTGCCATTTTGGATGCTTTGAAAAGGAGCAAGAGATTGGCCAAAGAGAAAGCTGAGGAGATTATCTCCCTACAGCTAGCTACTTCCCTACAGTCTGAGTCAGCATCCTTGCTAGATCAGAAGATGAGGGAAGTCAGCCAACTGAAGGCCATCTCAATCATCCATATTTGGACCATCAACCAGAAGAACAGGATCATTATGGATCTTGGGGAAAAGCTCCTTAAGGTGAAAATGATAAGAGTGGTTTGGGGTTTAAGTGGAACACTAAAGATGCCCCTACTATAGGGAAAGGCAAAGCTACTATTATGCCTCAGACCACCTTCCATAAGGTAATTCTCCCATCAAACAGGTATGACCAGGATAGCATACATGGTCACTGGAAGAATGGAAACTCTTCTTGTAAGTATACAAATGTATCTTATAATGGAGGGAGAAAGGGCATGGGCTTGAGTGCCTTTAAGGCTCCCCATAAAGAAATTCAGATGGCCTATCATGGAGCATTTATTTTTGGGACCCCAGCCCCTACACACAAGAATATGGAAGTGGCCAATAGTCATGCTCTTCCAGAAAAATCACAGACCAAAGGCAATTCTGTCAGTGAGTCTAACTTGGCCATCTCTGATGCCATCAACAACACATATGCTATAAAGAAGATTGTTCTTGGTTGCAATCTGAGCAAGCCATGTTCATCTACTATCAGACTTACTTTCAGTCAAATTCTTGTTAAATGAAACAAGAAAAGGGCTACTACTCTCCCCTCTGAACAATCTGTTATTAACAACTTACAACCTACTAGAACTATTCAGAAGAGAAGGTACAACATTCATGAGTGCTGGTGTTGTGGTAAAGTGAGACACTTTGCATAGATAATTGGCACAACCCTAGTGTGACAAGGGCTAATGTGAGTCTTCATGGCAGGTGTGCTGCAAGGAGACAAGTTAAGTTTCAGACTAATAAGAACCTAGGACCCAAACTCTTTTGGGGTCCTAAGGTAAACTGAATTGTGATTGCAGGTTAGTCCCAGTACCCATGCACCAATATGGTACTTGGATAGTGGATGTTACAGGCACATGACTAGAACAAGATGTCACCCAAAGGACTACACTCTTGTGAAGAACGGACCTAAAGTTATCTTTGGAGGTTCAGACATAGGACTTACTAAGGGATATGATATGATTAATAATGGCATAATGTCTATCTCAAAAGTATTTTATGTGGAAAGGTTGCAAAACAACCTGATTAGAATAAGTCAACTATGTGATCTTTGCTATCTCATTATATTCCATAAGTATGAGTGCCAAATTAAAATGTCAAGTGACCAAGAGTTCATTTTGACAGACACTAAGAGTGGGAATATCTATTGTTTAAACTTTTATGTTTAAGTTCTGACAACCCTGTGTGTCTAATTGAGAATGAAAAAGTCTCATACTATGTACAATGGCACAAGAGACTAGCTCAATTGAACTACATGACCATTAACAAGCTCTTTATTGAAGAGATAGTTAGAAATGTTCCCAATATTAAATGCATAAAGGAGTCATTTGCTCTGCATGCCAAAAGGGCAAGCAGACCAAAGCATCCTTCAAAAACATTGGGTCTAAGGATTCTATGAGGTGCTTATACCTCCTGCATATGGACTTGTTTGGTCCTATGCCAGTTCACAATTTAGGTAGAAAAGTCTACACACTTGTAATTATTGATGACTTCTCTATGTTTGCTTGGGTCTTCTTCTTGAAGAAAAAGTCTGAAAACCTGGACATCTTCAGGACCTTTGTCAAGCAAATTCAGAATGAAATAAACAGTTCTGTGGTCAAAATCAGAAGTGCCATGGCACTGAATTTCAATCTAATAGCATGAAAAAATTCTGTAAAGAATAAGGGATTCACCAAGAATTTTCTTCTCCAAGAATAACCCATCAAAATGAGATAGATGAGAGTAAAAACAGAACTCTCATATAAGCTGGAAGGACACTACTAAGTGATACATCTCTCCCAGAATACTTCTGGGCCAAGACAGTTAATATTGCATGTACTGCCCTGAATAGGGCTTCTGTCAACAAATATCATAAGAGGACTCCCTATGAGATCATGAAAGGCAGAAAACCAAACATTCCTTATCTCAGGATCTTTGGTAGCAAATGTTATGTACTTAACAATGAGAAGGCATATCTGACTAAGTTTGTTGCTAAATCCTATGATGGGATATTTGTTGGGTACATCAATCATAGCAAAGCATATATGATCTACAACTTAAAAAATCAAGTTGTAGAAGAATATGTTAATATAGTTTTTGATGAATCTTTAATGATTAACAACAAACTGCCTATCTCCTCATCTAGATCTGCAGGTATAGAATAGGCGATGGACAAACTAACCTTCAAGGATGCTCATCCAGCTGCCCAAGATGAAGGTAGTGATGTGTGTGTTCCAGAAGAAGGATAAAGCTCACAGGATATGGGTGAAGATCAGATGGATCCATCCATTGAAGTCAATGATGCTGAAGAAAGATTGCCTCCAGTAGTTAGACATCTAAAGGATCATCACACAAACATCAAATCATTGGTGATTCTAGCCAAGGGGTTACAACAAGGTGCAGAAGCCTGAACATATCCATGAACTTTAGCTTTCTGTCTCAGATTGAGCCCAAAAGGTTTGAAGATGTCTATGTAGACAAATTTTGGATTGTGGCAATTCAAGAGGAACTGAACGAGTTCAAGAGGCGTAAGGTTTGGAAGCTTGTTCCCAGACCTCAAGGACATAACATTATTGGAACCAAGTGGATCTATAGGAATAAGTTAGATGAAAATGATGTTATAATTAAGAATAAAGCTAGATTGGTGGCTAAGGGATATAGACAAGAGGAAGGTATTAATTTTGATCAGACCTTTGCCCCAGTTGCTGGACTAGAATCCATAATACTATTCCTTACATATGTTGCACACAAGGGATTTAGGGTCTCCAAGATGGATGTGAAGTCAGCCATCCTAAATGGTGACCTAAGAGATGAAGTATATGTTTAACTGCCATCAGGTTTTGTTAATCCTAACTCTCATGATCATGTTTATAGGTTTAGGAAAGCATTGTATGGGTTGAAGCAAACCCTTAGGGCATGGTATGAAACCATGTCTAACTTTCTTATTGAGAACAAATTCTCAAGGGGAAAGATAGACAAGACTCTATTCCCAAGGGAATCAAAGGACAAGATCTTTCTAGTCCAGATTTATGTAGATGACATAATCTTTATGTCTACTGATGACAACCTCTACAAGAAGTTTGTCAAACTTATGCAAGGGAAGTTTGAGATGAAAAGTATGGGTGAGATTAAGTTATTCTTGGTCCTCCATGTAAGATAGTCTGAAGATGGATTGTCAATTTCTCAGTCTAAGTTCACTAGGGAGTTAATTAGAAAATTTGGTATGGAGAGTGCCTCCATAATGAAAACTACTATGGGGTCAATTATGTCAATAGACAAGGATGAGACAGGGACACCTATTGATGAATCCTTGTATATAGGCATAATTGGCTCCCTCCTCTATCTTATTGCTCGTAGGCCAGACATCTTGTACGATACATGTGCTTGTGCTAGATACCACGCTTTCCCTAAGGAGTCTCATTATTCTACTACAAAAGAATTCTGAGATATATTAAGGGCACAACAGATCTTGGCCTATGGTACCTCAGGAATAGTGATTTTGAGCTAACTGGGTATTCAGATGTAGATTTTGCAGGCTGTAGAGAAAACAGGAAAAGCACATCTGGCTCCTGTCAATTATTAGGAGGAAAACTTGTATCTTAGAGCAGCAAGAAGCAGACTAGTGTTGCAATATCAATAGCTGAGTTAGATTATATATCAGCAGGGAGTTGATGTACTCAGTTGTTGTGGATCTAGCACTAGCTCTAGGACTACAACCTAAAGCTAAGTAACACTCCAATGTATTGTGATTATACTAGTGCAATCTCTATTTCTAGCAATCCTATCTCTAATAGCAGTACTAAGCACATAGAGATTAGGTATTATTTTATTAGGGAGCATGTGGAATGTGAAGACATCAGTCTTGAATTTGTCCCTACTAACAAGCAAGTAGCTGATATCTTCACCAAACTACTAGATGAATCCAAGTTCAACACCTTCAAGTTTAAATTAGGTATGTTGAATTTAGTTCAGCTTCAGTAGCTCTCCAATATATTTTTGTTTGTTGTAGATAGTGTTAATCTCTATAGGATACACAAAGGAGAAATGGACTAAGTGTCCCGGCATCGAGTGTGTTGAGATAAGGTCAAGCGTCGAGTGCGCTGAGTCTAAGTGCTCAGGTGTCGAGTGTGTTGTAACAACTACAATCGTCGAGTGCATTGAGTGTGTCGAGTCCACTCAACGCATTCTCCCAGTGACGTCCATTTACGGCTAAGTATTGGGATCAATTCCAGTCGTTCATCACTTATTGATCATAAATAGGTACATGCCTCTCCATCTTCTAAAATAGAAAATACTATAAATAAAAGGTTGTGTGTACAAAACAAAATACATTGTTCCTTGCCTTTCTTTGCCCCTTGCGATGAAATGATGAAAGCTCGCAAAATCAACAACAACTCATACAAGAAATGGCGCCAAAAAGATTGGATTTATTGTTTGAGGGTTTCCAGAGCTAGTCAGAAATGGATTCAAGGATGGGCTTGAGGAAGTTCAGTTAGTTCTCCATCTACTACAGGTCGCTGACCTAGAATATGTTCTCTCCGAGCCTAGTCTACTTTGGAAGAGAGAAGTTCTTGAGTTATTCTCAACTCCCAAGGTCGACTCATCATCCATTAAACTCAGGTCTTTAATCAGTGGAAACAAGGTTAAGATTACCCCCAAGTGACTGAGCAAGGTACTGCAATTGCCGAAGTTCAAAGTGTCAGATGAAGAAGAAGAGTTGGACAAAACCAATATCAAATCTGCAGTAAAGTGGTATGGACTCTCAAAGCACACCGCTGGATCGATTCTGAGGAAAGAACTGAATCTGAAAGGAAGATTCCTTATAAATGTTATTGGGAAGGCACTGTTGTGCAAGTCTGGCTCCCATGACAAAATTTCTAAGAAAATGTTTGAGTTAATGGCAAGGGTTATTCTTTCTAAAAATACATTCAAGTGGTATCAGAGGGAGGTTGCTGAAGAGATTATCAATAAGATTTCTGCAAAGGTGGAGGGGGAGTCCTCAAAGTCTCCAGCTCCCACTAAAAAATAAGTTGCACCTACAGACCAAGTTCTACATGGTGGATACAGTCCTCAAAGTGAGGGGGAGCAACTCCTTGAGCAAGTCATGGAAGATGCTTTTGCTGAGGGGGAGCAAACCCAGCTCTTATAGGAGGATATTTAGATTCCTCTTGAGAATGAATAACCTACTGAAACAATGGAGGAAAATACTGAAAATATCAATGCTGTCGATCTTGATGTACATCCACTTTCCCCCTTCCATATGGTCAATGCTATGGTTCAGAACCCCAAACAGGTTCCTACAGGGCCCAAGGAGACCTACACTCATTCACACTGAACTCCCTGCAAAAGGAACAGTTTATAACATAAACTCTTCTGAATCAGATAAGGGGAATATTGTTGCTGATATCATTGCAAATCAACGTTCTTCAGAGCATGAAATGCCTGACTTAGATGCAAGAGAAGAACTCAGTCCAGTACAGCAACCGGTATGTAATGAAGGTACATCAACTCATGATGATCAGTTAACTAATGTCACCATTCTCGACACAACTCTTTTGTTATAGAATTTAATTTTTTCATTATGTGTTGAGAGCAGCAAGCTTGTAAGTGTGACACAACACTGTAATACTCAGAATCTTCTTGGTGGCATCCTAGAGAATCAGAATATCACTGCTTAGAATTTTTTGTTGAACTTTGTTGAGCAAGCCTCCATGACACTTTCTTCATGTATTGAGTCTTCTGTTGTGTGTCGACACATTCTTAGCGACACTTTCTTCTCCACAATGCGACACTTATACTTAGAGATTTGCTGAGGACACATCCTCCAAGTGTTGGAAAAGTTCCTCTGGGTGTCGACACAAGGTTATTCTTGAAAGAACTTTTGTCTGGTGTCGAATGGACAATTACTCCAATTCTTGCCTGGGTGTCCCAAGTCTTAGATGACTTCAAAAATCACCTGCAAATACTTAACCTCAAGCTTAAAGACCATGTACCCAACTAAGGGTATTAATTACGTAGATGTGCAGTTGACAAAGGCCAGCACCTCCCTAACTAAAAATGTCTCTGAAGAAGTCAAAAAGGGGGAGAAGGAAAGTAATAAGGACCAACACTGAAAATATTGTATGGACTACAAATGTGACCATAGAATCCCTTGGTCTTGAACAGATAACATATGATAACATCCATGCTCTTCCTGACCATATTAATCAAGCACTACAAGATGGGAATCAGTATAGTGCTGAATACAATGATCAGTATATATAGCAGTATGATACTCAAAATGGTACACAGTGGGCTGAACCTTTTACATCAACTAAATTTCCTACATCCAGCCCCACTGTTTACCAAATGATGAGAGCTAAAGGAAAGTCTCTTACTAAGGAAGAAGCCAGGTTAAGAAAGAAAAGGTACACGAAAGAGATGGAAACCAGGCCAGATTTTGAATAATGGAGTCTCAATCTAGGACTATCATTCTGTCTGCCTGGGACCAAGTCAAGTCCAAGAAAATTGAGAGGGAAAAGCTTTACAGCTCCCTAGAATGAGCCAAGCTTGAAAAGAATTAAGTGGAGAGAAGAAATTTCAGAAGGGATAGGAGGTTAGGTAAAATTGTTTCCAGATGCTGTGGATCCCAACAAGTACTTCCCAAAGCCATATGGTTATTTTGAGAGGCAAAGGGAAAAGGAAGGAGACAAAGCAAAAGCTACCAAGAAGCCTAGCTACGGTATAGTCATAAAAGAACCTGAAACTTAGAAATGTTTCTTTTTTTACTTAAGGGCAGTAGGAAATGTGTTTTGTTTTATGCACACTACCAAAATATTAATCCTTCTTTTAATGAAAATCATATTTCTGGTTGTGTATAATTTATCTCACCTTTCTACTAAAATGTTATATCTGATGCATATGTGTTAGTGTATATCATTGTCCAAAGTTTTGACTTCTTCAAATAAGGGTGGATTGTTAGGTTCATTGATCAAAATGTACCAGATTTGAAGGTCTACAGGATAATGGTATACACATGTTTGTATCTGATGCATGCTATAAGTTCTATGTATGCAGTGGGCTCTTTATTACCTTGATTAAACAGTTTATCCAAGTGACAATGACAGAAGTACAAAGGACATGATGCTGACAAGGGTGAAATTTGTTTAAGTATAGATGCGTTGAGTGAAGACAGTTCACTCAATGCCAGATAGCCTTAAGCATTTAGTAAAGACTAGATAGTCAAACGCTCAGCATTGTCATGGCAGAATTCTAGTTAAGTCCAGAAGCATTGAGTTAAGGCAGATCACTCAACACATAGAGCAAGAAGCATTGAGTGAAGGTAGTTCACTCAACACCATGCAGAGAAAGTGTTGACAGAACATAGTCCAGTCAGAGCTGCAGTATTGGTTGATATAGAATTCTATCTAAGTACAAAAATGTTGAGTGATGTCAACTCACTCAATGCCTATTCAATAAAAAATCTATCTAAGGATAGAAGCGTTGAGTGAAGGCTGTTCACTCGACGCCTCTTCAACAAAAACAGGCAAAGGCAGAAAGCATTGAGTGAAGATAACTCACTCAACGCCTTCATATAGAGAAATTTAGCTAAGTCCAGATGCATTGAGTGATGAAGACTCACTCAATGCCTATTCAGTTAGACTGCAAATATCTATATTCGTTGAGTGATGACTGATCACTTAATGCCCGAAGATGCATAAATATATCCAAGTGTTTTGGCGTTGAGTGACAAGGCTTCACTCAATGCCTATGCAGAATTGTGAATTTGACTGAGTCCATAGGTGTTGTGGCATGATGACATCAGCAAAAATTCAAATATTTCAGGAACTGAACAGTAGACGACAAAAGGCGATGCTTGCCTATTGTACAATATTTAATGCAAAAGACATGTCACAGCTTCCAACTCCTGGTGGTCCCACTACTCAAAGAGTCGTTGTACGACAGGATAGAAAAGCAAGAGATCAAGGAAGAAGAATTTAACTTTTGGAGAGAGAGATTTTCGGCATATTACATAACTTCATCTTCTTTCTTTAGACCTAGTTGCAGAGTTGAAGAACTTGCTCCCACTATTCAAACGAGAAGTTCAAGAAAGTTAGCTATTGATATTCTCATCTACGACAGCAATTTCAGAGAGTTCTCTCTCTGAGGTAGAAGAAGAAATAGAGCAATCCATTTCTGCAGTGACTTCACAGCTCAAGCGAAACTAATCTTGAAGATCCATTCCTGGAGCTATGAAGAAGAAAGGACTGAATCATTTCAGTTCAGGAAAAGTCAATCTCAGAGATTTTTTCTCTGCAGTCATTCATCAACACCAACTGATCTTTCCTTTGTAGTATCATTACTAATTTGAGTGTAAGCCTCATCTATAAAGGCTGAGGTAGGACCTTTCTGCAGATCTGAGTTGTAGGATTCCAGTTGGGAATCTGAGTGGTAGAATACTTATATGGATCTGAGGAAGGGCTAAGTGCCTGAGCTATAGGAGATTTATTCTCTAAGGCAGGATCCAGTGTTGGATCTGAGTGTATGTCTTTCCTCCAAGCCTGAGTGTAAGACTTTTTCTAAAGTCCGAGGTAGGTAGTCTTATGCAGATTACTGATTTGTACGAGATTACATCTCTGAGTGTAGGCCTTGGGCCTGGGTGCAGGAATTGGATGAGTTTGAGAAACCATGTGGGGTTTGTGTTATAAGCTCTTAGAGCCGAGTTGGAGAAGTTGGCCTTGTCAAACAAACTGTTAGAAAGCTAGGAGGAACAGTGGATGTATCCATACTATAGGAAACCACTATAAACTATTTGTGTGTTGATTGTGTGTTCTTGAAAGCAAAGCAAAACTAATCACAACTCACCAAAGTTAAAAGAAAGCACTCAAAGGAAGAAAAACCTATTCACCCCCCTCTTGGTGTTTAGCTACACTTGAATCTAAAGACTTTCAGGAACTTGGAAGGAGAAGATTGCTGGGTAAAGGAGAGGTGAACATGTGTGTTGGAAATGGAGCAAGAGTTGTTGTTATTTTCATAGGTATTTACCATCTTTCTTTGCCCACAGGGCTTGTAATAGAACAATATAACTGTTATTTTGGTCCAGCCAGAACTAGAAATATTAGATATGTTTCATGACTTGACATGAAAGGATTTTCTTTCATTATTAAAAACAAATGTTGTTCTTTTTATAAATGATGTTTGTTATGGTGTAGCCAAATATTTAATGGTTTATATGTTTTTATCTTAAACCATCTGATCTATAATGTAGGAAATACTAAAAGACTAAAATCGAATAACTTAAATCCTACATTATTTTGACATTATCGTTTAGGTCATATAAACGAGAAGCTCATATCCAAAATCTATAAAGATGGACTGCTGTGTTGGATCGGGTGGCCAACCTTAGAGGGGGGGGGGGTGAATAAGGTTTGAAGATTAATTTAAAATTAAATTATTTTTATCCATGAAAATAGGATATGGATGCTATCGTATGGCGCGAGCTTGCTAGAGCGCGGCGGTAGGTCACAGATGTCATTTTCTTGGATAAACTTCACCTTGGAGATGCACACACCCTTCAGAGATCTACCAATACACAGCCACGAAAGTATAATAAGAATGAAGAACGAATAATAATTTTATTCAATAGAAATGAAAGTGGTTTATAATTACAAACAACTATATCTCCATGACGTCGTAGATCGGAGGTGGTGAAATACAAACTCCTTTTTCTTTTTATACCGACCCAAACCCTGGACTAGTTAGCTCTTTCCCTTTCCCTCCCCGAAAAGGTCTTCGAGCCGGCTCTTCACCTTCCATCCCGGAAGTGTCTTAGAGCCCCACTAGATCCTTCGATCTAGATGTCCCTTCTTTGGGACAATTTCTCACGGAATCCTTCCCGGATTCTGACGACCTTCAACAATCGATTTTTCTCACCCATAAAATAGTTAGAAGGGAGAAAAAGACAATAAGAGATTAAAGAAGATTTAAAAGTGATTCTCCCTCAAGACAATTCCTCCATTGAGCGGTGCATGACTGGTGCTAGAGATCTTCGTTCTATTACAACAGATCAACCCTTCTTGGTTGTTGCAGTCCTTTGCTCACCCAAGATCTTTGTACGCAAACGAGAGGTAGGCAACTTTCTCTTTCTTTGATGGAGATGGTGGGATGTAGCTCTGAGATGGCACACGAACCCTAAAATCAGAATATGTCTCTCCTTTTGCCTCCAGGAAAAGAGGCGTGCTTTTATACGTCTCGAGAAAATAAGCTACCGCGGAAGTAGAGCTAGCGACCGACTGTAGGTCAATGCGAGTTGATATGATAGGTTTTTTTGAGCTATCGCGACACGATACAGGGCTATATCCTGGCTGTATAGTGATGTCTTGATGCTTGTTGAGAGAGCTAGCGCACCGCAGTAGGAAGCTATCGCCCGTCGGTAGGTCCCAAAGCATTTGTCTGAATTAAATCCAGAAGCTAGTGTGGGCGGTAGTGCTAGCGCTCGACGGTAGGTTCCAGAGCTTGATTTATAATTTATTTGTACATGTAGACCTGCGCACTATACCTAAACCTTGTATCATCAAACACAATTCGGGATTTGATATTGTCAAACAAAAGAGATTCGAACCAAAGGCTCCAACAAACTCCCTCTTTTAATAATATCAAATTCCATTCATGTGATAAAAATAACATGGTATACTGTAATCCTATCAGTAATCGTGAAATATAGCAGGCTGAAATAATCAATATAGAAATAATCAGAATGGCTCTCTTTATAGATGTGCTCCCCCTATGTGTGTGCTCCCCCTATGTGTGTGCTCCCTTTGCACGAGATCTTCCACTGGATGACCAGCACTCACGCCAAGCTAGCATAGGATATACTCATGAACACTCACTTACTCAGCTAGTATAGGATATACTCATTAACACTCACTTCTCCCCCTTTTGTTGTTATTGAAAGGGGTCAGGGGTTAATGAACCTGTCTCGTGAACACTCACCTCTCTTCCTATGTCATGAGATACTAAAGAGATGAGAGACCGGACGCACATGCACACAGAAAAAAAAATCATAAGCACTATGGGCAAAAACTAGAGTGGAGCACCATGAATACAGACCTACCCAATACAGAAATCAATTGATTTGATGAGTTTTTCAGAGTAAAAGAAATTTGGACAACACACGTGAAACTAAACACACAATCAATTTGTACTACAATGCTAAAATATTCATAGAGTAAATTCAGTGTAACATTGTAAGCGTCAGGAATTGAAATTGTGTACTAGTACATATGTGCTATAGGCATACAATACAGTGGAAGTCCAATTCTTATGCATGGAAGCGTTAGATAGAACAATGACATTTGTACGTGTAGCATCAAAAGAAAAACATCAAGTATAAATAATTTTTAGTACATTTTTTATCTCAATAATTCAATAGACTATCATAAGAGAAATAGTGTGAAAAATCATGTCACTTTGATATCTATTTCATACCAAGATTCAAACAAGGGGCAATAACTTAAGTTTTATTCTTTGTATAAGATCAAAATGATTCTTTTGACGAAGGTGCTCATCCTCACAATACTTATGAAGACTTATAGGGTGGAATGAGTAGTGCTTGGGGGATATCTTTGACACATGTTTGATAGCTTATGATGTACTCATTTTTTCAATATCATTTTTATACCTTTTTTTGAGTTCAAGGACCCTGAATCAATCAAAATCTACCCATATAGATTGATACACTTTAACTTGTATACAAAAGACTTATGCATTAGAGTGTGGCCCAAAGTTCTAACTATATAAAAAAATTGGAACATCATGACAATGATTGTTCAAGTTATTCCTAGCATGTTAGACACAATATCACGAGTTATAGCATGTACGCATCAATTTCTACATGAGTTCACTTTCTAGGGATGTGTGAACAGTGTAAAGTTATTATGCTATCTAAATCCTAACACATACCTAGAGGCATACCAACATACATTATCATGTCTAGTTGCACTCTGTCGCTCAGTACTTATAGATTCGATACATCATGACATAATCACGCAATGTTAGCAGTGATTAAAAAACTTAAATCAAACATTGCAAGCAATCTTTTTGCTCTTGGTTCTAGTCATGCGTGTCCTTAGAATGAATGATCCACAGTTTTATTTTTATTTTTGGGGTTTTATAGATTTTTTTCCTTTGTTTTAATAAACAAAAACTAAACACATCAAACAAAACGCTAAAAAGGAAAACTAATGACATTTTTTGTATTTTGGGGTTTTTTATATTTTTTGTTTTAATAAAAGGATTAAGTAACACAAACAAAGCAAGCGAAAAGAAAACGTGTTTTTGGAGTTTTGTGTTTTTTTAATTTTTTTAATTTTTGATCATAAGAAAAACAGAACAGTCAAAACAAAAGGAAGAAAAAGCAGAAACAAATAAAGCAAACCAAAAAAACATGCAGCCGACTTACCGCCACCACTAGGGCTACCGCACGGCAGTAAATCACGAAAATCAAAAAAATGAGAAATGCCCTGATGTCAGTAGATGATGCAGTATGATCAAGCCGTGAGATCCAAAATTCCATGTTCTAGTCGAAGTAAAGAAAAACAAACATCAGGGAGGGGTTTGGTAAAGATATCAGCAAGTTGATCCTCAATCCCAATGAAGCTCAGTTTCACGTTCTCTTTCTTAATGTGATCTCGGATAAAGTGGTGACGAACGTCAATATGTTTGTAATGAGAGTAGTGCACTGGATTATTCGTCAAGTCTATGTCACTCTTGTTATCACACCTAAGGTCAAGGTTCTTAAATTTTAAGTCGAAATCCTCTAACGCCTGTGACATCCAAAGTTCTTGTGCGCAACAACTTCCTAGAGTTATATACTCGGCCTCAGCAGTGGAGAGGGCAACCGAGTTTTGTTTCCTGCTAGACCATAACACTAGAGCTGGACCTAGGAAGTGACAAGTACCACTCGTGCTTTTACGATCGAGTGAACACCCAGCATAATCAGAGTCGAAATATCCAAGGAGCGTGAAGTCGATAGTGTGAGGGTACCAAAGTCCAAGATTTTGGGTGTCTTTCAGATACCTAAAGATGTGTTTAAAAGCTTTGAAATGAGCTTCTTTAGGATTGACTTTATATCTAGCACTAAGACACACCGTGAATGTAATATCAAGTCTAGAAACACTTAGATAAAGAAATGATCTAATCATTCCCCTAAATGAAGTTTGGTCCACCGAAATGCCACTTTCACCTTTCCTAATTTTAGAGATGCGCTCATTGTAGTTTTTACTTGTTTCAGATTTTCAAAGCCGAATCGCACAAGCATATCTTTTATGTATTTTGATTGACTTATAAAAATTCCATCTTTTCACTGAGAAATCTAAAATCTTAAGAAATATGTTAATTCTCCAATAAGGTGTTATCATTACCATTGTGATCTATAAGTGGTCAAACAGGTATTCTTACTGCCAACGTAATATGAGTCTATGAGGTCGCACATAAGAGTATTGGAGAAGTTGGAAAGATCTGTGTTGGCATTGCTCATATGTGGTATGAGTGAAAGGCCAAGCATATAACATTATAGATTCTTCTAAAATTTGACGAACATCATCCATTATACTAATAAGGTAGTCCTTTGCACTTTGACAGTTTTCAATTCATCGGCATAAGTCATATGTGCACCACATCATATGATTTTTGAAAATAAAGTTTGACTTGTGGTGGTTGGAGGTTATCAACATTGAAAAAGTTTTTCACTTCTTAGCCTGCATTGTAAATGTCCTTAATAGTAATTTTGTTGAATGTCATGTACATTACGAAAATTGTACACACGCAATGCATGTTCGCACAATAAACCCTTCATTTGGAAACCTATATAAGAGCACTCTATATCATTATTTTTTGTCTCTACTTTACAATCAACTGTTTGGCAAGTCCATTACTATAGCAAGGACGTGTATTGTATATGATCTTATCTTGGTCATATATAGATTGCTTGGCCACCATCAACCCAATTGCACTCTCCATAAATGCAGGATCAAACATCAAATATATTTGATTTTCTCATTTATAGCACATCGAATATATTTTTCTTGTATATATCTTTTACCACCTCTTTCGAATATTGTAAAGATCATTTAACCATCGATTCTCTTGCAAATTTCCTTGGGTTATCATTTCTCTCCAATAGAACTCAAACTTCATTTATGTATCACATTTACTCACGGAGGTAAAAAATAAGGATCTAATGTGCTTATCTTGATTGAAAGTTGGTACCTTGGACGATGCTTTTTTTTGAAATATGTCATTGGCAATGGCGATGTCGAGAAGCAGGGAAAACTCTCTTAATAGTAATTGTCATTTGCCAGATCTTGATCGGTATAAATAGTGGTTGGTTGCTTACCTACAATAAACTTTAAGAATGCCTCAAATACCCAACAAAAGGAGTCAATAGTCTCATGTACTACAAATGCACAGCCAACAAAAACTTTCTTCCAATGGTGGTTCACTACTATAAAAGGAGTGCATGCCAAATTGTATTTGTTGAGCCTATAAGTAGTGTCAAAAATGATGACATCTCTAAAGCATTCATAATCTAATTTTGCAGTGTCGTCGATCCAAATGAAATTATGCAGGCAGTTTATTTCATCTGTTTTTATATTAAAAGAAAACATGTTATCCAACAACTGTATCTCTTAAATATTTGCAATAATGTAGTTGCATCTTCGCTATCAATGAGCGCACTTCTTTCTCTATTTTCAAAGTTATATGCATCCCTTTCGTGAACCCTACATTATCAGCACCTCCGAATTTTAATTCCATGAGGTTGAATAGGTCAACTGTTCGAATCCCCACTCCTGTCATAATATTAATCAACGATGCTTGGTCATCAGATACATGTGTATGTGATCTCAATAAATGTGCTTCTTCTTATATTGCCATAGGATGATTGTGCTTTTCAATGAATTTTAATATCTTCAAGTTCTTACCCTCTTCATCGATAGTAAAATGTAAGCAAGCCAAGCAACTTGTCCTAGTATCGTGATGGTGGAATTTATTTTGGCGATCGGTACATGGGATTTGAATCTTATACCCGGTTTTTGAACACGAAAACTCCTGTCCATTGACGATTCATGTATGGGTCCAATAAAATATATGTTGCTTTAGCATGCTAAATTCGCATTTACGAGCATATTCGGAGTACATTCCGTAAGCCACTTCATCAGAGTGAATTGTAGAAAAAAACTACTCCCTCCTTGTGCATCTGAAAGCACGATTTAAGGATATAATTGATGATAATCTGTAAATTCGATTGTACTACATCTAATAAGGGCGTATCTATTATAATAGGATTGTACTATAATATATACGACTGTTTTTACAATTATATGGTTGAAATTTGGCAGTATCTTACATTGTTTAGTTCCTCATTTGCTGGAGCAGTCGGCATCTCCTCCTGTAATTCCCCAGAAGGAAGATTGATGTTCGATATGCTTGTGTTGCTCTCCCAGATCTAGATCGACACCACATTAGATTGATTCCATGCATCGTACGCATGTAAGGCTTCGACATAGGAAGATAAAAGGGTCTGGGTGAAAATACTCCATGATTGAAGTAGAACCACTCAATGGAAGGAGGGGGATAGTATCTTACCATGGATTTCAAACCTCTCAATGCCTTTTGCACTGTGCGAGGTGTTTGTCAGGGTCAGTACAGGTTTGTGCCCATGTGCGAGTGCCTGATTGATTTCTCTAGTGGTAGGGCTCTATTATTTCCGGTGGCTTGGAGTCATCATTTTCATTTGGCTGAAAGTTACTTAGCTTTTTCCTGGTGCTTCTTCGTTTCGAAAGTAGAAGGAGGGGGAATCGTGAAAGAGAGGGAAAAGGCAGGCTCGGTGAAAAGAAAGAGCTTTTTATATATGTACATATTAATAGGCACGCATACGTACAAAAAAAATTCGATCTATTCCAGGATCCCTCAATCTCTTCACCCACTTGCAGGATCAAGTATTTACCGATCTCCTTGTCAGTAAAATAATGTAGATATATTTTCCTACAACCAACCATTATGTGAATGAGTGTTAGACTCGGGAGGAAGTATGCAGTGTGTTGTACTGAACCGTGTAGTGCAGCACATCCAACAGTTGTGAGTGCATCCATCTGCGCACGCATCTCGATGCGAGTGCTGAGGCACTGGCAGCCATTAGATAGTGCAATGCACAGTGAAGTACAACACCCCCTGTCCGTACTCAGGACCAGCATTGTACTGTCTCACTTCTATCTCTGACACTACCCTAAAATCCTGGAGGAAGAGATAGTTTCGACAACCCATACTCTAATGTAGAAAGACGGCTCTCATTCCTATAAATATTATTTCTTATGACTTGACTTCTATTTCCTATATATGGCTCAACCTGAAGATAATAGAGCAACAACATAACCTACTTCAACCACTTCTTTACTTCTGAAGTCTCGAAAAGAAGAAAATTTTGGTATTTTAAAGAAGGGGAGCACTCTTACAGATCTACCAAATGTGTGGAGAGACCTCCAGTGATCTCCAACGACCTCTGTTATTCTCAACCATATTAAGTATGGTCATCACCTGCCATAAACTTTTCGGGGTCCAGCGGTATTTAGTTGAAACATTAAACTTCACCATTTTACCCCCACCTTTTCTCAGTATATATCAAATATCTTTATTATTGATGGGGTCATGTATAATATATAGGAATACTGGGGTTTGGTTAATCGTAGTTTCATGACCCCCACTAACTTGGTGGGGGATCATGGGATTAACTACCACATATGTGATCGGCATGCCCGATCCATGCATAATCCACGCATGAAATCCCACTGCGCACACCACTTGAGTAACCATCCGTGGTCGGGCGTCGTCGCCGTCATCATCGGCATCGGGTGGCCCTTTCCCGGCCAACCTCCAAGGGTCCAACGTCAGGCACCACCGGTTCGATATCCTGGAGCCCGGCACTAGGCGGCCCTTGCCCTGATAGACTCTGTGAGGCTAGCACCGGCACTGCCTAGTCGACCCCCCAAGGCTGGCACTGGGCACCGACTAATCGGCCGAGATGAGGCCGGTATTGTGTGGCCCTTGCCTGGCAGGCCTCTAGGAGGCCGGTGTCAGGGGCCGCCTGGTCTGCCTCATATAGTATGGTGTCGTGTGATGCTTGCTTGGATGACCTCTATAAGGCCGGCGTCGGGCGCCTCCCGGTCGACCTCACGAAAGCTGGCACTTGGAGGCCCTATGTCATAACCTATATTTTCTCAGCATCTAAGTTATATCAAAGTAAGAGAAAATACGCGTCGTGATGTCACGCCGTGCTGGGGATAACTGCAGACACTCATGCAAGACTCCAAACTCTACAAGTTAAATTAAATGCATATGTTATTAAGTAAAAAACCAGTTTAAATTTAGATGGTCGTATCTCTTGGCACAGTGGATCAGCTAGTCCACGAGTATGACTATAGATTTATTATAAGTACAGAAATAGTTTTTACGTTAGTTAGAAAATAGTATTTTAGGTTTAGAAAGGTGCCATGTGTGAAGTACTAGTACTAAATGCTTTTTATAAGTTAAAATGCCTAACATGCAACCTAGCATAAACATTCCTAGAGAGCAAGTAGAAACAATTAAATCATATAAAAATGACTTAGCAGTTAGCAAGTACTTAATAATAAACAAGATCTTGTGGGCGTCAACAACCTGACACGAACCCACCAAAACAATGTATGTCTGAATTAAAGGAAAAGTAAACAACAACTACCTCACAACCGTGAGGGATAGACAGCTGCAGAACACCATCCTAAATCCAAAACTCCTAGCCGCTCAACCGGCTACTACTCCAATCCTGAGTCATTCATAAGAAATGAATACCTCAGTATAAAATATACAAGTGGCTATAGGAAGCAATAAACAAGGAGGCAAAAGGTTACCAACCCCGAATCCAAGAATAGCTGAATAAACCTCAACAAAATAAGAAATAAAAATCGTGGTAAATGATAAACTTACCAAATCTAAGGGTAAGGTACTTGCATCAATTGCAATAAAGAACTAAGCTTCATAAGATGCATATACAAGTGAGTATATATAAATATAAGAAACACGTCGGCTTTACATTAGTGAGCAAAATCATCGGCATAATCTGGTACCTGTTGGGGAGACACCTCCACCGACACACCCATAGTAAAACTTCACGAAGGCCCAAGGAAAGGAGGTCTTCTATCTTGACACTCCTAAAATCGGGAGAAAACTGGTACCTTGGGGGGGGGGAGACACCTCTGCCAGCACACCGACAGTCATAAACCAAATCGGGGTCAAAAGATCTATCAAAAATACCAGCAACCATAGCCAAGACACAGAAAACCCATAACAAAAGCGTTCAACTTCTCCAACAATAAATGGAGGAACAAATCCCAAGGAAATTGGCTTAAGATCAAACTTGATGAAAATAGCAGGCACTGGACTAATTTTATTTAGCAAAAATAGCATACTGATGATATACCAAGAATCAGCAAAAATAAGACTAAGTCCACAAAAAAGCGTCGAGTATACTCGACGCCCCATTGAGTGCGGTCCATGCTCTCGACGCCAACCAGGAAACAAGATGGCATTGAGTGTATTCAACATACTCAACGCCGCATTGAGTGTAGTCAGCCCACTCAATGCTTTTACACTAAAGCTCAAAACAAATTGATGGCATTGACTGTATTCAACACATCAACACAGCGTTGAGTGTGTATAGCTCACTCAACGCTCGATAATTTAGCTGCCAAAAAAACAGATGACGGTGTTGAGTGACTTCAGCTCACTCAATATTGTCAATGCTTTTCTTACTTAACCGCAAAACTAAGCGATGGCATTGAGTGAGTTCAGCTCACTCAACGCTTTATCACTTAGCCGCAAAAAGAACCAGATGACGATGTTTAGTGAGTTCAGCTCACTCAACATTGTCAACGCTTTTATATATAGATTTACAGAATTAAGGGACGGTATTGAATGTGTTCAGCTCACACAACATTATCAAAGCTTTTAGACTTAGCTTCTAAAATTTTACAGAATGGCATTGAGTGTGCTAAGCTCACTCAATGCCACGTCGAGTGTATACCACTCACTCAATACTTTTTAACTTAACTTCTCAGACCACTCAGCAAGGCATTGAGTGCATTCAACACACTCAATGCTTTTATACTTAGGCTAGAAACTGAATATCAGTGATAAGGCTATACTCAATGCCTAAGATAGAAACTTGGCAGAAATGCTATCCTACCTAAATAGAGGATATTAGACTTACAACAACCACTAATTTCCAATAATTTAATTAATAGTATTAATAATTGTTTTGTCAATATCTAAACCTAGACCAAGAACAACTTACTGTCATGCTCACACAGGAAGAGATTTCTCCTGTAACAATGCTCCCTCGCCACAGCCACTAGCTTGCTACTAAGCTAAGCACGATTCGGCCTTCTAGGATAGAAATAGTAACATGAAAGCTTGGCAAGGGTGTAAATCACCACTTGCCCCAAGATTTACAAAATACGAATTTGACGAGTAGATCCTACCCTAATTTTGCTTCTGTACTGGGAGGAAATCAAGAAAAAGTGAAATAAAAACAAGCAAGGGGGGAAACCACCACTTTCCTCAAATCTCCAGAAATTAGGCCAAGCAACACTCCACCTCACAGATCTGGCCACAAGAACACCTAAGCAACAATTCCTGAAACTTTTTAGGATGAAAGAGAGTCAAAACCGCATACCTTAACCACAAAAAATCCAAGAAACTGGGAAAGCTTACCGTAGAAATGTAGATCTAAGTGAGATCTACCCGAATCTACTCTCAAAAGATGATTTCGATCACTAACACTCCAGAAATTGGTGGCTAAAAACTTAGAAGAGAGCGCTGCTCTCACTCTTCCCGAAACAGTCGACGGTTTCAAGAAAAAGACGATGGATAGGGTTTGTCTATTCACAAGGCTATTTATACTTGGAAATATAAGTATTATAATAATAGTTTATTATTAAATAATTGTCCAAATGACCCAAAAATTTACGCCAACACGGATTTCTATGAAACTAACACCGTAGCTAAATACTGATGCTACGAACCCAACAGCTTAGTTGAAATTAAGATTCGACGAAACAAACTCAGGAAAACACCTCCCGAAGCCAAAACACATGCATTCCCAAAGAGGCTCCACTAAGTCACCAAAACAGACCTGGCTCGCTAAGGAATTTTGCAAAGAGGCTAAACCCAGCCACACAGAAATCCTAAGAGCTAAAACCACGCTCTAACAACGCCATATGCCAAAAATGCATCAACGTAATGCCCTGACGTCATAAACATGCCAGATAACGAATTAAACCAAATATCAAAAAATCAGGGGCGTTACAGTCACTCCCCCTAAAAGAAAGTTTCGTCCCGAAACTTTACGCACAAAACCTCTATTATAAAAGAAAAATAAATAACCAAGGGTTATTGAAAAGAATACATACCAATCAACTAGGAGAACAAATGAGGATGAGCCTCCCTCATAGCTGACTCCAACTCCCAAGTGGAGCTTTCCACGTCTTGGTCTCACGATAAAACTTTAACCATTGGTACGGCTTTCCTCAGCAACACTCGATCTTGAGTATACAGAATGTGGATAGGCATCTCAATATAGGAAATATTAGGCTCCAACTGGGGCAGAGCATCAAGAATCTGTCGGACGCTAAGCACACATTTCCGCAACTAGCTCACGTGAAACACGTCGTACACACCAGGAAACTTTGCGGGCAAATCCAGCCTATAATCTGATACACCAATTCTCTCAACAACCTTAAAAGGTCTCACATACCTCGGGTCCAACTTATGATCCTTTCCAAATCTCTTAACTCCAGACATTGGGGAACCTTCAGAAAAACCAGGCCTCCAACCGCAAACTCCAAATCTGTCCACCGACAATTAGCATTCTTCTCATAACGCTCCTGAGCTATACAGAGCTTTTCTCTGATATGCTTCACAGAAATATCCATTTATTCTAACGTTTCAGGACCCAGCAATGGTCTCTCACCAACCTTGGCCCAAAACAAGGGAGTTCTGCAACGTTTCCCATATAAGGCCTCAAACGGGGCCATCTACAAGCTCTCTTGATAGCTATTATTATAAGAAAACTCCATCAATCTGAGTCGCTCATCTCACTCTCCTTTGTGGTTCAAAATATAACATCTGATCATGTCCTCCATGATCTGATTCACTCTCTCCATTTGACCATTAGTCTGCGGATGATAAGCAGTGGAGTACCTCAGATCAGTACCAACCCTTCTCGTAAGCTTATACAAAAGAAAGACGTAAACCTTGAGTTTCGATCTGATACAATACTAACAGGCACTCCATGTTGCCTAATGACCTCATCCAGGTATAACTCTGCTATCTTCTTCATGGAGTAGTCAATCTTAAAAGGCACGAAGTGGGCACACATCATCAGTCTATCAACAATAACCCAAACTGAATCATGCCCTCTGGGAGATCTCAGTAATCCAGTAATGAAGTCCATGGAAATACTCTCCCATTTCTAGCTTGGAATATCCAAAGGCGTCAACTTACCTCTAGGCCTTCTATGATCGACCTTAACTCGCTTGCAAGTAAAAAACTCGGATACAAACTTGGCTATATCACCCTTCATTCCAATCCACCAGGCAATCTCCTTTATGTCTTGATACATCTTTGTAGAACCTGGGTGGTAGGAAACACTAGAACCGTATGCCTCACTGCATAACTTAAATCGAATGTCCTCAATAGCAGGAATAGAAAATCTGTCGCGGTACTTCAAGGTACCCGCGTAATCGATCGAAAAAACTGGTAACTCCCCCTTTCTCAGTTCTCTTATAAAGGTGCAACAAATTAGGATCTTCCATCAGATGCAGTCTTGTGACTGCAATCCATGAAGCTTCAGCTACCTCCAAACTACTTGACGAGTTACGACTTCCAACAAAAATATCCATCAAGATAAATTCTTCTACCATAGAATCCACAGAAAGATTAAAAATTTTCCCCGTCTTTCTACTCAGAGCATCGGCTACCACATTAGCTTTGCCCTGATGGTATTGGATCTCGACATCATAATCTGCTACATACTCTAATCATCTTTGCTGGTGCAGATTCAACTCCCTTTGAGTGAAAACGTATTTTAGACTTTTATGATCGGTATAAATCTTACGCAACGTGCCATACAGCAAGAGCCTCCACAACTTCAAGGCTTAAATCACAACTGCAAACTCTAGATCATGCGTAGGTTAATTCCATTCATGAATCTTTAACTTCCTAGACCTGTACGCTAACACATTACCTTCCAGCATCAGCACACAACCCAGACCAACATGCAATGCATCTACATACACCACATATTCTAACCCTTCAGTAGGGAGAGAAAAAACTGGAGCAGTGCACAATTTCTTCTTCAATTCCAGAAAAGCTTTCTCACACTTATCACTCCAAACCAAAGCTGCATTTTTCTGCGTCAGTTTAGTCAAAGGCGCAGATAACGTAGAGAAACACTATAAGAACCTTCTATAATAGCTAGACAACCCTAGGAAGCTCCTTATCTCCTTGGGTATGGTTAGCCTATTCCAATCCATAACAGTAACTATCAACTGAAATTCCACCTTTATTTACCACATGACCCAAGAAAGAAACCTTGGGCAACCAAATCTCACACTTGCTCAACTTAGCAAACAGCTTATGGTCCCTTATAGAAGACAAAACTAAACGTAAGTGCTGGGCATGCCCATCAGCACTACAGGAATAAACTAGAACATCGTCTATAAATACGACCACAAAAGGGTCCAGAAAATCCCTGAACACTCGGTCCATCGTATCCATAAAGGCAGAGGGTGCATTGGTCAAACCAAAAGACATCAGCAAGAACTCAAAATGTCCATGCTTGGAATGGAAAGCAGTTAGTGGGATATCTGTCTCATGAATCCTTAACTGGTTGTAGCACGAACGAAGATCAATCTTTGAAAACACTATGCTACCATGCAGTTGATCAAACAAATCATCAATCCTCGGTAAAGGATATCTGTTCTTGATGGTGACCTTGTTCAATTCTCTATAATCGATGCACAACTTCATCGATCCATCCTTTTTTCTTCACAAACAGTACGGGAGCACCCCAAGGTGAAGAACTCGGCCTAATAAATCCGCTTTGCAACAAATCATCCAGCTTGGTACGCAACTCCTCCAGCTCACAAGGGGCCATTCGGTATGGTGCCTTCGCAATAGTACGAGTACCCGGCTCCAAATTTATCACAAACTTCACATCTCTCTCAGGTGGAAGACTAGGAAGATTATCAGGAAATACATCAGAAAACTCACGCACCACAGGGATCTCTTCTAAACATGGCAAACTAACTTTGGTTTCCAAAACTGAAACCAAACAAGCAAAACATCTGGAATCTAAAAGCTTCCGAGCACATACCATAGAAATAATCGGAGAAATCTTGTACAGATAACCATAAACACTCCTGGGTTGACCGTTGTCCATCTGGAAGTCCAAGCACTTAACCCTGCACTAGATAACAACATCATATCTAGATAACTAGTCCATGCCCAATATCACTTCAAAAATCCTCCAGGTCTATCACCTTCAAATCAGTAATCGCTAGGAAATCGCCTAGCAAAATCGGACAACTTTGGATACCCTGGTCCGATACCACCGAATCAACGGAAGGAAACTTGACTTGAAATGCATCGCCAACTTAATCGAGAGTCAAACGATGATGCTCAACAAAGGCCCTAGCCACAAATGAGTGGGTAGCATCGGAATCAAAGAGAACACATGGCCAATGGTTCTTTACTTTAAATTTCCCTATAAAAACGCTTACATAACTAATCGAACTACATCGAAACTACAACTACAAGCTAAATAGAAACAAAACCAGGTTAGAAACTAACTTGAAATCACTTGGGTAGATGTCTGGGCTTCCTCCATAGACACCACGTTCAGCTTTCCCTTTCCCTTGTCCAATTACTACAGCGGCAACAAAGCTTATAGTGGAACTGGCTGCAGCGTAGGATGAAGCTGGGTGCAATTTGGCTTCGGTGTCCTTTTGTCCACACTGGTAGCACACTCTATCCTTGCTCCAACAACGGGCAGCATTTTTCCCCTTTCTCTTGCAGAGGGCACACACTAGATCTCCTCTGGGAGTGCCCAGAATAGCATGAACATGCTCCTTCTTCCGGGCTCCTATTCTCTTGAAACACTTCTCGAACGGGGGGCCTAGTCGGCCACAGAAGCTGCATACCTCCTTGCTTCTCTTTCTCGAAGCAGAACCCGATCCCTGGGGCTTCTTTCCCTCATCATACTTCCTCTTTTCTTTTCTCATCTGATGACCTCGGTTCTTAGCATTTTTGATCGCTTCGACCTTCAGAGAAGCTTCTAATGCTTTAGCATACGTTTTTGATCCATAAACATTTGTTAGCTGCTAGATGCCACTCCTTAGACCACCCAGAAAATGTTTAACTCTGCTGGCTTCAAAAACAACTAAATTCGGGGCGAACCGACTCAGCTTACTAAATTCCACCTCATACTCACTCATCGTGAGCTGCCTCTGCTTCAAGTGCAGAAAATTATTCATCAAGCGGTCCTGCTCGACCTACAGTAGAAACTTCTTCAGCAAAAGCTCCTTGAAGGTCTCCCATGAACATCCATCCTTCAAGTTTTCCTTTTCTCTCAGCCACCAACTCTTTGCAAGTCCCTTGAGCTGGAACACAACGACCATCACTCTCTGGTCCGCTGAAACTCCGGAGTACGAGAACATCTCTTCTATGGCTATAATCCAGTCATCCAACGTCATGAAGTTTGACCTACCATCATAGGTAGGGGTTCCTAATCGCTGGAAATGCGAGATGAAGTTCATCAGTGGTGGCAGCACAGCTGGGGGCACAAGAGGAGCAGGAGGAACTAGAACACTCTGTCCCACAGCCGGGTCCTGAACTCTAAGCGACTGTCCGACAATGACACTCAATAAGGCTTGGATCTGCGACTACATCTCCATCATTTTCCTAGACAAAGCTTCAATGCTCTGTCGCAATCCTTCTATCACAGACTCATTCTGAGCACCAGATGACTCGCCCTCTGACTAAGGAGTCGACCTTGTCATAGGACGTCCCGACATCCTAATATCACTATTAACAACTAATCAAAACCTAGCTTACCACTAGAACTACCAATCTTAGTTCAGACAATACATGTACAAATACTTGCTTAAGCTGCTAACTTGCTCTGGGGATATCATTAATGATGTCATGCCTAAACTTATGATGATGTACCATCATCCTATTGACTCATGTGCACAGACCATGAATGCATTAATTTGTATTCTTTTGACTTAAAACAATGTGTGTACATATGTCATCATATAAATCTTTAGCTTGGCACGTGTGCAAATGCTATGTAATGCTATGTATGTTGTGTTATGCATTCTAAAAAAAGGCCATAGTGCATGTTATGAGCGGTGTACACATGAAATATTATGCATCTCAAACAATATAATATCGCATATAACGAAAAAGTAAAACATGCTAATGGGCATCCATGTGATGATGCTTATGAATCCCACACTACATAACAGTCACATGTTGCCACCTATGGTGGATCCATATACAAACACATATTATGCATCCCATACTACATAATATGCCTCATATACTTCTTATCATGCTTATGAGTGTGGTGTTCATGCTTCAGCCAAGATGTACTGATGACATATCAGTGTGTGTATGAAATGACACTAAACAACTAACACTAACTAGAGGTGGTTGCTCAACCAATTGTCAAACAACCCATCCCTCTGATACCAACTATGACAACCCTCATTTTCTCAACATTTAAGTTATATCAGAGTAAGAGAAAATACGCACTGTGATGCCACGTCGTGCAGGGGATAACTGCAGATGGTCATGCAAGACTCCAAACTCTACAATTTAAATGAAATCCATAAGTTATTAAGTAAAAACAAGTTTAAATTTAGATGGTTGTATCCCTCGGCAAAGTGGATCAGCTAGTCCACGAGTAAGGGTATAGTTATACGCTGCGGAAATACTTTAATTATGTTAGATTAACATCATACACAAGCATAAACATCCCTAAAGGACAACTCGTGGTATGCAAGACTCTAGATTTATTATAAGTAGAGGAATAGTTTTTATGTTAGTTGTAAAATAGCATTTTAGGTTTAGAAAGGTGTCATGTATGAAGTACTAGTAGAAAATGCTTTTTATAAGTTAAAATACCTAACATGCAACCTAGCATAAACATTCACAGAGAGCAAGTAGAAACAATTAAATCATATAAAAATGAATTAGCAGATAGCAAGTTCTTAACAACAAATAAGATCTTGTGGCATCAACAACCTGACATAAATCCACCAAAACAATGTATGTCTGAACTAAAGGAAAAGTAAACAACAACTACCTCACAAGCAGTGAGGGATAGACAGCTGCAGAACACCAGCCTAAATCCAAAACTCCTAGCCGCTCAACTGGCTACTGCTCCAATCCTGAGGCATTCACAAGAAAAGAATACCTCACTATAAAATAAACAAGTGGTGATAGGAAGCAATAAATAAGGAGGCAAAAGGGTTACCAACCCCGAATCCAAGAATAGCTAAACAAACCTCAACAAAATAAGAAATAACAATCGTGGTAAACGACAAACTTAACAAATCCAAGGGTAAGGTACTTGCACCAAGTGCAACAAAGAACTAAGCTTCATAAGATGTATATACAAGTAAGTATATATAAATATAAGAAACAGGTCAGCTCTATATTAGTGAGCAAAATCACCGGCATAATCCGGTACCTGTGGGGGGATACACCTCCGCCGACACACCCACAGTAAAACTTCACAAGAGCCCAAGGAAAGGAGGTCTCGTTTCTTGACACTGCTAAAACTGGGGGAAAACCGGTACCTGTGGGGAGGAGACACCTCCGCCAGCACACCCACATTTATAAACCAAATCAGGGTCAAAAGATCTATCAAAAATACCGGCAACCATAGCCAAGACACAGAAAACCCATAAACAAAGCATTGGACTTATCCAACAATAAATGGATGAACAAATCCCAAGGAAATTGGCCTATGATCAAACTTGACGAAAACAGCAGGCACTGGACTAATTTTATTTAGCAAAAATAGCCTACTGATGATATACCAAGAATCAGCAAAAAAAGACAAAGTCCACAGAAAAGCGTCGAGTATACTGGATGCCGCATCGAGTGCAGTCCGCGCTCTCGACGCCAACCAGGAAACAGGATGGCGTTGAGTGTATTCAACACACTCAACGTCGTGTTGAGTGTAGTCAGCCCACTCAACGCTTTTACACTAAATCTCAAAACAAATCAATGGTGTTGAGTGTATTCAACACACATAACATCGCGTTAAGTGTGTACAGCTCAACGCTTGATAACTTAGCTGCCAAAAAATCAGACGACGGTGTTGAGTGAGTTCAACGCTTGATAACTCAGCTAA
This sequence comes from Platanthera guangdongensis, assembly GCA_039583875.1. Taxonomy (NCBI): domain Eukaryota; kingdom Viridiplantae; phylum Streptophyta; class Magnoliopsida; order Asparagales; family Orchidaceae; genus Platanthera; species Platanthera guangdongensis. The sequence goes on from CM077148.1 coordinate 161,511,365, forward strand.
CTCAACGTTGTCAATGCTTTTCTTACTTAACCACAAAACTAAGCGATGACGTTGAGTGAGTTCAGCTCACTCAACGCTTTATCACTTAGCCGCAAAAAGAACCAGATGATGGCATTGAGTGAGTTCAGCTGACTCAATGTTGTCAACGCTTTTATATATATATTTACAGAATTAAGAGATGGGGAGTGAGTTCAGCTCACTCAACGCTGTCAACGCTTTTAGACTTAGCTTCTAAAATTTTACAGAATGGCATTGAGTGTGCTAAGCTCACTCAACGCCGTGTTGAGTTTATACCACTTACTCAATGTTTTTAACTTAACTTCTCAGACCACTCAACAAGGCATTGAGTGCATTCAACACACTCAACGCTTTTATACATAGGCTAGAAACTTAATATCAGTACCAAGGCTATACTCAACACCTAAGACAGAAACTTGGCAGAAATGCTATCCTACCTAAATAGAGGATATTAGACTTACAACAACCACTAATTTTTCAATAATTTAATTAATAGTATTAATAATTGTTTTGTCAATATCTAAACATAGACCAAGAATAACTTACTGTCATGCTCACACATGAAGAGATTTCTCATGTAACAATGCTCCCTCACCACAGCTAATAGCTTCTTGCTAAGCTAAGCACTATTCGTCCTTCTAGGACAGAAATAGTAACATGAAAGCTTGACAAGAGTGTAAATCACCACTTTCCCCAAGATTTACAGAAAATGAATTTGACAAGGATGAGATGCTACCTTAATTCTGCTCTGTACTGGGAGGAAATCAAGAAAATGTGAAATAAAAACAAGCAAGGGGGGAAACCACCACTTGCCTCAAATCTCCAGAAATCTGGCGAAGCAATGCTCCACCTCACAGATCTTGCCGCAAGAACACCTAAGCAACAATTCTTGAAACTTTTCAGGACGAAAGAGGGTCAAAACCGTATACCTTGACCACAAAAAATCCAAGAAACTTGGAAAGCTTACCGTAGAAACATAGATCTAGGTGAGATCTACCCGGATTTACTCTCCAAAGATGATTTCGAGCACCAATACTCCAGATATTGGTGGCTGAAAGCTTAGAATAGACCGTCGCTCTCGCTCTTCCCAAAACAGTCGACAGTTTCAAGAAAAAGACGATGAATAGGGTTTGTCTATTCACAAGGCTATTTATACTTAGAAATATAAGTACTATAATAATAGTTTATGTTGGGAATTGTGCCCTACAATGTTCCTCAGGATTTGAAGAGGCATCACCAATCATGCTAAGGGGTATATTATATTTGATGTTTGCTTTAGTTCATGCATGGAGGTTGTCCTTGATTGGACAGGTGAACAAAAAGAGTAAGCTAGAAGTCAGATAATTTGACTAAGGCAGAAGACTTGAGACAGTTGAGAAGAATGTCTCAGCATAATCGCTGAGATAGCTGATAAGCTCAATGCAAAGCGTTGAGAGAAGTGTTGGTCTTAGCAAAACCACTGAGACAGGAGATAGTCTCAGCTGTGAAGAAGAAAGCGTTAAGACAGTTGAGAAGAAACCGCTGAGACAGGAGATAGTATCAGCTGTGAAGAAGAAACCTTTGAGACAGTTGAGAACAAACCACAAAGACAGGAGATAGTCTCAAGTGTGAAGAGTAAACAGCTGAAATAGTTGAGAAGGATTCGCTGAGACAAAGGCAACAGTAATTCTTTAAGTCCAGAAGCATTGAGTGAAGTAGGTTCACTCAATGCTTCTAATGAAGAGCCAAGTCAGCGGGCATTGAGTGCCTTAACATCACTCAACACTTAATGGGTTCTAGAATTTTTCTAAGTCCAGAAGGTGATGACCACTGCTGACGTTACCAGAAGTCAATAAGTCAAAGTATTTCATGTCATTGCGGGAAAGCTACAGCAGCACCAGATGACCACTGCTGACATCACCAGAAGTCAACAAAGTCAAAGTAGTTCATGTCATTGCGGGAAAGCTGCAGTAGCGCCGGAAGCTACTATTTATCCTTTTATGAGGGAGGTGGCGCTCACCATCCTTAGTTGGGACCACACTCAAATTGTGCTATTGATTCAAATCAAAAGATATAAAAAGAGGAAAGAAAATGGGATTAGGGTTACGAAGAATACACGAAGAAAATACAGAATAATAGAGGCAGCTGGACTTCATCTTCTACGACAAGCTTGAAAGCCAATTCCAGCAGTGCAACCCTGCAATGGAGAAATAGATAGTTGAAGCTTTTCAAGTTCGGCAAGTTAGTTCTTTGCAGAACAAGTTGGCTGATTCATCTAATCAGCAAGGAGAGATAGTTGTGTGAAGCGTCGTCAGCCTTCAACAACAGATAGTTATTATTCAGTGTAACAGAGATGCAGTTAGCTATAGAAGAAGACTAATTCCTTCTACAGCAAGTGGGCTGGACTAATATCTGCTCATTCTAGCAAGGTAGACTCAGAGATTTATCTCTGAGTCAGTGTTTTAAATTTAATTCAACTTCTTGTTTAAATTCTTGTAGGATTCAGGTTGTTTGAATCTGAGCTGTAGGGCCTTTTGTGCCTAAGGTATGTAAATAATTACTCACTAAGTTAGGTGCCCTACTGGGGTACTGAGGTAGGATCCAAGTGTGGATCTGAGAGTAGGGTTGTCCTCCCAGCCTGAGTAGTAGGGCCTAGTGCCTGAGGTAGGTGACTGTTGAGTCACTGAGCTGTAAGTGACAAATGTGTCACTGAGTTGTAGGCCTTGGAGGAGGCTGAGCTATAGGTACCTAGAAGGGTACTGAGGTAGGTACCTAAAAGGGTACTGAGTTGTAAGAGTGTTGCTGCTGTAACACACCCATCTGTCATATGGCATATAGTAGAAGGTCCATCTGGAACCCGACACCATATACCACAGACTGTCGGAAGGGTTACGTATGAATAACAAAACTATCCAATTAACACTACCCATCCTAACACAGAGCATTCAAGCAGAAGCTTTTAAACCGTTGAAAGAACCCAAACTTGGATCCAAAAAGCATGAATGTCGACAACCACTACCATTGGAATGAAATATAAATACACTGAAAGGTACACGACCTTATGGCCTTACAGGAGTTCACTTAATAATATAATGTTTTCCATACATCGGCTCGTAGGCCGGACACACATGTCAAAATAAAGTATAACTATTTGCTTTGGCCTTCTAGGGCCAGCACAACAACATGGGCTCCAGCCCGCTATTTGGTACTCGGCTCCGCAGCACCTGCAAGCAACATTCCACCGCACGGTGACAAACAAAGCAACGGTCAGCCAAAAGCCGACCAAATTATAACGACCTCGCCCCTAACTCGGGACGGCGGTGCTCCTTCACTACAATTCATTATCCCAGCTAAATAATATAGTACAAACATGCTTCGCCACAGGTGTTGGCCCGCACAGCCAAACAACCTGTGCACTCAGGTCACATTATCGGTGAATCCTGACACTTCAGCGTCTTCACCACCACCCCCGGGATGGCAACAACGTGAGCATTTTAGCTTTTCTGACCACTGTCTAAGGCTCCCAACTATGCCAACGTCCAGTCCCATTTTCAGGTCTCTCGCACCGAACCACATAGCCCAGGTCCGATTCCACTTGCCCGTTGCTCACAACGCGTAGTACACCTTAAGACGTACGCACGAGCCAAGCTTCTCTCGGATCCTGACATTTCCAAACAATCATATAACCCAGTTATGTTCAAGGCCGGTTCTCAGACTGCCAAGTTAGCAGAATAACGATTCTGCTCAGTTTTTCGGGTGCGCCTTGGAGTTAATCCCCAAGGATCCCTACTGCAATCTACCGCGTAGAAACCCGAAAACCTAAAGTATGGAGTCTTCTCTGGCAAACCATAACAAATGCAACATCACCGATTCACACACAATGCCTATGTCCGTACTTCGATTCTGGACTCTATATGCAACACAAGGGGGACTATTCCCGTCAACCCCAAGGAACACCGCACACTCGCCGCACACTCGCAGGAGCGGGTTGTATCGTCCCGAATCGCACTAGGGCCCTCGTGCGTGTTTTGAGTTAGGATAGCTGACTAGGGTTCATGGGGAGTGCTGACAACAGGGCAGCACATCTGAAAAGGAGGAGAAATTAGAAAAGCATGAGACACGGGTAGATACATGGGCGTGTCCCTACCCGTGTGCGTGTGCATCGAGCTGAACTAGACGGGGCATGTTGAGATCGATGAGCTGTGTCAACATCATGTGACACTAGTAGCGACACGGGCGTGTCCCTGCCCGTGTGTGTCGAGTTACACTCGATAGGGAGTGTCGAGACTGACGAGCTGTGTCGACACCATATGACACGGGTAGCGACACGGGCGTGTCCCTACCCGTGTGTGTCGAGTTACACTCGACGAGAGGTGTCGAGATCGACGAACTGCGCGTCGACTTCTACGAATTAACATGACACGGGTATAGACACGGGCGTGTCCCTACCCGTGTTCTCCAGTCGACGATTTTGATCGAGATCGACGAAATGTTGAGATCGTTGAAATGCATCCCGAGAAGGACACGGCCAGGGCACACGGCCATGTCATATGGATACGGGTCGGGACACTGGTTGGGATACGGGCGTGTCCCTACCCGTGTCAAATATTGAACCGACATGGAAACTGTCGTTGTCGCTTCGCCAGGCAGGACACGGGTAAGGACACGGTCGTGTCCCTACCCGTGTCACTTTTCATATATAAGGGAAGAGAAAACCCTAGCCATTTCCATGTTCATTTCATTCCCTATTTCCTGTGAGAACTCCTGGTGAGAGAGAAAACTACTGGAGCAAGTTCTATAGGAGAAAATCTGCCATCACCGTAAGGAGAAGATGCCACCAAGGAGAATTACGAGATCCATGGCCAGAAATGGAGGAACCACTGGAATCGATGTGAGTTTCCTACCCTCTCCCTTGGTGCTAGATCTATAGATATTTAGGCGAGAAGTCGACTCAAAAGAGTCTTGACATGTGAGAAGATGCTTTCTCTAGGGTGAGGCCAATCCGGGGCTTGTGCTCTTGGTTAATGGTGTCTTCAACCTCTCCGATCTTTTATGTGGATATGGGGGATGGTTTCGTGAAGAGTAAAGGCCTCTTGAGGTTGAATAAGGGAGGATATTTTCTGGAATGATTTGGGAAGATCGCCGTGAGGAGGAAGATGAACCGATGTCGTTCATTCCGCCTTAAGATGCGTGCAGAATCTGTATTCTGCGCGTAGCGAACTTCTTGGCCATTTTTAAGTATGATATGTCCAGATCTGGGCTTCCAGCTAAACACGAAATTTGACGCCCTTGAAAATGCCTTTCCAACGAATGGTTGCACGACTTCAGTCGAAGTCTGTAGCCACGGGAAGGTCAAAACAAAAATAGTGTTCAACAAATCCTGCATACAGAAATTGTGTTCTGTACGCAGCGGAATTCAAGTCCGATTTCAAATAGGATAATTTCAAAACTTGGTTGAGGTCTTAATATGAAAGTTGTGGACCACGGAAAGACCTTTCCATCGTGGGGTTACACGTCTTCACCAGATTCCTGTAGCTTCGGGAATCTCTGGTCGAAGCTGCTATCCAGATTCAATCTGCACCTAAATTCTGGGCTTTTTATAAGATGGGTTTGGATTCGGTGGAAGTTTTATTGCAAGTTACTTGGCTTGGTTGAACCTTTATGATTAATCATTTGTTGCATGATTGACGAAGCTTATTAATTAGATTTCATATAATCAAATTGTGAAGCAATCTTATTTAAACGAATTGACTTGATAAGAATTGAAGGATTGTTATTTGTGCGCATCATATATAATATGTCGTTAACATATGGAAAGTGTGACGAATCTTTACATGCACATCATGTTCATAATAGGTTTGTACTTTTGGAAGGATTTGTAAATCTTTACATGCATAACATGTTATATTATGTTATCATCATTTGGGTGTCATATAGAAGAATAAATCATGGCCATGAGCGTGTTTGATTAATGAATCGAGTTTAGTAGACCAATACTTAGAGCGTCGTCTCCCTTCGGGTAGTATTGTGAAGGGATGTAGGTGCGGTGTTGACTGTCACTTGTTTGGTTGAAGTTGTGATGGGGTATGGATGGACGGTTGGGCTGTGTCCTCGTGCTTACTTCCGAGGCCCCTTCCTTGTTATGTTGATGTGGTATTTGCATGCGGTGTGAGTCGACATGCGGTGTCGTAATCTTGAGTTAAGGATAGTGTGGCAGGTCTACGGGCTCGCCAGTCGTCACACCAACGGGAGTCGACAGTTAGAATTTGTGCGGTTGGGCCGTGTCCTCGGTGTTCACGTCCCGGGTCCCCTTCCGTGCCAAGTGAACGGTTGGGCTGTGTCCTCGTGCTTACTTCTGAGGCCCCTTCCGGGTCACACAAGGCCAGTTCGGGTTGTGTTCTTGGTGCACATCTACCCAAGACCCCGCTGGGCCATAGTACGCATGGGCTCCGCTGTTGTGTTCTTAGGGTTGAGGCGTACGGAGGGCTAGGTGAAGTAGTGTGGATACCCGCCTAGTAGTAGAAGTGCCCGTTCTACTGTCACCGCCTAGCCACGGCGGCTGATGCCTGAGAGGTTAGCTACCTGCTCGAAAAGTGGGAACTATAGTATGTGTCAACATAGCAATTACATGGGTGTGATCATGGGTAGTCATTGCATAACATTCATAGCATTTCATAATATTGCACAACAAGATCCTCATTATATAAGTTTGTATGGGCACTCTTATACGATGAGTTACCATTATGTAACCCAATCCTTAACTTATAAGTTTGTATGGGCATTTTTATAAGTTAAGATACTTTCCTGCTGTTACTTATACATGTTAGTTTACTGTAGCTCTTAAATATTTGATAGATCATGTTGTTGATACTCTTACACTACTGCCACCTGCTTGTACTTCTTTTACTTGCATACTTATTATATATTGTAATCTTGTTCCTCTTCCCCGCCCGGTGCCGAGGAGTCGCCGGGGGAGAGGATGTGAAACCACTTAGTCATTTAGACTAATGGTTGCTACGTCTTCCTTTTTAGGAGGTCACGCCACAGGTAGAGCAGCCGCAGGCTACGCAGCAGGACAGCCAGTCCAGGATGACAGGTCCTGAAGTGACGGTGCCATCGATACTGTCGGTTACGGATGTTAGTATTTTGATACTCTGATGTAGCCCGTTTGGGCAATGTTTAGCTGTACTCTGATATATTGTAGAAGCATGTTTTAGCTTCTCCTTATTGATGTATTTGGACATTATTACTTAGAGTGGATTTTGACTTCTCTTGCTTATCATGTTTGGTTGGGTTGGCATGTTCTATTGATATTGTTGTAGCCAGCGGAATAGGCGTCTTGTTGTACAGGTTATCCTGTGTGCTAATGCTACCGCAAGGCGGCTGTTCCGGGCATAAGACTCCCCCTTCGTGCCGTGTTTTGGGATCCGGGAGGGGGGTCTTACATGGGTTTCCCTATGCAAAAAGGAAGAGAGCTTCACATGCTCAAGTAGAGAATCGTTAACCTTGTAGTACGCTTTTGCGCCATGGAAAATTACATGGATAGAAGTCTTCACAATGGGATTTCTTCCACGGATCCACTCTCGGTTCACTAAACGGTGCTCCGATGCTCCGCCGGAGGCCGGAATCCTCCTCCTTCTTCCTCCTCTCTCTAACTCCTCGAAAGAGACTTCTTAAGAGATAAATGAGGAATTGATCCTCTATTTCCGACCTTAACAAAGTAGGGACTCGTCTGGGCCGTTGGATCTTAATTAAAGAAAGCGAACGGCTCTGATCTGTATAGAAATCACCAAACCTGGGCCGAACACGACCTCGCACACGGCCGTGTCCTAGGCTGTGTGCCTCGATCCAGGCACGATCGTCGAACGCAGAAAAACCACACGGAAAAGACACGCCCGTGTCTCAACCGGACACGCCAGTGTCGGGTCCTCGACACGCCCGTGACCGGAGGCGTGTCACGTATAACCGTCATGTCAACTGTCACGTCTCTCGAGAAAATGGGTACTGACACGGGTAGGCACACGCCCGTTTCAGATGACACGCCCGTGTCAGTCTGTCATGTTTCCTGTCGTATCCTTCTCTGGATACAGCCGGCCAAAACACCAAGCAAGACACGGACATGGACACGCCCGTGTCCTAGGCCGTGTACCCCTATACAGGCATCAAAATCTCTTTTGGACGGGACAAGCTCGATAACGATTTTCGGGGCGTTACAAATCTCCCCCCCCCCCTTAAGGAATTTCGTCCCGAAATTAAGTAAAGGTATACAAAAATTAAATGTTACCTGAGTGGAATAACTCGGGGTATTCCTCCAACATAGTTTGCTCTCGCTCCCATGAAAGCTCCTCACGTCCGCAGTAATCCCAACAAACCTTAACCATTCGGATTTCCTTGTTGCGGAGTTGTTTGACTTCAACGTCTTCTATACGTATAGGCATGACCTATGTCGTCAATTTGTAATCCACTGGCACTTGATCAACCGTGACTATCTGCGAAGGCTCTTGCACCCCATTTTGCAACACCGATACGTGGAACACATCGTGTAGCCCACTCAACTCCACCGATAGCTTCAATCTATGCGCTGCTTCGCCAACACGCTCCAGGATTTCAATTGGTCCAAGGTATCTCGGACTCAGCTTCTTCAAGCATCGAACCCACGAAACACCCTTGAACGGCTTGATTTTTAAATACACCCAGTCTCCAACACCGAACTCCACGTTCCTATGCTTGGCATTATAGTACTTTGCTTGTCTGTCCTGAGCGATCTTCAACCTTTCCTGAATTATACGTACCATTGAAGTGGCGTCCTCCACCGCTTGACGTTTATACAACTTCGACTCGCCTGTCTCCAACCAAGACAACGGCCTATGACCCTTCCTCCCATACAAAGCCTCGAAAGGTACCATTCCAATACTCGCTTGAAAGCTGTTGTTATACGCAAACTCCACCATGTACAGGTGATCCTCTCAATGCTTTTTGAAATCAAGGACGCACATGCGAAGCATATCCCCCATCGTCCTGTTGACCCTCTCGGTCTGACCATTCGTCTGTGGGTGGAAGGCTGTGCTGAAACTCAGCTTAGTTCCCAGCAAATTATGCACCAGCCTCCAGTCCTTCGACGCGAAGCGTCCATCTCGGTCACTAATAATACTGCGCGGCACACCATACAACCGTACGATATTATCCACATAGAGTTTGGCTAACTTTTCCACTGGATCTTCCTTCCTATTCGGGATGAAATGCGACACTTTTGTCAACCTATCTACGACCACCCAGATGGCGTCGTTTCCCCTCTGTGTCTTTGGCAAACCATGCACAAAATCCATAAAAATGTCGTCGAATTTCCATTCCGGGATAGGCAAGGACTTTAGGTGTAACGCCCCTAGTCGATACAACGTGACGACGTCACGGCTCGGCTCTAGGCAACGCTAGCGGGCTGCAGCCCAAGCACACCAACCCCTCTCCATCAACAAGCGGGTTGTTGGTGGCCACAGCCTCCCTTTGGAGAGGTAAACTCGATTGGTGATGAGAGTTGAAAGAACTCCATAGTTAAGTGTGCTTGGGCGAGAGTAGTACTAGGATGGGTGACCTCCTAGGAAGTCCCCGTACGGCCCAGCTTGACTGTCGAGTTCGCTCGTCAAAGGGAGGTTGTTGCCACTAACAACCCGCCTGTGGACGGAGAGGGGTTGGGGTGCTTGGGCTGCAGTCTGGTAGCGTCGCCTAGAGCGGAGCCGTGACGCTGTCACGTTGGATTGGCTAGGGGCGTTACATTAGGAAGCATCCGGGCTTCTAGCACTCCGCTTTCACCATGGCACAAGTTTGGCACTTGTCCACATAAAGTGCTACATCCTTCTTTAATCCTGGCCACCAGAATAACTTCTTCATGTCTCTATACATCTTCGTGCTACCAAGGTGGATTGAGTACTTGGTATGATGAGCCTCGTACATCAACTCCTCCCGAAGATTATCCTCACTAGGGACGCATAGACGACCGTCCTTCCTTAGCAGTCCATCCTCAACCACAAACTGGGAATTTGACCCATCCAAAGATTCATCCAAGATCTGCTTCATGCTGCTATCCTAAATCAAATCCCGTCGAACTCTATCAGCTAGGTCATACTGCACCTGTGTCCAACACAATATTGCCCCGGCACTAGGCTGCTTATCGACGCAGGAAATCTCTAATGCCTCCAAATCACGGACCAATCTCTCATCATGTACCGATAACCAACTGGCCTGCGCAGGAGCCCTGCGGTCAACGCATCCGCCACTGCGTTTCCTTTCCCAGGTACATAAAGTATCTTGAAGGTATAGTCCCCCAAGAACTCCATCCACCTCCGCTGTCTCATGTTCAGATCCTTCTGATCTAGCAGGTATTTCAGGCTCTTATGGTCGATGTATATATCGACCTTTACTCCGTACACAGCTTTAGAGCAAATATCACGGTCGTTAACTCTAAGTCATGGACCGAATAATTCCTCTCGTGAACCTTTAACTGTCGTGAACCATAGGATATCACGCTCCCATGTTGTAGCAGAACACAACCCAAACCACTGCCCGAAGTATCACTATAAATCTCAAACGCTTCGGTTCCACTCGGCGAACATAAAATAGGGGTCGTGGTCAACCGCCTCTTCAATTCCTCAAAAGCCTGCTCACACTGCAGCGACCACACGAACTTTTGATCTTTCCTTGTCAACGTCGTGAGTGGTAACGATATTCGCGAGAAGTTCTCTACGAAGCGCCTGTAGTAGCCGGCAAGCCCCAGAAAGCTCCGAACTTCCGCATTGAAGACAATACAGGCCACTCCCGTATCGCTGCTATCTTTGCCGGATCCACCGCTATCCCTTCTCCACTAACAACATGACCAAGGAACGCTACTGAGGATAACCAGAACTCACAATTGGATAACTTTGCATACAACTGATTCCTCCTCAAGTTCTCCAACATCATGTGTAGATGCTTGTAATGGTCCTCCTCACACTGCGAGTATACCAAGATATCATCGATAAATACTATCACGAAATGATCCAGGTATTCTCTGAACGTCATGTTCATCAAATCCATAAACACGGATGGCGCATTGGTCAACCCAAATGGCATGATCGTGAACTCGTAATGCCCAAACCGCGTGCTGAACGCTGTCTTTGGGATGTCGCTTTCCCTTATCCTCAATTGGTAGTAGCCGGACTTCAGATCTAACTTCGAATATACTGTAGACCCAACCAATTGATCAAATAGACCGTCAATCCTGGGGATCGGATATTTGTTATTCTCTGTAAGCTTGTTCAACTCCCGATAGTCAATATAGAGTCGCAAGCTCCCATCCTTCTTCTTAATAAAGAGAACCGGTGCGCTCCAAGGTGACGAACTTGGACGCACAAACCCTTGCTCCAACAACTCCTGCAGTTGCACCTTCAACTCCGCCATCTCTCGCGGCGCTATCCGATATGGAGAGCGTGACACCGGTTTGGCGCTCGGTACCAGCTCAATGGTAAAATCAATCTCCCGCTGAGGAGGGGCTCCTGGGAGATCATCTGGGAACACATCATGATATTCAGACACAATTGGAATACTGTCCAGACTTGGCCTAGGCGTTGAAGCCTGCACTAAGATGACAAACAACTCTGCACCAGACCGAACTGCCTTAATCACTTGTAGGGCCGACATCAAAACTTTATCCGAACCCTTCATGCCTGCAAACATAGTCTCCCGTTCAGTATGTAGTCACAACATAACCTCCTTTCGGTTGCAATCGATGCAAGCTCGCTGCTTCGAGAGCCAGTCCATACCAAAGATTACGTCGAACTCCATTAATGGTAGAACCAACGCTCGCAAATCAAACTCCTGGTCCCCAATCCGAATCTTTACCACACAGAACTTATCCTCTCGCATTGAGCACCCATTGGGCAAAAACACATCCAACCTGTCTTTGGCCATCGAGGAAGGGACCCTGATGTGCGATATGAACCTTTCGAACAAGAAGGAATGAGATGCTCCTGTATCAAACAGGGCTATTGTCTGACGATCGAAAATCAACACAAAGCCTAGCACCAACAAATTTAAGCTAACATATAAAAAGGTAAAACCAACATAAAGTTAAACTGTTATAATTTAACTCATACCTGTCACCACGCCAGCTTGTTTCATGGCCTCTTGCAGACCAAGATTATAAACTCTAGGCTGGGCTGGAGCATGATGGGATGTGTTTGACTCCACTACCTTCCCTTTCTCTTCATAGGTCGCTCCAGGCTTCCTCTCGGACTTTGCACGTCCGCTCCAACATTCACGAGCAAAGTGCCCCGTCTTCCCACGGTTGTAGCAAGCTCCTGGAACTCCACTTGTGGTTGCCCCTGATGCACCAGACAAAGGGGCTGAGTTCAAAGTCTTCTGCTTCTTGCTCCATCTGAGGAATCCTGACTTTGTATTTGGCACTTTGAACTCTGCCTTCTTTTCCCCTAGGTCCTTCTTCTCTTGGACTTTCTTCACAACCATTTCCAATGACCGGGCCGAATTGACCATGTCTAGGAAGCCATGTGCCTTAGGCCCAACAAGGAGTAACTGTAGGTCACCGCGTATACCCTCATAAAATTGGTTGGTCTTCCTCTCTTCTTCCGTAAACATAGCACCAGCATACCGACCCAACTGTGTAAACTCGTGGAGATACTCGTCCACGCTTCTAGCTCACTAAGTCAACCCAAGATACTGATTTTCCATCTCAAGCTTCTGAGCATAGGGTAGATATCTGGCCAAGAACAATCTTGAGAATTCCTCCATAGGCACATCAGCAAGCTGCCTTCCCACTAAGAGATGAAACTCCAACTCATCCCACAACAGCCTCGCCTCACCAGCCAAAAGGAAGGTCGTTATGGTGGTCTTCTGCCACTCTTCAGTTAACGTGGTCGTCAAGACCCTCTTTATCGTAGAGAGCCAATCCTCAGCTTGAGCTGGCGTTCCAACTCCATCGAACCTCGAAGGATTAAAGCCCATTACATGCTTGAGCTGTCTCTTCGTAGCCCTCCTCGGCTCAACATGATCCACTTCCAAGCGCTCCACCACTCTCGGCTCTGCCGCCCTAACCGGTTCTTGCTCATTCATAGGAGGTGCGTGATGCATTTGCCCTGCAGGTTGGGCATTTATCATGACAAAAACCTGCTTCAGCCACCAACCTGATGGTTTCCGCTAAAGGAGGTGTTGTAGGCACATCCCTCGATGCACTACTTTCTGCCGATTGCGGACACTCCGATTGACCAGCACCGCTCCTAGTTGCTTATAATATCAAAGAACCTAGATTAGACGACACACAAATTACTAAAAGCAATCATTAGAACACTCAGGTTTCACAAAATAAGTGTATTTTTCATTCCTGCGTGGACATTCATGGGTTCTTTTTGATGTTATAACGATGACGCACACATGTGCTCACCACCCCTTAAAAGAATTCGCCCACGAATTCATTTAAGCCTAACTGTAACCAGAAGTCTGATATCAAATTATAACACCCCCATCCGTCATATGGCACATAATAGAAGGTCCAGTTGGAACCCGACACCATATACCACGGATAGTTGGAACGGTTACGTATAAATAACCAAACTATCCAATTAAGACTACTCGTCCTAACACAGAGCATTCAAGAGGAAGCTTTTAAACAGTTGAAAGAACCCAAACTTGAATCCAAAAAAGCATGAATCTCCACAACCACTACCACTGGAATGAAATACAAATACACTGAAAGATACACGACCTTATGGCCTTACAGGAGTTCACTTAATAATATAATGTTTTCCATACATCGGCTCGCAGGCCGGCCACACATGACAAAATAAAGTACAATTATTCGCTTTGGCATTTTAGGACCAGCACAGCAATATAGGCTCTAGCCCGCTATTTGGTACTCGGCTACGCAGCACCTGCAAGCAATATTCCACCGCACGGTGGAAAACAAAGCAATGGTCAGCCAAAAGCCGACCAAATTATAACAACTCGGCCCCTAACTCGGGACGGCGGTGCTCCTTCCCTGCAATTCATTAGCCCAGCTAAACAATATAGTACAAACATGCTTCTCCACAGGTGTAGGCTCGCACGACCAAACACCCCGTGCACTCAGGGCACATTATCGGTGTATCCTGACACTTCAGCGTCTTCACCACCACCCCCGGGATGGCAACAATGTGAGCATTTTAGCCTTTCTGACCACTGTCTAAGGATCCCGACTATGCCAACGGCTAGTCCACTTTTCGGGTCTCTCGTATCGAACCACATAGCCCAGGTCCGATTCCACCTACCCGTTGCTCACAATGCGTAGTACACCTTAAGACGTACGCACGATCCAAGCTTCTCTCGGATCCTGACATTTCCAAACAATCACATAACCCAGTTATGTTCAAGGACGATTTCCAGACCGCCAAGTTAGCAAAATAACGATTCCGCTTAGTTTTCCTGGCGCGCCTTGGAGTTAATCCCCAAGGATCCCTGCTACAATCTACCATGTAGAAACCCGAAAACCCAAAGCACGGAGTCTTCTTCGGCTAACCATAATAAATGCAACATCACCGATCCAGACCAACGTGTCTGGGTAGACTTCACACACAATGCCTATGTCCGTACTTCGATTTCGGACTCTATATGCAACACAAGGGGGACTATTCCCGTCAACCCCAAGGAACACCGCACACTCACCGCACACTCGCGGGAGCGGGTTTCCCTATGCAAAAAGGAAGAGAGCTTCACATGCTCAAGTAGAGAATCGTTACCCTTGTAGTACACCTTTGCGCCATGGAAAATTACACGGATAGAAGTCTTCGCAACGGGATTTTCTCCACGGATCCGCCTCGGTTCACTAAACGGTGCGCCGATGCTCCGTCGGCGGCCGGAATCATCCTCCTTCTTCCTCCTCTCTCTAAATCCTTAAAAGAGAGTGCTTAAGAGAGAAATGAGGAATTGATGCTCTATTTCCGACCTTAACAGAGCAGGGACTCATCTGGGTCGTTGGATCTTAATTAAAGAAAACGAACGGCTCAAATCTGTACAGAAATCCCCAAACCTGGGCCGAACACGGCCTCGCACACGGCCGTGTCCCAGGCCGTGTGCCTCGATCCCGGAACGATCGTTGAACACAGAAAAACCACACGGTAAAGACACTCCCGTGTCTCAATCTGACATGCCTGTGTCGAGTCCTTGACACGCCCGGGACCGGAGGCGTGTCACGTATAACTGTCATGCCAACCGTCACGTCTCTTGGGAACATGGGTACTGAC
The DNA here is from genome assembly GCA_039583875.1 of Platanthera guangdongensis. Lineage (NCBI taxonomy): Eukaryota > Viridiplantae > Streptophyta > Magnoliopsida > Asparagales > Orchidaceae > Platanthera > Platanthera guangdongensis. The sequence goes on from CM077148.1 coordinate 161,526,622, forward strand.
ATGGGTAGGCACACGCCCGTGTCAGATGACAAGCCCGTATCAGTCTGCCATATTTCCTGACGTGTCCTTCTCTGGATACAGCCGGCCAAAATACCAAGCAAGACACAACCTTGGACACGCCCGTGTCCTAGTCCGTGTACCCCTATATAGGCACCAAAATCTCTTTTCGACGTGACCAGCTCGATAACGATTTTCTGGGCATTACAGTTGCACTTTGAGAGTAGGGCCTTTTGGCTGAAGTTGTAAGGCTGAAAAGCCTAAGCTGTAGGACTTTGTGTAAGACTGAGGTAGGTGGCTTGAGGGTCACTGAGCTGTAGGAGCAGTACAGGGCTCTGAGGTTGAACCTTTGTGGTTCTGAGGTAGGGTTCTGAAGAGAACCTGAGTGTAAGGCTGAGGGCCTGAGGTGTAAGCTCTGAGGAGCATTTTGGAGGAGTTTGTGCTTAGTCCAACAAGATAGTTGGATAGGTGGGAGGCAAAGTGGATATATCCAATTGGGGAACCACTATAAATATCTGTATGCTTTGCTGTTTTGCTTGTTATTCTCTTATATTGCAGGTACTAAGGACAAGCTCTAGATCACTTAGTAAAAAAACATCAAAAAGACTAAATAAATTTTAAAGACCTATTCACCCCCCCCCCCCCCCCCCGAGGTGACTAGCTAGCCTTAAGTTAATAACTTTTAAGTAGTATCAGAGGGAGGTTGCTCAAAAAGGATCTAACAATCTGAGTATACCTCTAAGGTTAGCTATAAGATATAATTATGGGGTCAGGAATCAACTATAAGGAGCTAGGGGCAATGAAACGACCAATCTACAGGAAGGAAGGATTTGGCCTCTAGAACCAAAGGGTCAGACTGTTCATGGAAGCATCTAACCCAATGATCTATGTAACAGTAGTGGAAGGTCCTTTTATCCCCACAAAGGCTTCCACCATAGATCCAACTCTGAGAGTGCCTAAGGCATATACAGAGATGGATAGAGATGAGATAATTCTGTCTACCATAGACAAAAGGGCACAAAATATTATAGCCAGTACCATTGATGACCCAACCTTCCAAAATCTTTTACACTGCAAGACCTCCAAGGAAATGTGAGACACTCTTGTGGTCTACAAGGAAGGCTCTGAGGAAGTTAGAGATGATAGGAAGTCCATACTCAACCAAGAGTATGAGGCTTTCAGACAAAGCAAATCTAAAAAAGTAGTTGACTGCTTTGAGAGGTTCTTTAGGACAGTTAATGAACTAAGAACCTATGGTAGGGTCTTCAGCAAGCTGAATGACAAGTTCCTTAGATCTCTCACTAGAGATTGGGATACCAATATTTGTGTCATTAGGGAAATGGCTAAGCTGGTAGACACTCCTCCACCAACTCTCTTTGGAAAGTTGTTGTCCTATGAAATGCAGCTGGCTGCTAGATAAGAAGAGGAGAAGGAGAGTCAATCCAAGACCAAGGACAAGACAATGGCCCTCATGGTAGAATCCCCAAGAAGGAGCAGAATAAAGACTCCTTCTCCACCAAGGAGAGAAGCTGAGTCCAGCTCAAAATTGTCTGGGATGAGTTCCTCAGACAACCATATAACTGATGAAGAGTTTGCAGCCTTCTCCAGGAAATTTCAGAAGTTCATGAAAAACAAGCACTGGAAAATCAGACCCTCTTCATCATCTCATCACATGAATTCCTCCCAGAAGGACAGGTATGGCCCTAAATCTAGTAAACATATTTATTCTAATGTTATCTATTATTTTTGCAGCGAAGCTGGACATGTTATTGCTGACTGCCCAGACAGGAACAAGGAACAAGATGAGAAGAAGAAAATGCATCACCATCACCACAAGGACAGGAAGAAGGAGAAGTCCTTTGTGGCTAAGAAGGAGAAAAGCTGGACAGATTCTTCCTCCTCAAAATCAGAAGGTGAAGAAGAAGAAGCCTATATAGGGTTGATCACTATTGGTCCAGATTCAGAAGAAGAAGAAGAGGAATATCCTACTGCCATGATAGCAATAAGAGCCCCACTGTCACACTCTGACAGTGATAATGAGGAGGATGAAGAAGACTGTGGATGCCAAGGGCTGATGGCAATTACTGAAGAAGAAAGAAGTGAGGTACATATAGAATCATTCAAGGTACTTCCTCTCTCCATTTCATCATCTTCTTCTGTCTAGAAAACCAGTCCAGATACTAGTGCATCTTCATCCTGTGATAAAGAATGCACAGAATCTGAGACTGATGTCAATCAATTGATTGACAAGTATGGACTACTCCTAGATGATCTAAAGAAGAGTAGAAATCTTTCCAAAAGGAAAGAAAAGGAGATCGAAGTCCTCAAGCCTTATAAAACTCTTTATAACAATAAATCTATTGAGTTTTATAAGAAAAGCCATGAGGTGTCTGAACTCAAGAAAAGCCTTGAGTGTCAGACCAAGGTTCTTGAAGAAAAATGTAAACATATTAGATATCTAGAACAGAAATTTATTGAGAGATTAGGGATTGTGATTAACCCTTCTCAATCTCTTGGCATGTTGTCAAAAGCTTCAACTTGTCAAACCTCGGAGAAGCTGGGTATTAATCACACAAATTATCAAGTCAAATCAAATATCCCTGATAAGTTGACAATATTTCAAAAGGCGAATTTACCTTCTAAAACTGTCAAGTTTGCACCTCCCCTTAAGGGTCAATCTAATATGCACTCTACCAGTGGGGTGAATACACATGATCTCAGAAGGAGTGATGTTGTCCACTCTAGCCATAATGTTCAGGATAAGTTCTTTAGATTTGGATCCAAATGTCCTTTATCTAAAGAGATTAGAGAGACCACTAAATGACAGGCTCCAAAAATACAATTGGCCCATCCTGGACCAGCTGTATTTAGTTCTTCAGCACCTTCACTCAGGAAGAAGGAAGTAGCATCATGTAATGCTCATCAAGAAAAGTCTGGAGCTGTTCATATCTCTCATGGACAGCAATTCTGTGTTGTCCTGAAGAGAAGGTGCAACATTCATAAATGTTGGTGCTGTGGGAAAGTGGGTCACTTTGCCATCGATTCTTGGCACAACCTGAATGTGGCTAGTGGACAGAAAGGTGATCAGCCTAGGCAGAGATTTGGGCAAAAGCTTTATAATACTAACAAGAACCTAGGACCCAAAAAACATTGGGTTCCTAAGGGTAAGTGATTTTTTTACAGGATAATCCAAATACCTGTCTATATAGGACTTGGTATTTGGACAATGGTTATTCCGAGCAAATTTCTGGGACAGGATGATTGCTCAAGAAATATGCTCCATGTAAAGCAATAAACAAAGATTAAGGCTGTTAAGTGTGTAATCCTCAAAAGCTAGAGGCAGTAAGCCTCAAAGTAAGTCTCTCTCTCTTCTATAGAGACTAAGTTTGCAAATTGATGAATTAAGTTAGATGTGCTTAGGATGAACCTAATCAAGCACACCAGTTATAAAATAATGATTCAATTATTCTTCATAATTATCTACATTGTTAACTTATGCATCCTTTACTCTCAAGCTCAAATAACTTGTAAATCAGTGCATAATTAGGTTGCTAATAAAACTGGCTTATTAGCATGTTAGGTCTCCATTATATTTAAAATTGATAAAATATTTGAATAATGGTGTGTCAAATAGAATGTACATCCAGATAGTGAGGAAGCTACAAATTAATCAGGCATTGAGTAAATGAAAGAAAAACTGAGAGATATAATAGAAGCGCTAAATGCCTTGTATCATAACAGGAAGCGTAACACAATCCATAAGACCAAAAAGTACTAATTTAAGCTAAAAATGTTTAATTGGTTATTCTAATGATAAGGTAATTAAACTTTTTCGTTATAAATATAAAGGAGACAAGAAACGAAAAGCCACACCACTCTTAAAATCCTTAACCCTAGCTGTCGATACTGAAACCCTCTCAGCGTCTTGCCACACTAGTTCAATGGCGCCTAATGTCACCAAAGAGCTCCAGGAGGGCTATGAAATTGTGAGAAATGGATTCAGTCATGCCTCACCGGAGATTAAGCAGTGTTAAGGATGATTGAGACCACAGGTTTGGAGTACACCCTCTCTGAACCCTCCACCATTCTTAGAAGAGAAGTAGTAGAATTCTTCTCAAATATTAATGTATCTTCTTCTCGAAATTCACTAAAGTCTAAGATTAAGGACATCAAGATTAAGGTAAACCCTAAGAGACTAGGCAAAGCCCTTCATCTACCCTCCATTAACCTTAGCGAGGAAGAAGAACCCACTGTTACGGACAGAGACAGAGCTCTCAGGTGGTGTGGATACAGTGATGCCAAACCTGGGTCTCTTAAGAGGAAATTCTTCAATTAGAGAGGTAAACTGCTAGTAGATATTGTAGGGAAAGCCCTTATCTGCAAACCTGGATAACATGACACAATATCCAGGTCAATGTTTGATGTTATGTCTAGGATAATCTTCAAAAGGAAGACCTCTTGGTACTCTCTCATCTACCAGAGAATAGTATACTATCTACACACTCCAAACATGGGCGGAATTCTTTATCTATACCCAGTAAACACCTACCCTGATATATTCAAGCAGGAGCATGGAGTGAAGATTCACTACCTAAAAAGAATGGATATAAAGACATTGGATAGATTCACTAGGATTATACCCAAGATCCAACCTTCAACAACAAAGGACTCCTCAAGGGATAAGGAACAGCAAGTTGTTGAAGTGGACAGTTCATCTTGCTCTGAACTTGAGCTAGGAATTTCCCCCTGTTGATGTTGGGCTGCAGACAGACATAACCTTGAGTCTCTCCTCAACAAACATTCAACTCCAGGATACTATTGTGCATGTTGATAAAATCCCTGTCAGCCCTAGGTTAGGAAAAGTTTCAAAGAATGCTACTGAAGAAGAGGTTGCTGAAGAAGATGAGGCAGATATGGCTAATACTGATGATGTAGCTGCAGTTGAAGTTATCCCTATTGCAGAAGATAACCGTGAGCCTCTTGAGGTATTAGATACTTATCTTGATAGGTCAAGCCCAAAGAAGGATGCTCAGTCTGAGGGGGAGCATAATCAGATGAATTTGACAACCTTGGACCAAGTTGTCAACAGATTGGTTGAGTCTGCACCCACTACAGGTAATACTCATACCCTCTTAATTAGCAGTGGTAATAAAGCTTTAGCTAAGAAAATGGCTCCTTCTACAAGTGTTGTAGTTGAGGGGGAGCATTCACAGGTCCATGCTCTGATAGAAGTCCCCCCTCCATTAAGCCAACCATCGACTACCCAAATCTCTAAAGAGTTACTCCTAAACCATATCAAAGCACTCCTGAATGCTCAGACCACAACACTCAAGGAGTATGTTGACCAATCAGTTGCCAAGCTAAAGGATGAATTATTAACTGAAGTCAAGGAATGTAAAGAAGAAACCTCTCACTTAAACAACAGGTCACCACCTGGTTTGATATGGCTGGAACTGCTGTCATAAAGTTGACCACCCTCATGAAATCCTTGGAAATAAGCCAAAAATTCTCTGCAGCTGATATAGGATATGTCAAGAATTATGTGAGTGCATCTGATGAGGTGATAAGGGGTGCAGCAGATCATATAAATCAGCATATCACCAATGTTGTTGTCCACTCTATGGAGCAAGCAATACTTCTGAAAGATGAGCTGCTTACTGACAATAAGAGAATATTCCAATCTATATCAAGCTGAAATGAAGCCAACACCACCTTACTGCAAATGACCATCCTTGAAGAAGGAAGAAAGGGGGAGAGCAGCCATGCTAAAATAGCAACACTCATTAAAGATCAAGCCTTCAATGTAATTTAAGGCACCAGGGTGGGACTACACCGGCCCCTATTGGATAAAAAGATGTCAGAGGACCTAGACTTCCCAGAACAAGCTAGAATTGCATAGGATACACAACTTGCTGCCAGAAGAAAAAGGGAAGGAACTCATATGGCTGAAGAGTTCATGGCAATGAGGAAAGCTGAGAACAGGGATGATCCAGATCATGAACAGCTAAGTGATGCCTCTGAATCCATCATTATAAATGCTTGGGTAATCCATGGACAAGTATTAAAGAATATTGATGGTGTATATCCTTCTGAGGAATGGATAAAGCATTTAGAAATAAATTCCCTAAGGAAAAGAGTATTCAAAGAAAATCTAGTAAGGAAGACCAACCCTAATAAAATGCCTCCCAGATATACTCTAAAGTCATTCCTTTACTTCAAACGGAAGAAGAATAAAGCTAAAAACTTGAAGAAGACTGCTGCTACTAAGGATGTTGATGTAAGTTCATCAAAGAAGAGCTGATATGAGGCTGCAAGACTTAGGGTTCTTTAAAATATATAATCAATGTCTTGTAATGAATATCAACAGTGTAGCAATATTAATCAAAGTCTTGTAATGAATATCAACAGTGTAGCAATAACAAATCTCTATCAATGAAATTAATATGAGTTGTCCCTGACTATATTGATGTGATAAATGTGCATGCAATTCTCATTTATATATCTGTGATTAATGAATATGATGTTCTTTCATATATATCTTATAATCACAAGTTTTGCATACTGTTGTTTGGCTAAGGCTCTCTAAATTAGTTAATAATTAGGTATATCTTAATCATAATGTTTACCTTGTCAATGATTAATAAAGCTTTTATTATTAATCATACTATTATATTGTTAATGATTGATAACTCACCAGTACTATTGGTTATTCAATCATTGTGTTGAGCCATCTCATCTAGAGGGAGTTATCCTGTACTGGGATGGCTAGTCGTCATGATAATGTCTCATCAAGCCTACCATGATACTTTTTGTGTTGATGCACCTTAGCATGGATGGGTGTTCTGCCTTCTTCAAATAGAGGGAGATTGTTGGGAATTGTGCCCTACAATGTTCCTTAGGATTTGAAGAGGCATCACCAATCATGCTAAGGGGTATATTGTATTTGATGTGTGTTTTAGTTCATGCATGCATGTTGTCCTTGATTGGACAAGTGAACAAAAAGAGTAAGCTGAAAGTTAGATAATTTGACTAAGGCAAAAGCGCTGAGATAGATGAGAAGAATGTCTCAGCATAACCACTGAGATAGCCGAGAAGCTCAATGCAAAGCATTGAGAGAAGTGTTGGTCTCAGCAAAATCACTGAGACAAGAGATAGTCTCAACTGTGAAGAAGAAAGCGTTGAGACAGTTGAAAAGAAACCACTGAGACAGGAGATAGTCTTAGCTGCGAAGAAGAAACCGCTGAGACAGTTGAGAAGAAATCATCGAGATAGGAGATAGTCTCAGCTGTGAAGAGGAAACCGCTGAGACAGTTGAGAAGGATCCCATAAGACAAAGCCAGCAGAAATTCTCTAAGTCTAGAAGCATTGAGTGAAACATGTTCACTCAACACTTCTAATGAAGAGCCAAGTCAGCAGGCATTGAGTGACTTAACATCACTCAATACTTAATGGGTTCTGGAATTTTTCGAAGTCCAGAAGGTGATGAACATTGCTGACATCACCAGAAGTCAATAAAGTCAAAGTAGTTCATGCTATTGCGGGAACGCTGCAGTAGCGCCAGAAGTTACTATTTGTCCTTTTCTGAGGGAGGTGGCGCTCACCATCCTTGGCTGGTCCCACACTCAAATTATATCATTGACTCAAATCAACAGATATAAAAGTAAGAAATAAAAGGGTATTAGGGTTATGAAGAACACATGAAGAAAATACGAAAAAATAGAGGAGGCTGGACTTCATCTTCTACGACAAGCTTGAAAGCCAATTCGAGCAGTGCAACCCTGCGAGGGAGAGAAAGATAGGTGAAGCATTACAAGTTCAGCAAGTTAGTTCTTTGAAGAATAAGTTGGCTGATTCTTCTAATCAAAAAGGAGAGATATCTGTGTGAAGCGCTGTCAGCCTTCAACAGCAGATAGTTGTTCTTGAGTGTAGCAGAGAAGCAGTTAGTTGTAGAAGAAGACTAATTCCTTCTACAACAAAAGGGATGGACTGACATCTGCTCAGTCCAGCAAGGTAGACTCAGAGATTATCTCTGAGTCAGTGATTTAAATTTAATTCAACTTCTTGTTTAAATTCCTGTAGGATTCAGGTTATCTGAATCTGAGCTGTAGGGCCTTTTGTGCCTGAGGTAGGTGACTAATTAGTCACTGAGGTAGGTGTCATACTGGGGTACTGAGGTAGGATCCAAGTGTGGATATTAGAGTAGGGTTGTCCTCCCAACCTGAGTAGTAGGGCCAAGTGCATGAGGTAGGTGATTGTTAAGTCACTGAGCTGTAGGTGACAAGTGTGTCACTAGTTATAGTTCTTGGAGGAGGCTGAGTTGTAGGTGCCTGGAAGGGCACTACGGTAGGTACCTGGAAGGGTACTGAGTTGTAGTAGTGTTGCAGCACTCTACAACTTGTACCTGAAGTTGTAGAGCTGAAAATCCTGAGCTGTAGGCCTTTGTGTAAGGCTGAGGTAGGTGGCTTGAGGGTCACTGAGTTGTAGGAGCACTATAGGGCGCTGAGGTAGGAACCTTTGTGGTTCCAAGGTTGGGTTCTAAAGAGAACCTGACTGTAAGGCTAAGGGCCTGAGGAGCATTTTGGAGGAGTTTGTGCCTAGTCTAACAAGATAGTTGGATATGTGGGAGGGAAAGTGGATGTACCCAATTGGGGAACCACTATAAATATTTGTGTGCTCTATTGTGTTGCTTGTTCTTCTCTTATATTGCAGGTACTAATTGTGCGAACTGAAAAGAGCAGACCGAAAATTTGGAGTAATGTAAACTTTATTATCCAAAAATGTATCTATTACAAAGGTATAGCCTCCCTTTTATAGAATGGAGGAGATGAGAGAGAATATAATTAAGCAATGTGGGATTAAAAAATTACAGGTGTAAGCGGTTTAACATAAAAACAAGTCGAACATGTCGCGCGGTTAGGCGAATAGCCTAACCACCCGGCCACCACAAGAGACAGGGAACAGGCCGTCATAGGAGACCGCCAGACCGCCCGGTCTCGAAGCCGCTTGAGACAAACCATCAGACCGCCCGGATAACCACAGCCACAGTCTAGCTATCAAACCGCAGGAGAGAGACCGACAGACCGTACGGTCTCTAAACCGCCAGAATCTAACCACCAGACCGCCCAGTCTCCATGCAACAACACTCCCCCTCAAGCTGGAGCATATATGTTGATCATGTTTAGCTTGTCACAAATATGAAGAAAGGAGGCAGACACCGGCTTGGTGAAAATATCTGGCAGCTCTTTATCGGAGGTGACGAAAGGAGTACAAATTTGTTTCTTCAAAATCTCTTCCCGAATAAAGTGGCAGTCAACTTCAATGTGCTTTGTTCTCTCATGGAATACTGGATTTCTGGAGATGTATATAGCGGCCTTGTTGTTAAAAACATAGGTAGAGGATGATTGTAGACCTCTCCTAAGTCAAGCATGAGAGCTCGTAACCACTTTGGTTCACATGTGGTCGACGCATACTTCGATATTCTGCTTCGGCGCTGGACCTGGAGACGACAGACTGTTTCTTGCTCTTCCAGCTCATAATATTTCCTCCCACAAAGGTGCAAAATCCCGGTGTTGACTTGCGGTCTCCTTTGTCATCAGCATAGCTTGAATCAGAGTAAGCTTCAATCCTCAAATGTCCATTGTTCTGAAAGATAAGTCCTTTCCCAGGAGCTGATTTTATATACTCCAATATCCTCATAGCAGACTGTAGATGGAACTCCCTGGGAGCTTGCATGAATTGGCTAACCTTGCCTACAGCATAGGTATCCGAGCAATTTCTATCCCCAGAAAGTATTTTGGAGAGCCCATATCCTTTGTAACCAGGTGTTGCCGAAGATGCTTCTTTGTCAGGATTATCCCAGCTTGGTCATCTCCAATCAGAAGAATATCATCCACATATACTGCAAGCACCACTAGACCCAGAGAAGTTTTACGAGTAAATAGGGAGTGATCAACAGAACTTCTCGTAAAACCTACGGCTGCCATAATCTCACTAAACATGTCAAACCAAGCGCGAGGACTTTGTTTTAGGCCATAGATAGCCTTCTTGAGCCAGCAAACCTGTGTCTCTCCCTGAGAAACATACTCTGGAGGTTGCTCTATGTAAACATCTTTCTGAAGATCCCCATAAAGAAAGGCATTCTTGACATCCAGCTGTGAAATGGGCTAATCCATGTTGGCAGCAACAGAGAGAAGGACCCTAATAGTGCTGAGATGAGCAACTGGAGAGAATGTGTCAAAGTAATCAACGCCATAAGTTTGGGTAAAACCCTTGGCAACAAGCCGAGCCTTGTAACGATCCACACTGCCATCGGGGAGGAACTTCACCACAATGACCCAGCGACAGCCAACAACAGTTGTGCCGAAAGGAGGACGAACCAGAGTCCAGGTACCTCATTCAGTGAGAGTAGCAATCTCTTCATCCATGGCAGCTTTCCAATGAGGAATCGTAAGGGCCTCCTAGTAGGAATGGGGGATGGCAATGGCCGAGATAGCCAGTGCAAAAGCTCTGTGAGAAGGGGTAAGATGATCATAAGAAACAACTGCAGCAAGCGGGTGTTAGGTACATGCCTGAACCCCTTTGCGAAGAGCAATGGGGATATCCAGGTCAGCGGGTTCCTCAGTATCCGGAGCATCCGTGGTGGAGAGAGATAGCCCGGGAGTAGAGAGAGACGGCTACGGTGAGGAGAGAGATAGTGCGGGAGGAGGACAGGGTGGAGGAGAGGGTGGAGATGGTGGAGATGGTGGAGGTAGTGGAACGTTAGTAGGAGCAGAGGGAATGGATGGGTTGGTATGAGAAGTAGGATCATCAGAAGTAGAGGACGAAGCAGGAGAAAAAGGTCGCGGCGACAAGGGCAGAAACCCCAAGCCGGGCGAATAGCAAAGCAGAGGGAACGAGGCCGCACGGCTAGAGAGAAGGCCGCACAAACAGGAGAGAGAGAGAAGACCACGCGAACTGGGAGGAGTTTGCGAGAAAAGAGAACAGGTCGTGCAAACAGAGCAGAGACCGCATGAACAGAAACTGACCGCATGAATAAAGGGAGATCGCGGGGAGAGAAGAGGCAAAGAAATCGCTAAAATAGGTTGCAGAGACAAAGAAAGAAGGAGTCAGGCCGCGCGCACAAAGGGCAGCGGCTAAGAGGAGGTAAGTCGCAAACAAGTCACGCGAAGGAAACAAGGCGCAAACAAGTCACGAGAAGAAGGAGAAATCCGCGCGGACAGGCTGCGCGGACAGGTCATGTGCAAATATATTCATCCTCATAGGGGCATTAAATAGGAACTACAACATGACACCCAACACCGATAGGCGGTGTGGGACTAAACTCAATAACATTAAAATATTGCATATATAATAACTCTAACACTCCCCCTCAAGCTGAAGGGGGACCCTACAGCTTGAACACAACATAAAATGGAAGGTACAAGAAGGTTGACAACGTGTGGCAAAACAACCGTCACCAATGCCCAACCGCGTATCACCGGGGATACTTCAACCGGGCAAGAGCCACATGACGTTAGTCCCCAAAACCGACCATGACCCCGCTGGAAACACTCAGAGCGGAAACTAGGTCAACCACGAAAGGCCAAACCAACCCTACCAAAACCAGAGAAAAGGATGAGGAGACACAAACGACATACGAAATCGACCTGGGGGCCATGTGTGACTGAGGCAGGAGTCGGGAAAGAGGCATCCGAGTCGTCGTTATTACAAACACTCCCCCTCACGTGGAATACATCCAAGAAGACATAGGATATACCTAGGGGCCATGTGTGACTAAGACAGGAGTCGGGAAAGAGGCATCTGAGTCACAGTTATCACAAACACTCCCCCTCACATGGAACACGTGCATGAAGGCATATACTACACCTGGAGGCCGTGACGTATACTCCCCCTCACGTAGATCACGTGCAAGAAGACAGAAATCATAGAGACGCAATACAACAAGCCAACAACAACTTTTAAATAAAAAAACAACAACATCAAACTACAAAGGGGCCGGAGAAGATAAGCAGCAGCAAAGCAGCGGTGGCACGCTGAAGGGAGAAGCAGTGCCGTCAGGAGAAGTAGTCGTCGGCAGAGTAGAAGTAGCTGTAGCAGCAGCAGGCCAGAGAAGAAGAAGCGGTAGAGCATAAGCGAAGCCATCTGTGGGAGAAGGAGCTCCATCGGGATTTTAGAAGCAGTCATCGGCAGAGAAGAAGATAGCCGACGGGATCGTCGATGTTGATGAAGGAAGCTGAGAGCCGACGGGATCGTGGATTTCATCGCACAGAAAACAGACGACGAAGACGACGTGAGAAGCCGACGACGGGATCGTCATCGAGGAGCAGCGAAGCCATCTGGAGAAGAATCGCCAGGTGTCGGCATCGTCGATGTCGCGCAGGAAGCAGAGCAGTGCAGCCGCATCGGCGAGCGGCAGAGCCATCGGGACTAGAAGACAACGTCGGTGTCATAGAAGAGAGTCCCGCTAGCGTCTTGGAATCAAGGGCCGATCCCTTAGACGGGAGCAGGGGGTGAGAAGCACCCGTCGAGCCCTAGCAAGCGAGCAGAAGCGGAAGAGGAGAAGGGGTCGGGTTTCGGGAGGGGGGGAAATAGTGGCGGAAGCGGAAAAATTTAATTAGGTTTCAGAACCTAACTCTGATACCATGTGCGAAAATAAAAGAGCAGACCGAAAATTTGGAGTAATGTAAACTTTATTATCCAAAAAGGTATCTATTAAAAAGGTATAGCCTCCCTTTTATAGAATGGAGGAGATGAGAGAGAATACAATTAAGCAATGTGGGACTAAAAAATTACAGGTGCAAGCGGTTTAACATAAAAAACAAGCCGAACAGGCCGCGCGGTTAAACGAATAGACTAACCACCCGGCCACCACAAGAGACAGAGAACAGGCCACCATAGGAGACTGGCAGACCGCCCAGTCTCTAAGCTGCCTGAGACAAACCATCAGACCGTCCGGATAACCACAGCCACACTAAGGACAAGCTCTAGATCACTTAGTAAGAAAACAAGAAAAAGACTAAAGAAATTTTAAAGACCTATTCACCCCCCCCCCCTCCTCTAGGTGACTAGCTAACCATAAGTTAATAATGTTCAGTTTAGTTTTAAATAATGATCCAAACGACCCAAAAATTCATGCCAACACGGATTTCTACGAAAATCACAACGTAGCTAAATACTTATACTACGAACCCAACGACACAGACGAAATTAATATTCGACGAACCAAGATCGGGCAAACACCTCTCGAATCCAAAACACAAGCATTCCAAAAGAGGCTCCACTGATTCATCAAAACAGACCCGGCTCTCTAGGGAATTTTGCAAAAAGGCTAAACCCAGCCACACACAAAATACCTAAGAGCTAAAACCATACTCTAACAACGACATATGCCGAAAACCCGTAAACGTAACGCCCTAACCGGCCTTCATGAGGCCAGTGCTGGGCACCGCCCAAACAGCATCACAAAGGTCGGCACCAGATGGCTCTTCCTTGGTCGACCTCCGTATGGCCGGCATCGGGGGCCACCCAGTCGGTCGCCCCCACTCGGCCTCCTTAATGTCGAGGGTCATCCAGTCCGCCTCTCCTAGCTGTCTGGTCTAACTTCCCCGACCATGTTTTTTTCCTATCAGCCTCCTTTTGACCGCCACCATCCAATCACCCTCCGACGATCATCACAATTTGTTATGTGGTAAACACCCATGTACCACCGGCGTAACCACCATCATAAGTGGTGGAAAAATAAAATAATTTTTGCTTGCGTATAGTAAAATTTTAAAATTATATGTGCCTTAAAAATATATTAGAACTTGTATACATTTAATAATTTGGGTAGTTATGGTCTGTGAATAGTCGCATAACTACTATAATCACCCTTGGGGCCTATAAATAGGACCCTAGACCCCTCTCATTTCTGACCTTTTCCTCCAAGTCTTCTCCTCCTATAGGTCAGAGCTCCATCAAAATCCTCTTATCAGCCTCCTCCCTTCGAGTGCTTCAATAATTTGTTTAAGTCTACGACGCTTCGGAGAGCAAGACATTCCACCGGCCTCTCCAAAAATTCTCCTACGTACAAGGCGTTCTATCAGACCTCCTCAGCAAATCTCCTACTTATGCCACTACATCATGTTGCGTCCGAATAATGTCTGACATCATTCTCTGCCAACAGCAAGAGACATATTTTGAGCTTAGAGAGTGGTGGTTTATCGTCCTTCATGCTCTCCTATGTTTTCTTTCATCCACAATCTGTAATGAGGAGCGACATGTTCTCCTCGATTTCTCTAACACCTTATAAATCGTTCCTTATATTGAAGTTTGACTAGCACAGAACCAGTTGTGAGCTTTTACCCAATTTATGGGTTTTCATGTTAAAAATCATATTGTGCATTTTTTACTTACTATGTGCCTGTTTGCGTGCTCGACCGCTCCACGGGCTAAGCAGACCTAATTTAGTCTAGTATATCAAAAGCCTCGAGGAGACCGCAATAGTTTGGTGTTGTCTATGGGAAATGAGTTCACCAAAGCCAAAAGAAGATCTTGAAGATAGTATTACCCACCCAGCAATACTCGTGACTAACAACGATGGCAAGGAGGACCACTCACACAACCTAGGGATCTGCCCGGTAGGGACTTGACAATGCTGGTCCTTTTCATTCTCTTATCAATGCACCATATCAGGAGGAGACCACCGTCGCACCAAATAATGCACTCATCGAACGAGTCACTTATATGGAAGATCAACAAGCTAAAGTACTCATGCTCCTCAGAAATTTGGGAGCAGCCCAAGCACTTGTAATGCCAACCGCGCCCGTCAATCAGTCACCTCCACCTCTAGTTCCCGCCACAGACAACCACTGTGAAGAAAACTTCGAGGAATGCTCGGGAGCAGCAAGCACTTCACACCTTGCCCATTTGGCTAGAGCAGCTAAAGCAAAACAGCAGCAACTCCGCCAACTGGCGGGTGCCCCCAAGAATCTAGCAGGAAGGCCAATTAGCGAAGAGATCATAGAATTGATGGTTGAATTGTATCGTCAGATTGGCCGGCGTGCTACGTACCTACATCATCCTTTTTTAACTTGATCCCCGCTTGCGCCCAAAGTTTTGGCGTATCCGGTCCCAGCTGGATTCAAACTACCAAATATTGAGTCCTATGACAGGACTGGGGATCCTCTGGAACATGTAAACCACTTCAACACTGTTCACTAAATTAATAACGCTACTGACCAGCTCATTTGCCAAGTGTTCTCATCTACGCTAAAGGGCCAAGCCAGGACGTGGTTCCATTCCCTTCAAGCGGGAACATTTTGAAGCTTTGCCGAATTGACTCATCAATTCTTGGACAAATTCATTGCTAATCGGGGAATTGTGAAGGACACTTTTCATCTTTCGGCTATCCATCAGAATGAAGGGGAAACCCTTAAAGAATTTTTTCTCTGGTTTACGACAGAAGTGAGACATATACCTGGGGTAGATCCTAAGCTTCTGTAGGGAGTCTTGTTAGGGGGACTCCGCCCCAACAGATTTTAATTAGCCTTAATGAGGGAAATAGTCCCCAACTATCCTCATCTAGTGAACAGAGTATAAGCGTAAATTACGGTAAACGAAGCCCTAGAATCCCATCATTGATAATTTGAGGGAGGAGTGAAGAGAAGGAGAGAAGAGTCAGTTCTGTAGTGGCAGGAAGAGCGTCATAACAATGCATGACTGCAGTATCACCACCGGGACCGCCCTCCCAGAATCTATTCATGGTACATGCCACTAAACACTTCACGTACAGACGTGTTATATACCATTCGGGATGATTGAGTGCTACAGAGACCCATGGAGATCTCAGAGGGTAGAGGGGATCGAACAAAGTATTGTTAATTCAGGATAATTAGGCACACCATCGAGGAATGCATCAAGTTAAAGGATGAAATTGAGCACCTCATCCACCAAGGAGTCCTTGGAAGATTTCTTCTAGGATCAGAATCATATCCGACAATTGCAGCTAAGGAGAGAGTATCCGCCTACATAGCAGGAAGCGCATGAGGGTAGTTAGGTATTTGAAGTAGTGGAGACTATATTTGGTGCCCTCCTTGCCACTATCAATTCTATCGCCCAACCCCTAGAAGATAATCAGAAGGCTCGACCAATAGAAATGATAAGTTTTAGAGACGATGACCTAAAGTGGTTGCTGATGCCTCATCAGGACACACTTATCATCAATGCTATGATCGGAGATCCCAATTTTAGCCTCAAGCGGATGCTGGTCGGTAATAGCAGTTCAGTGAACATTATATTTATGCCCTCTCATTGTGGCATTAATATCTATGAAGATAAGCTCAAGTTAGCATCTGGGCCCGTCTATGGATTTGATGGAGGCCCTATCCTAGTCAAAGGCAACACTAACCTCCAAGTCATCTTGGAGGAATTCTCGAAGCAAGTTACTCATAGCACCCAGTTTGTGGTAGTAGAATCGGAATCACCTTACAATGCGATCTTTAGTTGACCGCTTTAAACAACTTTCAAGGCAATTCCATCCATTCTACATTTGGTGATAAAGTTCGTCACCCCCGCAGGAATCAGAGTCATGCGTGGAAACAAGGAAGCCTCTTGCACATGTTACTTGTAGCAGATGCAACTTGGTTGAGGAACAACTATGCATCCAATGGCAATCAGTACTTGGTCGAGGAATTGGGCAGGGATGCCCTACCGTATTCCAGCTTACAAATATCTACCCTTAACTACTATGAAATCACAAGCATGTGCATGTGAACATGCAGTAGTTTTCATTCAATGCAATGTGTTTGTTTGCTCCTAACTTTGCTATTATTGGAATGCTCAAAGCTTGTCCATCCAACTGTATGTTCTCTACATCACGGTAGTCCTTAATGTTGGGTACATTGGTCAAATGTACCTGATTTGAAGAAGTCTCACCCAACTCAATGATATACATCATAATGTATTTGATGTATGTTTGAGTTACTGGTGCAGGTTAAGAAAGTACTGGACTGAAGCAAAAAGTTTCTAAGTCCATGTGTCGACACCCAGAGGGAAAGTGTCGACACTCAAGAAAGCTTGTGTCGACACCCAGACAAGCTGTGTCGACACTTGGAGTCATTGTGTCGACACCTGGGATGCAGAGTCGACACCAGACAGAAAGTGTCGACACTTGGAGCTGTGTCGACACTCAGTGAAGAAAAGTGCAGACAGAAAGTGTCGACACAAGGAGCTGTGTCGACACTCAGTGAAGCTATGTCTACACCAGAAAGTGTCGACACTTGGAGCTGTGTCGACACTCAGCAAAAGTCTGCAGAGTCTAAGTACAAGTGTCGACACTCAACACAATGTGTCGACATTATGCAGAAGAGTCAGCACTTGAAGTAAGTGTCGACACCCAGCACAATGTGTCGACACTCAATAGAAGAGTCAGCATTTGAAGTATGTGTCGACACCCAGAACAATGTGTCGACACACAGCTGAAGACTCAACACTGGAAGAAAGTGTCGACACATGGAGCTGTGTCGACACTTAGCAAAGAACAGAAAGAACAACAAATTATTCTAAGTACAAGTGTCGACACTATGGGAATGTGTCGACACTCAGCTGAAGTCTTAACAACAAGAAGGTGTGTCGACACAAGGAGCTGTGTCGACACTCAGCAAGATTCAACATAGAAGACTATGTGTCGACACCGAGAAGCAGTGTCGACACTTGACAGATTCAACACAAGAAGATGTGTTGATGCAAAGGAGATGTGTCGACACATAGAAGAATTCAGCAAAAGCTAGAAGAGCAAGTACTTGTGTCGACACTCAATTTCAGTGTCGACACATGCAGAAGAATCTGTGTCGAGACATACAAGGACTTGTGTCGACACTTACACAACATGTGTCGACACTTGGACTATAAGTGTCGACACTTAAAGACAGAAAGTCTCGACACTTACAGACAGTTAGAGATTTTCAAGAAGTGACTGGATGACTTGACAGCTGCCGTTCCAGCCGGTCTACAGCAATTGTCAGAGATGTCAGAAGTCAGTTATGAACCGGTCCAGCCGGTTACCATGAAGAAAGCCTATAAATAGGCACCTACAGTTTACAGAAACTGTTGTTCAAAGTTCAGAGTTGTTGAAAGTGGTAAAGAGTTGTTGAAGTAATTATTGAAGTAATACAAAGAGTATCAACACAAGAAGATCTAGCAGTTCAAGTGCAGATCTAAGAAGTTGGAGAGAGAGGGCTCCATCCAAGAAATCAGCCTTTGGAACTAAACTGAGAAGAAGGATTCAGATTCAGTCTGGATCTTATGTGGCAGAGGTCAAGGAACAACTGCAGAGGATTCAGCCTTATTCAGTTCTACTCAAGAAGCTTTGAAGAAAGCTAAGTCAGGGTGAATCCAGCTTAGTTCTTCCAAGAACTCATCAAGAATCTCTCAACTCCTCTCCTTTAATTCTGAGTTGTAGAGTTATTATTTGTAAAACATTTTTATCTTGTAGGATCCATTGGATCTGAGTGATTTGTAAGCCTATATTTATAAAGGCTGAGGGTAGGGCTTGTTAGCCTGAGTGTAGGAGATAGAGATCTCTGAGTGTAGGCCTTGTTGGCTGAGTGTAGGCCTTGGTTGGCTGAGTGTAGGCCTTGATTGGCTGAGTGTAGGCTTTGGGATAAAGCTGAGTTGTAAGGCTTTGGGCCTGAGGTAGGAACCAATTTGGGTTCTGAGACAGTGGAGAAGTTTGGCCGAATCTAGTACACTGCTAGATAGGCGAAGGGGGAAAGTGGATGTACCCATATCTTGGGGAACCACTATAAAACATTGTGTGCTGTGCTGTGATTGTGCTGTGGATTAGCTGTGTATGTTTTGTTATTGCTGTTTGCTGTGCAAAAGTAGGTAGAAATCTGTGATATAA
This sequence comes from Platanthera guangdongensis, assembly GCA_039583875.1. Classification (NCBI taxonomy): domain Eukaryota; kingdom Viridiplantae; phylum Streptophyta; class Magnoliopsida; order Asparagales; family Orchidaceae; genus Platanthera; species Platanthera guangdongensis. The sequence continues at coordinate 161,545,502 of CM077148.1, forward strand.
CTGTTTGGCTGCCAACAAAGTTAGAAAAGGATTAGGTCACCTATTCACCCCCCCCCCCCCTCTAGGTGTTTAGGTACCATATCTTTCAAGTGATATCAGAGGCAGGTTCCTCAAAACAAGGACTAACAGTCTGAGGAGATCCTGTTTGGCAGATTCAGTAAGGCAAAACACAGATTCAAGAAATTCATGAAAATCAAGAAACATGGGTTCCTATGAGAATCACAAGGAATTGGGTTCCATGAAATTACCCATATGCAGAAAGGAGATCTTTGGGATCTGGAAAGAAAGGGTAAGGCTATTTATGGAAGCCTCTGACCCTAGAATCTACATCACAGTTAAGGAAGGGCCTTATGTGCCTATGAAGATTTCAGTTCTAGATGCAAACCAGAGAACTCCAAAGGATTTCTCTGAGATGACTAAAGATGAAATTGTCCTGGCCACCATGGACAAGAGGGCACAGAACATACTAGTGAGTGTCATTGATGATGCAACTTTTCAGAACTTAATTCACTGTAAAACAGCAAAAGAGATGTGGGATACTCTCATTGTTTAAATGGAAGGTTCTGAAGAAGTTAGGCAAGATAGGAAGTCCTTGCTAAATCAGGAGTATGAAAGCTTTAGGCAAGGAAAGGGTGATAGCATCACTGAGTGCTATAAGAAATTTTACAGAATAGTTAATGAACTCATGTCTTATGGAAGAGAGTTCAGTAACTATGAACTAAATGACAAGTTCCTAAGGTCCCTAACCAAAGATTGGGACACCAAGATCTGTGCCATAAGAGAAATGGCTAAGTTGGGGGAAATTCCTCCTCCCACACTGTTTGGCAAGCTATTGTCTTATGAAATGCAGTTAACAGTGAGAAAAGAGGAGGAGAAATCAACAAGGACTGAGCACAAAGAAAGAACTGTTGCTTTCAAGACAGAAGTTCCCAGAAAGTGCAGGAATAAGTCTTTAACTCCACCTCCAGAGGAAGTTGAATCAGAGTCTGATGAGTCTGTCAGCACAAAGTCTAATAGCAGTGAAAGTGATGAAGACTTTACTGCTTTCACTAGACACTTTCAGAAGTTTTTGAAAAAGAAACAGTGGAGGTCAAGGCCCTCTACATCACAAGGAAAGGAAGACTCTTATCAGAAAAAGAGGTCTTCAAAGAATGACAAGAAAAGGACAAAATCAAGCAAGGCAACTGGTTCAAAGATTGTTTGCTATTGCTGCAATAGACAGGGCCAGGTTATTGCAGATTGTCCAGAGAAGAGAAAGGAATTTGGTGACAGGAAAAAGACTCACTTCAAAGGGAAGAAAGAAAAGTCTTTTGTTGCTAAGAAGGAGAAGACTCTATCAGATATCTCTTCTTCAGAAACTGAGTCTGAGGCTGAAGCCTACATAGGGCTGTTTGCTAAAGAAGAAGAGGAAGAATTCATGCAGATCTTGGAGTCAATTTATGAACAAGAAGACAGTCAATGTCAAGGACTAATGGCTTTGACAGACAGTGCCAAAATCCTGGAGCAGCCAGGACCTAGTCAGGTACAAAGTTCAAGTTTAAATTCAGTTTCTTATTCTAGTTCAGAATCAGATTCTTCTTCATCAAGTGATTAGAATATATCTGAGTCTGAGGAAGATATTCATCAACTTATAGATGAATATAAGGTATTGTTGCAAGCCTACAAGAAAAGCAAGACCCTAGCCAAAAGTCAGGAAAAGGAAATTGCTGATCTTAAAGCTGCTGCAACAGATTTTGAGAAGCAATTTGATCAAAAACTGAATGAGATAGCCAGACTGAAACACATTACTGTGATTCAGATGGGAACTATCACTTTTAAGAATGATCAAATTAAGTGTCTGGAGAACAATCTTCAGAAGGAGAAGGACTTGGTTGCTAGGTTTTCTAAACCTAAGTCAGTGTTACCCATAATTGATGAATTTGTTCATCACAAGGGTAAAGCTGGACTGGGCTTTGTTAGACCTGCAGGGACTGAGCAGTCCAAGTATAAGTCCAAGGGCAAAGCCCCAACATTCAACAAGCCTGCTGTAGTCAAGACAGCCAAGGCAGTACCTAAGCAAAGGTACAATAAATTTGAATGTTGGTGCTGTGGCAAAGTTGGCCATTTTGCAGTAGACTGTTGGCACAATGTGAGTGCCAAAGTGAGTTCCAAACTACCTGTTGGAAAGCCAGTAGGTAGGTTTGTCAAATTGCAAACTAACAATCACCAAGGACCCAAGAATACTTTGGGTTCTAAGGTTCATTAATTTGTTTTGCAGGTGAGTCCAAGTTGCCATACCCCTACATGGTACTTGGACAGTGGATGTTCTAGACATATGACTGGAACTAGGGGACTACTGAAGGACTACATTCCAATCAAAAATGGTCCTAAAGTGACCTTTGGTGGTTCTGAAAAAGGAATCATCAAAGGGTTTGGTAACATTTCTTCAAACTTAGTTACCATTACTCAAGTAGCTTATGTTAAAGGGTTGAAACACAACCTAATAAGTATAAGTCAATTAAGTGATATAGGGTATGACATCTCATTTGTTAAAAATGGTTGTCATATCAAGAGGTCAAGTGATCAAGAGATCATTTTGACAGGTTATAGGAAGAGGAATGTCTACTGCCTAGACATTATGATTGAGAATAATGGTTCTCCAGTTTGTCTTGTAGCTGATGAGACAGTCTCTCATTGTGTCAAATGGCACAAGAGGCTAGCCCATCTTAACTATAAGACTATTAGCAAACTCTTTAGCAAAGAGTTAGTGAGGAATGGTCCTCAAGTTAAGTATGTTAAAGATGGCATTTGCTCAGCTTGTCAGAAGGGCAAGCAGACTAAATCCACCTTTAGAAGCATAGATAACAAAGATGCTGTGAGGTGTTTGTACCTCTTGCATTTGGATCTCTTTGGTCCAATGCCAGTTCACAGCTTAGGTAGGAAGGTCTATACCCTTGTAGTTGTAGATGACTACTCAAGGTTTTCCTGGGTGTTCTTCTTAAGACAGAAATCTGAAACACCTAGTGTCTTCTACAGCTTTGTCAAGCAAATTCAGAATGAACTAAATAGTACTGTGGTCAAAATTAGAAGTGACCATGGTACTGAGTTTCAGTCTGAAAGCATGACAAAACTATGTGAAGACTTTGGGATATTTCAAGAATTCTCTTCACCTAGAACACCTCAGCAAAATGGCATTGCTGAAAGGAAAAATAGGACCTTGATAGAGGCTGGTAGAACCCTACTAAGTGATACATTACTGCCAGAGTATTTCTGGGCTGAAGTAGTTAACACTGCATGCCATGTTATAAATAGGGCTACCATCACTAAAGGGCTAAACAAGACCCCCTATGAAGTTGTGAAAGGCAGGAAACCAAACCTATCCTACTTCAGGCTCTTTGGTTGCAAATGCTTCATACTTAACAATGGGAAGTCTTACTTAACTAAGTTTGCTGCCAAGTCCCAAGAGGGAATTTTTGTTGGGTACAGCAATAATAGTAAGGCTTATAGAGTCTACAACTTGACTACACAAGTTGTAGAAGAATCAGTGCATGTAGTTTTTGATGAGACAAAACTTATTAATAATGAGTTGTCTAGCAATGTATGCAGCCCCACAGGTTTGACAAAGACAATGGACAAGCTTACTATAGAAGAGGTGCCTGCTGCAAGACAGCAAGGAGAGGAGAGTAGCTGCTGTCCAAGGGGAGAACTACATGTGCCAATTGCTGAAGAAATCCAAGGAATACAGCATGATGCAGATGCTGAAGTGGTTCAACCTGAAGTGAGGATGCCTCCAGCCCACAGGCATCTTAGAGATCATCCAGTAGAGCTGATTATTGGAGATCAAAGACAAGGAGTTCAAACTAGGAGCAGAAATCAGGATGCTGCAATCTATTCCAGCTTTTTGTCTCAAGTTGAACCTAAAAGATTTGAAGAAGCAATACAAGATCCACAATGGACTGAAGCAATGCAAGAAGAGCTTAATCAGTTCAAGAGGTGCAAGGTTTGGGAACTTGTTCCTAAACCTAAAGACCACAATGTAATAGGAGTTAAGTGGATCTACAGGAATAAGATGGATGAACAAGGGGTCATCATTAAGAATAAAGCTAGATTGGTTGCTAAAGGATATAGGCAAGAAGAAGGTATTGATTTTGATCAAACCTTTGCTCCAGTAGCCAGACTGGAAGCCATAAGAATGTTCTTGGCCTATGCAACCTATCAAGGATTCTGTTGGAACACCCTATTACTAATTTGGGTCAGGATCATTATGTCTCTAGGAACCTTTGTTTGACCTTCTGTATAGCTTAATAGGTCAATTAGAATTGAGTCTAAGGGTTAGAAGTCTAGGATTGGAAGCTGCCCTGAAGACCAAGTTTTTCTGTCTGGAGACTAAGTCTGATCGTCGAGCTCAGCACGACGATTCGTCGAACTCAGATCGACGATCGTCGAGCTCAACTTTGGCAGATCGTCGAGCTCCACTCGATGATCGCTGAGCTCAACTTCATAATATCGTCGAACTCCATTCGACGATCGGTGAGCTCAGTTCGACGATTTTGACTCTGCATTGGATCTTTATCTCTGAGCTCAGTTCGACGATCTTTGAGCTCAGATCGACGATTATTTTGCTTCTTGAGTTTTCCAGTTCGCTGAGCTCAGCTCGACGATAGCAGAGCTCATTTCGACGATTTCAGTTAACTTCCAGAATTCAAATTCAAATCAGACAGGAGTTATTCTGCAATTAATTCAGAGATTTGCTAGCCGTTTTCATTTATTTCTGGACCAAGTTTCAAGGGATCTTCCAAGGAATAATTCTATGGACTTTCCTCTAGAAGAGTTTTTGCAATTAAGGATGCAATCAATGCAGACCAACGGCTATCTTTGACAGAGAATGATATTCTATTCTGGAACAGAGAATAAAAGACAGAATGTTTTTGAATCAATATAGATGAGATACAGAGATTAACAAGGAGAAAATACACAATACAGATTACAGAGACTCTTTCAAAATCTTCTGTCAAAAAGAATTCTGAAGAACACTCATCAAGAGATCAAGCTTTCAAAAATCTTCTGATCTCTTCATCTTTCAAAGTGTTCAAGGCCAACATCATTTCAAGACTCCAGACACTCAACATTTCAGCCATTGCTGAAATCATCTATTGCTGGAGTTCTACCTTTGAAGGCCTATCACCCTCAAGCAAAGCTTTTCTTCCTGAAGATTTCAAGGATTCAGGGGGAGCTTTGACATCAATCCACATAGTCTTCTCAGTTGTTTGAGAAAGAGAAGACTGTCATCACTCCCTCACCCCCACTCTGTAAAGGGTTTCTCAAACTCCCTTCAAAAGTTTGAATCTGGTTTTTGAGCACCTTGTCAAAAGCTCATTGGTGGCAAGACACCTGATCAAAAAATCTGCTTTGGTTTTTGAGCACCTTATCAAAAGCTCATTGGTGCCCAGGACACCTGATCAACTCATCCTGCAGTGGATTCCTACCTAGGGTGGTAGAAGAGTGGATGTACCCAAGTTTGGGGAACCACTATATTTCCTTGTGTCCTCTGGCTCTGCTTGTTTACTTTTTGTTTCTGGCCTTGATTTGTTTGTGCTTAGTTTTTGCATAGTTTAGTTCTGTGATTAGATTTATATTTGCTTCCCTGTTCACACTTATTACAACAATTGTTGTAAAAGTTTTTAAAAGTACTAAAACACCATATACTCTATTCACCCCCCTCTAGAGTATATCAGATATAGTTGCACTTTCAATTGGTATCAGAGGCAGGTTGGTTAAACATACCATATCTGATTGGTTGTACAGGCTAACACCTGAACCCAAAGTTCCCAAACTAGATCTGTTTTCTTTTGTATTGTATTATTAGATTTTGTGTGCACAAATCATGGCCCAAAACAAAGATTATGCTAGCACCAGACCTCCAGTGTGCAATCTTTCCAAGTTTGCACTTTGGAAAGCAAGGATTAGACTTTACATGAATTCTATTGACGAAGATATTTTCAATTCTGTTTTGACAGTGTGTCCAAGACCCCCAGAGAGCACAAGCACAAATGCTGTTCCACCTCCATCAGGAACAGATGCTGACATCAAAAAATGGAAAGTAGCTGATGCCAAGGCTATGAACATCCTAGCCCAGACAATGTCAGATGACATATTCCAAAAGGTAGCTGAATGCAACTCAGCCAAGGAGATTTGGGACAAGCTCTCAGAAATTGTCTCAGGCTCAGCTGATGAGAGAAAGGACAGAAGATCCCATCTCATCTCCCAATATGAGAACTTTAAGAAGGGAGAGACTGAGTTAGTGGGAGACATGTACAACAGATTGAGTCTAATTGTCAGTGAGCTAAGGACATTGGACAAAGAGATTTCTCTGACAGAACTTAATGACAAGATCCTAATGTGCTTCCCCAGCACTTGGGACTCAAGAATCTGGCCAATTAAGGATGCCAGAAGTCTAAATGAGATCACCACTGAAGCCTTGTTGGGTAAGCTCAAATCTTATGAGCTACTCATCAAGAATAGAGAGGAAGAACAGAAGGCTGCTTCACCAGCCACAAGGAAAGAGAAAACCATAGCCTTCAAGGCAACTGAGGATCTGCCTGAAGAAAAAGCTACAGGCAATGATGAACTTCTCAGCTTGTTGGCCAAAAGATTCTACAAGATGGCCAGAAAGGACTTCAGAAGAAGATCATACAAGGAGCAGGATAAACCAAGGTATGACAAGTCCATTGGCAATAACAAAGACATTATCTGCTTTGGTTGCAGGAAACCAGGGCACATAGTTCCTGACTGTCCAGAGAACAAGAACAAGGACAGAAGGGACAGAAAAGAAAGAAGAAAGGAGAAGGACCCCAAAAGCAATGGCAATAGCAAACCTTCTTCCAGCAAAAATAAGCATACAAGGAAAGGGTTTGTTACTGAATCCTGGAGTGAGACAGAAGAGGAATCAGAAGCCTCATCCAGCTCCAGTGATGATGAGGATGATGCAGAAGAAAAGGAATTCTGCATGATGGCAATTAATGCCTCACAGCACAATTCAGAGGATGAAGAGTCAGAGTCAGACTCAGAAACTCAACCTGAAGAAGATCAGGAAATTAGTTCTTTTGATTTTACTTCAGAAGATTTTAAATCTGAATTTAAAACACTGTGTTTAGACCTGCTAAAGTCTGAGAAAGAGATTATCTCTCTCAGAAATCAATTATCTGAACACAATGGTTTAAAGTCAGAAAACCTCAAACTCTCTCAGGAGTTGGAGAACTGTAGGGAACAGATAGCTACACTGAAAAGTGAGCTCTCTGAGGCCAAGAAGCTTGAAGAATCCCTTAATGGGAGAAACATCAAGCTGATGGACATCACAAGCACAGTGAACTCTAGATTCAACAGTACACTGGGCTTGGGTGCTTCATCCAGCCAACCTATAGTCCTAACAACTCCCATCAAGTTTATTTCTAGCAAGGGAAAGGGAGTTGTAGAGGTTGCTAGGAAAAATTCTGATCTGCCTCAGAAAACTAAGTCCCAGCAAAAATCGTCGAACGGAGATCGACGATCGCCGAATGAAGATCGACGATCGCCGAACGCAGCTCGACGATCTCAGGAAAAATCGTCGAACGCAGATCGACGATCTCAGCCAAAGTCGTCGAACGCAGGTCGACGATCTCATATACCTGACCTCAGCCATAGTCGACCGTCGAACGGAGCTCGACGATCTGACCCAAGATCGTCGAACTCAGCTCCAAGATCGTCGAACAGAGGTTAGAACTCTGGAAACTTTTTCAAAGGCAAATCAAAATTGAATCCTAAGGGTTCTTCATCCCAAACCTTCAACCCTTATACTGAATGGATTTTACCTCCAAGGAGATATCATCCTGAAGGATATAAGAGTCAGCCAGGGATGTCTTTTATTTCTGAATTTAGAGGTTATCAACCTAGGCCCAAGGTAAACTGGGTCAAAAACAAGTAAATTGTTTCATGTGCAGGTGAAGACCTATCCAACATCTAACCAGCAATGGTATTTGGATAGTGGGTGCTCTAAGCACATGACAGGGAATAAGGACAACCTCACATCCTTCAGAGCCAAGCTTGGACCCAAAGTTATCTTTGGTGATTCTAACTTTGGACAAACTAAGGGATATGGTGCAGTACAGATTGGATCAGTAACCTTCAAGAAGGTAGCATATGTGGAAGGACTGAAGCACAACCTGATCAGCATCAGTCAGCTATGTGATGAAGGCTACCAGGTGACCTTCAGCAAAACCTTATGCAAAATCAAGTCAGAGGACAACACAACTATGTTGACAGGTATAAGGAAAGGTAACATCTACTTAGTAGATTTTCTTTCAACTGATATAGATTTTTGCCTGTTTAACTCAGTCTGTAGACAAAATGTGTTATGGCATAAGAGATTAGGACACCTAAACCTTAGAACTATTGCTAGGCTATCCAAGGACAACCTTGTTAGAGGACTACCTTCTGGCCCCTACAAGAAGGAAGGACTCTGCAAGGTTTGTCAATTAGGCAAGCAAACTAAAAACAGTTTTAAGTCACTTAATAAGAGTGATTCACCTAGGATATTGTATCTGTTACACATGGATCTATTTGGACCCATCACAGTACAAAGCCTAGGAGGGAAATCCTACACTTTAGTAGTTGTAGATAACTTCTCTAGATTCACTTGGGTGTTCTTTCTAAGGAAGAAGTCTGATAACTTTAAGTGTCTGACAGAGTTTCTCAAATGTATACAGATTGAGTTCAATACTCACATTGCCCTGATCAGAAGTGATCATGGGACAGAGTTTGATTCTCTTCTTATGCAAGAGTTCTGTCAGAGTGAAGGGATCAGGCATACTTTCTCAGCTCCTAGAACTCCTCAACAAAATGGGGTAGCTGAAAGGAAAAAATAGAACCCTTATTGAATCTGCCACTACATTGTTGTCAGATGCTCATCTACCTCTATCCTTTTGGGCAGAGGCATAGAACACCTCCAACTATGTGCTGAACAGAAGTCTGATACATAAACTGAAGGGAAAGACTCCCTATGAATTACTCAAAGGGAAGAAACCTAAAGTTGACTATTTCAGAATTTTTGGTTGAATTTGCTATATTCACAATAATGACAAGAAATACTTAGCAAAATTTCAAGCCAAAGCTGATGAAGGAGTGTTTCTGGGATACTCCATGATCAGCAAGGCCTATAGGGTCTATAATAAATCATCTTTGAAAATTGAGGAATCTGTTCACATTTCTTTTGATGAAACTAACATGTCTTTCAAGGAGAAGATTTCTTCTACCATAGAACCTTTGCAGGAACACTCTCTAGTTGAAGATATGAACAAGCTACAGGTTGCTCAAGAGGATGAAAGCAGTGAAGATGAAAACAATGCTCAACATATTGAACCACCACTTGAAGAGCCAGTTGTTGTACCACAAGAGAAAACAACAACACAGGTTGGTGAACAATCAACACCCCCTGTTGATCTAGTAACATCAAGAGACCATCCAATTACCCAAATAATTGGAGAACTCTCAGCTGGTGTGCAAACCAGAAATCAGGTCAACCAAAACCTGTTGCACACCTGCTTCCTTTCTCAAATTGAACCTCAGTCCATTCAAGATGCAGAGCAAGATCCACACTGGATCATTGCAATGCAAGAGGAGCTGCATCAATTTGAGAGGAACAAAGTATGTGAACTAGTGCCAAAGCCAAAGGATCATTCCATTGTTGGAACAAAATGGGTATTCAGAAATAAAATGGATGATCAAGGAGTAATAATAAGGAACAAGGCAAGGCTAGTTGCCCAGGGATATTCTCAAGAAGAAGGAATTGACTACGACCAGACTTTTGCACCTGTTGCAAGATTAGAAGCCATCAGGATATTTTTAGCTTATGCAGCTCACAAAGGTTTCAAAGTCTATCAGATGGATGTCAAAAGTGCTTTCTTGAATGGAGACATCAAAGAGGAAGTCTATGTCAGACAACCTCCAGGTTTTATCTCTCTAACTTACCCTGATTATGTTTTTAGACTAAATAAAGCATTATATGGTCTCAAGCAAGCTCCTAGAGCATGGTATGAGACCTTAGCATGCTTTCTCTTGGAAAATAGTTTTATAAGGGGTAGAGTAGACCAAACTCTTTTTATTAGAACCCATAAGTCCCATACCCTACTAGTACAAATTTATGTAGACGATATCATTTTTGGTTCTACTGACTCAAAATTGTGCATAAGGTTTTCTAACCTGATGCATTCTAAATTTGAGATGAGTAGCATGGGTGAGCTATCCTTCTTTCTAGGATTACAAGTCAAGCAACATGCTGAAGGCATCTTTATTTCTCAAACCAAATATGCTAATGAACTGGTTAAGAAATTTGGTATGTCTGAGGCATCTTGTATGAAAACACCCATGCCTACCAATGCTGTACTGGATGCTGATGAACATGGGAAACCTGTTGATCAGACAACATATAGAGCAATGATTGGCTCTTTACTGTATCTTACAGCTAGTAGACCAGATATAATGTTTGCTACATGCATATGTGCTAGGTTCCAAGTAAGTCCTAGAGAGTCACACCTAACATTATTAAAGAGGATTCTCAGGTATGTTAAAAGTTGTCCAAATCTAGGTCTCTGGTATCCAAAAGATTCAGCATTTGATTTAACTGGATTCTCTGATGCTGATTATGCTGGATGCAGGATTGACAGGAAAAGCACCAGTGGAACTTGTCAGTTCCTTGGTGACAGACTTGTCTCTTGGTTTTGTAAGAAACAAACATCTGTGTCAACCTCAACTGCTGAAGCTGAATATATGGCTGCAGGCAGTTGTTCACAAATATTGTGGATTCAAAACCAACTCCTAGACTATGGTTACAACTTAGAGAAGTCAAAAATCTTTTGTGACAATACAAGTGCTATTTCCATAGCTCAAAATCCAGTCCTCCATAGTAGGACAAAACACATAGAGATTAGGCATCATTTCTTAAGGGACAATGTTGAAAAGAATAAAATTGAATTGCAATATATCCCAACTGATTTACAAAGGGGAGATATTTTCACCAAGCCTTTGGATGAAAAGAAACACACCTTCTTCCTAAATCAGTTAGGAATGTTAGATGGAGGAAGTCTTAAATAATCTCCAAGATTTTGAAAGCTAAAAATTGACCAAGACTAGGCAAAAATTCTGATTTTTCTTAGTGTCTAGAATTTTTCTGATCTTTGAACTGCGCTCGACGATTTCCACACAGATCGTCGAACGGAGATCGACGATTTCCAGAATCGTCGAACTGAGTTCAGCGCCTCTCAGATAGTATGAACTATCTCTTCCGGTCAACGATCGTCGAACGGCGCTCGACGATTATGTTCACTGAGCGATCGTCGAACGGAGCTCGACGCCTTCCAAGATCGTCGAACGGAGATCGACGATGTTGGAGTCTCTTCAGATTCCTTTAGAAGCCTCGATCGTCGAACTGAGTTCAACGATCTTTCCAATTCTGCGTCGAACCCTAATATAAAACTCATTTTTCGCCGTCGTTCTCTCTTGCGCTTTCAATTTCTCTGCAAGAATCTTTCTTCCCTCCAAACAGTTCTACGCTTGGTCGTTTTGTTTGTTGAATCTTTGCAGGTACAATGGCTGTATCAGTTGCAGTTCTAGCCGCCATGAAGTTCGATGCAGGCTTCGACATTGATATGGAATCATTCAGCACTACTGACCAAGTTTTCCAAGATATTCTGAGCTTATTCAAGGATCAGAACTTGTCTGCCCTCATGACCACCAGGATAAAGCTGGCCTCAGATGAAATCAAGGAATGGGTTTACACTGCTCACCACCAAGACAACAACACAATAGTTGGGTCCATTGCTGGAACTCAGGTACCTCTGACCCCCACCATTCTAACAGAGGTTTTTGGACTGAGAAATGGAGATGATACTACTGAATTATCTGGAGAGGAGTTTTCTGACATACTTGCCAGGATGGGTCATCCTGAGGGAAACCCTAGCAAGTTATTTAAAAGGAACTTGTCCGTTGAGTACAGGTTCCTAGCAGATGTTGTAGGAAAAGTGCTGTTGGCAAAGAACTCTGCACATGACACTATCTCCAGACATCAGCTCTGCCTCATGGGAGCTCTGGTAGATAAGAAAAGTTTGAACTGGGGAGAGGTCTTCTTTGACCTAATAAAGAAGAAAATAAACAAAAGCTTTGTTAATTTTGGAAGGATTATTGGAGTCTTCCTGCAAACAAGGTGCTCTACCTTGCTGGTCTCCTCTGGAGTGCACATCAATGTCTCCAAGAGACTTACATGTGCCCTCTTTGGCAAGTGGGACAGGCAGATAAGCAAGCCAAGCAGGCCCTCCTCTAGTGCTCCTTCAGGCACCAGGACTCACAGAGTCACTCTCCCACAGGTCTCTGCTCCTGCAGAATACCTGACTGCTGCTGTTGCTGCCTCTTCTCCTCCTCCAATTCCAACCCTACCTCTTCCATCCACCATTCCTGCTTCATCCCCCATTACCATCTCTAGCCCCTCTCCAACATCAATTCCATCTCCAGCAACCATTTCATCACCTCCAGTAGACCAATTCCACCCATTGTTCTCATATCCACCACCAGATGTCACTTCTTCCCCATCCATACCATCCTTCACCCTTCTGGATGACTCCTACATGGATGATTCCCCCTCATCTCCTCCAGAATTACCCTCCTCCTCAACCTCATTCCAAGATCTCCTCCACCATATCATTGACCAACCAACTTTCACCCCATCCACATCCATCCCCTTGTCCTCCATATCCACCATCCCCACACCTCAGCCATCCATCCCTCCACTCTCCAGCCCTCCACTTCCAGCATCCTCAGCTATCCCTACTCTGTCTACCTCTGCTCCTATTCTTGAGCAAGTAGACCTCTCAGCCCTAGCTGACAAGTTGTATGAGCTAATTGCCCCCAGGCTCTCTCTGCTCTTAGAGACCTCTTTGGCTCCTCTACAACTGTCAGTGGCAGCTCTCTCTGTCAGGCTTTCCTCCCTCCTTCCTCAGGCAGCACCTCCAGCAGTGTGCCTTGATACAGATGTATCTGCATCTAGGCAGGGGGAGATGCCATATGAAGCAAGCCTTCATGTTGTTGCTGCTGCTGTCTCTGCTCCTGCTGTTGATGATACTGCTGCTGCTGCTGAGATTTCTGTTTCTGCTGCTTCTGCTCTTGCTGCTGTGCCTCCTACTCCAGTTTTGGCAATAGACCTACAGTCTTTGCTTTCTGCCTTTGACCCTGCCTTCTTCAGCTATCTCCCAGGAGTTAATGCTGTCCAGCCCTCAGAAGACCTATCTAAGGCACTGGTGCCTTTCTCTGGCTGTGACCCCAGCATTATTTCTTCTTTTGCACACTCAGTGATTGTTGCTGCTGCTGTTGAAGAAAAGACTGAATCTGCTTCTGAAATTGTTTTTGCTGCTGCTGAAAATGTTCTCACTGCTGCTGAAATCCCAATTGTTCCTGATGAGCCAACATCCAAGGATTTTCTGATGTCAGAGGCCACTGTTTTTGAGCCTGCTACAGTTTTTGATGTTGCTGAAATTTCTGCTGATAGTGAGACTGTTACAATTACTGCTACTGTCACTACTCCAGCTTCTATTGCTCCTTCTGTTGCTCCATCTGCTGCCCCATCTGCTGTTGTCCCTGCTGCTGCTACTTCTGCCTCTGCCTCATCTGCTGTTGTTCAGTTGAAGAAAGAATTGATGAAGAAAATAGATGCTATATATGATGACCAGAGTTCTGAGTCTGATGAATTCAAAACAGACTCTGATGATTCAGCTGCTACTATTGCAAGGAAAAGGAAAGCTAGGAGCAAGGCAATGAAAAGGGTGCCTCCTGCAAAAGTCAAGGATAATAATGATATACCTTATTATATTCTGCATAACTGCCAAATTACTGAACATTGGATGCAGTATTCCAAAAACCAGTTGAAAGCAATGAAGAAGAAGAGAAAGTATGAGAAGGGCTCCTCCCAGTTCCAGCACCCTCATCCTCCTCCACCACCTCCTCCTGATGCAGGTGGAGGTGGCAGCTCTGCAAGTCAAGCCCCAGCTAGAAGCCAGGCTCCCTATCAACCCCATGCCAGATCCTATCAAAGGGAAAGCCAATCTAGGGGTTCTTATTCTAGGAGAGGAGGATACAGGGGTAGTCAAAGAGATATTCAGGTTTATTCTAAAGGGCACTCCAGGCAGCACCCATACTCCAGGGGAGGACATGTTTCATCTGATACTACTTCTGGTCCATTCCCCTACAAGCTAAGAGAGACAGTGTCTGCTAGGCCTCCTCAAGACAATTCTTCCAACAGGTATGAGCCACCTGTACCATTTGAGGACCCTGAGAAGAATCCAGTTGCTTGGACTGCTAGCATGAAGGAGTTGGCTGCATTAGACCAGATAAAGAAAGCCAAAGAACAAGGGCTAGACACTTCCAATATTTCTACAATGTCAGAGCAGAGACAGAAGGAACTAGAGAAATATGCTTCCAGCAAATTCTTTGATGCAGACAGATATATGGAATTGCATCCTGCTGCTGTGGTTCCCAGGACTTCAAAGCAAACTTACTTGGGTGCAGCAGATGACACCAGATCCAACAAGGAAGCCCAAAATCCAAACAGAGAAATCAAGATGGTTAAAGGCAAAGAGAAGAAGTGATTTTGTAAGGTGACAATCTTTGGATTTTCTGACTGCTATCTGGATGCCATATGCATATATATATATATCTCTGTGATGTTTCTACATGTCTAGCTGTTGTTGTTTTTATGCTTTTCTGATTATATGTTGTTATTTGAATTTTCAAAGTCTGTAAATAGTAATCCTAACCCAAATAGGGGGAGATTGTTGGAACACCCTATTACTAATTTGGGTCAGGATCATTATGTCTCTAGGAACCTTTATTTGACCTTCTGTATAGCTTAATAGGTCAATTAGAATTGAGTCTAAGGGTTAGAAGTCTAGGATTGGAAGCTGCCCTGAAGGCCAAGTTTTTCTGTCTGGAGACTAAGTCTGATCGTCGAGCTCAGCACGACGATTCGTCGAACTCAGATCGACGATCGTCGAGCTCAACTTCGGCAGATCGTCGAGCTCCACTCGACGATCGTTGAGCTCAACTTCATAATATCGTCGAACTCCATTCGACGATCGGTGAGCTCAGTTCGACGATTTTGACTCTGCATTGGATCTTTATCTCTGAGCTCAGTTCGACGATCTTTGAGCTCAGATCGACGATTATTTTGCTGCTTGAGTTTTCCAGTTCGCTGAGCTCAGCTCGACGATAGCAGAGCTCAGTTCGACGATTTCAGTTAACTTCCAGAATTCAAATTCAAATCAGACAAGAGTTATTCTGCAATTAATTCAGAGATTTGCTAGCCGTTTTCATTTATTTCTGGACCAAGTTTCAAGGGATCTTCCAAGGAATAATTCTGTGGACTTTCCTCTAGAAGAGTTTTTGCAATTAAGGATGCAATCAATGCAGACCAACGACTATCTTTGACAGAGAATGATATTCTATTCTGGAACAGAGAATAAAAGACAGAATGTTTTTGAATCAATATAGATGAGATACAGAGATTAACAAGGAGAGAATACACAATACAGATTACAGAGACTCTTTCAAAATCTTCTATCAAAAAGAATTCTGAAGAACACTCATCAAGAGATCAAGCTTTCAAAAATATTCTGATCTCTTCATCTTTCAAAGTGTTCAAGGCCAACATCATTTCAAGACTCCAGACACTCAACATTTCAGCCATTGCTGAAATCATCTATTGCTGGAGTTCTACCTTTGAAGGCCTATCACCCTCAAGCAAAGCTTTTCTTCCTGAAGATTTCAAGGATTCAGGGGGAGCTTTGACATCAATCCACATAGTCTTCTCAGTTGTTTGAGAAAGAGAAGACTGCCATCACTCTCTCACCCCCACTCTGTAAAGGGTTTCTCAAACTCCCTTCAAAAGTTTGAATCTGGTTTTTGAGCACCTTGTCAAAAGCTCATTGGTGGCAAGACACCTGATCAAAAAATCTGCTTTAGTTTTTGAGCACCTTATCAAAAGCTCATTGGTGCCCAGGACACCTGATCAACTCATCCTGCAGTGGATTCCTACCTAGGGTGGTAGAAGAGTGGATGTACCCAAGTTTGGGGAACCACTATATTTTCTTGTGTCCTCTGGCTCTGCTTGTTTACTTTTTGTTTCTGGCCTTGATTTGTCTGTGCTTAGTTTTTGCATAGTTTAGTTCTGTGATTAGATTTATATTTGCTTCCCTGTTCACACTTATTACAACAATTGTTGTAAAAGTTTTTAAAAGTACTAAAACACCATATACTTTATTCACCCCCCTCTAGAGTATATCAGATCTAGTTGCACTTTCAATTGGTATCAGAGGCGGGTTGGTTAAACATACCATATCTGATTGGTTGTACAGGCTAACACCTGAACCCAAAGTTCCCAAACTAGATCTGTTTTCTTTTGTATTGTATTATTAGATTTTGTGTGCACAAATCATGGCCCAAAATAAAGATTATGCTAGCACCAGACCTCCAGTGTGCAATCTTTCCAAGTTTGCACTTTGGAAAGCAAGGATTAGACTTTACATGAATTCTATTGACGAAGATATTTTCAATTCTGTTTTGACAGTGTGTCCAAGACCCCCAGAGAGCACAAGCACAAATGTTGTTCCACCTCCATCAGGAACAGATGCTGACATCAAAAAATGGAAAGTAGCTAATGCCAAGGCTATGAACATCCTAGCCCAGACAATGTCAGATGACATATTCCAAAAGGTAGCTGAATGCAACTCAGCCAAGGAGATTTGGGACAAGCTCTCAGAAATTGTCTCAGGCTCAGCTGATGAGAGAAAGGACAGAAGATCCCATCTCATCTCCCAATATGAGAACTTCAAGAAGGGAGAGACTGAGTCAGTGGGAGACATGTACAACAGATTGAGTCTAATTGTCAGTGAGCTAAGGACATTGGACAAAGAGATTTCTCTGATAGAACTTAATGACAAGATCCTAATGTGCTTCCCCAGCACTTGGGACTCAAGAATCTGGCCAATTAAGGATGCTAGAAGTCTAAATGAGATCACCACTGAAGCCTTGTTGGGTAAGCTCAAATCTTATGAGCTACTCATCAAGAATAGAGAGGAAGAACAGAAGGCTGCTTCACCAGCCACAAGGAAAGAGAAAACCATAGCCTTCAAGGCAACTGAGGATCTGCCTGAAGAAAAAGCTACAGGCAATGATGAACTTCTCAGCTTGTTGGCCAAAAGATTCTACAAGATGGCCAGAAAGGACTTCAGAAGAAGATCATACAAGGAGCAGGATAAGCCAAGGTATGACAAGTCCATTGGCAATAACAAAGACATTATCTGCTTTGGTTGCAGGAAAGCAGGGCACATAGTTCCTGACTGTCCAGAGAACAAGAACAAGGACAGAAGGGACATAAAAGAAAGAAGAAAGGAGAAGGACCCCAAAAGCAATGGCAATAGCAAACCTTCTTCCAGTAAAAAATAAGCATACAAGGAAAGGGTTTGTTGCTGAATCCTGGAGTGAGACAGAAGAGGAATCAGAAGCCTCATCCAGCTCCAGTGATGATGAGGATGATGCAGAAGAAAAGGAATTCTGCATGATGGCAATTAATGCCTCACAGCACAATTCAGAGGATGAAGAGTCAGAGTCAGACTCAGAAACTCAACCTAAAGAAGATCAGGTAATTAGTTCTTTTGATTTTACTTCAGAAGATTTTAAATCTGAATTTAAAACACTGTGTTTAGACCTGCAAAAGTCTGAGAAAGAGATTATCTCTCTCAGAAATCAATTATCTGAACACAATGGTTTAAATTCAGAAAACCTCAAACTCTCTCAGGAGTTGGAGAACTGTAGGGAACAGATAGCTACACTGAAAAGTGAGCTCTCTGAGGCCAAAAAGCTTGAAGAATCCCTTAATGAGAGAAGCATCAAGCTGATGGACATCACAAGCACAGTGAACTCTAGATTCAACAGTACACTAGGCTTGGGTGCTTCATCCAGCCAACATATAGTCCTAACAACTCCCATCAAGTTTATTTCTAGCAAGGGAAAGGGAGTTGTAGAGGTTGCTAGGAAAAATTCTGATCTGCCTCAGAAAACTAAGTCCCAGCAAAAATCGTCGAACGGAGATCGACGATCGCCGAATGAAGATCGACGATCGCCGAACGCAGCTCGACGATCTCAGGACAAATCGTCGAACGCAGATCGACGATCTCAGCCAAAGTCGTCGAACGCAGGTCGACGATCTCATATACCTGACCTCAGCCATAGTCGACCGTCGAATGGAGCTCGACGATCTGACCCAAGATTGTCGAACTCAGCTCCAAGATCGTCGAACAGAGGTTAGAACTCTGGAAACTTTTTCAAAGGCAAATCAAAATTGAATCCTAAGGGTTCTTCATCCCAAACCTTCAACCCTTATACTGAATGGATTTTACCTCCAAGGAGATATCATCCTGAAGGATATAAGAGTCAGCCAGGGATGTCTTTTATTTCTGAATTTAGAGGTTATCAACCTAGGCCCAAGGTAAACTGGGTCAAAAACAAGTAAATTGTTTCATGTGCAGGTGAAGACCTATCCAATATCTAACCAGCAATGCTATTTGGATAGTGGGTGCTCTAAGCACATGACAGGGAATAAGGATAACCTCACATCCTTCAGAGCCAAGCTTGGACCCAAAGTTATCTTTGGTGATTCCAACTTTGGATAAACTAAGGGATATGGTGCAGTACAGATTGGATCAGCAACCTTCAAGAAGGTAGCATATGTGGAAGGACTGAAGCACAACCTGATCAGCATCAGTCAGCTATGTGATGAAGGCTACCAGGTGACCTTCAGCAAAACCTTATGCAAAATCAAGTCAGAGGACAACACAACTGTGTTGACAGGTATAAGGAAAGGTAACATCTACTTAGTAGATTTTCTTTCAACTGATATAGATATTTGCCTGTTTAACTCAGTCTATAGACCAAATGTGTTATGGCATAAGAGATTAGGACACCTAAACCTTAGAACTATTGCTAGGCTATCCAAGGACAACCTTGTTAGAGGACTACCTTCTGGCCCCTATAAGAAGGAAGGACTCTGCAAGGCTTGTCAATTAGGCAAGCAAACTAAAAACAGCTTTAAGTCACTTAATAAGAGTGATTCACCTAGGATATTGTATCTGTTACACATGGATCTATTTGGACCCATCACAGTACAAAGCCTAGGAGGGAAATCCTACACTTTAGTAGTTGTAGATAACTTCTCTAGATTCACTTGGGTGTTCTTTCTAAGGAAGAAGTCTGATAACTTTAAGTGTCTGACAGAGTTTCTCAAATGTATACAGATTGAGTTCAATACTCACATTGCCCTGATCAGAAGTGATCATGGGACAGAGTTTGATTCTCTTCTTATGCAAGAGTTCTGTCAGAGTGAAGGGATCAGGCATACTTTCTCAGCTCCTAGAACTCCTCAACAAAATGGGGTAGCTGAAAGGAAAAATAGAACCATTATTGAATCTGCCACTACATTGTTGTCAGATGCTCATCTACCTCTATCCTTTTGGGCAGAGGCAGTGAACACCTCCAACTATGTGCTGAACAGAAGTCTGATACATAAACTGAAGGGAAAGACTCCCTATGAATTACTCAAAGGGAAGAAACCTAAAGTTGACTATTTCAGAATTTTTGGTTGCATTTGCTATATTCACAATAATGACAAGAAATACTTAGCAAAATTTCAAGCCAAAGCTGATGAAGGAGTGTTTCTGGGATACTCCATGATCAGCAAGGCCTATAGGGTCTATAATAAATCATCTTTGAAAATTGAGGAATCTGTTCACATTTCTTTTGATGAAACTAACATGTCTTTCAAGGAGAAGATTTCTTCTACCATAGAACCTTTGCAGGAACACTCTCTAGTTGAAGATATGAACAAGCTACAGGTTGCTCAAGAGGATGAAAGCAGTGAAGATGAAAACAATGCTCAACATATTGAACCACCACTTGAAGAGCCAGTTGTTGTACCACAAGAGGAAACAACACAGGTTGGTGAACAATCAACACCCCCTGTTGATCTAGTAACATCAAGAGACCATCCAATTACCCAAATAATTGGAGAACTCTCAGCTGGTGTGCAAACTAGAAATCAGGTCAACCAAAACCTGTTGCACACCTGCTTCCTTTCTCAAATTGAACCTCAGTCCATTCAAGATGCAGAGCAAGATCCACACTGGATCATTGCAATGCAAGAGGAGCTGCATCAATTTGAGAGGAACAAAGTATGGGAACTAGTGCCAAATCCAAAGGATCATTCCATTGTTGGAACAAAATGGGTATTCAGAAATAAACTGGATGATCAAGGAGTAATAATAAGGAACAAGGCAAGGCTAGTTGCCCAGGGATATTCTCAAGAAGAAGGAATTGACTACGACCAGACTTTTGCACCTGTTGCAAGATTAGAAGCCATCAGGATATATTTAGCTTATGCAGCTCACAAAGGTTTCAAAGTCTATCAGATGGATGTCAAAAGTGCTTTCTTGAATGGAGACATCAAAGAGGAAGTCTATGTCAGACAACCTCCAGGTTTTATCTCTCTAACTTACCCTGATTATGTTTTTAGACTAAATAAAGCATTATATGGTCTCAAGCAAGCTCCTAGAGCATGGTATGAGACCTTAGCATGCTTTCTCTTGGAAAATAGTTTTATAAGGGGTAGAGTAGACCAAACTCTTTTTATTAAAACCCATAAGTCCCATACCCTACTAGTACAAATTTATGTAGACGATATCATTTTTGGTTCTACTGACTCAAAATTGTGCATAAGGTTTTCTAACCTGATGCATTCTAAATTTGAGATGAGTAGCATGGGTGAGCTATCCTTCTTTCTAGGATTACAAGTCAAGCAACATGCTGAAGGCATCTTTATTTCTCAAACCAAATATGTTAATGAACTGGTTAAGAAATTTGGTATGTCTGAGGCATCTTGTATGAAAACACCCATGCCTACCAATGCTGTACTAGATGCTGATGAACATGGGAAACCTGTTGATCAGACAACATATAGAGCAATGATTGGCTCTTTACTGTATCTTACAGCTAGTAGACCAGATATAATGTTTGCTACATGCATATGTGCTAGGTTCCAAGTAAGTCCTAGAGAGTCACACCTAATATTATTAAAGAGGATTCTCAGGTATGTTAAAAGTTGTCCAAATCTAGGTCTCTGGTATCCAAAAGATTCAGCATTTGATTTAACTGGATTCTCTGATGCTGATTATGCTGGATGCAGGATTGACAGGAAAAGCACCAGTGGAACTTGTCAGTTCCTTGGTGGCAGACTTGTCTCTTGGTTTTGTAAGAAACAAACATCTGTGTCAACCTCAACTGCTGAAGCTGAATATATGGCTGCAGGCAGTTGTTGTTCACAAATATTGTGGATTCAAAACCAACTCCTAGACTATGGTTACAACTTAGAGAAGTCAAAAATCTTTTGTGACAATACAAGTGCTATTTCCATAGCTCAAAATCCAGTCCTCCATAGTAGGACAAAACACATAGAGATTAGACATCATTTCTTAAGGGACAATGTTGAAAAGAATACAATTGAATTGCAATATATCCCAACTGATTTACAAAGGGGAGATATTTTCACCAAGCCTTTGGATGAAAAGAAACACACCTTCTTCCTAAATCAGTTAGGAATATTAGATGGAGGAAGTATTAAATAATCTCCAAGATTTTGAAAGCTAAAAATTGACCAAGACTAGGCAAAAATTCTGATTTTTCTTAGTGTCTAGAATTTTTCTGATCTCTGAACTGCGCTCGACGATTTCCACATAGATCGTCGAACGGAGATCGACGATTTCCAGAATCGTCGAACTGAGTTCAGCGCCTCTCAGATAGTATGAACTATCTCTTCCGGTCAACGATCGTCGAACGGCACTCGACGATTATGTTCACTAAACGATCGTCGGACGGAGCTCGACGCCTTCCAAGATCGTCGAACGGAGATCGACGATGTTGGAGTCTCTTCAGATTCCTTTAGAAGCCTCGATCGTCGAACTGAGTTCAACGATCTTTCCAATTCTGCGTCGAACCCTAATATAAAACTCATTTTTCGCCGTCGTTCTCTCTTGCGCTTTCAATTTCTCTGCAAGAATCTTTCTTCCCTCCAAACAATTCTACGCTTGGTCATTTTGTTTGTTGAATCTTTGCAGGTACAATGGCTGTATCAGTTGCAGTTCTAGCCGCCATGAAGTTCGATGCAGGCTTCGACATTGATATGGAATCATTCAGCACTACTGACCAAGTTTTCCAAGATATTCTGAGCTTATTCAAGGATCAGAACTTGTCTGCCCTCATGACCACCAGGATAAAGCTGGCCTCAGATGAAATCAAGGAATGGGTTTACACTGCTCACCACCAAGACAACAACACAATAGTTGGGTCCATTACTGGAACTCAGGTACCTCTGACCCCCACCATTCTAACAAATGTTTTTGGACTGAGAAATGGAGATGATACTGCTGAATTATCTGGAGAGGAGTTTTCTGACATACTTGCCAGGATGGGTCATCCTGAGGGAAGCCCTAGCAAGTTATTCAAAAGGAACTTGTCTGTTGAGTACAGGTTCCTAGCAGATGTTGTAGGAAAAGTGCTGTTGGCAAAGCACTCTGCACATGACACTATCTCCAGACATCAGCTCTGCCTCATGGGAGCTCTGGTAGATAAGAAAAGTTTGAACTGGGGAGAGGTCTTCTTTGACCTAATAAAGAAGAAAATAAACAAAAGCTTTGTTAATTTTGGAAGGATTATTGGAGTCTTCCTGCAAACAAGGTGCCCTACCTTGCTGGTCTCCTCTGGAGTGCACATCAATGCCTCCAAGAGACTTACATGTGCCCTCTTTGGCAAGTGGGACAGGCAGATAAGCAAGCCAAGCAGGCCCTCCTCTAGTGCTCCTTCAGGCACCAGGACTCACAGAGTCACTCTCCCACAGGTCTCTGCTCCTGCAGAAGACCTGGCTGCTGCTGTTGCTGCCTCTTCTCCTCCTCCAATTCCAACCCTACCTCTTCCATCCACCATTCCTGCTTCATCCCCCATTACCATCTCTAGCCCCTCTCCAACATCAATTCCATCTCCAGCAACCATTTCATCACCTCCAGTAGACCAATTCCACCCATTGTTCTCATATCCACCACCAGATGTCACTTCTTCCCCATCCATACCATCCTTCACCCTTCTGGATGACTCCTACATGGATGATTCCCCCTCATCTCCTCCAGAATTACCCTCCTCCTCAACCTCATTCCAAGATCTCCTCCACCATATCATTGACCAACCAACTTTCACCCCATCCACATCCATCCCCTTGTCCTCCATATCCACCATCCCCACACCTCAGCCATCCATCCCTCCACTCTCCAGCCCTCCACTTCCAGCATCCTCAGCTATCCCTACTCCATCTACCTCTGCTCCTATTCTTGAGCAAGTAGACCTCTCAGCCCTAGCTGACAAGTTGTATGAGCTAATTGCCCCCAGGCTCTCTCTGCTCTTAGAGACCTCTTTGGCTCCTCTACAACTGTCAGTGGCAGCTCTCTCTGCCAGGCTTTCCTCCCTCCTTCCTCAGGCAGCACCTCCAGCAGTGTGCCTTGATACAGATGTATCTGCATCTAGGCAGGGGGAGATGCCATATGAAGCAAGCCTTCATGTTGTTGCTGCTGCTGTCTCTGCTCCTGCTGTTGATGATACTGTAGCTGCTGCTGAGATTTCTGTTTCTGCTGCTTCTGCTCTTGCTGCTGTGCCTTCTACTCCAGTTCTGGCAATAGACCTACAGTCTTTGCTTTCTGCCTTTAACCCTGCCTTCTTCAGCTATCTCCCAGGAGTTAATGTTGTCCAGCCCTCAGAAGACCTATCTAAGGCACTGGTGCCTTTCTCTGGCTGTGACCCCAGCATTATTTCTTCTTTTGCACACTCAGTGATTGCTGCTGCTGCTGTTGAAGAAAAGACTGAATCTGCTTCTGAAATTGTTTTTGCTGCTGCTGAAAATGTTCTCACTGCTGCTGAAATCCCAATTGTTCCTGATAAGCCAACATCCAAGGATTTTCTGATGTCAGAGGCCACTGTTTTTGAGCCTGCTACAGTTTTTGATGTTGCTGAAATTTCTGCTGATAGTGAGACTGTTACAATTACTGCTACTGTCACTACTCCAGCTTCTATTGCTCCTTCTGTTGCTCCATCTGCTGCCCCATCTGCTGTTGTCCTTGCTGCTGCTACTTCTGCCTCTGCCTCATCTGCTGCTGTTCAGTTGAAGAAAGAATTGATGAAGAAAATAGATGTTATATATGATGACCAGAGTTCTGAGTCTGATGAATTCAAAACAGACTCTGATGATTCAGCTGCTACTATTGTAAGGAAAAGGAAAGCTAGGAGCAAGGCAATGAAAAGGGTGCCTCCTGCAAAAGTCAAGGATAATAATGATATACCTTATTATATTCTGCATAACTGCCAAATTACTGAACATTGGATGGAGTATTCCAAAAACCAGTTGAAAGCAATGAAGAAGAAGAGAAAGTGTGAGAAGGGCTCCTCCCAGTTCCAGCACCCTCATCCTCCTCCACCGCCTCCTCCTGATGCAGGTGCAGGTGGCAGCTCTGCAAGTCAAGCCCCAGCTAGAAGCCAGGCTCCCTATCAACCCCATGCCAGATCCTATCAAAGGGAAAGCCAATCTAGGGGTTCTTATTCTAAGAGAGGAGGATACAGGGGTAGTCAAAGAGATATTCAGGTTTATTCTAAAGGGCACTCCAGGCAGCACCCATACTCTAGGGGAGGACATGTTTCATCTGATACTACTTCTGGTCCATTCCCCTACAAGCTAAGAGAGACAGTGTCTGCTAGGCCTCCACAAGACAATTCTTCCAACAGGTATGAGCCACCTGTACCATTTGAGGACCCTGAGAAGAATCCAGTTGCTTGGACTGCTAGCATGAAGGAGTTGGCTGCATTAGACCAGATAAAGAAAGCCAAAGAACAAGGGCTAGACACTTCCAATATTTCTACAATGTCAGAGCAGAGACAGAAGGAACTAGAGAAATATGCTTCCAGCAAATTCTTTGATGCAGACAGATATATGGAATTGCATCCTGCTGCTGTGGTTCCCAGGACTTCAAAGCAAACTTACTTGGGTGCAGCAGATGACACCAGATCCAACAAGGAAGCCCAAAATCCAAACAGAGAAATCAAGATGGTTAAAGGCAAAGAGAAGAAGTGATTTTGTAAGGTGACAATCTTTGGATTTTCTGACTTCTATCTGGATGCCATATGCATATATATATATATATATATATATATATATATATATATATATATATATATATATATATATATATATATATATATATATATATATATATATATATATCTGTGATGTTTCTGCATGTCTAGCTGCTGTTGTTTTTATGCTTTTCTGATTATATGTTGTTATTTGAATTTCCAAAGTCTGTAAATAGTAATCCTAACCCAAATAGGGGGAGATTGTTGGAACACCCTATTACTAATTTGGGTCAGGATCATTATGTCTCTAGGAACCTTTGTTTGACCTTCTGTATAGCTTAATAGGTCAATTAGAATTGAGTCTAAGGGTTAGAAGTCAAGGATTGGAAGCTGCCCTGAAGACCAAGTTTTTCTGTCTGGAGACTAAGTCTGATCGTCGAGCTCAGCACGACGATTCGTCGAACTCAGATCGACGATCGTCGAGCTCAACTTCGGCAGATCGTCGAGCTCCACTCGACGATCGCTGAGCTCAACTTCATAATATCGTCGAACTCCATTCGACGATCGGTGAGCTCAGTTCGACGATTTTGACTCTGCATTGGATCTTTATCTCTGAGCTCAGTTCGACGATCTTTGAGCTCAGATCGACGATTATTTTGTTGCTTGAGTTTTCCAGTTCGCTGAGCTCAGCTCGACGATAGCAGAGCTCAGTTCGACGATTTCAGTTAACTTCCAGAATTCAAATTCAAATCAGACAGGAGTTATTCTGCAATTAATTCAGAGATTTGCTAGCCGTTTTCATTTATTTCTAGACCAAGTTTCAAGGGATCTTCCAAGGAATAATTCTGTGGACTTTCCTCTAGAAGAGTTTTTGCAATTAAGGATGCAATCAATGCAGACCAACGGCTATCTTTGACAGAGAATGATATTCTATTCTGGAACAGAGAATAAAAGACAGAATGTTTTTGAATCAATATAGATTAGATACAGAGATTAACAAGGAGAGAATACACAATACAGATTACAGAGACTCTTTCAAAATCTTCTGTCAAAAAGAATTCTGAAGAACACTCATCAAGAGATCAAGCTTTCAAAAATCTTCTGATCTCTTCATCTTTCAAAGTGTTCAAGGCCAACATCATTTCAAGACTCCAGACACTCAACATTTCAGCCATTGCTGAAATCATCTATTGCTGGAGTTCTACCTTTGAAGGCCTATCACCCTCAAGCAAAGCTTTTCTTCCTGAAGATTTTAAGGATTCAGGGGGAGCTTTGACATCAATCCACATAGTCTTCTCAGTTGTTTGAGAAAGAGAAGACTGCCATCACTCTCTCACCCCCACTCTATAAAGGGTTTCTCAAACTCCCTTCAAAAGTTTGAATCTGGTTTTTGAGCACCTTATCAAAAGCTCATTGGTGGCAAGACACCTGATCAAAAAATCTGCTTTGGTTTTTGAGCACCTTATCAAAAGCTCATTGGTGCCCAGGACACCTGATCAACTCATCCTGCAGTGGATTCCTACCTAGGGTGGTAGAAGAGTGGATGTACCCAAGTTTGGGGAACCACTATATTTCCTTGTGTCCTCTGGCTCTGCTTGTTTACTTTTTGTTTCTGGCCTTGATTTGTCTGTGCTTAGTTTTTGCATAGTTTAGTTCTGTGATTAGATTTATATTTGCTTCCCTGTTCACACTTATTACAACAATTGTTGTAAAAGTTTTTAAAAGTACTAAAACACCATATACTCTATTCACCCCCCTCTAGAGTATATCAGATCTAGTTGCACTTTCAGATTCAAGGTATACCAAATGGATGTCAAGTCAGCATTCCTAAATGGTAATTTGAAAGAAGAAGTCTATGTGGAGCAGCCTTCAGGTTTTGTTGATCCAACTTTACCTCATTATGTCTATAGACTTAGGAAAGCTTTATATGGGTTAAAGCAAGCCCCTAGGGCTTGGTATGAAACCCTATCTAGTTTCCTCATTGAGAACAAATTCTCAAGGGGGAAAATAGATAAGACTTTATTCCTTAGGGAATCTAGAGGCAAAGTCATACTAGTCCAAATATATATAGATGACATTATATTTGGGTCTACTGAAAGCAGCCTTTGCAAAAAGTTTGCAAAACTTATGCAAGGTCAGTTTGAAATGAGTAGTATGGGAGAGCTGAAGTTTTTCTTGGGTCTCCAAGTTAAACAGACTGAGAGTGGTTTGTCCATTTGTCAGTCAAAGTTCACCCTAGAACTCATAAGGAAGTATGGTATGGATTCATCCAGTACCATGAAGACTCCTATGGGGTCAAATATGTCTCTTAGCAAGGATGATGCAGGGAAACCTGTGGATGAAACCTTGTATAGAGGGATAGTTGGCTCCCTATTATACTTAACTGCTAGTAGACCAGACATTATGTATGCTACATGTGTTTGTGCAAGGTATCAAGCCTGCCCTAAAGAGTCTCACTTGACTGCAGTCAAGAGAATTTTGAGATATCTAAAGGGCACTCCCTATCTAGGCCTCTGGTACCCTAGGAATGGAGACTTTGATCTAACAGGTTATTCAGATGCAGACTTTGCAGGATGCAAAGAGGATAGAAAGAGTACTACTGGAACCTGTCAATTCCTAGGTGGGAGACTAATTTCATGGAGCAGCAAAAAGCAGACTAGTGTGGCTATCTCCACAGCTGAGTCAGAGTATGTGGCTGCAGGAAGTTGATGTGCTCAACTTCTGTGGATTCAACATCAGCTAGAGGACTATGGATTTCAGGTAAGTAGAACTCCACTTTACTGTGATTCTACAAGTGCTATTTCAATAGCTAATAACCCTATATCTCATAGTAGAACAAAACATATTGAGATTAAATATCACTTTCTTAGAGAACATGTAGAAAGAGAAGATATTTCACTTGAATATGTTAAAACTGATAATCAGATAGCTGACATGTTTACTAAGCCACTAGAAGAAGCTAAGTTCAATAGATTCAAAATTGAACTAGAAATGATAAACTTAGACTAAGTTTACAAAATAGAAAATTGGCTAAGTAAAAAGGTGTCGACACATAGACAAGTCTATGTCGACACAGAATAGTGGTGTCGACACTTCAGGAGAAAGGTGTCGACACATCTAGGAATGTGGTGTCGACACTTCAGAATGATAGTGTCGACACATGTCAAGTAGGTGTCGACACATCCAATATGGTGTCGACACTTAAGTTTTACTCAGAATTTTTCTAAGTAAAGTCTCGACAATGTGTCGAGTTATGTTGTATCGACACACAACCAAGTGTCGACACATAAAATCTGTTGACTAAACTTGTGTCGACACATATGTGTCGAGACATTATAAGTAAGTGTCGACACTTATTGCCAGTGTCGACACATTTTTAGTTAGCTGTCCCGCCTGTTCATCTTCAAAATCAGAAAGGTATAAATAGGGTTCTGTCTTTGTTTGTCGACATGCTTTCAAAGTTTCGAGACCAAAACTACTGTGTCGACATCTCTCTTTTCTAAAGACTAATTCTCCAAACCCTAATGGCTCCTAAGCTTGAGGAGAATGTTAACGAGGGATATGAGCTAGTGCAAGGCGCGTTCGATGACGCTGATCAAGAAATCAAGTCGGTGGTAACCCTAGTCGCCAATTCTGGACTAGAATACTTGGTTTCAGAACCAACAAAGATTTGGAAAAAGGAAGTTCTTGAATTCCTTAATGGAGCTGCTGTAGATGAATCTGGATACCGAATCAAATCCAGAGTTCGTGGATCTAAGGTCAAGATTTCACCAAAAAGTCTGAGGAAGGTACTCCAGCTACCTAAAACACAAGATGAATAAGAAGTAACTGCATCCAAGACCAGGGAAGCTCTTACCTGGTGTGGACTTGATCCTAAGATGAAAATAGGTTCTGTATTCAACAGAAAAGGCATGAATAACCAAGGAAAGTTCATGTCTGAGATAGTAGGAAAAGTCTTACTCAGCAAGACTGGAGGGCATGACAGAGTGTCTGCCTACATGTTTGAAATCATGACAAGAATAATCTTCACTCTGAAAACAGATTGGTCTCAAGTGGTGTATGAGAAAATCAAGGAGAGTCTGAAGAAGCCCAACCTAGGCAGAATACTTAGTCTTTACCTAGCTGGTACTATACCAGAGGTAATGAATACAGCTGTAGGAAGTAAGATCAACCACATGAGGAAGATGGATCAAAGGATATTTTCCAGATGGGACAGGGTGTTGTCCAAGGAAGTGGCAACCCCAGAGAAGCCAGTTACAGAGAAGGAGATTCCTCCTAAGAAAAAGAGAAAGACAGTTCCTGTGACATAAGAGTCCTCCAGCAGTTCAGGGAGTGAAGAACAAGTTGTTTTCACTCCTGATGATCAAGAGGAAGTGGCTGCAGAGAAGACCCCTGCTGCTCAAGATGTAGCTGAGACCCAGGGGGAGCTACCACAGGATAGCCCCATCCACAGGAATCAAAGCCAGGGGGAGCTTCCAGTAGTAGAAGAACCATCTACTCTGGACAGTGAGCAAGCCACCATCTTCATCTAAGAGGTACTCACTGACCTAAAAACTTTAGAATATCTTATAGAAGATGCTGATTTGTCTGATGTTCCTCAGCAAACTAAGCTGCCTAGCTAAGAACCAGATGTTGTTATCCAAGACACATCTGTTGTACTAGAAGTGGTTCCTAATCAAGTAGTTAAAGAACCAAGAACTTCTCCAGCTCTTTCATCACAAGAATTCACAATGGAAGACTTGTTTCTAAATCTGGATCAAGCAGATTTTGACAAAGAAATTGATGCTGCTGAAGAAGAGACTGCTGCTGCTGAGGGGGAGCAAGTACAAGATCTGGAAGAGCCTATTAGGCTGGAAACTGAGCAAGCACCTGATGTGCAAACTGAGAAACCTCAAAGCCCTAAGGAAAGGGTTGAAATAGCCAGCACTTCAGAATCTGAAGAAGATGAGGCTGCAAAGGCTAAGAAGAAGAAACTCTATGTCTTCAAGAGGAGAAGTCAGAGTTATAAGAAAGCCTTGCAATCTATAGCCCCACAGCCTATAGTTCAACAAGCTCCAACTGTTGACTATAGTGCTTTACTGATTGCACTGCAGATAAAAATGGATGAACAAAGGAAAGCCATAGAGGCTTATGTTGATGCAGGGCACAGATCATTACAGTTTGATCTTGCCCAAGATATAAAATCTATAAGGTTTGAGATGAATCTCAACAAGAAAGAGATGACAGACTGCTTCCTCAAGGGTGGCAATGCAGTGGTGTATCTGGCTACACACCAAGAGAAGATCAAAGCCCAAGTAGATGATATAGCATTGAAGCAAGGGTATGTACTGGAAAATTAGTTAAGGATGAATGACAACTTGACTGCTTCACACAATGCTATAGTCACTGAATTGAAGAATAAGACTGTTGAACCTTCTACATCTGCTGCTGCAGTTAAGGCTGACTTTGATAAAGTATTTCAAGCTGAGATTGCTGCTGTCAAGACTGCAATTCAAGATTCCCAGAAGGCCATCTCTGAACAGCTCACTAAGCTCAGACCTTACGTTAAAGAGGGCATCAGGTACTTGGATAGTCAGATTAGATTTCAAAAGGATGATGTAAGAGATCATGTTGCCCAAGAAGTCATAAAGGGGGAGAGAGTTTTAGTCAAAGCTAGCTTTGACCATGCCAAATGGATATCTAACTCCATCAGAGCTACACTGGGCTATCCTCCACTCTGTGATGATGATAATGTTGCTGAATCTGGGATTCAAAGTGCATATCTTGGAGGTGAGCAACCAGAGGTAGCTCAGGTCATATATCCTCCACCAGATTTTGACATGGTGCAAGCTGATATTCACTAGATGTATAGCCCAACTGCAGGGAAGTCAAATGTTATTCTGGAAAAGGTTGTTCAACCTATTTCTGCAGCTATGCAAGAGGCATTAGAGAAAGAAGAAGAGACAAGGCTGTCAAAGAAGAGGTTTAGGGAACAAGCAGAACAAAAGCCAGATTTTGAACAGTGGAGCCCTACCTCTAGGAATATAATTTTAACTGCCTGGAAAGCTGCCAAGGACAATGCTCATGAAAGGAACAAGTGGTTCTCTGAAGCAGAATGGAGGAAACATGAAATAAGACAAGAGGCCATTGTTCAATATAGAAGGAAGGCTAAGATGGGAAAGCTACCTCCTACTGCAGTGGAGCCTGGCAAGTACTTCCCTAAGCCATATCATTATTTTGAGAGGCAGAAAATCAAAGCAGAAGAGTTGAAGAAGAAGGACTTAAAAGGCGAGAAGCCTGCTGATGCTGCAACTGCTGAAGCCACTGTCAAAGCTCAAGTCCAATCTGGCAAAGGCATTGTTATCAAAGAACCAGACCAGAAATAGATTAGGAATTGACTTGAAGATTGTTGTAATCTTTTGAATGAAATACATTTTTATAAACCATTGAAGATGTATTAGAAAAATGTTAGAACAATATATGAAAAATATATTTCATGATTGTTCTGAGAATATGTCTATTTCTTGTTTGTTTTGCAATGTTGAATGTGTATACATGTGTGAAATATTACATGTTTATATTTACCCTGCTGTTTATAATCTGCTGTACATCACTTTGTAATTTTAATTATGGATGGTGTATATCATTGACTAAGGGTTATGACTTCTCCAAATAGGGGGAGATTATTGGGTACATTGGTCAAATGTACCTGATTTGAAGAAGCCTCACCCAACTCAATGATATACATCATAATGTATTTGATGTATGTTTGAGTTACTTGTGCAGGTTAAGAAAGTACTGGACTGAAGCAAAAAGTTTCTAAGTCCATGTGTCGACACCCAAAGGGAAAGTGTCGACACTCAAGAAAGCTTGTATCGACACCCAGACAAGCTGTGTCGACACTTGGAGTCATTGTGTCGACACCTGGGATGCAGAGTCGACACCAGACAGAAAGTGTCGACACTTGGAGCTGTGTCGACACTCAGTGAAGAAAAGTGCAGACAGAAAGTGTCGACACAAGGAGTTGTGTCGACACTCAGTGAAGCTGTGTCTACACCAGAAAGTGTCGACACTTGGAGTTGTGTCGACACTCAGCAAAAGTCTGCAGAGTCTAAGTACAAGTGTCGACACTCAACACAATGTGTCGACACTATGTAGAAGAGTCAGCACTTGAAGTAAGTGTCGACACCCAGCACAATGTGTCGACACTCAATAGAAGAGTCAGCATTTGAAGTATGTGTCGACACCCAGAACAATGTGTCGACACACAGCTGAAGACTCAACACTGGAAGAAAGTGTCGACACATGGAGCTATGTCGACACTTAGCAAAGAACAGAAAGAACAACAAATTATTCTAAGTACAAGTGTCGACACTATGAGAATGTGTCGACACTCAGCTGAAGTCTCAACAACAAGAAGGTGTGTCGACACAAAGAGCTGTGTCGACACTCAGCAAGATTCAACATAGAAGACTATTTGTCGACACCGAGAAGCAGTGTCGACACTTGACAGATTCAACACAAGAAGATGTGTTGACACAAAGGAGATGTGTCGACACATAGAAGAATTCAGCAAAAGCTAGAAGAGCAAGTACTTGTGTCGACACTCAATTTCAGTGTCGACACATGCAGAAGAATCTGTGTCGAGACATACAAGGACTTGTGTCGACACTTACACAACATGTGTCGACACTTGGACTATAAGTGTCGACACTTAAAGACAGAAAGTCTCGACACTTACAGACAGTTAGAGATTTTCAAGAAGTGACTGGATGACTTGACAGCTGCCGTTCCAGCCGGTCTACAGCAACTGTCAGAGATGTCAGAAGTCAGTTATGAACCGGTGCAGCCGGTTACCATGAAGAAAGCCTATAAATAGGCACCTACAGTTTACAGAAACTGTTGTTCAAAGTTCAGAGTTGTTGAAAGTGGTAAAAAGTTGTTGAAGTAATTATTGAAGTAATACAAAGAGTATCAACACAAGAAGATCTAGCAGTTCAAGTGCAGATCTAAGAAGTTGGAGAGAGAGGGCTTCATCCAAGAAATCAGCCTTTGGAACTAAGCTGAGAAGAAGGATTCAGATTCAGTCTGGATCTTAAGTGGCAGAGGTCAAGGAACAACTGCAGAGGATTCAGCCTTATTCAGTTCTACTCAAGAAGCTTTGAAGAAAGCTAAGTCAGGGTGAATCCAGCTGAGTTCTTCCAAGAACTCATCAAGAATCTCTCAACTCCCCTCCTTTAATTCTGAGTTGTAGAGTTATTATTTGTAAAACATTTTTATCTTGTAGGATCCATTGGATCTGAGTGATTTGTAAGCCTATATTTATAAAGGCTGAGGGTAGGGCTTGTTAGCCTGAGTGTAGGAGATAGAGATCTCTGAGTGTAGGCCTTGTTGGCTGAGTGTAGGCCTTGGTTGGCTGAGTGTAGGCCTTGATTGGCTGAGTGTAGGCTTTGGGATAAAGCTGAGTTGTAAGGCTTTGGGCCTGAGGTAGGAACCAATTTGGGTTCTGAGACAGTGGAGAAGTTTGGTCGAATCTAGTACACTGCTAGATAGGTGAAGGGGGAAAGTGGATGTACCCATATCTTGGGGAACCACTATAAAACATTGTGTGCTGTGCTGTGATTGTGCTGTGGATTATCTGTGTATGTTTTGTTATTGCTGTTTGCTGTGCAAACGTAGGTAGAAATCTGTGATATAACTGTTTGGCTGCCAACAAAGTTAGAAAAGGATTAGGTCACCTATTCACCCCCCCCCCCCCTCTAGGTATTTAGGTACCATATCTTTCACTTAATTCCCCGGATTGAAGCCCCCCCCCCCATGATAAGGGTACGTCGTCGGGGCCTTACCAATTGACCACACACTACCCTAGTGTTGAAGTATTAGACCGGGCGGCCTTGCGGTCTTGTCTGGCGGGTTGTTGACCGTGCGGTCTAGCGGTTCCTTTCCAGCAGGTTCGTTTTCAGACTGTTGTTGTTTGTAGTTCGAGCGGTCTAGCGGTCTCTCTTAGAAGCGTGGAGACCGGGCGGTCTATCGGTCTACTATTGCGGCGTGTTCTCTTTCTGCTGGAGTTGTCGAGCGGTTTTCCCATTTGTCTAACCGCGCGGCCTGTGCGGTCTCTTTAATTTCTAGCCGCTCAGCCCTGTACATTTTTTAGTCCCACATTGTTTGTTTGTACTCTCTCCTAACTCCTCCATTCTATAAAAGGGAGGTCATACCTTTGTAAATGATATCTTTTTGGATAATAAAACTTTCAATTATTCAATTTTCTGCATGTTTGTTAGCTACTTGGTAGCTGCGTGTTTGCTACTTTTACATGGTATCAGAGCCACCGATCGATTCATCGTGATTCCATCTTTAGCTCTTCTGTCCGTGCGGCTTGTCCAAGCGGCTTCTTTGCCTTGTTGCTGCCCTATTCGCGCGACTTCCTTCGGTCTATTCTCGACCTATTCTCTTAGGTCCCTTGCTTCCTCTTCTCTTCTGTTCGCTCGGCCTCTTTCAGTTCGCGCGACCTCTTTCCCTATGCCTTGGTCTGCTTCCTGGCTACTAGTGTTCTGCCACCGTGCCGCTGCTGCTTCTTCTCTTTAGCCTGTTGCGGTTTTGTCCTTGTTCGCTGCGGTTTCTTTCTCGTGTCCCGGCCTCCTCCTTAGGTCGTTCGACTTTCTCTCCTTTTTCTCACCTTACGGCTTCTCTTCTACTCGCGCGGTTTCCTACATTCTTTATGGACAATTCCGTTCTCTCCACCCCCGTTATCTCTACCTCCACCACCCCTGCGGCTCCTCCTCCTCCTACTCCTTCTGGAAACCTTGGCACGCTTTCTAAACTTGTGGGCTCCAACTATCCAGATTGGAGTGTTTCTTTCACCTTTCTTATACGCTCTCAGCGCAAGCGTCATCACCTCACTGATGACCCTCCACCTCTTAACTCTGCTCAATTTGATGACTGGGATGCGAGTGATGCGCTTGTCCGCACTTGGCTGGCCAACAGCCTTTCTGATGAGTGCCTTCCCGTCATTCGCCATGATGAGACGGTCAAGGCTGCTTGGCTTCACCTAGCTGCTCTCTATTCGAAGGGGGGCCAGATGTCCCGCATTTATACTCTTTATGCGGACCTCTTCGCCCGCCCTTCCATGTCTCCTGCTGCGGCTTCTCAGCAGGTCCAGGCTCTTGGCGCAGAGATCCTCCAGAATCGCCCCTTCTCCGCGGACTTGGCCGAACAGCACAAACACTTCCAGGAATTCCTGGTTGTTTTTTATCTTCTCCGCCTTCCCGAATCCTATTATATGATCCGCCAGCAGATCTTGGGTAGGTGGAGTCTCCCACTTTGGATGCCACCGCGGCTCGCATTGTTGCTGTTTCTTCGCTGCTCCAGCATCCTCTGTTGTCCTCCCCTCCTTCCTAGGACTCCTATGCTCACCAGGCTCAGCGGGGGGGGGGGGGGGGCCCTAGTGGCCTCAGCCACTCAGGCGGGCATGGTTCGTCCAGGTTTCTCTGCTCTTACTGTGGTCGTAATGGCCATTCTGTTGACCATTGCTGGAAGAAACATCCTCATCTTCGCCCTTCCGGTGATGCATCTTCCTCGACCTCCGCCTTCTCTCGGTTGTCTGCCTCTGTGGCCACGACTTCAGGTAGTGCCCACGTCGTTACCCAAGGAAAATGGCTGATTGACTCGGGTGCTACAAATCATATAACTGGCAACCCTTATTGCTTCTCTCTCCTTGAAATGCATGACTGATTGCCCCTGGTCCGTGTGGTGATTGGTTCACCGTCCCCGGTTCATGGGACGGTCATGGTTCAACTCACCCCGTCGCTTCGCTTGGAGGACACTCTTTATGTCCCGAAGTTCTCGTGCAATTTATTATCTGTTACTACTTTATGCCGGCAACTTCAGTGATCCGTCTTATTCACTCCCACTTCTTGTTCTTTCCAGGACCCGAGGACCCAGTGGATGATTGCTACTGGGACAGAGCAGCAGCATCTACTTCCTCGATAATGTTTCTACTATGTCCGCCTACTCCTCCTCCTCTACAGATCTGCTTCAATGGCATCTTTGACTTGGACATCCTCCTCCTCGGATTATTCGACTGCTTATGCCCCACTTACCTCCGACCAGTTCTCCGCTCAACTGTGATGCGTGTCAGCTTGGCAAACATCATCGCTCCTCCTTCCCGCTGAACCAAGGCCGTGGCTCCTCTCGCCCGTTTGATCTCATTCATTCTGATGTCTGGGGTCCCGCTCTTACCCTCACCATTGGTCGGGGTAGTTCCTACTTTGTAACCTTTATTGATGATTTTTCTAGATGTACTTGGGTGTATCTATTATAAGATCGCTCTGAACTCTTTTCTATCTGGCAATCGTTTTATTCTATGATTAAAACTCAATTTGGCATTTCTATTAAAGTTTTTCGCTCTGATAATACTAAGGAATATCTTAGTCATGAGTTCTCCTCCTTCTTTCTGAAATATGGTCTTTTTCATCAGACCACCTGTGTTTACACCTCCCAGCAAAATGGGGTGGCGGAGCATAAAAATCATCACCTCCTTGATGTCACTCGCACTCTCATGACGCAGATGCAAGTGCCCAACTCCAACTGGGGCTACGTTGTGCTCCTCTCCTGCTATCGCATAAATCATCTTCCCTCCACGGTTCTCCACGGCCAGACCCCCTTCTCCATTATATACCCCAGCAAGAAACCTTTTCCTCTCCCTCTCCGTGTCTTTGGGTGTATAGCTTTCGTACATGCTCCGTCCGCTACCCGCGATAAGCTTTCCCCCCATTCCACCAAGTGTGTCTTTTTGGGGTACTTTACCACTCAAAAAGGCTATTGCTGTTTTGACCTCGTTCTGCGCAAAAAATTTATGTCCGCAGATGTGACCTTCTTTGAGAATGCATCCTACTTCTCTCTTGAAGCCCCTCTTCCTCCTGATGTCTTTGCTTCTCCACCACCTCTCTCAGTTCCTTCCACGCCTATCGACGTCTCCCCTCTTACCTCATCTCCTCCTCTGTCTCCTCCTATGTCTGTTTCACCCACTACACCTTCTCCCTCTTCTTCGCAGTCGTCTCTCTCTAGTCTCGGGCCAGCCTTCTCCGCCACGGACGCTCCGGTCGCTGAGGCACGTGTCGACCTGGATCTTCCCATTGCTCTTCGCAAAGGGTTGCGGGCGTTTACTCAACACCCGCTTGCGGCAGTTGTTTCCTATGATCGACTCTATCCTTATCGTAGGTGTTTTGCCTTGGCTATCTCCGCTACTACCACTCCCCGCACCTACCAGGAGGCTCTTGCTATTCCTCATTGGAAATCTGTCATAGATGAAGAGATGGCTACTCTTACTGAAAGGGGTACCTGGGCCCTTGTTCCTCCACCAGTGGGTACTGATGTGGTTGGCTGTCGCTGGGTGTTTGTTGTGAAATTTCGCCCCGACGGCACTGTGGATCGCTACAAGGCCTGGCCGGTGGCCAAAGGCTTCACTCAGACTTATGGCATTGATTTCTTTGACACTTTCTCTCAAGTTGCTCGCCTCAACACCATCTGGGTTCTTCTCTCTGTGGTTGTCAACAGGGATTGGGCTATTTCCCATCTTGATGTCAAGAATGCCTTTCTCTATGGGGATCTTCAGGAGGACGTCTACATGGAGCAACCTCCTAGGTATGTCGCTCAGGGGGAGACAAGAGTATACTGTTTGAAGAAGGCCATTTATGGGCTAAAGCAGAGCCCTCGGGCGTGGTTCGACAAGTTCAGTGGCATTATGGCCACCATCAGCTTTGCAAGGAGTTCGGCCGATCACTCCTTATTTATTCGCAAAACTGCCTCGGGACTGGTGGTTTTGGCAGTGTATGTGGATGATATTCTTCTTACTGGTAATGACCAAGCTTGGCTGGACTTGACGAAGAAACTCCTCCGTCAACACCTGGTCACGAAGGATATAGGCTCCCCGAAATACTTTTTGGGGATAGAAATCTCTCGGAAGCTTGACTCATTGGTTCTCTCCCAACGGAAGTATGCCCTTGATCTTCTACAAGAGGCAGGATTGACAGGTACCAAACCGGCCCGGTTTCCCATGGCTATTGGAGAAGACAAAACATGGACGGATGACTCGCCTCTTTTATCTGATGTCACGAGGTACAGACGTTTGGTGGACAAACTCATCTATCTTACGGTGACCAGACCTGATATCTCCTATGTTGTAGGCAAGGTTAGTCAGTTTATGCAAGCTCCCAGGCAGTGCCACCTTCAGTCTGCCTTGAATATTTTAGAGTATGTCAAAGCAGCACCGGGCAAAAGGCTAATCTTTCAGAGGAATGGTCATCTGATGGTTGAAGCCTACTCAGATTCAAGCTATGTGGATGATAAAGGTGATCGTAAATCCACATCAGGTTTTTGTACTTTTGTTGGAGGAACTCTTGTGAGTTGGAAGAGCAAGAAATAGTCTGTTGTCTCCAGATCCAGTGTAGAAGCCGAATACCGGAGTATGGCTTCAACCACGTGTGAGTTAAAATGGTTGCGGGCTCTCATGCTTGACCTAGGAGAGGTCTATGACTATCCTCTTCCTATGTTCTGTGACAACAAGACCGTTATATAAATATCCAAAAATCCGGTCTTCCATGAGAGAACAAAGCATATAGAAGTCGACTGCCACTTCATTTGGGAAGAGGTTTTGACGAAACATATTTGTACTCCATTTTTCACCTACGACAAAGAATTGGCGGATATCTTCACAAAACTAGTCTCTACTTCCTTCTTCCACATTTGTGACAAGCTGGGCATGATTGATATCTATGCTCCAGCTTGAGGGGGAGTGTTGAAGTATTAGACCGGGCAGCCTTGCGGTCTTGTCTGGCGGGTTGTTGACCGCACGGTCTAGCAGTTCCTTTCCAGCAGGTTCATTTTCAGACTATTGCTGTTTGTAGTCCGAGCGGTCTGGCGGTCTCTCTCAGAAGCGTGGAGATCGGGCGGTCTATCGGTCTCCTATTGCGGCGTGTTCTCTTCCTGCTGGAGTTGCCGAGCGGTTAGCCCATTTGTCTAACTACGCGGCCTGTGCGGTCTCTTTAATTTCTAGCCGCTCAACCCTGTACATTTTAGTCCCACATTGTTTGTTTGTACTCTCTCCTATCTCCTCCATTCTATAAAAGGGAGGTCATACCTTTATAAATGATATCTTTTTGGATAATAAAACTTTCAATTATTCAAATTTCTTTCTGTTTGTTAGTTGATTGTTAGCTGCGTGTTTGCTACTTTTACACCTAGATCGAAGGTTTTCCCTCCTCCCTAATGGTAGGTCACAATGACGCTGGGGTATCCCTCCTCGCATGTGCCAAACGGCTAGTAGGGTCTACCCCTCTCTGTATTTGGGGCCTTTCCCTGGTGACCTCTCTCTGCCCTAGATTGAAGGTTCACCCTTATCCCTTGTGGTTAGTCATGGTGATGCCCGGGCAAGCCCCCTTGTGTGCGTCGAATGGTTAGAAGGGTCTGCGCCTCGCCGTCTCTGGGGCCTTGCCCTTGTGACCTCTCACTGTCACGGATTGAATGTTAGCCCTTCTCCACTGTGGTAGGTCATGACATCATTAGGTCATGCCCCCTCACGTTTTCCCAAGTTTGAAGGTTGGTCCTTCACTACCATAATCAATGACACCCCCGATTCGGATATCCCAACCTCTATCTGGCTAGAAGTGCTCGTCCTTTGCCTTGGTATAGGATTGAGAAGTCACTGAGTCTCGTCCATCTGCCACCAATCAATCAATGATATACCCCATCTTAATGCTCTGACCTCTCACTACCTGGCTGGAAGAGTTCGCCCTTATCCTTGGTATTAGGATGATACATTGCATGCATCTCGTCCATCAGCCACAAACTTCCAAAATGAGGATTGTAGTCATGCTCAAAGCAGCAATATCAACATCACATAAAACAAAGCTCTAGGCTAGTGAAGTCTACAATCAAAGAGGTGACACAAAAAGGGCGACTAAAGCGCCTTACACATCATACAAAGCTACTACAAAGCACGAGTACAAAAACTCAAACACAGATACAAATCTGTCACATAATAATGAGAACAAACGAATGTAACTAACATGGAGAACATATATAAAGATATGAAGACGAGACCTTTACTCAACAACCATATCCACATTAAAATCAGAGCCAGGGCCTTCATCGTCAGAGAGATTGTTAAAGCCAAGGCCAGAAACGTCATAACCAAGCTTCTGGGCCACCATCCAGAGAGCTTTCTACACTCCTCACTGAAGAGCAAACTCTTGCACGCCATTAATTTGTGGATCCACATCCCTTGCCCAAATATCCTCTCGAACCTCTTCTGAGATCAAACAATGATCACAAGCATAATTGATGAGCATTCGTCAAGTACATTGGTCGCTCAAGTAATATAAAATGGGCGAATATTTCCCAAGTATCGGTCTCATAAGGAACACAAAAAGGTGGAGTTATCTATTGAGGAGGACCTGAGATTGAAGTCCTTAGGTCGGGGTTATGAGGAGGTGATCTGGTTTTGCATGAAATAAAATAAAACAACTAAATTAACAACTACTTGGCATGTCGTTATGCATTGCTTCGCTTGGCAGGATGGAGACTATGCAGGCCGTTAGCACTGCTTCACAAGGAAGATGGATGAGTAGGCAAGTGGATAGAATGGTTCGCACCGAAGGATTACGGTCGAAAGCACCTCTTCGCAACGCACGTCACTAGCAATTACAAGTGTGACAACTCAA
The DNA here is from genome assembly GCA_039583875.1 of Platanthera guangdongensis. Taxonomy (NCBI): domain Eukaryota; kingdom Viridiplantae; phylum Streptophyta; class Magnoliopsida; order Asparagales; family Orchidaceae; genus Platanthera; species Platanthera guangdongensis. The sequence goes on from CM077148.1 coordinate 161,586,466, forward strand.
TACGATGAAGGGATAGAGTATGAAGTGCAGGAACTCCACAAATCACAAACACCACAATAAAATCCACACATACATGAATTTATAGAAATAGCAAATTACGGGTTATGAGCATCATCCATACAACATAAGAACGAAATAGAAAACACTACAACTAGGAGGAATGCGAGGAATACAACCAAAAAAACGGAGACTCGTTGAAGATTCTTGGTCGGAATCAAAGGGTTGTCAATCTTTGTCCGTGCTCGGTCCAAGAAAGTTGATTGGGGTAGATAAGGGTTGTCACTTCCTTAAAATTGAACAGTCTTCTCCACAAATTGTCTCTGGTAATGTCCCTAGCAAGAGAACTCCATGGATGCAGTGAAAGCTACCTTGAAATGAAGCTTTGTGTTGAGCGATGATGGTGGTGGCAGGAGAGGAATCCCTATCTTTATATTGGCAAGAAGAAATAGGTCAGGGCTCCTCCCGATGGTGGGCGGCGATGGAGGGGCGAAAGGGGAGACTCCGTAACTTTACGACATGAAAACATGTGTGATCCTCGACTAAGGCGACTCATGCATCTTGTATAGTCGACAGTCAGAATTTAAGGCACACACGATCGAACGCACGACTGCGTGTGGATCGTGTGATGTTTACAACGCAGGATGGCCCAGCCTCGAAGAAGAATCAAACCATGTGATTTTGCTCATGCATGGGAAAACCACCCCACGCACGAACAAAATGCATGGGGCTAGGCAGAACACTGAAAATCCATGCAAAAATAAAGATAATGTGATTTACTTAGCGCATATTTGAATCCAGTCGTGCTTGAAGAAAAATACACAGACAATAATTATAAATTTTTTAGACAAAAAGACGCAGTTGAGTGATTTTGTCATGCACAGTAAACAGCCCATGTGAGAGCAAATCACATGGCCCAGGAAGATGACCAATTTGAGGAGCCTGTAGGAATTGCACGGTTGAAGAGATCGTGAGTTAAGAAAAATGCATGACCGTGTGATGTCCACAGAAAAAACTTTGCAACAAGGAGGATCTACCCACCTGCACAACCAAACACAAGCTAGGGCACTGGCCTCCAACACAGAGAATAGCGGGAAGATACAATAGAATTGATATGAAGAGCACCTTGTGCTAACCCCCAACAACATAATGCGCAATTTCACACCACAACGGGCTAAAATGTGCACTTCGAGTGAGAATACTAAACAAGTGAAATATGTACAACCTTGGGCTCGCGGGAGACCTTTCCAGCAGCTGTGACCCGGAGAACCTGGCGAGTGTTACTTAATAGGCGAGAGGACCGAGTGGTCCACTCGCAGGGGGCAAGACGGGGGTTCTCTGCAGTAGGCTCTCGCCCTTTGGGTTCGCGAGCTTGTCCCTAGAAGGCGAGATGGCCTATGGGGCGAGAGGCCGGCGAGACGAACTGGTGGGATCGTCTCGCCCGCCAGTCACTTTACCCACTCACCGCATAGGAGAAAAGTGTTTTTACCTTCTTACCCCCAAGGGGGATTTTACTCTTCTACCCCAGGTAATCTTACCCTTTTTGCCCTTGGTGGTCTACGTATAGCCCTTCAGAACAGCGGATTTTGGCTGTTGGCAGACCAACCCTGGGTATCTTGGTAATTTCAGGTCAGTTCAGTATGGTTATTTGCAGATCAAACTCGGAGGCCTATAAATAGACCGATAAGGTGCCTTGAGTGGGTTGTTGAACCTTTCCATACTCTTCCTTACTGGCACCTAGCTCAGTATTGGCTAGGGAGGGGAAGGACTTCAGTTTCTTCCTGGTAAGAGGTGGGACCTCCGAGCTGAGACCCCTCGATCTGTTTCTAGGTCAGCGACTCACATCGAGAGGGTAGTTCAAGTGGAGTAGGTGTGGGCTGCAACCTCTGGTACGGACTCTAGGCGGGATCGGGTAGCTGGTTCTAATATTTTTGGTGCGGTGAGCGTGGACTGCAGCCCTCAAAGAAGTATCTTGAGCAACCACATGGCGGGACGTCACGGAGAGGGAGATGGAGATGGGTCGGATAACCCGGGAGGATTCATTGGAAGGGAAGAGTTCATGACGTCAATCAAAGGCATCATGGACTTGCTACAAGGGATCTTACGACAGGGGGATTGTTCAACCCCGTAACCTCAGGTGCCTGCTCTCGCGCCGCAAGAAGAGCTTGTCTTGGCGCGAGTTGGAGAAGATGCCCCGAGGAGGCGATCGGGGAAGGAAGTGATGGTGGAAGGAGGCGGGCAAGACATGGCGGGAAGGGAGCTGTTCCCTAATCCTGCGAGCATCGTCTCGCCAGGGGAGGTCGTCGCGCGAGTAGGAGCGACGAGACCAGTGGCGAGAGGGTAGCCTTTTTGCGAGTTGATCCTATCGGCTCCCGTCTTGGAAGGGTTCCGAGAACCCGAGATGAACTATTATGTGGGGAAATATGATCCCCTCCATCACTTGCAGTGGTTCGAGGACGTAGTCTCAATCAGGACCATGATGGACACGTTCAAGTGCCGCCTTTTTGCCATCACTTTTAAGGACGAGGCTAGGGACTGGTTTCACCAGCTCCCAACAGGCTCGATATACTGCTTCGAGGACCTGAGCATGAGTTTTCAGCTATGATTCTTAACTTCAAAGAAGAGAAAGAAGAACCCAGAGTCGATCTTTTTGATTAAGCAGAAGGCGGACGAGTCCCTAGCTCAGTATGTATACAGATTTCATGAGGAGATCTTGGATATTCAGGAGGTGCCTGGATTCGCCCTCCAGATTGCCTTTACCATGGGGCTACGAGAGGGCTTCTTCAAGATGAGCCTCACTCGGAAGGCACCACTATTGTTCGAAGGGTTGATGGACAATGCTGCGAAGGAAATAGCTATGGAGACGGCGAATCCAGCTTTCACAAAAAAGCTAGTAAGGCTGACGGAGTTGGAATCGAGAGAATTAGGATGGAGACAACAGGAGGTGAGGAGAAGGGAAGAGCGGAGGGCACCGGCGTATCAGGAGTTTGGATGGAGGCAGCAGGGAGGCCCTTTCCAAGGGCAACGGAGAGGATTTCCCCAGGGGGAAGAAATCAACCGGGAGGACCTGGAAGATTTCACCAACAAGGGTGGGGGTACGGTCATAGACCACCCCTACCCCCGCCGCAGCAAGCTATGGCAATTGGCCGAGGGAGAGGTAGAGGCCGGGAGAGAGGAGGAGCAGGAGCTGGAGCTGGGAGGAGGAGAAACCCACAGGAAGGGAGACAGGGGGGAGGTAGCCTCGCCATACTTTGACTTCCACGAGGAGGAGGGTCACGCAACGGCTACCTACCCAGAATTCTTGGAAATGAGAAGAGCTAGAGGAGCAGGAGAGCAGCAGAGGCTGGTGCGAATAGAGGAGGTGACTAGAATTGGAGAGGAAGATCGATGTGTGGATCGAGCGGATGTTGGAGACCGAGGGGGATTGGAGTAATTCATGGTGGGTGGGGATCGAGGCTGCCCAAAAGGCGAGCCTTCATACTATATACCGTCGAAGCATAACCTCGACGTCACAATCTCCTCCCACGGATGAGAAGATCACCTTTTCAAGAAAGGACATGCCAGACCATGAAGACCCCTTCTGTGACGCACTGGTGATCCGGACCGCCATTGAGAACTTCACAGTATTGCGGATCCTGGTGGACAATGGGAGCTCAGTGAATGTTATTTTCAAAAAGGAATTTAACGAGATGAGGGTGGAGGCTCGGAGGGTGCTGGCGGAAGATGGACCATTGTTTGGATTCTCAGGAGAGAGGAAAGAAGTCGAGAAAGGAGTGGGACTCCAGGTAACCCTCGGGGGGCTATCCAGAAACTGTCGCTTTGTCATAGTGGATGCCCCCAGCAGTTACAACGCCATTTTTGGGCGCCCCTTGATCAGTGCTTTTAGATGTGTTCTGTCATCTTTCCACCAGTGCTTGAAGCTCAACTCCAGAGTTACCCAAATCAGAGTGCGAGGAGATCTGAAGGCGGCCAGGGAATGCTACGTGACGGTGGTGAACACCATCTCATGGAAGGAAGAGGCTGAGGAGATGGAGAAGAGGATGGAGATATGGTAGCAGGAGCATGGTGGCGAAGTAGAGGATAAAGGAGAAGAAGAGATCGGAGGAGAGGGGGAAGTGGAGATGGTAGGAGGCATTGCGGTGGAGTTGGAAATAGCGGGAGAGAAGGACGGAGAGATGGGATGGTAAAGGAGAGAGCAGAAGAAGAGGTCGGAGGAGAGGGGGAAGTGGATATGGTAGGAGGCATTGCGGTGGAGCCGGAAACGGCGGGAGAGAAGGACGGAGAGATGGGGATGGTAGAGTAGAGAGAAGAAGAAGAGGTCGGAGGAGAGGGGGAAGTGGAGATGGTAGGAGGCATTGCGGTGGAGCTAGAAATGGCGGGAGAGAAGGACAGAGAGATGGGGATGGTAGAGGAGAGAGAAGAAGAAGAGGTCGGAGGAGAGGGGGAAGTGGAGATGGTATGAGGCATTGCGGTGGAGCTGGAAACGGTGGGAGAGAAGAATGGAGATATGGAGGTGGAAGAGGAGGGGGAGTCGAAGGAAGATGGAAGGAGGAGGAAAGAAAAGAGAAGGATGGAGGAAGCAGGAGGGTCACCCGGGGGGAGCCCGGCTGGGAAAAAGAAGAATCTCACTACTAGAAGGAGAGAACACTAGCAAGCAGGAGATGGAGAATCTTGGGGAGGAAATGGTGGTGACTGTTACGGAGGACGAGGCCGGAGAAAATGATGTGTTGGGAGAGCAGGAGGGAGAGGAGGAACCGTCAAGGCTGAAGGCAGCTGTGGAAGTGCTAGAGATGGAGATCCTCACGAAAGAAGGAAGGAAGGAGAAGATAAAGGTTAGTAGCGAGCTCAACCCGGAATACCAGGAGGAGATCAAGGCATGTGTGCAAAGGAACATTGATGTCTTCGCTTAGAGCGCGGCTGACATGCCAGGGGTCGATCCGGACGTGGCATGCCACCGTCTTAACCTCGACCCCAACACTCACCCAGTGCAATAGAAGAAGAGGGTCATCGCCTCTAAGATGGCCGGACCCATTAGAGAGGAGGTAGAAAAGCTACTTAAGGCAGGGTTTGTGTCTGCCTGTAAGTATCCGTGGTGGGTAAACAATGTTGTAATGGTTAAAAGGGGGGAGGGTAAGTAGAGAATGTGTGTAGATTTCCCTCTTTTAAATAAAGTGTGCCCTAAGTATTGTTACCCCCTGCTTCAAATCGACGCGCTGGTTGACTCAGTCATCGGTTTCTCACTTATGAGTTTTTTAGATGCATTTTCAGGATATCATCAAATACGCAAGCACCCTCCGGACATCAAGGACGTCACCTTCGTCACGGAGGATGGGTGCTTCTGTTTTAATATGATGCCCTTTGGGCTGAAAAATACGGGGGCAACCTACCAAAGAATGATGGATTAGATCTTCCGAGAGCAGAAAGGAAGGAACCTCGAGGTTTATGTGGATGACCTGATGATCAAAATTTGGGACCTCAGATCTCATGTCTCGGATCTTGAGGAAACCTTTGGAACTTTAAGAAAATATAAAATGAGGCGCAATCCCCTGAAATGTGTTTTTGGAGCCAATAGGGGAAAGTTCCTAGGGCATCTTCTCACCCCATCCGGAGTAGAACCCAATCTCGATAAGGTGAAGGCAATTCTAGAACTGGAATCTCCCAGAAATGACAAGGAAGTTCAACGTCTCACCGACAAGCTGGCCGGGCTGAGCATGTTTCTCTCTCGAGCCGGGGAGAAATGCTCGCCTTCCTTCCGGACGTTAAGAGGTGGCAAGAAGTTCGAATGGACTCCTAAATGCGAGAAGTCTTTTTAGGCTCTAATGCAGTAGCTCACCCAGACGCCTCTACTCCAGGGTCCAAGGGAACGGGAGGTCTTGTTCTTGTACTTGGGAGAAGGAACTGGGGTCGTGAGTTCGGTTCTCATACGAGAGGATGGAAAAAAGTAATTCCCGATCAATTACGTGAGCAGGGTCCTAAAGAAGGCGGAGCTCAGGTACCCCATCCTTGAAAAATTAGTATTTGCCCTCATCATATCGGCCAAGAAGCTTAGGCCATATTTTTAGGCTCACTCTATTCAGGTGGTGATGGATCACCCCCTCCGTCGCATCTTGGAGGGGGTGGATCACTCTGGGAGGCTGGCCAAGTGGTCGATAGAGCTCAGTGAATTTGACCTCGCTTTTATTCCTCATCTTGCCATCAAGGAACAGGCGGTGGCCGACTTCCTAGTGGACTACGTAGTTTAGGTCCGAGCGGTTGAAGCATCCCCTCGAGCGGCTTGGAAGATGATGGTAGATGGGGTGTCGAGAATAAATTCCTTTGGAGGGGGAATGATCTTGGTAAGTCCAGAGGGGACCAGGATTGAGCAGGCCTTGAAGATCCACTTCACGATCACCAACAACCAAGTGAAATATGAGGCGATCATCGCAGGGCTCAGGTTAGCTCGGGAGCTGGGCATACAAGATATTGAGGTCACGACGGACTCCATGGTGGTCGCGGGCCAGATCAAAGGGGAGTTCGAAGCAAGGGAGCCCACCCACTAGCTGTACCTAAGGAAGGTCAAAGACATCATCGGACAGTTCTGAAGCTTTTCAATTCGGCACATCCCGAGGGAGGAGAGTACTCAGGCTGACCAACTCACCAAGTATGGCCCCCCCGAGCCGGAGGAACGATGACGGAGATTTTCAGGCCGTCCATAGAAGAGGGAGAACTCATGGAGATAAGCCAGCAAGGGTCTTGGATGGACCACTTCATCACCTTTTTGACTTCGGGGCAACTGCCCGCGGGCGATCTCGATAAGAAGCATGACAGGTACAAATCAGCGTATTACCTGCTAAATGATGGGGATTTGTACCATAAGACACTATCGGGTCTGCTGGCTCGATGTGTGTCACAGGAGAAGGTTCCATGGGTTCTGGAAGAAATTCACTTAGGAGAATGTAGCAGTCACTCAGGAAGCCGGACTTTGGAGGGGAGAGTGCTGAGGCAGGGCTACTTCTGGCCTACCCTCAGGAAAGATACAAAGGAGTTCGCAAAAAGATGTCAAAATTGTCAGGAGTTCTCCCCCCTCCAACTCGTTCAAGCCCAGAGGTTACGAACCATCATAGCTCCGTAGCCCTTCGGTATATGGGGACTAGATCTAGTGGGTCCTTTTCCCCAGGCAAGTGGCCAAAGGAAATTTCTGCTGGTCATGGTGGACTACTTTTCAAATTGGTTGGAGGTGAAGGTGTTGGCCAAGGTGACTTCACAGGTGGTCAAAACATTTATATGGGGAGAGATCATCTGTCGGCATGGGCTCCCACTAGCAATCGTGATTGATAATGGGCCACAATTTGCTAGTCGGGAATTCGTCGACTTCTACATCTAGCTAGGCATAGACCTCCGTTTTGCTTCGGTACATCACCCGCGGAGCAATGGATAGGTGGAAGCAGCAAATAAGATCATTATTAACCTTTTGAAGAAGAAAGTGGAGAACCTGAGGGGGAGCTAGGTGGAACAGCTCCCTTCAGTCCTCTGGGCTTTGAGAACCACACCAATCCCCACCACAGGAGAAACACCCTTTAAGCTCTCTCATGTCTCGGAGGCTGTCATACTAATAGAGTTCGAGGTCACATCACCAAGAGTAGCCGTTGCAAGAGAGGGAGATGAAGGATGGATGACAGAGAATGTGGAAGAGCAATAACTCTCTCTTGATCTCGTGGAAGAACTCAGGGATTTGGTGATGATCCGGCAGGAGGAGGTCAAGCGCCGGATGGTGAGATACTTTGATAAGCATATAAGGATCAAGCAGTTCCAGAAGGGTGATCTGGTTCTCAAAAAGGTGGATGCAGCAGGTAGAGGGGCCTCCGTAGGAAAGCTCAATCCAAATTGGGAGGGTCCTTTTGTAGTAAAAGAGGTCTTGAAGTCGGGAGGGTACCACCTCCAGGATGTGGACGGGTTATCCCTTGATCACGCCCGAAGTGGCGATGAATTAAAAATATTTTATCCATAACACTCTTTGTTCATTGCATTTTTTATTGTTCAATACTTACAATTTTGATGTGACCTTCTGATATGATGGAATCGTAGGTGTCTCTTTTCATGACATTAAAGGTGAAATGGCTACATGGAGATGCCAAGCAGGCCCGCTGACCAGGCTCTCATCTAGCTGGCAGGGCTGTAGGCTCACTCGGTGGTTGGAGATGATTTGGAGAGGAGACCCCGAGCAGACCCACTGACCAGGCTCTCATCAAGCTGGCAGGGCTGTAGGCTCACTCGGTGGTTGGAGATGATTTGGAGAGGAGACCCCAAGCAGACCCGTTAATCAGGATCTCATCTAGCTAGCAGGCCTGTAGGCTCGCTCAGTGGTTGGAGATGATTTGGAGAGGAGACCCCGAGGAGACCCGCTGACCAGACTCTCATCTAGCTGGCAGGGTTGTAGGCTCACTCGGTGGTTGGAGATGATTTGGAGAGGAGACCCCGAGCAGACCTGCTGATCAGGCTCTCATCTAGCTGGCAGGGTTGTAGGCTCACTCGGTGGTTGGAGATGATTTGGAGAGGAGACCCCGAGAAGACCTCGAGCAGACCCGCTGACCAGGCTCTCATCTACCTGGCAGGATTGTAGGCTCACTGTATAGTTGGAGATGATTTGGAGAGGAGACCCCGAGCAGACCCGCTGACCAGGCTCTCATCTAGCTGGCAGGGTTGTAGGCTCACTCGGTGGTTGGAGATAATTTGGAGAGGAGACCCCGAGCAGACCCGCTGACCAGGCTCTCATCTAACTGGCAGGGCTATAGGCTCACTCGGTGGTTGGAGATGATTTGAAGAGGAGACCCCGAGCAGACCCGCTGACCAGGCTTTCATCTAGCTGGCAGGGCTATAGGCTCACTCTGTGGTTGGAGATGATTTGGAGAGGAGACCCCGAGCGGACCCGCTGACCAGGCTCTCATCTAGCTGGTAGGGCTGTAGGCTCACTCGGTGGTTGGAGATGATTTGGAGAGGAGACCCCGAGCAGACTCGCTGACCAAGCTCTCATCTAGCTAGCATGGCTGTAGGCTCACTCGGCGGTTGGAGATGATTTGGAGAGGAGACCACGAGCAGACCCGCTGGCTAGGCTCTTATCTAGCTAGTAGGGCTGTAGGCTCACTCGGTGGTTGGAGATGATTTGGAGAGGAGACCCCGATCAGACCTGCTTACCAGGCTCTCATCTTGCTGGTAGGGCTATAGGCTCACTCGGTGGTTGGAAATGATTTGGAGAGGAGACCCCGAGCATACCCACTGACCAGGATCTCATCTAGCTGGCAGGGTTGTAGGCTCACTTGGTGATTGGATATGATTTGGAGAGGGGACACCGAGCAGACCCACTGACCAGGCTCTCATCTAGCTGGCAGGGCTGTAGGCTCACTCGGTGGTTGGAGATGATTTGGAGAGGAAACCCCGAGCATACCCGCTGACCAGGCTCTCATCTAGTTGGCAGGATTGTAGGCTCACTCTATGGTTGGAGATGATTTGGAGAGGAGACCACGAGCAGACCCGCTGACCAGGTTCTCATCTAGCTGGCAGGGCTATAGGCTCACTCGGTGGTTGGAGGTGGTTTAGAGTGGAGACCCCAATCAGACCCGCTGGCCAGGCTCCCACCTAGCTGGCAGGGCTGTAGGCTCACTTGGAGGAAAGTCAAGTGGCAAGTGCTCACGAAGAAAGGTGTCCATATTTGTTAGAGAACTGGTAGAGAATTCCTAAGAAAAGGAAGGATTGGAGGCAATGCAAGAGAGAATGGGCATTCCAGGATAACACTCGGCGAGGAAGGTCTCGCCCTCCACGAGCAGGTATTCACTGTCAAAGGCATAGGTCTCGCATAAAAGGGTAAGAATTTATCCCAAGCAGCAGTCTGGTCCCTAGGCCCTACTCGCGCGGGGTACATATCGCGGCGAGACGAGAGTACAAGGGCAATTTGTCCCGCACTTGACGGAGGTGAGGAGAAGGCCAATGGCTAGCACTCTAAACAAACTATTAAGCGAAACGGCAATGGGTAAAGTGCAATGAAATAAGAAGAGCAAAAGGTTTTTAACAAGAAAATCCCCTAAGGTTATAATGCAAGTCCCAAAATGTGCATTACAACAATCAAAAACATCTCAACATCAGGAAAATTTACAAAAGGCAAAAAAAGGGGGGCGAAGTCCCCAGACTCTGACATCCCTTCACTCCTCATCGCCAGAGGTGGAGCTGTCATTCGTCTCGCCATACATCTGGGGGACCAAGTCGCGGACGGTGACCGTCTCGGCATCGTCCCTGACCACCCCTAGCTCCTTCATCATCTTAAGGACGAGCTCCGTCGTCTTGATGTTGGAGTCTCGGCAGAGGGCATCGACCTCGTCCGGGGAGTAATGAGGTGGCGGGGGAGCTTGGAACAAATCTGGATGGAGCGTGGTATTGTCCAGGAAACGGGTGTTTTCAGCCTTCAATTTCTTGTTTTCTCCCTCCAAAGCCGCAATGCGCGAGCGCATGCGATCAGCAGTCTCGACATCCTGCGAGAAGGCCATCAGTCAACAAAGGTTTATGAAGAGCTAGCAAGTGAAACTGGCGCGTGGCAGTTAAAAAACTTACCACACCACCTTGGCTTCGTGCGAGAAGGTTGTCAGTGACGGCAAGTGAAAGTGAGGGTTAGACCTGATATAATCTAGAGTGGGGGTGAATAGAGTATCTAAAACCTATTTGATGTTTATAAAATTATCAGAGTAAAGGAACTAATATACACAGTAAGCAAAGGAGCAACCTAAAATATCTTAATCTAACACAGCCACAGTAGAACTAAACAAATCTATCACAAGCACAGCAAAACTAAACTAACACAGGAACAGTAAGAACAAAAAGAAAGAAAGGCAACCAGACGACACAAAAAATTTATAGTGGTTCCCCAACCTGGGTATATCCACTCTTCTACCACCCTAGTAGGAATCCACTACAGGTTTTGATCAGGTGACTGCCACCAATGAACTTTTGATCAGGTGCTCAAAAACCAACACAAGTCTTTTGATCAGGAGACTTGCAACCAAGGAATAACTTTTGAAGGGAGTTAAAGAACCCTTTGTATAGTGAGGGGGTGAGAGATTTATGGAGTCTTCTCTTTCTCAAAAAAACTGAGAAGACATGTGGATCTTGATGTTGTCAAAGCTCCCCCTGAGATATTGAGTTGTTCAGGAAGATTGGAGCTTTGCTTTAGGGTGTAGGTCTTCTATCTTCAGCTTTAATTTGAACAGATCCAGGAACTTCTTGACTGATAGTTGTCCTTGAAGAATCCTGGAGTGAAGGTTAAAGAAGTCTCTTGATCTGCAATGAATGTTCTTCTTCTTCTTCAGCAATGTCAAGGTGAATACCAGATTAATTTCTACACAGTGAAGGATTGGAATATTGTTGTTGTTGATCTTCTCTGTATGCTTAGTCTTTTCTTTCTAGTCTGGATTCCCTATGTTGAAAAGAGAGAAAAAATCTCTTTTATATGATCAGTCGATTTTCCCCTTTGAATTTTTGAATTGTCTGCATTGATTGCTGATGGCCTGGAGAATGTAATGCGGCAGGATAGAATATCTGCATTAATGGATTTCCCCAACTGTCCTATTGAAAAGCGGCAAGCAATAATACTGATGAATACCATAATCAATGCTATGTCTATCAGTTATATTCAGAGAATATTAAGCATTGATTATTCAGGAATTACTGCAATAGAATAAGGACAAAAGAAGGAAAATTCAAGTCTGCATCTGCATAGAATTTGTCGAGCAAAGAACTGATTTCGTCGACCTGAGTCCAAAGTTCATCGAGCTGAGAAATCTTGTTCGTCGACCTGATAAATGTTGTTCATCGAGCTGAGATCCAAGTTAGTCGACCTGAGTACGGCTAACTGCTTTCTGATAAAACTTGTCAATTCTGTGCTCTAAGTTCGTCGAGCTAATAATGCAAATTTGTCGACCTGAGTTCAGAGAAAAGATTCTGGACTTAATGTGTTGAAGTTGAGCTTCCAGAAATAATCGACCTGAACTCGAATATCACCGAGCTCAACTCAAAGAATTTACTCTGAGTTCGTCAAGCGGAGCACGACTTTCGTCGAGCTGAGTTCGACGAATGTCGAACTCACTTATCTGAACTTGATTTTCTTTTAAGTCATAAGTCTCTGCTGTCTTCTGTTGGCTGGTCCATGTGTGTTTGTTTCTAAGTACTTAGCCTAAACTCTAATATACAAAGACATGACCCTGACTATATAAGGTGGGTCAAACATCCTAATTAGTGAACCTAGCCCAAATCAAACTACGAATCCAATAATCTCCCCCTATTTGGGTAAGGTCACTAATACAATTACAAATAAAAACAATCACAAAGCAGGAAAATATATCCGGCAGAAAAATTGAAAACATGTAGCAGATATTTATACAATGTAGCTTTGTGATAGAATATAAATAAATAGTTTTTAAGACAAATAGAAAGCCTAAATAGTTTAAACTCATTTCTTCTTCTTTGACTCTTTTTGCTTATCATACTTAGCTCTATCACCAGGCTGAGTGAACTTGATTTCCCTATTTGGATCAGCTACTTGACTCTTTGTCATGGTCATATCAGCAGCTCCAATGATGTTGAGGGAAGTAGCTTTTGGTACAACAGCCTCTGGATGCAATTTCATATAATTATCAACATTAAAGAATTTATTAGCTTTTGTAAACTTGTTTAGCTCTTCTTTCATGTACTTGGACATTGTTGAGTATTGGGAGGGATCCTTTCCTTTATCTTTGGCCTTATTTATCATGGATAATCCAACCTATTCTTGAAATTTGGCCATTCTAGCAATGTTTGCTGTCTCAGGATCCTCAAAATGAACAGGAGGAGATTCAGGTCTTTTTGGACTGTCACCTTTGTGAGATTCATGAGCTTGATGTAGATGATGTTGTTATTGATGATGTTGACGTTGCTTTCCTGAGGAGTACCTGTGCTGGCTACTTCCAGAATGAGAAGAGGATCTACTCTGTTGTATATGATAAGTTTAAAATTAAGTAGATCTCTGAGAAGAAGTGCCTGAAGCACTAGCAGCAGGTAGAGGAGGAGGAGGATCTTTCTTGTATCTCTGTGGAGGAGGAGAACACTTTATGCTTTTCTTCCTGTCTTTTTGCTGATTCTTGGACAACCACATCCAAGCTGACATGATCTTGTAAGGAGTAATCTTTTGAAGAATGTAATAACGGATATCATGAGTTAGGTTTGGTTTTGGAGCAGCTGCTGGAGGGACTTTCCTTTTCTTAGAGATTTTCTTTTTGGACTTTGGCTCATCATCAGAAGAATCATCTTCCTCATCTTCATCATCAGAAGATCCCTAAGGATTATCATGTAAGGCATTAATTTCTTTTAAGGCTTCTGTAGATATCAACAATTTTTCAACCTGACGAGGAGCAGGAGGAAGAGCTGGAGCTGGAGAACTATATACATCAGTGCTTTCAACAAATGATTTACTTTCTTCTTCAATATCTACCATGATCAACTCATCAAGATCAGGCATGGGACTGTCATCCATAATAAATGTTGGAGGAGAGATGGCCCTGGGAGGGGATGAAGCAATGAAAGAATCAGCTTTTGGTGGAGATGGAATAACATGAGCCTCTGTATTAGCAAAACTAGCTTTGAGTTGCATGGTAACTTTGGGGCTTATTGGAGAGGTGTAGGGAACTATAGCCATGGATGACTTTATGTTGTCTTCTGTAAGAAAGTTTAAATAAATTGTATCAAAAGTATTCAATAAACAGAATAAATCCACTGTGGGATTGATAATGTAATCACCAACAGTGTTTATTGCAACTGTATCTGTCTCATCCAAATCCATATCAGATTCAATAAAATTAATCAAATCATCTGCAGCTACTGCTTTTGCTGCTGCTTCTGCTACTGATGCTGCTTCTGCTGCTGCTTCTGTTTCTTCTTCTACTACTACTACTTATGCTGCTTCTCTGCTTCTTCTGCTGGGACTGGAGCTACTTCTTCATAGAGTATCTCTCCCTGCCTGGTTTCAGTAGTCATTGGAGCCAGGCCCCTGACTGAAGAAGGAGGGACAGAGAGGGCAGAGATTTGAGCAGCAAGGGAGGAGATTGAAGAAGCAAGAGGTGAAATAGCCTTTGCTATGAGGTTTTTGATGAGGGTAGTAAGCATTGCCATAAGAGATGGAATGAAGGGAGAGTACACTGGCATGAACTCAGAAGGTGTCTGAGTGGATACAAAAGTATGGATGGAAGATGATTGTGGAGGGGAAGGCAGAGAGTCTGGCATTGGCTCATCTGCAGGTGATGGAGTATGAAGGGGGATGACAATAGGGCAAAAGAAGGGAGTGAGAGGAGGTTGGAAAGGGGTATGTTGGCTAGATGTGTTGGTAGAGGAGATGAGGGTGGGGTACCAGGGTGTGATGGAGTTGGTGTACCATATTGTGATGGATTTGATGTACCATGGTGTGATGGAGTTGGTGTACCATGGTGCGATGGAGTTGGTGTACCATGTTGTGATGGAGTTGGTGTATGAGAGTGAATATGAGTTTGTGGACGATGTACTGGAGATGATGGAGGTGGAGGAGTAGGGACTATGATGTGAACTGGTGAAGGGAGATGAATTGGGGAGGCTGGAGGAGGTGGACGTGGAGCATCTTCAGCAGGGTGGGGAGTGGCTGGAGCAGCCCGTGTACTCTCAAAAGGCATGGAGGAAGAGGAGGAAGCCTTGGATGGCTTGGTGATGTTCCTCTCCCACCTGCCAAAGAGGGCACAAGTAATTCTCTTGGAGGCATTAATGAATATAGTCGGTGTGACCAGGGATTCAACAGCCTTTGCCTGAAGGAAGATTCCTAGAATCCTTCCAAAACACACCTCTTTCTTGGTGTTTTTCTTCCTGATTATCTCAAACAGAATCCTAGCCCGGTTCACAGGCTTCTTATTCACAACAGCACACATCACCAGGAATTGATGCCTAGTGATGTAGCCATGGGCTATGTGTTTTCCCAGTAGTACCTTGCCTACAACATCTGCTAGAAACTTATATTCAGCAGACAAATGTTTCTTTAGTAGTTTATTGGGAGTGTCTCCATAGTAGCCCATCTTATTTAACATTTCATCGAATTCATCATTGTCGATCTCCAGTTCTTCTTCACCATTAGCTAATCCAAAATATCGGTCAGGACGGCGGGGGTAAGAGATATGGCATTACCGAATATGGTTCCCGTCATGGTGTCATCATCTGGGGAGGAGGAGGTGTAAACCCATTCTCTAATTTCTGTTCCAACTATCTTGATTCTTGTGGTCATCAGATACTTTAACTGCTGATCTTCAAGTGGTTTCAGAATGTCCAGGAAGATAGGATCTGAGTGTTGAAATGACTCAAAGTCGATGTCAAAGCCTGTATCAAATTTCATTACTCCAAGACTGTCTGCTGGAATCGCCATGAGTTTTCCTGCAACAAACACAAAGGAGATCAAGTGCAAGAGAACTGAAAGCGCGGGACGGAGGTCGAAGAAAAACCTAGATATAAGATTTTTCATAATATGAATCGACAAACTCCGTTCAACGAAAAATTAAATAATTCTTCGAGCCGAGGTCGACGAAATATTCTATAGTTAAAAAATTCGTCGATCTTAGTCAGAAGATTCGAAAACATTTCATCGAGCTCCGTTCGACAAAAAATTTCTGAAGCAGATTCGTCGATCACCATTCGACGAAAATCACTTTTGAAAGTGAGCTGTTAGATCAGGAATACTCTAGAGGGGGGGTGAATAGAGTATTTAGGGTTCATAAAATTTTCTTATGATTTAATCTAGTGCAGGAACAAAATTAAAACAGTAATCCTAACAAATAGCCACAGCACAAAAATAAAAGAAAAGAGCAATCTAGACAACACAAGAATTTATAGTGGTTCCCCTAAACTTGGGTACATCCACTCTTCTACCACCGTGGTAGGAATCCACTCAGATTTTTGATCAGATGTCTGACACCAATGAGCTTTAGATCAGGTGCTCAAAAACAAATCCTCAAGTCTTTTGATCAGGTGACTTGTCACCAGGAATAACTTTTGAAGGGAGTTATAACCCTTTATACAGTGGGGGGTGAGGGATGATTATGTCTTCTCTTTCTCAATATACAATTGAGAAGACTGGTGGATATTTGATTTTAGCACAGGCTCCCCCTGAGATATAGAATGGTTCGGGTAGAAGAAGACTTGCTGCAGGGTGATAGGCCTTCAGTAGTACAGCCTTGATCAGTAGCTGTTCAGGAACTTCTTTGACAGATAGTGATGTAGTTGTCCTTTGAAGTATCCTGGAGTGTTGAAGACAGAAGACTCTTGATTTTGATTAGGTGTTCTTCTTCTTTAGATAGTTGATGATATTTAGGAATATGGCTTCTTGTTGTGTCATAATTCTGTGTTGACAGACAGCAGTGAATCTCTTATTTCAGACTAACTATTTTCTGTATCTGTCGTCTCTGTGTATTGTGTATCTTGTTCTATCTGTCTATCTATCTACAGGAAGAAGAGAGAAAATCTCTTTTATATTTCCTGTCAAAAATGGTCTTTTGAAATTTTGAAATCCTCTGCAATCAATGCTGACGGCCTTGAGAATAAACGGCATTGAATTATTTCCCCAACTATCCCATGGAAAAACGGCAGGCCATAATCCTGGAGAAGACCATGATCAATGCTCTGTCTAACGGTTATATTCCAGAGAATATTAGAGCATTAATTACTCAGGAATTATTGCAGTAAGAAAGGGACAAAAGGATGGAAAATAACTAAGTCTGGATTCGTCGAATTGGTAATAGAAATCGTCGAGCTGAGTTCACAGTTCGTCGAGCTGAGTTGCTGAGTTCGTCGACCAGATGACTTCTGTTCGTCGAGCTGAGTTCCAAGATCGTCGAGCAGAAAGCAGAACTATATTCTCTAGAAACTTTGTCTTTTCTGTGTATGGAGTTCGTCGAGCTGATATCTGGTTTTGTCGACTGAAGTTCAGCAAAATATTTCTGGACTTAGAATAATTTCAGATGCTTCTGGATGAAGGTGTTGAAGTGAAGTATCTAGAATTCGTCGACCTAAGAATTGGTTTTGTCGAGCTGAGTACCACTTAACTGCGGCCGGATAACTCTAGCTATTGTGGTCACAGTTCATCGAGCTGAGAATCAAGTTCCTCAACCAAAGTCTGACGCTAGACTTAGAATAAAGAGATATTTTCTGATCTTGAAGTGTTAAAGTATAGTGTTCAAAGTTCGTCGACCTGAGTACCAAGATCGTCGAGCTCAGCTCAGAGAATTTACTCTAAGATCGTCGAGCTGAGCACGACTATCGTCGACCTGAGTTCGACGAACCTCGAACTCATTTTACTTGATCTTTAGAAAAACTCTAAGTATTGAGTATCTGACAATCTTGTTGATAGCTGGTCTATGTGATGTAGATTCTAAGGACTTGGTCTTGACTCTAGGGTCATATGATCCTAACTTAGTGAACCTAGCCCAAATCTTACTAGGGATCCAATAATCTCCCCCTATTTGAGTGAGGTCACTAATTACAGACTCAAATCAAAATTGAAAATCACAAGGCAAGAAAGCATATATCTGGCAGAGATCAATAACACATGCAGCAGATATATATATATATATATACATAAGCTTTGTTCAGAAATAGAAAGCAGTTATAAGAACATAACAGAAGTAAAGCAGTTCAGAATCACTTCTTTTATTTCTTCTCTTTGGGCATTACTTCTTTACCTTTATATCCAGTCTTGTTAAAGACAATTTCTCTGTTTGGATCTGAAGCTTGCACTTTTGTCATGGTCATATCAGCAGCCCTTATAATCTTCAAAGATGTGGCTCTGGGGACAACTGCTTTTGGGTGCAACTTCATATCCATGTCAGTCTCAATAAACTAAATTAAATCAATTAAATCTGTATCTGTAAGCTCTATATCTACTGTTGTTGCTACTGCCTCTGCATCTGCTGAAGCTGGAGCTGCTGAAACTGAAACTGAGACTGCTGCTACTTGAGCTGCTGCAGCTTCTTCATCAAGCATCTCCCCCTGCCTGGTTGCAGTATCAATTGGAGCCAAGCCCCTAAATGAAGAGGGGCAGCAGAAAGGTCAGAGATTTGAGCAGATATGGTAGAGATGGAAGTAGAAAGAGGTGTAATGGCCTCTGCTATGATGGTTTTGAGGAGGGGTGTGATGAGAGCAAGGACAGAAGATATGGTGGAGGGGTCCAGTATTGGAGTGGTAGATAGTGTTGAGGGGGAAACAGTTGGAGGGATGGTAGATTGCGGTGAGGATGGATGAGGGACATCTTGCATGTGGACATCCTGTGTTGATGGATATGGAGGGGGAGGAGAATTAGGAGGAGATGTCAGCAGATTGAAGGATGGTATGGAGGCCAAGTGTGGTGGAAGAGGAGATGAAGGTGGTGTTGTAGATATAAATAAGATTAATTTTGTTTTTTGTCTACACACTCTCTAATGAAGTGATGTCTAATGTCATATGCTTAGTCCTACTGTGATGGACTGGATTTTGTGTTATTATTATAGCACTTGTGTTATCACAAAAGAGAGTTGAATTATTTAATTTGAGACCATAGTCTAGGAGTTGGTTTTGGATCCACAGCATCTGAGAACAACAACTGTCTGCTGCAATATATTCTGCTTCAGTAGTTGAGGTGGATACAGAAGACTGTTTTTTGCAAAACCAAGATACCAACCTCATACCAAGGAACTGACAAGTCCCTGAGGTGCTTTTTTTATCAACCCTACATCCAGCGAAGTCAGCATCTGAAAATCCAGTTAAATCAAATTCTGGCTCAGCAGGATACCATAGGCGTAGACTAGGACAACCCTTTATATATCTCAAAATTCTTTTTAAGAAAATTAGATGAGATTCTTTAGGGTTCACTTGGAACCTAGCACAAAGGCATATGTCAAACATGATATCAGGTCTGCTTGCTGTTAGATATAGTAGGGACTCAACAATACCCCTATATAATTTCTGATCCACAGGTTTCCCGTGTGCATCAGAGTCAATCACAGCATTAGTAGCCATAGGTGTTTTCTTTGTTGAAGCATCAGCCATCCCAAACTTCTTTATAAGCTCTTTAGTATACTTAGCTTGAGAGATGAAGATGCCATCAGGCAACTGCTTCACTTGGAGACCAAGGAAGTAGGAAAGCTCACCCATGCTACTCATTTCAAATTTTGAATGCATGAGGTCAGAGAACCTCTTGCATAATTTGGAATCAGTAGACCCAAATATGATGTCATCCACATATATTTGCACTAACAATATTTGACCTTATGATGTCTAGTGACAAGTGTTCTATCTACTATGCCTCTAATGAATTTATGCTCTATCAAAAAGCTGGCTAGGGTCTCATTTCAAGCTCTTAGAGCTTGCTTGAGACCATAAAGAGCTTTATACAATTTGAAAACATGATAAGGGTGAGTTGGAGAGAAAAAACCTGGAGGTTGCTCAACATAAACGTTTTCTTTAAGTACTCCATTCAGGAATGCACTCTTCACATCCATCTGATACACCTTGAATCTCTTGAAGGCTGCATAGGCTAGGAATATTCTGATTGCCTCTAACCTTACCACAGGTGTAAAGGTTTGGTCATAATCTATTCCTTCCTCTTGCCTGTACCCTTGAGCAACAAGCCTAGACTTGTTCCTCACTATTGTACCTTGGGCATCCAATTTATTTTTGTATACCCATTTGGTTCCAATGACTGGATAGTCTTGGGGTCTTGGAACCAAATCCCAAACTCTACATCTCTCAAATTGATTTATTTCCTCCTGCATTGCAATGATATAGTGGAGATCTTACTCAGCATCATGGATGGATAGAGCTTCAACTTGAAAGAGAAAATAGGCATGCATCAAATCTTGGTTGAGTTGATGCCTGGTCTGTACACCTGTTGATATGTCTCCAATCACTTCAGATCTGGTGTGATCCCTTAGTGTGACAAGATCAGTGGGTGGAGTTGGTTCTGCAACAATATTAGGAACTAATTCCTCTTGTGGAATTATGTTTGCTGTTAGGGGAATATCAATCCCTTCAGTGCCTTCATATTCACTACCTTCATTGACTTGTGGAGAAGGATGTGTTGGAACCTCTTGGGTAAGGTTTAGTCCATCCAAATTCTCACACAAGTGAGGTACCTGCAATTTGCTTTTGGTAGAAATCTCTTTCTCCTTGCAAGACATGTTAGCCTCATCAAATGTAATATGGATAGACTCTTCAATTTTTAGAGATGATTTATTAAAAACCCTATAAGCTTTGCTTACTTGGGAATATCCTAGAAAAATTCCCTCTTCAGCCTTAGCCTCAAACTTTCTAATGTATCTTTTGTTGTTGTTGTGAATATAACATATACATCCAAATACTTAAAAATAGTTGATTTTAGGTTTCTTCCCTTTAAGTAATTTATAGGCAGTCCTATTTTTTAGTTTGTGAATTAAACTCCTATTTAGGACATAATTTACTATGCTCACAGCCTCTGCCCAAAAGGTTAGGGGCATGTAAGCATCTGCAAGCAATGTACCTACAGCTTCAATGAATGTCCTATTTTTCCTTTCAGCTACCCCATTTTGTTGAGGAGTTCTAGGAGCTGAGAAGCAATGCCTGATACCTTCCTTCTCACAGAACTCATGCATAAGAAGAGACTCAAACTCTGTGCCATGATCACTTATGATCAATGCAACATGAGTAGAGAACTCAATCTGTATGGTCATGAGAAAATCTGTAAGAACATTAAAGGTATCTGACTTAGATCTCAGAAAGGATACCCAAGTGAACTTGGAGAAGTCATTCACAATAACTAAGGTGTAGGATTTCCCTCCTAGGCTTTGTACAGCAATGAGTCCAAAGAGATCCATGTGTAGCAAATACAAAATCCTAGGTGAATCACTTTTATTAACAGATTTAAAGCTAGATTTAGTTTGCTTGCCTAGTTGACAAGCCCTGCAAAGGCCTTCCCTCTTGTAGGGACCAGAAGGTAAACCTTTAACATGGTTGTCCTTTGATAGCCTAGCAATGTTTTTCAAGTTTATATGACCTAGACTTTTATGCCATAAATCATTCTGATTACTAGTAATATTAAGTAAGCAGATATCAGAATTGGCAGATAGAAAATTAACTAAATATATGTTGCCTTGTCTATTCCCAATTAAAATAGTTTGGTTTTCTTTATTAGAAATAATGCAATAAGATGAGTTGAAGTGTACCTGATAACCTTCATTGCATAACTGACTTATGGAGATGAGGTTATGCTGGAGTCCTCTGACATAAGTTACTTTCTTGAAAGTAACTGCTCCAATCTTCACTTCTCCAAAGCCTTCTGACTGGCCACATTTGGAATCCCCAAAGATAACCTTTGGTCCCAGCTTGGACTTGTATTTGTATAAGATGCCCTTGATGTCAGTTATGTGTTTGGAGCACCCACTGTCCAGGTACCATGTTTGATTATTTGTTGGACAGCTCTTCACTTGCAGTGAAATACAATTAATTGTTCTTGACCTAGGTTACCTTAGGTCCTTTGTTTTGCTGGTATGAGAAGCTAGATATAACAGAGAATTCTTGTTGAGATTTGTATCCTAAAGGGTGATATCTCCTATGTGGTATAACCCAATCAGCTACAGGATTAAATGGTTTCCTAGAATTATTAGAGTTGCTATTAAGATTGCAGTTTTGGTTAAGTCTTTCTGGGTTCGACAAATTTTTGTGAGTTCGTCGACCAGAGTTCGACGAATTGGGTTGAGATCGCCGATCTCTACCCAGAGAATGAACATATTCATTTTTTGTGACCCATGTTCGTCGACCTCTCCTCGACAAACCATACAGAGTTCATCGATCGCAGTTAGACAAATAATTATAACTATAATTTTCATTTAGAGTTCGTCGATATGGGTTCGACGAACTGGCTGCATTTCGTCGATCTAAGTTCGACGAATTCTGCTGAACCTTATTTTTACTTAAGGTTTTCTGATTTTTGGTTTTCAGACCTATTGATTTGGGAATATTTTTTATTGTTTGTTTATGGTTTATTTTCTCTTTCCCCTTAGTAGAAACAAATTTGATTGGGGTTGTCAGTATGTTCTTCCTGACGATTGGAGGCAAACTTGATGAAGCACCCAAGCCTAGCTTGCCATTGAGCCTGTCATTTACAGTGCTTGTGATATCCATCATCTTGAGGCTTCTTCCATTAAGAGTTTCCACAAGTTGTTTAGGCACACAAAGCTCAGTCTTTAACAGTATTAATTGTTCATTAGCTAAGGTTAATTCATCTTTTAACCTATTATTTTCAGAGTTGACATTCTCTAGGTTTCCTAATTTTTTCCTAAGAGTTTTAATCTCCTTTGCTGAGTTTATTAAGTCTATACACATTGTTTTAAATTCAAATTTAAAAGAATCAGAACTGTAATCAAAAGAAGACAATACCTTATTAGCTTCAGAATCTGAAACTGCGGCATTGTCTGAGTCCTCTTCTTTTGAATGGCTCCTGAAAGCATCAATTGCCATGAGGCAAACCTCCTTGGCCCTTGCCTCTTCTTAATCTTCACTGGAGCTAGAAGATGTTGATTCTTCTTCAGTCTCACTACAGGTTTCAGCCACAAAACCCTTCTCCTTTTTCTTGTATTTGCTGGAAGAAGGTATGTTGTTGTGCTGTCTCCTTGTATATTTCTCTCTTCTCTTTTCTTTCTTCTGATTCTCTAGACACTCAGAGATGAAGTGTCCAGCTTTCCTGCAACCAAAGCATACCACTTCTTTAGTTGGTGTTTTATCATACCTTGGTTTGTCATCCTGTCAGGATGACTTCCTCCTGAAATCAAATCTTACCAACTTGTAGAATCTTTTGGCAAAAATACTCATGAGTTCTTCATTTGTTGAGGGAGTCTCTGTCTCTTCAGCTACCTTGAAAGCAATGATATGCTCGTTTCTTGCTGTAGGGGGTGTTCTCTGCTCAGATGCCTCCCTGGATTTAATCAGTTGTTCATAGGACTTAAGTTTGCCTAATAGAGATTCTGTGGATATCTCATTTTGGCTTCTGGCTTCTTTGATAGGACAGATCCTTAAATCCCATGAGCCTAGGAAGTACATTAGGATCTTGTCATTCACCTCAGTGAGGGTGATGTCCTTATCCAAGGTTTTTAGCTCATTGATGATTGAGCTTAACCTATTATACATTTCAGCTACTAACTCAGCTTCCTCTTTCTTGAAATTCTCATATAAGGATATGAGGTTGGATCTCCTATCCTTTCTTTCATCTGCTGATCTAACCACCATTTGGTTTAGGGAATCCCAGATGGCTTTGGCTGAAGTGCATTCAGCAACCTTTTGGAAGATATCATCTGACATAGTCTGTGCCAGTATGTTCATTGCCTTGGCATCAACAACCTTGGCCTTCTTCTGAGCCTCGGTCCACTTAGGTGGTGTAACTGCATTTGTGCTTGAGGCCGCTGTAGATGTAGAAGTAGTGGCTTAAGGAGGACCTGTCAAGATGGAATTGTAGATATCTTCATCAATAGAGTTCATATACAATTTGATTCTTGTCTTCCAGATGGCAAACCTATTTAGGTTGCAAACTGGAGGTCCGGTGCTTGCATAGTCTTTGTTCTGTGCCATTGGTGTGTATATAATCTAAATAAAAATAAAAATAAAAGATGAAATTTGATGTAACACAGGATCTTTGGTTCAAGGGTTAGCTTGTGTACAACAAGGAATCCAAGCTCTGATACCAATTGAAAGTGAGCTGTTAGATCAGGAATACTCTAGAGGGGGGGGGGGTGAATAGAGTATTCAAGGTTTATAAAGTTTTCTTCTGATTTAATCTAGTGCAGGAACAAAATTAAAACAGTAATCCTAAAAAACAGCCACAGTACAAAAACAAAAGAAAAGAACAATCCAGACAACACAAGAATTTATAGTGGTTCCCCTAAACTTGGGTACATCCACTCTTCTACCACCCTGGTAGGAATCCACTCATATTTTTGATCAGGTGCCTGACACCAATGAGCTTTTGATCAGGTGCTCAAAAACCAATCCTCAAGTCTTTTGATCAGGTGACTTGTAACCAGGAATAACTTTTGAAGGGAGTTATAACCCTTTATATAGTGGTGGTGAGGGATGATTGTGTCTTCTCTTTCTCAATATACAACTGAGAATACTGGTGGATATTTGATTTTAGCAAAGGCTCCCCCTGAGATATAGAATGGTTCAGGTAGAAGAAGCCTTGCTGCAAGGTGATAGGCCCTCAGTATTACAGCCTTGATCAACAGCTGTTCAGGAACATCTTTGACAAATAGTGATGTAGTTATCCTTTGAAGTATCCTGGAGTGTTGAAGATAGAAGACTCTTGATTTTGATTAGGTGTTCTTCTTCTTCAGATAGCTGATGATCTTCAGGAATATGGCTTCTTGTTGTGTCAGAATTCTGTGTTGACAGACAGCAGTGAATCTCTTGTTTCAGACTAACTATTTTTTGTATCTGTCATCTCTGTGTATTGTGTATCTTATTCTATCTGTCTGTCTATCTACAGGAAGAAGAGAGAAAATCTCTTTTATACTTCCTGTCAAAAATGGTCTTTTGAAATTTTGAAATCCTCTACAATCAATGATGACGGCCTTGAGAATAAACGACATTGAATTATTTCTCCAACTGTCCCATGGAAAAACAGCAGGTAATAATCCTGGAGAAGACCATGATCAATGCTCTATCTAACGGTTATATTCCAGAGAATATTTGAGCATTAATTACTCAGGAATTATTGCGGTAAGAAGGGGACAGAAGGATGGAAAATAACTAAGTCTGGATTCGTCGAACTGATAACAGAAATCGTTGAGCTGAGTTCACAGTTCGTCGAGCTGAGTTGCTAAGTTTGTCGACCAGATGACTTCTGTTCGTCGAGCTGAGTTCCAAGATCATCGAGCAGAAAGCAAAACTATATTCTCTAGAAACTTTGCCTTTTCTGTGTATGGAGTTCGTCGAGCTGATATTTGGTTTCGTCGACTGAAGTTCAGCAAAATATTTCTGGACTTAGAATAATTTCAGATGCTTCTGGATGAAGGTGTTGAAGTGAAGTATCCAGAATTCATCGACCTAAGAATTGGTTTTGTCGAGTTGAGGACCACTTAACTGTTGCTGGATAACTCTAGCTATTGTGGTCATAGTTCGTCGAGTCGAGAATCAAGTTTGTTGACCAAAGTCTGCCTCTGAACTTAAAATAAAGAGATGTTTTCTGATCTTGAAGTGTTGAAGTATAGTGTCCAAAATTCGTCGACCTGAGTACCAAGTTCGTCGAGCTCAGCTCAGAGAATTTACTCTAAGATCGTCGAGCTGAGCACGACTATCGTCGACCTGAGTTCGACGAACATCGAACTCATTTTACTTGGTCTTTAGAAAAACTCTAAGTCTTGAGTCTCTAACAGTCTTGTTGATAGCTGGTCCATGTGATGTTGATTCTAAGGACTTGGCCTAGACTCTAGGACACAACCATGACCTTGGCTATACATTATGTGTCATATGATCCTAACTTAGTGGACCTAGCCCAAATCTTACTAGGGATCCAACAACTTTACTCACAAAGAGTTCGTTGAACTCCGTTCGACGAATATCTCTAGAACCTTTCACAGTTCGTCGATCTCTGTTCGACGAACTTTGAAAAATTCGTCGATTATAGACAGAAATCAAACAAGTCTTCTCCATTTATCATACCAAGTTAATTTATGAAGAATAGATGATTCCTCTCATCCAAAGGTTTGGTGAAGATATACGCCCTTTGTAAATCAGTGTAAATATAGACAAGATTAATTTTATTTTTGTCTACACACACTCTTATGAAATGATGTCTAATTTCTATATGCTTGGTCCTACTGTGATGGACTGGATTTTATGTTGTGGATATAGCACTTGTGTTGTCACATAATAGAGTTGAATTATTTAAGTTAAACTCATAGTCCAGGAGTTAGTTTTGAATCCACAGCATCTGGGAACAGCAACTGCCAGCAGCTATATATTCTGCTTCAGCAGTTGATGTAGACACAGATGAATATTTCTTGCTAAACTATGAGACTAATCTTATACCAAGGAATAGCCTGTTCCTGAGGTACTTTTTTTGTCTACTCTGCATCCAGCAAAGTCAGCATCTGAGTATCCAGTTAACTCAAACTCTGACTCAGTAGGATACCAGAGTCCTAGACTAGGACAACTCTTTATATATCTCAAAATTCATTTTAAGAAAACTATATGAGATTCTTTATGGTTCACTTGGAATCTAGCACAAAGATATGTAGCAAACATTATGTCAGGTCTGCTTGTTGTAAGGTATAGTAAGGACCCAACAATGCCCCTATATAATTTCTGATCAACAGGTTTCACATGTTCATCAGAGTCTATTATAGCATTAGTAGCCATGGGTGTTTTCTTTGCTGAGGCATCAGCTATCCCAAACTTTTTGAGAAGCTCCTTAGCATACTTAGCCTGCGATATGAAGATGCCATCAGGTTGCTACTTCACTTGGATACCAAGGAAGTAGGAGAGCTCACCCATACTACTCATTTCAAACTTTGAATGTATGAGGTCAAAAAACCTCTTGCATAGTTTGGAATCTGTAGACCCAAATATGATGTCATCCACATGGTGCCTAGTGAATAATGTCATATCTACAATGCCTCTAGTAAATTTATGCTCTATAAGGAAGCTAGTTAAGGTCTCATACCAAGCTCTTGGAGCTTACTTTAAACCATAGAGTTTTATGCAATCTAAAGACATATGAAGGATAAGTTGGAGAGATAAAACCTGGAGGTTGTTCAACATAAACCTCTTCTTTAAGTACTTCATTCAGAAAGGCACTCTTGATATCCATTTGATAGACTTTAAACTTCTTGTATGTAGCATAAGCAAGGAAAATCTTGATAGCTTCCAGTCTTGCAACTAGTGCAAAAGTTTGGTCATAATCAATTCCTTCCTCTTGCCTATAATCTTGAGCAACCATCCTTCCTTATTTCTGACTATAACACCTTGGGCATCTAACTTGTTTCTATATACCCATTTAGTTCCAATAACTGGGTAGTCTTTGGGTCTTGGAACTAAATCCCAAACTCTGCATCTCTCAAATTGATTGAGTTCCTCTTGCATTGCAATGATCCTGTGGGGATCTTGCTCAGCATCATTTATGGATTGAGGCTCAACTTGAGAGAGGAAACAGGCATGCATCACATCTTGGTTGAGTTGATGTCTTGTATGTACACCTACTAACATGTCTCCAATCACTTGAGATCTAGGGTGATCCCTTAGTGTGACAACGTCAGTGGGTGGAGTTGGTTCAGCAACATCATTTGGAGTTCATTCCCCTTGTGGAATAATGTCTGATGTTGGAGTAGGTTTAGCCACTTCCAAAATTTCATCTTCACTGTCTTCATCAGCTTGTGGAGGAGATGAGATATGACCTTTTGAGCAAGGTTTAATTCTTCCAATTTCTCACACAAGTGAGGTACCTGCAAAAGATCTGAGGTAGAAGATTCCTTCTCCTTGTAATACATGTTAGCTTCATCAAAAGAAATATGTACAGATTCTTCTATTTTTAGAGATGATTTATTGAAAATCTTATAAGCCTTACTAACTTGGGAATATCCTAGAAAAATTCCCTCTGTAGCTTTGGCTTCAAATTTTCTAATGTGTTTCTTATTATTGTTGTGAATGAAACATCTACACCCAAAGATTTTAAAGTAATCAATTTTAGGTTTCTTTCCTTTAAGTAATTCATAGGGGGTCTTACCATTAAGTTTGTGTATAAAACTTCTATTCACCATATAGTTTGTTGTGCTCATAGCCTCTGCCCAAAAGGATAGGGGCATGTGTGCATCTGCAAGCAATGTTCCTGCAGATTCAATGAGGGTTCTGTTTTTCCTTTCTGCTACCCCATTTTATTGAGGAGTTCTAGGAGTAGAGAAACAATGTCTGATACCTTCCTCCTCACAGAATATTTGCATGGGAAGAGATTCAAACTCAGTACTATGATCACTTCTGATTAATGCAACTGGAGTAGAATACTCAATCCTTATGCCCTTAAGAAAATCTATAAATACTTTGAAGTTATCTGACTTGTGTCTTAAGAAGAACACCCAAGAGAATCTAGAGAAGTCATCTATAATGACTAGAGTGTAAGACTTCCCTCCTAAGCTTTGTACAGCAATGGGTCCAAAAAGATCCATATGTAGCAAGTATAGAATCTTAGGTGAATCACTCTTATTAATTGACTTAAAGTTGTTTTTAGTTTGCTTGCCTTCTTGACTATCCTTGCATAGGCTTTCCTTTTTGTAGGGGCCAGAAGGCAATCCTCTGACAAGGTTGTCCCTAGATAACTTAGAAATGTTCTTAAGGTTAACATGTCCTAGTCACTTATGTCAAAGAATATTGTTATTACTAACTTGGTTGAATAAACATATTTCTGAGCTAGCAGAATTAAAGTTTACTAAGTATATGTTCCCTTGTCTACACCATGTTAAAATAGTTTGATTATTTGAAGAAATAATACATTTTGAATTAGTAAAGAAAACCTGATAACCTGCATCACATAACTGACTTATGGATACCAGGTTATGTTGGAGACCATTTACATATGCCACTTTTCTGAATGTGATACCTCCACTGTTGAAGTCTCCATAGCCTTCAGTTTGTCCAAAGCTGGAATCTCCAAAGATTACTTTTGGACCCAGCTTTTCCTTGAAGTTGATTAGGTTGTACTTGCATCCAATCATGTGCTTTGAGCACCCACTATCTAGATACCACTTATTTTGAGTGAAAGGATAGTTCTTCACCTGCAAGAAAATAAGTTAGAAGTTCTTGACCCAGGTCACATTGGGTCCTTGTCTCTTTTCATAAGAAAAGCTGGAAATGTATGAACATTCAGGTTGGCTTTTATATCCTAAGGGATGAAATCTTCTAGGTGGAATAATCCAATCAGCAAGTTGATTAAAAGGTTTTCTAGGTTGATTTAAGTTTTTGTTGAAATTATGATTTTTATTAAGTCTGACTGGGTTCGACGAAAAGTTGTGAGTTCGACGAAATGGGATGAGATCGTCGATCTCTGCTCAGAGAATGAAGATATTCATTTTTTGTGCCCCAGGTTCGTCGATCTCTGCTCGATGAACCATACACAGTTCATCGATCGTAGTAAGATGAATTATTATAGCTAATATTTGCGTTCACAGATCGTCGATTGGAGTTCGATGAACTAGGCACATTTCGTTGACCTAAGTTCGACGAAATCTGTTGAACTTTGTTTTTACTTAGAGTTTTCAGGTTTCTGTCTTTTGATTTTTAGAGTTAGTTAATTCTTTTGTGGATTGTTTATTGTTTATTACCTCTTTACCCATAGCTGAAACAAATTTTATGTTAATATGTTCTTCTTAAGTACGGGGGGTAAGCTTGATGATGCACCCAAGCCCAATTTGCCATTCAGTCTGGCATTGACTGTACTTGTGATGTCCATCAGCTTAAGGCTTCTCCTATTGAGAGATTCCTCAAGTTGCTTAGCCTCACATAACTTTTTTAAAGAAATAATTTGTTCATTAGCTGGGATTAGTTCATCTTTTAATTTAGTGTTTTCAGAAATCACATTTTCTTGATTAGTGAGTCTGTCCCTAAGTAATTTGATTTCCTTTTCAGAGTTGATTAAATCAATACACATGGTTTTAAATTCAGTTTTGAAACTATTAGAACTATAATCAAATGAGGATAATACTTGATCAGCTTCTGATTCTGAAGCCACTTCATTGTCAGATTCCTCGTCATCATCTAATGGGATGCTAGAGGTATTGATGGCCATGAGACAGACTTCCTTGGCCTTTGCCTCTTCTTCCTCTTCATTGGAACTGGAGGATGTGGATTCATCTTCTGTGTCACTCCAGGTATCAGTAACAAAGCCCTTCTCCTTCCTTTTTTGTTTGCTGGAGGAAGGCATGCTGTATAGTTGCCTTCTGGAGTCCTTCTCTTTTCTTCTTTCTTTTTTCTGATTCTCTGGACACTTGATAAGTTGTAATTATATGCATTTTTTCTATGTTTTTATTATGATATTTTAGTTTAGTTTTGCTTTTTAGTTATTTTTATTTAATGATTGCTCCTTTTTGTAAATATTTACCTAACATAACCATAATTTTGATTTCTGAAATTTTCAGGAAAAGTCAAAATTTTGACATGTCACGCCCGTGTATTTTGGGTCACGCCCGTGACCAGGGCGTGATACGTCAAACCCGTGGAAAGCTACTATTTTTGAAGAGAAAAGTTAGTCATACCCGGGGTCACGCACGTGTCATTTGACACGCCCCGTGACCGTGGCCGTGACACTCAAGCTCGACGAATTTCTCTAGACGATCATCGACCAACCTGACACGCTCGTGTCACCCAAACCGACATGCCTGTATCACTTGCTCTCGACATTTTCCGCTCGATAACTTCCAGACTCGACACAACGCTCTCGACATTCGTTGAGACCAACCCGACACGCCCGTATAGACAGAGACACGGGCATGACCGACACGTGTACTCCTCCACCTGGCCGACAAGACGTTGTCGGCGACTTTTTACGCAACTCGCGCCAGATCTACCTCCCCGACAAGCCCAGAGTCATGCCCGTGACCTGGGGCGTGACATCCTTGTATGAAGCCCGAAGTCAACTATGTCGTCAAATCGCCGGATCACATCGCAAACAGTACTGACACCCCCCCCCCCCCCCCCCGACATGTCCGTGTCGGAGGGCGTGTACTTGGATTTTTTTCCTATAAATTGCCCATTTCTGTAAGGGTCAAGGGTTCACTTTTTTGAGCCACTTTAGTGTGTTTTGTGGGTTGCATCCGTGGATTCTTTTGCCATGTAAGTAGAACTTTCTCCTCCTCTCTCTTTATTTTTGTATTAGCTTTGTATTAGCTTTGTAATAGTTCGTTTTCATCAATAAAATATGTTTGTTTTTCTCTTCTTAAATGGCTTTGTAATGAACTTGTGTGCTCACTTTCTTTCTCATTTTTTCTCTTTGTATCTCTTAGTATCTCTCTTTATGAAAAGTGTGTGTGTGTGTGTGTGTGTATGAGTGAAATTTGTTTAGTTCTATTTCTTTCCCTTGTTTGGTTTGTCTCCATGTTAAGGTTATAATTGCTTTAAGATTTTCATTCCTATGGATTTGTAAAAGAGTTATTAAAGTTTTTTTTTTGATTTTTTTTACTTAGCTTTATTTTTAGGATGTAAACACTTTTTGTTCTTTTATATTTTATTTCAACTTTTTTTAGCACTTTTATGAACTCTTAAGAATAAAAATGTTATAATTTTAATTTTTGATTACCTTTGATTTCTAGCTTTATTTTGAAAAACTTTTATTCTTTTAGTTTTGATTTGTTCTTTTTATGTGTTTTTGGAAAAATCTAAGTATAAAAAAGTAGTTGTTTTATTTTTTAGGTAACTTTCATTTTGTTTTTAATTTTTGTGTGTGTGTGTATGAGTTAGTTTTTCACTTGGTTCTTTAAGATTCCATGAAGTGTGTGTGAGTGTATGAGCTTAATTTTTCATGCTTCCTTTTATTGCTTTCTTCAAATCATGTAGAGTGTGTGTGTGTAGGAGATAAATTTTCATGCTTTCTTTTAATGCTTTCCTCAATTATGTAAAGTGTGTGTGTCTGTCGGAGATAAATTTTCATGCTTTCTTTTATCGCTTTCTTCAAATTATGTAGAGTGTGTTGTGTGTGCGCATTTATTTCCGCCCACTCGTTAAGAGTAAAATGGCGTATTTTTATTTCCCGCCTACTCGTTTGAGTAGAACTTGTAATTTTCTTTTTCTCTTTTTTTCTTTTCCGCCTACTCGTTAAGAGTTAAATGACGTGCCCTTATTTCCCGCCTACTCGTTTGAGTAGGACTTGTAATTTTTCTTTTTTTTGTAACTTAGTTTTTTGTTTATTTATAATTTGAAGTGTGTGTGAGTTATCTTTCTAGCTAACTTTTCTGTTTTATAAATGTTTGTTATTTTCATGTCTTCTTCTTATAATCCTTTAGCGTTTAGTTACGAACTCGCGCCTCATCAAATTATAAAGCCGTCCCCATACCGATGTGTGGCTAATCGATATTATCCTCGGCATCGAAGAGCATTGGGACATTAAAAAATGATTTGAAATAATTAAAGTTCTTAATTTTCACTTTAATTTTAGGACTTAAGGTTTACCCCGGGCTAACGACGCATAGGATCACAAATCGATGTGTGGGCCCTATTTCCGTTATCCATACGCTAGTTAGCCGAGAGTCTGTGCGTATGGACAGATCACCTCTGGGTAAAGAGAGTTGCGTGCATACCCTCGAGAGAGGACAAATATAATTCTTCCGGATTGGGTTCCCCACCTAATAGAGGGGTTCTTAGCGTAAAGCGGGTGTTAAGAGGAATCCTTCGTCGGACTAACGTTCGGTCGAATAGACTTAGCGTTTAGGTGAGCGATATCCCTATAGCTAGGTGAGCTCATATTTGTGAAACCTCCACGGCCAAGTTGCCTTTTATTAATTTGAAATCTAAGTTCAATAATTATTAAAAGTTATTTTAGTCTTAATCCGATTCGATGCTGAGCGTTAACCCTTCATCAAATTTTTATAAATCATTTTTGCACTTCTCTTTTCTTTAGTTAATTAAAATATCTGCCTTACTTTCAGTAAAATAATAGTCCTCCTGGAGGAGTAAGAATAATCAACCCGACCCCGAGAACAATACGACCTCGATATTCTCCCGAATATCGAGTACTATTTGCGATAGGTGCACTTGCCTACCTTAGCCAGCCCGCGACGATCGACTCATCGAACCAACCACAATAAGAGTATGTTCGCGGGCCATCAAGTTTTTGGCGCCGTTGCCGGGGAATCTTTTTTGAGTTGTTATTCCGAATTCCAGAGTCTATTAATTTTACTTATTTTCCAAAACAAAAAAAAAATCAAAACAAAACAAAAACCAAAAAAAAAAAGGTTTCATTCGTTTTTATTTTTTTTTAGGGTGTATGACCCGTGGACAACCCTCCGAGTCTGAAGATTTTGACTTTCACCCTGAGATCGAACGATCTCATGCGCGTATTCGATCTCAACGCCAAATTCCTTATTTAGACCCCCGACGAATCTATCGGCGAACCCTCTGTCGTAGTAATGGCCGACCCTAATCCGAACGCGGCCGCCGAGCGAACAATGTCTTATTACGCCCGGCCGAATTTGGACGATACTGGGTCTAGTATTATTCGCCCTATGGCGGCGAATAATAATTTTAAAATAAAATCAAGTGTCATTCAAATGGTCCAAAATGTCGTGCAGTTCGATGGACTGCCGGATGAGGACCCAAATGTCCACTTGTCCAACTTTTTGGAAATATGTGACACCTTCAAGATTAATGGCGTCACTGATGGCGCCATTCGCTTGCGCTTATTTCCTTTTTCACTTAAGTCCAAAGCCAAGGCGTGGTTGAATTCCCTCCCGCGATGATGTATCACCATGTGGGCTGAGTTGACGGAGCGGTTCCTAACGAAGTACTTTTTGCCCGCAAAAACTGCAAAGTTGCGGGCGGACATTTCTTCATTTGTGCAAAACGAACCCGAGTCTCTTTATGAGACTTGGGAATGGTTTAAGGAGTTCCTCCGCCGGTGCCCACACCACGCGCTGCCAACGTGGTTGCAGGTACAAATTTTTTATAATGGCCTGAACTTTCAGATGCGTCAAATGATTGACGCGGCTGCCGGGGGTACCCTTAATAACAAAACCCCCGAGGCCGCGCAGGCTTTATTCGAAGAGATGGCTATGAACGCCTATGAATGGAACGTCCCGCGGGGACGCCCAAAGCCGACGGCTGGCCTTTTTGAAGTGGATGTCACTGCTCTTTTAACCCTTCAAGTTGAAAGGTTAACAAAGCAGGTGGCGGAGATGTCTGCTGCCTCCTCCACTCCGCCTTGTTTTATTCCCCCTAACGTCTGTGTGGCTGAAGAGTTCGTGGACTTCGTAGGAAATGCGGGTCATCCTTCCTTCAACCCCAACAACAACCATTATAGTAATAACTATAATCCGGGTTGGAGGAATCACCCCAATTTTTCTTGGAGCAACCCGAACAATGCTCAGCGCCCCCTATTTCTTATGCGCCCAGATTTCTACCTCCTCCTCCTCTTCCAAAACCCTCCCCGATGGAGGAAAATTTTTCTAAATATATAGCGTCCAACGAATCAAATATCTGGAACATCACCGGATCGCTAAAAACACTTGAACAACAGGTTGGACAGTTGGAGAGGATGATGTCCGAGCGCGCGCTCGGGGCACTGCCGGGAAACACGGAGCCCAATCCGTGGGAGAACGCCATCGCTATAACCCTCCGTACCGGAAAGGAGGTGATCGATCCAAAACGGATCGATCCGCAGGGTTTCTGATGGGCCTCCCCGACCGCGTTTCAGGGAAGCTTCTACCCCCCCCCCCCCCCCTCTCTTTATTTTCTTTGTGTATATTGTCTTTCCTTTTGTTCCGCATACTTACGTTACAATATTGGGGACAATGTTGGACTTAAATATGGGGGTATTTTTGTGCTTTACTTTCTGCACTTCTATTTTCTGTATTTCAAAAACCCAAAAAATATATATATAACAACAAAAAATAAAAAAATTTAAAATGAAAAATCCAAAAGCAATTTTCTTTCCTTTTAAAACACAAAAGTTTCAAAAAAATTATAAAACACACAATTCAAAAAAACAAAAAAAAATTAAAATGAAAAATTCAAAAAAAAATTTCTTTCCTTTTAAAACACAAAAAATTCAAAAAAATTTTATAAAACACAAAATTCAAAAAAATTACAAAACAAAAATTCAACAAAAAAATATATTTTGATTTTACTTTGTAATTATTTTTTTCTTTTTTGATTTTTTTTATTTGTAAATACTCTTCTCACTCTCCCCCTTTTTTTTCTCTCTCATTCTTGTACATAACTTCTCTTATTCTCCCAATCTTTGTAAGTAGAATGAAAATTTTCTTAAAAATTACAAAAAAAAATTCGCAAAACTTAAAAATTTAAAAAAAAATTTATTTTCGCATTTTTCTTTCTTTAGTATATATATATTAGAGACATAAACACAAAATTACAACAAAAAAAAGATGATAAATCAAAATTTCAAAAAAATCTAGTAAAACAAAAATTCAAAAAAAATAAGATAATAAATTAAAAACACAAAAAAAAATTTTCAAACAAATAAATCAAATACACCATTCTTAATTTTCTTGCTATCCAAAAATTCTGTTTTGAGTTTATTTATATGTGAATTTTATTAATTCTTTGTTTGATATTCGTTTGTTAATTATTGATTGAAATATTTAAATAGTCGGGGTTAAGTTTTAAAGATTTCATTATGCTTTGTTAAAAATAGCGAACTCATTTTAGGCACTACTTCTAATTTTTCATTAATAGGAGCAGTTGTATTATGTTAGAAACTAACGACAATAGAATTCAATTATGTTTACTTTTATCTTTCTGAAAAATTGGAACGTACAATTTATTAATGTTGCTCTCAAAAATTTTTTAATTAAAAG
Source organism: Platanthera guangdongensis (assembly GCA_039583875.1). Classification (NCBI taxonomy): domain Eukaryota; kingdom Viridiplantae; phylum Streptophyta; class Magnoliopsida; order Asparagales; family Orchidaceae; genus Platanthera; species Platanthera guangdongensis. The sequence goes on from CM077148.1 coordinate 161,622,030, forward strand.
TCTAGTTTTCTTTTCTCCCCTTATCATGCCTGACTTGGCATGATAAAATTTCTATCCAAAAATATAAAAAGATCTTATGTCAATGGGAATATGATTTCGTTCCGTAAACATAGTCACCCAATAATTTAAAAAGATTATATATTATGGAGTAAGAGGATAAAATTCATTACTCCTACACATATACATTGGGTTAATTTTATCATTATGAAGTTGAAAAAAAAATGATATTAGGAAAATAAGATTTTATTTTCCTAATAATTCAAAAAGAAAAAAATGGAGGTTCGAGAAAAAATTACCTCACCTCAATATCCAAACCCTCTTCATATACCAACGTCAACCCCCTTAGCCAATTTCACGATTCTAGAATTAATTCAAAAAAATTTTTGAGAGCATAATTTATAAATTGCATTATTTCCAGTAAAACTCCTATACGCTAAAGTTCATATAATTCCAAACTATTTTTGTTTATCTAACCAGTACAATTTTTGCTTTTTATTTGATTACATCAAGAAGTCTTTTAGCCAAAACTTTTGTGCTATTTAAATCATCTATATAATTTTAGGACTTAAATCTTATTAGCTCGTACATTTATTTAGATCTCTCTTATAATTAATTATGCGGTAGCTAAACTTAGAATTTTTTCTATTCCTTATAAGTTCACCTCAAATTTTTGCTCTGAAATAGCAAAAGCTTAAGTATGGGGATATTTGATATGTTGTAATTATACGCATTTTTTCTATGTTTTTATTATGATATTTTAGTTTAGTTTTGCTTTTTTTAGTTAGTTTTATTTATTAATTGCTCCTTTTTGTAAATATTTACCTAACATAACCATAATTTTGATTTCTGAAATTTTAAGTAAAAAGTCAAAATTTTACCATGTCACGCCCGTGTACTGTCGGTCACGCCCGTGACCAGGTCGTGATACATCAAACCCGTGGAAAGCTCCTGTTTTTGAAGAGAAAAGTTAGTCACGCCCGGGGTCACGCCCGGGTCATTTGACACGCCCCGTGACCGTGGCTGTGACACTCAAGCTCGAGGAATTTCTCTCGACGATCGTCGACCAACCTAACACGCCTGTGTCACCCAAACTGACATGCTCGTGTCACTTGCTCTTGACATTTTCTGCTCAACAACTTCCAAACTCGACACAACGCTCTCAACACTTGTCGAGACCAACCCGACACGCTCATGTAGATAGAGAAACGGGCATGATCGACACGTGTACTCCTCCACCTGTCCGTCAAGACGCTGCCAGTGACTTTTTACGCAACCCGTGCCGGATCTACCTCCTCGACACGCCCAGAGTCACGCCCGTGACCTGGGGCGTGACATCCTCGTATGAAGCCCGAAGTCAACTATGCCGTCAAATCGCCGGATCAGATCGCAAACAGTACTGACACCCCCCCCCCCCCCCCAACACGCCCGTGTCGGCGGGCGTGTACTTGGATTTTTTTTCCTATAAATTGCCCATTTCTGTAAGGGCCAAGGGTTTACTTTTTGAGCCACTTTAGTGTGTTTTGTGGGCTGCATCTGTGGATTCCTTTGACATGTAAGGAGAACTTTCTCCTCCTTTCTCTTTATTTTGTATTAGCTTTGTATTAGCTTTGTAATAGTTCATTTTCATCAATAAAATATGTTTGTTTTTCTCTTCTTAAATGGCTTTGGAATGAACTTGTGTGCTCACTTTCTTTCTCATTTTTTCCCCTTTGTATCTCTTAGTATCTCTCTTTATGAAAAGTGTGTGTGTGTGTGTGTGTGTGTGTGTGTGTGTGTATGAGTGTAATTTGTTTAGTTCTATTGCTTTCCCTTGTTTGGTTTGTCTCCATGTTAAGGTTATAGTTGCTTTAAGATTTTCATTCCTATGGATTTGTAAAAGAGTTATTAAAGTTTTTTTGATTTTTTTTACTTAGCTTTATTTTTAGGATGTAAACCCTTTTTTTCTTTTAAATTTTATTTCAACTTTTTTTTGCACTTTTATGAACTCTTAAGAATGAAAATGTTATAATTTTATTTTTGAGCACCTTTGTTTTTTAGCTTTATTTTGAAAAACTTTTGTTCTTTTAGTTTTGATTTGTTCTTTTTATGTGTTTTTGGAAAAATCTAAGTATAAAAAAGTAGTTGTTTTAATTTTTAGGTAACTTTCATCTTGTTTTTAATTTGTGTGTGTAAGTGTATGAGTTAGTTTTTCACTTGGTTCTTTAAGATTTCATTAAGTGTGTGTGAGTGTATGAGCTTAATTTTTCATGCTTCCTTTTATTGCTTTCTTCAAATTATGTAGAGTGTGTGTGTAGAAGATAAATTTTCACACTTTCTTTTAATGTTGTCCTCAATTATGTAGAGTGTGTGTGTGTAGGAGATAAATTTTCATGCTTTCTTTTAATGCTTTCCTCAATTATATAGAGTGTGTGTGTGTGTGTGTGTGTAGGAGATAAATTTTCATGCTTTCTTTTATCGCTTTCTTCAAAGTATGTAGAGTGTGTTGTGTGTGCGCATTTATTTCAGCTCACTCATTAAGAGTAAAATGACGTGTTTTTATTTCCCGCCTACTCGTTTGAGTAGGACTTGTAATGTTCTTTTTCTCTCTTTTTTTCTTTTCCGTCTACTCGTTAAGATTTAAATGGCGCGCCCTTATTTCCCGCATATTCGTTTGAGTAGGACTTGTAATTTTTCTTTTTTTTGTAACTTAGTTTTTTGTTTATTTATAATTTGAAGTGTGTGAGAGTTCTCTTTTTAGATAACTTTTTTTGTTTTCTAAATGTTTGTTATTTTCATGTCTTCTTCTTATAATCCTTTAGCGTTTAGTTACGAACTCGCGTCTCATCAAATTATAAAGTCGTCCCCATACCGATGTGTGGCTAATCGCTATTAGCCTCGGCATCGAAGAGCATTGGGACATTAAAAATGATTTGAAATAATTAAAGTTCTTAATTTTCACTTTAATTTTAGGACTTAAGGTTTACCCCAGGTTAACGACGTGTAGGACCACAAATCGATGTGTGGGCCCTATTTTCAGTATCCATACACTATCTAGCCGAGAGGTCGTGCGTATGGACAGATCACCCCTGGGTAAAGAGAGTTGCGTGCATGCCCTCGAGAGAGGACAAGCATAATTCTTTCGGATTGGGTTCCCCACCTAATAGCGGGGTTCTTAGTGTAAAGCGGGCGTTAAGAGGAATCGTTCGTCAGACTAACGTTCGGTCGAATAGTCTTAGCATTCAGGTGAGCGATATCCCAATAGCTAGGTGTGCTCATATTTGTGGAACCTCCACGGCCAAGTTGCCTTTTATTAATTTGAAATCTAAGTTCAATAATTATTAAAAGTTATTTTAGTCTTAATCTTATTTGATGTCGAGCGTTAACCCTTCATCGAATTTTTATAAATCATTTTCACACTTCTCTTTTCTTTAGTTAATTAAAATCTCTGTCTTACTTTCAATAAAATAATAGTTCTCCTGGAGGAGTAAGAATAATCAACCCAACCCCGAGAACAATACGACCTCAGTATTCTCCCGAATATCGAGTACTACTTGCGATAGGTGCACTTGCCTACCTTAGCAAGCCCGCGACGATTGACTTATCGAACCAACCACAATAAGAGTCTATTCGCGAGCCATAAACACTCTGAGATGAAGTGTCCAGGTTTCCTGCACCCAAAACATACTACTTCTTTAGTAGGAGTTTTATCATACCTGGGCTTATCATCCTGCCTGGATGATTTTCTCCTGAAGTCCTTTCTTGTCATTTTGTAAACTCTTTGGGCAAAGAGACTTATTAGTTCTTCATTTACTGTTGAAGCTTCAGTCTCTTCAGCAGCCTTGAATGTTATGTTGTGCTCCTTTCTTACTGGAGGAGGAGTCCTTTGTTCTACAGCTTCTCTAGACTTTATCAGCTGCTCATAGGATTTGAGTTTTCCCAATAGAGATTCTGTGGAAATCTCATTTAAACTCCTGCCCTCCTTGATTGGCCAGATCTTGGAATCCCATGAGCTTAGGAAGCACATGAGGATTTTATTATTCACTTCAGTAAGGGTGATGTCCTTGTCTAATGTCTTCAACTCATTGATTATTGAGCTCAATCTGTTGTACATGTCAGCAACAGATTCTGACTCATCCTTCTTGAAGTTCTCATATTGGGAAATGAGAGTTGATCTTCTATCTTTCCGCTCATCAGCAGAACCAGCTACCATCTGGTTAAGAGAGTCCCAAATGGCCTTGGCTGATGTGCATTCAGCCACCTTCTGGAAGATGTCATCAGACATAGTCTGAGCTAGAATATTTATGGCCTTTGCATCAACAATCTTGGCCGTCTTCTGAGAATCTGTCCACTCAGGTGGTGGAACAGCATGTGTGCTTGATGTTGAAATAGATGCAGTTGGTTGAGGAGGACCTGTCAAAATGGAATTGTAAATGTCCTCATCAATGGAATTCATATAAAGCTCAATTCTTGTCTTCCAGATGGCAAACTTATTCAAGTTGCACACTGGAGGTCTGATGCTTGCATAATCCTTGTTCTGTGCCATGCTGTGACAATAATCCTAAGAGAAATAAAAGATTAGATCTAACACAGGATCTTTTGGTTCAAGGGTTAGCTTGTACAACCAAAGAAACCTGCTCTGATACCAATTGAAAGTGAGGGTTAGACCTGCATACTCTAGAGTAGGGTGAATAGAGTATATGAAAACTATTTGTTGTATATAAAATTATCAGAGTAAAGCAACTAATATACCAGTAAGCAAAGGAGCAAACTAATATATCTTAATCTAACACAGCCACAGTAGAACTAAACTAATCTATTATAGGCACAGCAAAACTAAACTAACGCAGGCACATCAAGAACAAAAAAAGGACAACCAGACGACACAAGAACTTTATAGTGGTTCCCCAACCTGGGTACATCCACTCTTCTAACACCCTGGTAGGAATCCACTACAGGTTTTGATCAGGTGAATGCCACCAATGAGCTTTTGATCAGGTGCTCAAAAACTAACCCAAGTCTTTGATCAGTAGACTTGCAACCAAGGAATAACTTTTGAAGGGGGTTAAACAACCCTTTATACAGTGAGGGGGGTGAGAGATTTATGGAGTCCTATCTTTCTCAAAACAACTGAAAAGTCATGTGGATCTTGATGTTGTCAAAGCTCCCCCTGAGATATTAAGTTGTTCAGGAAGATTGGAGCTTTACTTCAGGGTGTAGGTCTTCTATCTTCAGCCTTGATTTGAACAGATCCAGGAACTTCTTGACTGATAGTTGTCCTTGAAGAATCCTGGAGTGAAGGTTGAAGAAGACTCTTGATCTGGAATGAATGTTCTTCTTCTTCTTCAGCAATGTCAAGGTGAAGACCAGATTAATTTCTGCACAGTGAAGGAATGGAATGTTGTTGCTGTTGATCTTCTCTGTATGCTTAGTATTTTCTTTCTGGTATGGATTCCCTGTGTTGAAAAGAGAGAAAAATCTCTTTTATATGATCAGTCGAATTTCTCCTTTGAATTTTTGAATTGTCTGCATTGATTGCTGACGGCCTGGAGAATGTAATGCGGCTGGATAAAATATCTGCATTAAAGGATTTCCCCAACTGTCCTATTAAAAAGAGGCAAACAATAATCCTGATGAATACCATAATCAATGCTACGCCTAACGGTTATATTCATAGAATATTAAGTATTGATTATTCAGGAATCACTGCAATAGAATAAGGACAAAAGAAGGAAAAATTCAAGTCTGGATCTGCACAGAATTCGTAGAGCAAAGAAAAAATTTCGTCGACCTAAGTCCAAAGTTCGTCGAGCTAAGAAATCTTGTTCGTCGACCTGATAAATGTTGTCCGTCGAGCTGAGATCCAACTTAGTCGACCTGAGAACGGCTAACTGCTTTCTGATAAAACTTGTCAATTCTGTGCTTTATGTTCGTCGAGCTGATAATGCAAATTTGTCGACCTGAGTTCAGAGAAAGGATTATGGACTTAATGTGTTAAAGTTGATCTTCTATAAATCGTCGACCTGAGCTCGAATATCGTCGAGCTCAACTCAGAGAATTTACTCTGAGTTCGTCGAGCAAGAGCACGACTTTCGTCGAGCTGAGTTCGACGAACGTCGAACTCACTTGTATGAACTTGATATTCTTCTAAGTCTTGAGTCTCTGCTATCTTCTGTTGGCTGGTCCATGTGTGGTTGTTTCTAAGGACTTATCCTAAACTCTAAGACACAAATACATGACCCTGGATATATAAGGTGGGTCAAACATCCTAATTAGTGAACTTAACCCAAGTCAATCTAGGGATCCAACAGCCAGCCGCTTCTCGAGGTCATTTGACTTCTCACACTCCGCAGTAAGGCTGGCCTCGGCCTCCTTCCACATCTTGTTGTTGAAGACCAGGCGGTGCGAGATCCGGTGTGAGAGATCCATAGAGTAAAACTGGGCATGGGCGGTCTATAGGATGAGGTATCGTGAAGCTTGTTGGGTACATTGGAATATATGTACCTGATTTGAAGAAGCCTCACCCTACTCAATGATATACATCGAGGTGTATTTGATGTGTTTTGAGTTTATTGGTGCAGGTTAAGTAATTATAGGGATAGCAGAAAAGTTTCTAAGTCCATGTGTCGACACCCAGAAGAAAAGTGTCGACACTTAAAGAGGCTTGTGTCGACACCTAGAGAAGCAGTGTCGACACTTGGAGTAATTGTGTCGACACCAAGAATGCAGAGTCGACACCAGAGGGAAAGTGTCGACACATGCAGGCAGTATCGACACACAATGAAGAAATGTCTAAAGAATCAGTGTCGACACTTAGAAGCAGTGTCGACACCCAGAGGAACTTTGTCGACATAAAAAGTATCGACACTAGGAGGCTGTATCGACACTCAGCAAACATCAACAAAGTTCAAGTACAAGTGTCGACACTAGGAGGCTGTGTCGACACTCAGCAAACTTCAACAGAGTTTAAGTACAAGTGTCGACACAATGAAGGATGTGTCGACACTCAGCAAAAGTCTCAACACAAGAAGATGTGTCGACACAAAGGAGATGTGTTGACACTCATCAAAAGGTTCAACACAGAAGGCATGTGTCGACACAAAGAAAATGTGTCGACACTTAACAAGTTTCAACATAAGAAGATGTGTCGACACAAAGGAGTTATGTCGACACTTTGCAGAAATCAACTAAGTATTGAAGAAGAAGGACTTGTGTCGACACACATGATCAGTGTCGACACTTTCTGAAGAAGCAGTGTCGAGAAGTAATTTCTACAACAGAAGGAGTTGTGTCGACACCTTGAAGGCTTGTTGGGTATTGTATCAACAATGTACCTGATTTGAAGAAGCCCCTGGACAAGCTAAGGTCAATAGATAATGTATTTGATAAAATCTTTCAAGTTGTACTTGCAGTTATTCCACGCAAAGTGCACACCAATGTCAGGGTGCAGTAGGTCAATATACACGGGTCTGCACGACGTAATCCCTCGTTGAGCAGATCAGTGTGTTGGCCTACGTGTACTCTCTCTATTGGAGTGCACTTACGTTCAAGTACAGGGCTGTGATCTTGCAGGAGCAGACAAGGAGCAAGGATGGGTCAAGGAGCAGCTCGTGGGCGGAAAGACGAAAATTCGTCTAAGTATAATTCGACGAGAATTACCAAGTGATTCTCGCCGATTCGGCGAGAATCACTAGTGATTCTCGCCGAATCGTCGAGAATCACTAGTGATTCTCGCCGACTCTTTCCGGCTACCTCAAAACGGTGTCAAGTAAGATTCGGCGAGAATCACTAGTGATTCTCGTCGAACCCATCGCAGAGCAGATCCTGAATACCAAGATACATTCGTTGAGAATAAAAAAGTGATTCGTCGAGAATCACTAGTGATTCTCGACGAATCGTCGAGAATCACTAACTGATTCTCGCCGATTCGTCGAGAATCACCTGTGATTCTCGCCGATTTTTACTTGGCGTTTTCTCTGGAAACTGCTGGACCGGATTCTACCGCTGGACTATTTTGAACCGGTTTTCGGGATTTTTCTTGTGGGTCCCACAACGGTCAAATTAGTAGTATCTACAGTATATATATACGGGTATTTTGAACTGTAGACAGACAAAAAAGAAGCCGAGCAAAAACCTAGACCTAAAATCGCGATCTTCACTCCGCCGCCGCCGTCGCGCTCGAGCCAGTTGGTCGCCGTCATCGATCGGGATTCCTTCGTTATCTCCAGCGACAGAAGCTTAGCAAAGCTTGAGTCTCACGTGTCTATCCAGAGATCCCTTGTCTCTCGATTTGTTGACAAGGAAAAACTCCCCCGTCCGAATCGATCGAGACGACCGATCCTAGAGTGACCGTTGGTAGACCTAGTTTGCTTCGCTACGAAGTTTGGATCTCAAAGTACCGCAGCCGCGCACCTTCGTTGCCGCCGATCCCGAACCAAGCCGCCGCTCGGATTGCCGCCACCGGTTCCGGGGAGATCCTCTCCAAGAGATACCAAGGTTGTAGACTCTTCGTTGACTTCACGAACACGTCGTCGAACGAAGAGGAACACCGAAGTCTCCAAACGAAGTTTGTATATCGTGTACATTCTATTTTACTTTTGTTGTAAATGAACGATTGTTCCGTGTTGTAAGGGTTGGGTGCAACCCGGTTTGTGGGAGTGTTGACTCCTACGTGTGGAAGGGTTCCTTCCAATAGTGCAAGGATTGGATTTCAATCCTGTTGGAGAAGTGACCGAGTCATCCCTTGTTGGGAGATAGGTCGAAGGGGGAAAGTGGATGTACCCAAGTCGGGGAACCACTATAAATTGCCTGTGTTTTCTGTGTGTTGTGCTGTTTATCTTTTTTGTGCAGGTACTATTATAAATTCCGCAAAAGCGCTACACGTCACCTATCCCCCCCCCCCCCCCCCCCCCCCCGTGGTGCACATAGTTGACACTAGGTGGACTTTCAAGTGGTATCAGAGGGAGGTTACTCATCAAAAAGGTTAACACCTTGAGTTGAATCCTGCCCCTAGTGTCAAGAAGAAGACAAACATCTACTATGGACGGGCTCAAGTTCTCTGGCAAGATCCCAGTGCGCACCAGGCTCAACTTTCCTATCTGGAAGGAAAGGATCAGGTTCTACATGGAAGCTGTGGATCCTCGACTTTTCTTGATCGTGCAGGAGGGACCTTATGTCCCCACTAAGGCCTCCACCATTGATCCCACCAAGAAAGTGCCGAAGACACTTTCTGAAATGGACAAGGACGAGATGGTGCTAGTGGGACTTGACATGAAGGCACGGAACATTCTGGTCAGCGCAGTTGATGACTCTATGATGCAAAACTTCAGCAACTGCAGGACATCACAGGAGATCTGACAATCCCTGATCATCCTAATGGAGGGCACGGATGAAGTGAGGGATGATCGGAGATCCCTCCTGAACCAGAAATATGAGGCCTTCAGACAAGGGCCTAAGGAAGAAATCGGAGTCACCTACGAGAACTTCCTAAAGATTGTCAACGCCCTCAAGAGCTACGGAAGAGTGTTCACTAATGGTAAACTCAATGACAAATTCCTTAGTTCCCTTACTAAGGAATGGGACACCAAGATCTGCGCCATCAGAGAGTTTGACAGACTAGCAGAAACTGATCCACAAATTCTGTTTAGGAAGCTGATGTCCTATGAGCTTCAGCTGAACACCAGAAAAATAGAAGAAGAAGCAGAGAAGGCGGCAGCCAAAGAAAAGACTGTGGCTCTAAAAGCCAGTCACACCAGAAAAGGCAAGGGTGCGGTTTCATACCGTGCCAAGAAAAAGGATGAGGAGGAGGACTCTGAGCCATGCTCCTCCAGCTCAGAGCTGTCGGAGGAGGATTTCTCCCTCATCACTTGAGAGTTCAAGAAGTTCCTCAAGATGAGGAATCAAAGAAAGAGAGACGGCTCCTCCTCCAGGCATCAGAAGAAAAATTATTCTTCTGACAGGTATGCATCTAGACCGAACAAACATCGCTCCGCTGACATTATTTGCTTTGGATGCAATAAGCCAGGACACGTCGTGGCCGACTGCTTTCAAGGCAAGAGAGAAAAAGGGAAAGAAGAGGAGCACAAATCCTCTAGAGATAAGAAGAAGGAGCGGAGCTACATCGCCAAACGGCCAAAGACACTGAGTGAGTCTGATTCCTCAGACTCAAGTGATGATGAGGAAGCCTACTTCGGGCTGGTGGGTCGCTCGGACTCAGAAGGAGAATGCCCCCCGTTTACTGGGAAGGTAAAAGCTCACACCCCTCTCTTCGACTCCGACTCTGATCCTGAGTCTCAGGATGATGAACCTGAGGATAGCCTTTCGGCCCGTGAAGCTGAGCTCCTCGAGAAGTATGAGCTTCTGATCAACACTTTCGAGGAGTGTCGAAAGAGATTGAAGGCTGAGAAAAAGGAAGTAAAATTCCTTAAGGGTGAGTGTGTTTTGCTAAGGGAAGAGGTCACCAGTTTGATCTCTCTCCGACAGGAGCACCTTGACCTGACCTCAAAGCACTCAGAGTCTCTGAAGCTCCTTGATCTTAAGCAGGAGGAAGTCGACAAGTTGGAAGAACAACTTGCGGTAGAAAGGAAGATCGTCAAGAGCTTCTCTATGCCAAAAACAGTTCTTCCAGTTGTTGATACCTTCTCTGCTCAGGCCAAAGGAGCTGGCTTGGGGCATATAGGGGAATCTGGTTCCTCCTCCAGGAGAAACAGGAACCAGAGGAAGAATAAGGCCACCAAGAAGGCCTCTGCTGATGAAAAGGGAAAGGCTCCGCTTAGTCCTGTTGCGTTTAGAAAGCCTGGCTTTCCTTGCAACCAACATGATTTTGAGTCAACATTTGGCCATCATTTCCGGCCCTCGGTTGCAAAGCCAAAGAGCTGATATGACAGTTGGACCTTTCCCCGGAACTTCGGTGAGAGTGCCTTCAAGGCACCTTATGAGGAAATCCACATGGGAAATTATGGTCCGTTCTCTAGCGGCCATAATGGAAAGCAGGAACCAAAAGCCAAGCTTGTTATACAGAAGGTGACGAAGTCATGTGACTGCTGTCACCATGAGGCCTCCACCTCCAGATCCAAGTCCCCAGCTGTACCCACCGTTCCCAGGGTAAGGCTGGAGCCTAGGAAGAGGTACAACAGATTCGACTGTTGGTGATGTGGCAAAGTTGGTCACTTTGCCGTGGATTGTTGGTTTAATCCAAGGTATTACGAGACTCCCTATGTTAGCACTGCGAGGCCGACCACTCGTAGGGTTAACCAACCGAGGGGGAGTGTGCTAACCAGGAATCTAGGACCCAAGTTCGATTAGCTTCCTAAGGCGAGTTAATTTTGTTTTGCAGGAATGTCCAAAGGCCACCAAAATGCCGATCTGGTATTTGGACAGTGGATGCTCCCGGCATATGACTGGGACAAGAAGCCTGCTGCGTGATTACACTCCAGTCGAGAATGGACCCAAAGTCATCTTTGGAGGGTCAGATCGAGGAGTCACCAGAGGTTACGGTATGATTTCCAACGGTATAATCTCTATCACTGACGTGGCTTATGTTGAAGGGTTAAACCATAACCTGATCAGTGTAAGTCAATTATGTGATAAAGGTTATGACGTTAAGTTCTGCAAGGATAAATGTCTGATAATTTCACGTACCTCTTCTGAGACGGTATTATCAGGCATTAGGAGCAGAAATATCTTCTGCTTAGACTTTCTCAGTATAGATTCATCTACCCCTGTATGACTTGTGGCAACAGGCAGTGCATCTCTTTGTGATCAATGGCACAAGAGATTGGCACATATTAATTTCAAGACAATTAGTATGCTGTTTTCTAAGAACTTAGTAAGGGATGCCCCCAGTATTAAGTGCATCAAAGATAGCCCCTGTCCTGCATGCCAGATGGGCAAACAGACTCGGGCTACCTTTAAGAGCATCGCAGACAAAGACTCTTCCCGATGTCTTTACCTTTTACATATGGACTTGTTTGGTCCAATGCAAGTTCATAACTTGGGAGGCAAGTCCTATACGCTAGTGATAGTTGATGATCACTCTCGGTTTACATGGGTGTTCTTTTTGAAACGAAAGTCAGATACGTTTGACATCTTCACTAGTTTTGTCAAGCAGGTTCAGAACGAATTTAACTGCTCAGTGGTCAAAATCAGAAGTGACCATGGAACAAAATTCGAGTCTGGTGCTATGACAGAATTTTGTGAAGAACAAGGTATCTTTCATGAGTTTTCCTCCCCGCGCACTCCTCAGCAAAATGGAGTTGCGGAGAGGAGAAATAGAACTCTCATTGAAGCCTGCACGACAATGTTGAAAGACGCTCTCTCCCGGAATACTTCTGGGCAGAGGCTGTCAATACAGCTTGTCATGTACAAAACCGAGCATTGATCAACAAGCATCATCGTAAGACGCCTTACGAACTACTGAAAGGCAGGAAACCAACCATGGCCTACTTGAGGATTTATGGTTGCAGATGCTATGTACTGAATAATGGGAAGTACCCGCGTACTAAATTTGGTGAAAAATGCTTCGAAGGCATATTCGTGGGCTATAGTTCCCACAGTCGGGCATATAGGGTCTTCAATAAGAAAACCCTAGTGGTAGAAGAATCAATAAATGTTGTATTTTATGAAGGAAGTTTGCTTAACAGCAATTCTTCCAGTGGTATTCTTGAAGATGCAGGTGCACGACTTGAACAGCTGAGTCTGGATGAGACCGCTAAAGATGACACTCCTAAGTATGTCAAAGTTTCCACCTCCACGTCATCTGAAAATGTTGAAGATCAAAATGGAACAAATCTCCTGGAAGAAAGAGAAGCCCAAGAAGTAGTTGAAGCTCCAGACGCCAGACTTCTAGAGCTCCGGCACGTGAGGGATCATCCTAGAGATCAGATCATCGGAGATCCTCGTGTTGGTGTCAGAACTCGAAGAGGTACCATTAACGAAGTATTGCATCTTAGCTTCCTGTCACAGGTTGAGCCAAAGAAGTTCGATGAGGCGAACAAAGATGCATCATGGATTTTGGCCATGCAAGATGAACTTCATCAATTCGAACGATGCAACGTGTGGACGCTGGTTCCCAGACCACACAAGCAGAATGTGATTGGCACGAAGTGGATCTTCAGAAACAAACTGGATGAACATGGTGTCATCGTAAAGAACAAGGCCAGGCTGGTGGCTCAAGGTTACAGACAGGAGGAGGGGATTGACTTCGACCAGACCTTCGCACCCGTCGCAAGGCTCGAGGCAATCAGATTGTTCCTGGCGTATTCTTCACACAAAGGATTCACAGTCTATCAAATGGATGTGAAATCAGCATTCTTGAATGGAGACTTGAAAGAGGAAGTATACGTCGCTCAACCCCCAGGTTTTGTCGATCCTACTTATCTCAATCATGTTTATTTTCTTAATAAGGCCGTATATGGGTTGAAACAAGCTCCACGAGCTTGGTATGAGACTTTATCTAGTTTTCTTCTTGAGAACAAGTTCTCTAGAGGTAAAATAGATAAAACATTGTTTCTCAGGGAAGTCAAAGGCAAGATTTTGCTGGTGCAAATCTATGTCGATGACATAATATTCGGCTCAACGGACAACAATCTTTGCAAAAAGTTTTCTAAACTTATGCAAGGAAAGTTTGAAATGAGCAGTATGGGAGAGCTCAAGTATTTCTTAGGACTTCAAGTGAAACAGTCTGAGGATGGAATCTTCATCTCTCAGACGAAGTTCACAAATGAACTCCTTAAGAAATTCGGTATGGAGAGTGCATCCTCTATGAGGACTCCAATGGGATCCACTATGTCTCTGGATAAGGATGAGAAAGGTAAACCTTTCGATGAAACCAAATACAGAAGCATCATTGGATCCCTGCTCTATCTTACTGCCAGTAGACCGGATATTATGTTCTCCACATGTGTCTGTGCCCGATATCAGGTGAACACTAAGGAATCTCACTATGTCGCTGCAAAGCGAATTCTAAGATACCTTAAAGGTACTCCTAATCTTAGCTTGTGGTACCCGAGAAACAATGATGTCGAGCTAATAGGCTTTTCAGATGCTGATTTTGCAGGGAGCAGGGATGACAGGAAAAGCACCTCCGGGACGTGTCAATTCCTCGGCAGGAGGCTTATCTCATGGAACAGCAAGAAATAGAATTATGTTGCAACCTCCACAGCAGAGTCTGAGTACATCTCGGCAGGAAGCTGTTGCGCACAACTTCTATGGATCAGAAACCAGTTAGCCGACTACGACCTTCAGTTCAAGGAAGTACCCATGTACTGCGACTCCTCCAGTGCAATTGCCATTGCCAACAATCCTGTATCGCATAGCAGAACGAAGCATATTGAAGTGCGCTACCACTTCATTCGGGAGCACGTGGAAAACAAGGACATCTCTCTATGTTATGTCCCCACGGACAAGCAAATTGCTGATATATTCACAAAGCCCTTAGACGAGGCCAAGTTCAATCTTTTCAAGACTGAATTGGGGATGCTCAATTATGAGGAATGAAGACTACAGAAGCTCCAGGCTCGTGCACGATCTGAGGGGGAGCAAGGAACTCAAGTGTGACCACAGACGCAAGAACTGAGGGGGAGCAAGGGGTCAACTGCAACCGATCCCGATTTGCAGAAGCCGAAAAGGGGGAGATTACCCTCTCGGCTAAGCTAAGGTGGCTCCAAGCTTGCTCCCAAGAAATTGGTATTGGTAATGGATAACTCACTCAACTCCATTTTAAGTTTATGGTTTTCATTCCCATTTGCTCTATTCACCGTACCTTGTAGGGTTTAGGCTTCTTCAAATAGGGGGAGAGTGTTGGGTATTGTATCCATAATGTACCTGATTTGAAGAAGCCCCTGGACAAGCTAAGGTCAATAGACAATGTATTTGATAAAATCTTTCAAGATGTACTTGCAGTTATTCCACGCAAAGTGCACACCAATGTCAGGGTGCAGTAGGTCAATATACACGGGTCTGCACGACGTAATCCCTCGTTGAGCAGATCAGTGTGTTGGCCTACGTGTACTCTCTCTATTGGAGTGCACTTACGTTCAAGTACAGGGCTGTGATCTTGCAGGAGCAGACAAGGAGCAAGGATGGGTCAAGGAGCAGCTCGTGGGCGGAAAGACGAAAATTCGTCTAAGTATAATTCGACGAGAATCACCAAGTGATTCTCGCCGATTCGGCGAGAATCACTAGTGATTCTCGCCGAATCGTCGAGAATCATTAGTGATTCTCGCCGACTCTTTCCGGCTACCTTAAAACGGTGCCAAGTAAGATTCGGCGAGAATCACTAGTGATTCTCGCCAAACCCATCACAGAGCAGATCCTGAATACCAAGTTACATTCGTTGAGAATCAAAAAGTGATTCGTCGAGAATCACTAGTGATTCTCGACGAATCGTCGAGAATCACTAACTGATTCTCACCGATTCGTCGAGAATCACCTGTGATTCTCGCCGATTTTTACTTGGCGTTTTCTCTGGAAACTGCTGGACCGGATTCTGCCGCTGGACTATTTTGAACCGGTTTTCGGGATTTTTCTTGTGGGTCCCACAACGGTCAAATTAGTAGTATCTACAGTATATATATACGGGTATTTTGAACTGTAGACAGACAGAAAAGAAGCCGAGCAAAAACCTAGACCTAAAATCGCGATCTTCACTCCGCCGCCGCCGTCGCGCTCGAGCCAGTTGGTCGCCGTCATCGATCGGGATTCCTTCGTGATCTCCGGCGACAGAAGCTTAGCAAAGCTTGAGTCTCACGTGTCTATCCAGAGATCCCTTGTCTCTCGATTTGTTGACCGGGAAAAACTCCCCCGTCCGAATCGATCGAGACGACCGATCCTAGAGTGACCGTTGGTAGACCTAGTTTGCTTCGCTACGAAGTTTGGATCTCAAAGTACCGCAGACGCGCACCTTCGTTGTCGCCGATCCCGAACCAAGCCGCCGCTCGGATTGCCGCCGCCGGTTCCGGGGAGATCCTCTCCAAGAGAGACCAAGGTTGTAGACTCTTCGTTGACTTCACGAACACGTCGTCGAACGAAGAGGAACACCGAAGTCTCCAAACGAAGTTTGTATCACGTGTACATTCTATTTTACTTTTGTTGTAAAGGAATGATTGTTCCGTGTTGTAAGGGTTGGGTGCAACCCGGTTTGTGGGAGTGTTGACTCCTACGTGTGGAAGGGTTCCTTCCAATAGTGCAAGGATTGGATTTCAATCCTGTTGGAGAAGTGACCGAGTCGTCCCTTGTTGGGAGATAGGTCGAAGGGGGAAAGTGGATGTACCCAAGTCGGGGAACCACTATAAATTGCCTGTGTTTTCTGTGTGCTGTGCTGTTTATCTTTTTTGTGCAGGTACTATTATAAATTCCGCAAAAGCGCTACACGTCACCTATTCCCCCCCCCCCCCTTGGTACATATAGTTGACACTAGGTGGACTTTCAAGGCTAGTGTCGACACTTAGTCTACTTGTGTCGACATTTGGTCTATTTGTGTCGACACATAAAGATTATCTGTCTCGACACTTTCAGACAGTGACAGAGTTTTCAAGAAGTAACTAGATGAATTGACAGCTTCCATTTCAACCGGTCAACTGCTACTGTCAGAGCTGTCAGAAGTTTGTTAGAAACCAGATCAGCCGGTCCATGAAGAAAGCCTATATAAAGGCTTATTCCTTCAACAGAAGGCATTCAATTGAATCGAATCAAATGAAGCAATCATTGAAGTGAGATACAACAAACCAGAAGAAGACCTTCAAGTGAAGATCTAAGTAGTTGGAGAGAGAAAGCTCCGTCTAAGAAGATAGCTATTGAACCAGGCTGATGAAGAAAGTTTCAGATTGAGATCTGATTCTCAAGTCAGCAGTTGATTGAAGATCATCTGCCTAGAGATTCAACCCTACTATGTTCTAATTCAAGAAGCTATGAAGAAAAGCCAAGGGAGGTTGATCTCAGCAAAGTTCTTTCAAGAACTCATCAAGAAGCCAGTCAACTCAACTTTCTCAATCAGAGTTGTGGTTATTAATCCTTGTATTTTTATTTTCTATAGGATCTTAAGGGATCTGAGTTGTAAGCCTATATTTATAAAGGCTGAGTGGTAGGGCCTGTGTGCCTGAGTGTAGGAGATACATTTCTCTGAGTGTAGGCCTTGTTGAAGGCTGAGTGTAGGCCTTGTTGAAGGCTGAGTGTAGGCCTTGTTGAAGGCTGAGTGTAGGTCTTGGTGAAGATTGAGTGGTAGGGCCTTTGTGCCTGAGTTGTAGGAGTGGGATCACTCTGAGTTGTAGGAACCTATTTGGGGTTCTGAGCTGTAAGATCTATGGATCTGAGAAGTAGTGGAGAAGTTGGGCCGAATCTAGTACACTACTATATAGGCGAAGGGGGAAAGTGGATGTACCCAGACCTTGGGGAACCACTATAAAATCTGTGTGTTCTCTGTGTGTGCTTTATTCTGTGATTGCTGTGGTGTGTGTGTTGTATTGTTGTGAAGAATTGCATATAATTCTGTGTTTCTGCCTTTAAAGTTTAAAAGATTAAGTGCACCTATTCACCCCCCCCCCCCTCTAGGTGTTTAGGCACTAGTTCTTTCAAGTGGTATCAGAGGGAGGTTACTCAAAAAGGACATAACTGTCTGAGTAAAAGATCTTGTAGGCAGTATCAGCATAATCAAGAATCAAGAAAATGGGTTCAACTGAGAATCACAAAGAGTTAGGATCCATGAAGTTGCCAATCTGCAGAAAGGAGATTTTTGGCATTTGGAAAGAAAGGGTTAGACTTTTTATGGAAGCCTCAGACCCAAGAATATATATTACTGTTAAAGAAGGGTCATATGTGCCAATGAAAGTATCTATTTTAGATGTAAATCAGAGAACTCCCAAAGACTATTCTGAAATGACCAAGGATGAAATAATTCTGGCCACTATGGACAAGAGGGCCCAGAATATTATTGTGAGTGCAATTGATGATGCCACATTTCAGAATCTGATTCATTGTAAAACTTCAAAAGAAATGTGGGACACACTGATAGTCTATATGGAGGGATCAGAAGAGGTAAGACAAGATAGGAAGTCTTTATTGAATCAAGAATATGAAAGCTTCAGACAAGGAAGGTCTGATAGCATAACTGAGTGCTACAAGAAATTCTATGAGAAGAGAGTTCAGCAATTATGAATTGAATGATAAGTTCTTGAGATCCCTGACTAAGGATTGGGATACCAAGATTTGTGTCATAAGGGAAATGGCCAAATTAGCAGATATACCTCCTCCAACATTATTTGGAAAACTGTTATCTTATGAGATGCAGTTAATGGTAAGGAAGGAGGAAGAGAAGACTACCAGAGTTGAGCACAAAGAAAGAGCTGTGGCTTTCAAGACAGAAGCCACTAGGAAATATAAAAATAAGTCTCCATCTCCACCTCAAAAAGTTGCTGAGGCTGAGACAGATAAGTCAGAAAGCAAGAATTCCGAAAGCAGTGAGAGTGATAAAGACTTTGCAGCTTTCACCAGACATTTTCAGAAGTTTCTAAAGAAGAAACAGTGGAGGTCTAAGCCATCCACTTCACAGAAGTCATCAAAGAATGAAAGGAGAAAGTCCAAGCCAAGTAAAACTACATCCTCAAAGATAGTTTGTTATTGTTGCAATAGACAAGGACATGTAGTTGCTGATTGTCCAGAAAAGAGGAAAGAGTCAACAGACAAGAAGAAGACTCAGTTCAAGGGCAAAAAGGAAAGATCCTTTGTTGCTAAGAAGGACAAAAGTCTGTCTGATATGCCATCTTCAGAAACTGATTCAGAAGTTGAAGCTTATATTGGACTGTTTGCTGAAAAAGAGGAAGATGAGTTCATACAATTAATGAACTCAATATATGAGCATGGGGACAATCAGTGCCAGGGACTGATGGCCTTATCAGAAGGAGACAAAATCTAGGATCAGCCTGGACCAAGTCAGGTACAAAATTATTCTGCTAGTTCAATATCTAGTACTGAGTCAGATTCAGATACATCAGCATCAAGTGATGTTAGTGGATCTGAATCTGAAGGATACATTCATTAGTTGATTGATGAATATATAGTAGTGTTGCAGGCTTTGAAGAAAAGCAAACTCTTGGCCAAAACTCAGGCTAAGGAGATTGCCAGTCTTAAAGTTACTGCAACAGATTTTGACAAGTTGCTTGATCAGAAATTAAATGAAATAGCCAGACTGAAGAACATTACTGTTATTCAGATGGGGACTATAATATTTAAAAATGATCAAATTAGAAATCTGGAGATTAGTCTTCAGAAGGAGAGAGATATTGTTGCAAGGTTTTCTAAACCAAAGTCTGTTCTACCTTTGATAGATGAGTTCATTCCTCAAAAGGGTAAAACTGGATTGGTATTTACTAAACCTGTCAGGACTGTACAGTCCAAGTCTAAGTGCAAAGCCCCAGTACTCAACAAGAAACCTGCTGAAGATAAAACAGCCAGGGTTGTACCTAAACAAAGGTACAACAGATTTGAGTGTTGGTGTTGTGGCAAGGTAGGCCACTTTTCCATAGACTGTTGGCATAATTCAAGTGCCAAGGTGAGTAGCAAACTGCCTGTTAGAAAAGCTATAGGTAGTTTTGTTAAGAATCATACTAACTTGCACCAAGGACCCAAGAATTATTTGGGTTCTAAGGTAAAGTAATCTGTTTTGCAGGTAAGTCCAAGTGGCCATGCCCCAATATGGTACTTGGACAGTGGATGTTCCAGGCACATGACTGGAACTAGGGGATTGCTGAAGGACTATACACCAATCAAGGATGGTCCTAAAGTTACCTTTGGTGGTTCTGAAAAAGGAATCATCAAAGGCTTTGGTAACATTTCTAGCAACCTTATTACAATTACTCAAGTGGCTTATGTAAAGGGTTTGAAACATAACCTCGTTAGCATAAGTCAGCTGAGTGATTTAGGATATGACATCTCATTTGTCAAAGATGGTTGTCATATCAGTAGGTCAAGTGATCAAAAGATCATTTTGACAGGCTATAGGAAGAGAAATGTCTATTGTCTAGACATTATGTGTGAGAACATAGTTTCTCCTATTTATCTTGTAGCTGATGAGAAAGTCTCACATTGTGTTAAATGGCACAAGAGGCTGGCTTATCTTAACTATAAGACAATTGGTCAACTCTTTAGCAAAGAGTTAGTGAGGAATAGTCCTCAAGTTAAGTGTATAAAGGATGGGATATGCTCAGCTTGTCAGAAAGGCAAGCAGACCAGATCCACCTTTAATAGCATTGAGAACAAAGATGTTGTGAGGTGCCTATACCTCTTGCATATGGATCTTTTTGGTCATATGCCAGTTCACAGCCTAGGTAGGAAGGTCTACACATTTATGGTTGTAGATGATTATTCAAGGTTTTCCTAGGTATTCTTCCTAAGGCAAAAATCTGAAACTCCTAGTATCTTTTATAGTTTTGTTAAACAAATTCAGAATGAGTTAGACAGTACAGCGGTCAAAATAAGAAGTGACCATGGTACTGAATTCCAGTCTGATAGTATGACAAAGCTATGTGAAGAGTTTGGGATATTTAAGGAATTTTCCTCACCAAGAACACCTCAGCAAAATGGTATTGCTGAAAGGAAAAATAGAACCTTGATAGAAGCTGGTAGAACCCTGTTGAGTGACATATCTCTCCCAGAATATTTCTGGGCTGAGGCAGTTAATACTGCATGTCATGTAATCAATAGGGCTACTATCACCAAGAGCCACAAGAAGACCCCCTATGAGATTGTGAAGGGCAGAAAACCAAATCTATCATATTTCAGGATCTTTGGTTGTAAATGTTATATACTTAACAATGGTAAGTCTTATTTAACCAAGTTTGCTGCCAAATCCTAAGAGGGGATCTTTATTGGGTACAGCAACAACAGTAAGGCTTATAAGGTCTACAACTTGCCTACTCAAGTTGTAGAAGAGTCAGTTCATGTAGTGTTTGATGAAGCTAGACTCATTAACAATGAATTGTCTAGAAGTGTTTACAGCTCTATAGGTGTGACTGAGAAGATGGACAAGCTTACTATTGAAGAAGGTTCTACTGCAAGTCGGCAAGTGGATGATAGTGGCTGCTGTTCAGGGGGAGTACAAGATACTCTTATTGCTGAAGAAGACCAAGAGGAGCAGCTGAATGAAGAAGCTGGAGGTGTACAACCAGTAGACAGGCTGCCTCCAGCAAATAGGCATTTAAAAGATCATCCAGCCAATCAGATTATTGGAGATCTCAGTCAAGGGGTACAAACAAGGAGCAGAAATCTAAGTTCAGTTCTCTACTCCAGCTTTCTATCCCAAGTAGAGCCAAAGAAGTTTGAAGAAGCTATCCTAGACCCTCATTGGATTAAGGCAATGCAAGAGGAGCTGAACCAGTTTAAAAGATGCAAAGTCTGGGAGCTTGTTCCTAAACCAAAGGGCCACAACATTATAGGAACTAAGTGGATCTTTAGGAACAAGTTGGATGAAAATGGAGTAATTATAAAGAACAAAGCTAGACTAGTTGCTAAATGATATAGGCAGGAAGAAGGTATTGATTTTGATCAAACCTTTGCTTCAGTAGCCAGACTAGAAGCAATAAGGATGTTCCTTGCCTATGCAACATTCCAAGGGTTCAAGGTATACCAAATGGATGTTAAGTCAGCTTTTCTGAATGGAAATCTGAAGGAGGAAGTCTATGTAGAACAACCATCAGGTTTTGTTGATTCTACTAAACCTAATTATATTTATAGACTTAGGAAGGCTTTGTATGGGTTAAAACAAGCCCCTAGGGCTTGGTATGATCCCTATCTAGTTTCCTCATTGAGAATAAATTCACAAGGGGGAAAATAGACAAGACTCTATTCCTTAGGGAATCCAGAGGCAAGATTATCTTAGTCCAAATATATGTAGATGACATCATATTTGGGTCTACAAAAAGTAGTCTTTGCAGAAAGTTTGCAAAACTAATGCAAAGACAGTTTGAAATGAGCAATATGGGGGAACTTAAGTTCTTCTTGGGTCTCCAAGTTAGACAGACTGAGGATGGTTTATACATATGCCAGTCGAAGTTCACCCTAGAATTGATAAGGAAGTATGGTATGGAATCATCCACTACCATGAACACCCCTATGGGGTCAACAATGTCTCTAAGCAAAGATGATGCAGGGAAACCTGTAGATGAAACTTTGTATAGAGGGATAGTTGGCTCCCTACTATATTTGACTGCAAGTAGACCAGATATCATGTATGCTACATGTGTTTGTGCTAGGTACCAAGCTTGCCCTAAAAAATCTCACTTGACAGCAGTCAAAAGAATTTTGAGATATCTTAAGGGCACTCCTTATCTAGGCCTTTGGTACCCTAGGAATGGAGAGTTTGAACTGACAGGTTATTCAGATGCAGATTTTGCAAATTGCAAGGAAGATAGGAAAAGTACAACTAGAACCTGTCAATTCTGAGGTCGAAGGCTGATATCATGGAGTAGCAAGAAAAAAACAAGTGTGGCTATCTCCACAGCAGAATCAGAGTATGTTGCTGCAGGAATTTGCTGTGCTCAACTTCTATGGATTCAACATCAGCTAGAAGATTATGGTATTCAAGTAAGTAGAACACCTTTATTTTGTGATTCTACAAGTGCTATTTCTATTGCAAATAATCTTGTCTCTCATAGTAGGACTAAGCACGTAGAAATAGGGTACCATTTTCTAAGAGAACATGTGGAAAAAGAAGATATTTCCCTATAGTATATAAATACAGATAATCAGCTAGCTGATATGTATACTAAGCCCTTAGATGAAACCAAATTCAATAAATTTAAAATTGAATTAGGGATGATAAACTTAGAATAAGTTTTCAAAATTGGCTAAGTAAAATGGTGTCGACACACAGAGTTGTCTGTGTCGACACATAGTAGTGGTGTCGACATTTCAGAGAAATGGTGTCGACACATCTAGGAAGTCAGTGTCGACACTTCAGAGAATTAGTGTCGACACATGCAGTGTAGGTGTCGACACATCCAAGGTGGTGTCGACACTTAGGCTTTAAACAGAATTAGTCTAGTAAAGTCTCGACTAAGTGTCGAGCTAAGTTGTGTCGACACATATACAAGTGTCGACACATATATTTTGTCGACTATACTTGTGTCGACACATAGTTGTCGAGACATTATAAGTAAGTGTCGACACTTTTCAACAGTGTCGGCACAATTTAAGTATTTTGACGCGCCCTTTCATCTTCGATTCTAGAAAGGTATAAATAGTTTTCGCCACTGTTTGTCGACACGCTCACCAAAGTTTTGAGACCAAACTTGTGTGTCGACATCTCTCTTCTCTAATTCAAATTTCTTCAAACCCTAATGGCGTCCAAGCTAGAAGAGAATGTTAATGAAGGTTATGAACTCATGCGGCATGCCTTTGATGATGCGGAACCTGAAATCAAAGGTGTGGTAACCCTAATTGCCGAATCTGGACTAGAATACCTTGTTTCAGAACCCATCAAAATCTGGAAGAAGGAGGTCCTAGAATTTTTGAGTGCAGCTTCAGTTGATGATACTAGACTTAAGATTAAGTCCAGAGTTTATGGAACCAAGGTTAAGATCACACAGAAAAGCCTCAGGAAGGTACTTCAACTACCAAGAACAAAGGAGGAAGAAGATGTCTCTGCTTCTAAGACTAGAGAGGAATTGAGATGGTGTGGACTGGATTCCAACCTGAAGATTGGATCTGTTTTCAACAGAAAAGGAATGAACATTCAAGGAAAATTTCTGTCTGAAATAGTTGGGAAGGTCATCCTGAGCAAGCCTGGAGGACATGACAGGATTTCAGCTTATATGTTCAATCTGATGACAAGGATTATCTTCAAACTAGATACTGATTGGTCTACAGTTGTGTTTGAGAAGATAAAAGAAAGTATGAAGAAGCCCAATCTAGGTAGAATACTGAGTCTATACCTAGCTGGTAGTATACCTGAGGTAATGAACCAAGCTGCAGGTTCAAAGATTAACCACATGAGGAAGATGGATATGAGAATCTTCTCTAGGTGGGATAGAGTACTGACCAAAGAACTGCCATCTCCAGTAAAGAATACACCTCAGAAAAAGAAGAAGAAAACAGCCACTATGGCTCAAGAATCCTCAAGCAGCTCTAAAGAGCAAGTAGTTTTTACTCCTGATGAGGAAAAAACTAGAAATGTTGGACAATCTCCAGCTAGACAAGAAGATGCACAGAGGCAGGGGGAGCTACCCTAAGCAAGCCCAATTCACCAGGATCCACTCCAGGGGGAGCCTCTAATTGAAGAAGAGCCAACTCC
The DNA here is from genome assembly GCA_039583875.1 of Platanthera guangdongensis. Classification (NCBI taxonomy): domain Eukaryota; kingdom Viridiplantae; phylum Streptophyta; class Magnoliopsida; order Asparagales; family Orchidaceae; genus Platanthera; species Platanthera guangdongensis. Next base: position 161,646,286 of record CM077148.1, read on the forward strand.
TCTAGAAAGTGAAAGGGCTACCCATACCATACTAGAGGTACTCACTGAAATTAATCAATTAGAATTCACTGTTGAGGAAGAAGTTTTGACTGATTTATTACTTGATATTCATCAGCAAACACAGATACAATCTCAACCCCAAGATGTTGTCATGGAGGACACATCTGTTGCTGATCAAGTGGTTGATGAGATAAGAGATTCTCCAGCCCTTCCTCAACAGGAATTTACTTTGGAAGAGCTATTCCCTGATCTTGTCCAGACAGATCTTAAGAAAGAAATAGCTGTTGTTGAGGGGGAGAAGGCCCATATTGAGGGGGAGCAAGTGGAGATTGTAGAAGAAAATGCAAGCAAAGATATTGAGAAGCCAAAGGATGCTGAAAAACCACAAAGGACTGAGAAGGAGTTGCCTCCAAGTCCTAAAGATAGAGTGGACATAGCTAGCACTTCTGCTTCAGAGAATGAGGAGGCTGTTAGAGCCAAGAAGAGGAAGTTCCAGGTCTTCAAAAGAAGGAGCCAGAATTATAAGAAAGCTCTACAGACCATTACTCCACAGCCTGCCCCATCTACTGACTATAGTTCACTGATGGTGGCTTTACAGATTAAGCTTGATGAGCAAAGGCAAGCTCTGGAAAAATATGTGGATGAAGGTCATAAGTCACTATAGTTTGATCTTGCACAAGACATCAAATCTATTAGATTTGAAGTGAATCTTAACAAGAAGGAAATGACTGACTGCTTCCATAAAGGAGGAAATGCAGTAGTCTATCTGGCCACACATCAAGAGAAAATAAAGACAAAACTTGATGAGCTAGAAGTGAAGCAAGGCTATGTTCTGAAAAATCAGATAAGGATGAATGATAATCTCACTGCTTCACATAATGCTATTATAACTGAGATGAAGAATATAGCTACAGGTCAGACTACAGCAAGTGCTACTGCCAAGGCTGAATTTGACAAACAATTGCAAGAGAGCCTAACTGCTATTAAAACTGTTATTGAAGACTCTCAGAAGGCAATTACTGACAAGCTCCAAAGATTAAAATCCTTCTATAAAGATGGAGTAAACTATCTGAATGCACGGATAAGGTTTCAGAAAGATGATCTAAGAGATCACATTGAGAGAGAAGTCATAAAGGGGGATAGGGTATTAGTCAAGGCAGGCTCTGATCATGACAAATGGATTTCAAATTCCATCAGAGCCACCCTTGGATATCCACCCTTATGTGATGATGACAATGTTGCAGAGTCTGGCATTAATCCTGCATATCTTGGAGGAGAGCAAGCTGAAGTAGCTCAAGTGATATACCCTCCACCAGACTTTGATATGATACATCAAGAGATCCAGACTATGTATAGTCCTCCTGAGGGAAATCAGAATGTCATCATAGAGAAAGTTGTTCAGCCTGTGCCAGAGGCAATACTGAAAGAGCAAGAGGCATTATTAAAGGAACAAGAGACTCAATTATCTAAGAAGAGATTCATGGAGCAAGCTGAATTGAGACCTGATTTTGAACAATGGAGCCCCACTTCCAGGAATATCATCTTGACTGCATGGAAGGCTGCTAAGGACAATATCCTGGATAGAGGCAAATGGTATTCTGACCTGCAGTGGAGGAAGCATGAGAATAGGCAAGAAGCCATAGTACAGTATAGAAGAAAGGCTAAACTGGGAAAGCTACCTCCTAATGCACAGGAGCCTAGCAAGTACTTCCCCAAGCCTTTTCACTACTTTGACAGGCAGAAGATCAAGGCTGAAGAGTTGAAAAAGAAAGATCTTAAAGGGAAGAAGCCTGCTGCAGCTGATGACACTGAAGCTCAAGTTCAAGCAAAGATTCAATCTGGAAAAGGGATTGTAATCAAGGAGCCAGAGTAGTCTTAGGATAGCATTTTCTTAAGTTTACAAGTTGTAATTTATAGTAAACTCAATGTAAACTTTTGATTAATGTAAATGTTGGACATTGTAAGAATAATGTTATTACATTAATTGTTCTGAGCTATTTGTGTATACATATTTTGTTCATGCATGTTTAAGTATTTTTCCCTGTCATATATTACTGTTTTACATCATACTGTGAATTTATTATGTATGGTGTATATCATTGACTAAGAGTTATGACTTATCCAAATAGGGGGAGATTGTTGGGTACATTGGAATATATGTACCTGATTTGAAGAAGCCTCACCATACTCAATGATATACATCAAGGTGTATTTGATGTGTTTTGAGTTTATTGGTGCAGGTTAAGTAATTGCAGGGATAGCAGAAAAGTTTCTAAGTCCATGTGTCGACACCCAGAAGAAAAGTGTAGACACTTAAGGAGGTTTGTGTCAACAACTAGAGAAACAGTGTCGACACTTGGAGTAATTGTGTCGACACCAGGAATGTAGAGTTGACACCAGAGGGAAAGTGTCGACACATGCAGGCAGTGTCGACACACAATGAAGAAATGTCTAAAGAATCAGTGTCGACACTTAGAAGCAGTGTCGACACGCAGAGGAACTTTGTCTACATCAAAAGTGTCGACACTAGGAGGCTGTGTCGACACTCAGCAAACATCAACAAAGTTCAAGTACAAGTGTCGACACTAGGAGGCTGTGTCGACACTCAGCAAACTTCAACAGAGTTTAAGTACAAGTGTAGACACAATGAAGGATGTGTCGACACTCAGCAAAAGTCTCAACACAAGAAGATGTGTCGACATAAAGGAGATGTGTCGACACTCAGCAAAAGGTTCAACACAGAAGGCATGTGTCGACATAAAGAAGATGTGTCGACACTTAACAAGTTTCAACACAAGAAGATGTGTCGACACAAAGGAGTTGTGTCGACACTTTGCAGAAATCAACTAAGTATTGAAGAAGAAGGACTTGTGTCGACACACATGATCAGTGTCGACACTTTCTGAAGAATCAGTGTCGAGAAGTAATTTCTACAACAGAAGGAGTTGTGTCGACACCTTGAAGGCTAGTGTCGACACTTAGTCTACTTGTGTCGACACTTGGTCTATTTGTGTCGACACATAAAGATTATCTGTCTCGACACTTTCAGACAGTGACAGAGTTTTCAAGAAGTGACTGGATGACTTGACAGCTGCCATTTCAACCGGTCAACTGCTACTGTCAGAGCTGTCAGAAGTTTGTTAGAAACCGGATCATCCGGTCACCATGAAGAAAGCCTATATAAAGGCTTATTCCTTCAACAGAAGGCATTCAATTGAATCGAATCAGATGAAGCAATCATTGAAGTGAGATACAACAAACCAGAAGAAGACCTTCAAGTGAAGATTTAAGTAGTTGGAGAGAGAAAGCTCCTTCTAAGAAGACAGCTATTGAACCAGGCTGATGAAGAAAGTTTCAGATTGAGATCTGATTCTCAAGTCAGTAGTTGATTGAAGATCATCTGCCTAGAGATTCAACCCAACTGTGTTCTAATTCAAGAAGCTTTGAAGAAAAGCCAAGGGAGGTTGATCTCAGCAAAGTTCTTTCAAGAACTCATCAAGAAGCCAGTCAACTCAACTTTCTCAATCAGAGTTGTGGTTATTAATCCTTATATTTTTATTTTCTGTAGGATCCTAAGGGATCTGAGTTATAAGCCTATATTTATAAAGGCTGAGTGGTAGGGCCTATGTGCCTGAGTGTAGGAGATACATTTCTCTGAGTGTAGGCCTTGTTGAAGGCTGAGTGTAGTCCTTGTTGAAGGCTGAGTGTAGGTCTTGGTGAAGACTGAGTGGTAGGGCCTTTATGCCTGAGTTGTATGAGTGGGATCACTCTGAGTTATAGGAACCTATTTGGTGTTCTGAGCTATAAGATCTGTGGATCTGAGAAGTAGTGGAGAAGTTGGGCCGAATCTAGTACACTACTAGATAGGCAAAGGGGGAAAGTGGATGTACCCAGACCTTGGGGAACCACTATAAAATATGTGTGTTCTCTATGTGTGCTCTATTTTGTGATTGTTGTGGTGTATGTGATGTATTGCTGTGAAGAATTGCATATAATTCTGTGTTTCTGCCTTTAAAGTTTAAAAAGATTAAGTGCACCTATTCACCCCCCCCCCCTCTAGGTGTTTAGGCACTAGTTCTTTCAAAGCTTCATTATCTGCGGGCTCAGTACCAAGGCCACTGTATAGCCCGAACCAAAGGTAGAAGGTGTGACTGGTGGGCGGGTCTTGCTCCTTCCAGGAGGGAAGAAGAGTAGACACCGACACACGGTTGGCATCCTTCTCCCACAAGAGTACCAGATCGTCGGCGGCATCGTCCGTCACGGGCCTCATATTGTAATTCGGATGCGACAAGGGGGCCGAGCAGCTGGAAGAGCCAGCCTCGCGAGGGGGAAGCTCGGTGGGCTAGATAGAGGTGACGGCGGTTCGATCAGGTAGGGCCATCTCGCGGGCAGGCGAGACGGCTTGATGACGAGGTGAGGGAGACCTTTCCACAGAAATGGGGGTCAGGGACCCCGAAATTTCATTCCTTTCCTTAGGAGAGGCTCCTTTCTTCTCCTTCGGGAAGGACACCGCCTTCTTCATCTTTTTCTTTGGGCTATGCCGAGAAGTAGCGGCATTGTCCGCAGACCTCTTCTTTGGGGTGGGGGTCAGCGTTTCCTTTGCCTCCTTCACCGCCATGCTCGCAAGTGCAAGACCCTTGTTGCTCTGATAAGGGGGGTGGACAGGGATAGTTCTCTCTCCCGAACAAGATAGTGGTTAGAATAAAACAAGAAGATAAGCATAATGCTAAGGGGGCGCGAATATACCTTCACCAAGAAGGATGGTAGGAAGCGAGTCGAGGTCTCGCCGAAGGAAGTTGACCTCGAAATTTTTCCTTGTGAAGAAGTCGTAGAGAGCCTTCTCGGCACCCCCAACCTTGGGGGTCCTGTAGTACACCTCGGCAGGTGACACCGGAGCGAGAGGGATGCCTCCAAAGTTCCTGCAAATGAAGACGAAGCGGGTGAGGCAATGGTGGTTCTTGTTGGGCGTCTCGCATACCTTTTGTAACCCCCCCCCCCCCCTCCCGGATCCCAAAACACGGCACGAAGTGGGGTCTTATGCACAAAACAACCGCCTTGCGATAGCATTAGCACACGGGCTAACCTGTACTAGAAGACGCCTATTCTGCCGGCTACAACCAATACCAATATATGCCAACCCAACCAAAACAATAATAAGAGAAGTCAAATTCACACAAAGTATATAAGTCCGAAGTACATCAAATAAAGAAGCTAAAACATGCTTCTACAATATCAGAGTACAACAAATAAACGCCCAACAGGGCTACATCAAAATCGCTCAACACTCACATCAGTAACCGACGGTAATGACGACACCGTCACTTCAGGCCTTGTCGTCCTGGCCTGGCTTTCCTGCTGCAAAGTCTGTGGCTTCTCTACCTGCGGGGTGACCTCCTAAAAAGAAAGACGTAGCAATCATTAGTCGAAAAGACTAAGTGGCTTCATATCCGCTCCCCCGACGACTCCTCGGTACCGGGAGGAGAAAAGAGCAAGGGTACAAAGTATAATAAATAGTATAAACATGCACAAGCAGGTGGTAATGGTACGATAAGAATAACAGCAGTATAATCTAGCAGTTCTACAAAAGCAATAACGAACCATCAAGTATAAGTATCTACAGCAGGAAAGTAACTTAACTTATAAGGATGCTCATACAAGCTTATAAGTTAAGGATCGGTTTACATAAAGTAACTCATCGTATAAGAGTGCCCATAAAAACTTATATGATGAGGATCTTGTTGTGCAATGTAATGAGATGGTATGTATGTTATAAAATGACTCACCCATGATCACACACATGCAACCGTTGTGCCGACACAGACAAGTAGTTCCCACTTTTCGAGTAGGTGGCTAACCTCTCAGGCATCAACCATCGTGGCCAAGCGGTGACAGTAGAGCGGGCATCTCTACTACTAGGCGGGTATCCACACTACTTCACCTAGGCCTCCGTACGCCTCAATACTAAGAACACAACAGCAGATCCCATGCGTACTATGGCCCAGCGGGATTCTCGGGTAGATGTGCACCAAGAACCAAGCCCCGAACTGGCCTTGTGTGACCCGGAAGGGGCCTCGGAAGTAAGCACGAGGACCTAACCCAACCGTTCACTTGGCATGGAAGGAGCCCCAGGATGTGAACACCGAGGACCAAGCCCAACTGCCCAAATTCTAACTGTCAACTCCCGTCGGTGTGACGATCGGCGAGCCCGTAGACCTGCCACACTATCCTTAACCCAGGATTATGACACCGTGTCGACTCACACTGCATACAATTCCACATCACCGTGGCATGGAAGGAGACTCGGAGAAAGCACAAGGACCAAGCTCAACCATCCACTCGGCACGGAAGGAGCCCCGGTAAATGAACATCGAGGACCAAGCCCAACCATCCGACTTTGACTCATCTCAACGTAATCCCAACTAGTGACAATCAACACTGCACTCACACCCTTCCACAATGCTACCCATAGGGAGATGACGCTTTAAGCATTGGACACTAAATTCATTCCATTAAACAATTATACCCATGGTCATAAGTTATCATCCTACCTTTCTTCCCAAATGATTACACGTTATTATTATGATGCGCATTTATAATAGTCTACCAATTTCTATCAAATTATTTCGTTTAAGTATGCTTCGCTTTACAAATCAATTATGTGGAATCCAATTAATAAACTTCATCATTCATTGGACTGAGATGGTTAACATAAAAGAGTTCAACAAACCTCAAGTTAATTTGCAACATTATCTCTACCGAGTCCAAATCCAATATTATTCCAAACACAGAATTTATGTACAGGATAAATCTAGACAGCAGCTTCGACCGGAGATTCCTGAAGCTACATGTATCCGGTGAAGACGTGTAACCCTCGATGGAAAGGTCTTTCCATGGGCTACAACTTTTATGTTCAGACCACAACCCAGATTCAATAGTATCATACTTGAAATCAGCCTTGAAGTCCGCTGCGTACAGAACACAATTTCTGCATGCAGGATTTATCGGATGTCATTTTCATTCAGACTTTCCCGTGGATACATACTTCGTATAAAGTCGTGCAACTACTCGTTGGAAAGGTATTTTCAAGGACTTCAACTTTTGTGTTTAGTCTAAAGCTCAAATCTGTCCATATCACATCTGAAACTGGCCAAGAAGATCGTTGCGCGCAGAAAACAAATTCTGCACGCATCTTAAAGCGGAATGAATGGCATTGGTTCATCTTCCTCCTCAAGTCGATCTTCCAAAATCACATCAGAAATTCCTCCTCCCTTGTTCACCCTCATGAGGCCATGACTCTTCACGAAACCATCCCCCATCTTCATATAGAAGGTTGGAGAGGTTGAAGACACAACTAGCCTTAGAGCACAAGCCCTAGAACGGCCTCTTCCTAGAGAAATCACCATCTCGCTAGTCAAGACTCTTTTGAGTCGACATCTCACCTAGATATCTATAGATCTATCACCAAGGGAGAGGGGAGGAAGCTCACCTCATTTCCGATGTTTCCACTATTTCCGGCCATGGATATTGTGACTCTTCTCAGCGGTATCTTCTCTTTCACGGCGGCGGCGGATCTTCTCCTATAGGACTTGCTCCAGCAGCTTTCCCTCTCTACAGAAGTTTCTCTCAGGAAAAATGGCTGGAATGAGGAGTGAAAACGGATAGGGTTTTCACAACCCATATAAATGAAAAGTGACACGGGTAGGGACACGCCCGTGTCCTGCTCGGGCGAAGAGTCAACGACAGTTTAAGTATCGGTTCAATACGCGACATGGGTAGGGACACGCCCATGTCCTGACCCGTGTCCACATGACACGGCCGTGTTCTCTAGCTGTGTCCTTCTCTGGACACGCTCGACGAACTCAACTCGACACACACACGGGTAGAGACACGCCCGTGTCTCTACCCGTGTCCTTCTCGGGTACTCTTCGTCAATCTCAACTTGACTCACACGGGTAGGGACACGCCGTGTCCCTACTGTGCCATCATGCACACGGGTAGTGATACGCCCGTGTCACTACCTGTGTCCTTCTCTGGACATACTCGAGTCATCGACTCGAGAGCAGGGATCTCCCACACGGGTAGGGACACGCCAGTGTCTCTACCTGTGTCCTATGTTGGACTGATTTCTCCTCCTATTTACAAGTGCAGCCCAGTTGCCAGCACTCCCCTGAGCCAAAGTCAGCTCTCCTGACTCAAAAATGCGCACGAGGGGCCTAGTGCGAATCGGGACATTACAAATCCTATAAACAAAATAAAAGATTTTGCCCCCGAAATCAGGCTAAGGCTATGGGAGAAAAGCATAACAGAAGATAAAATATGCTTTTAAACAAAATTACCTCGAGGAAATAATTCCGGGTAGCATTTTTGCATCAAGTCCACCGACTCCCATGTATACTCCTCCTTCCCATGATTAGACCATAGCACCTTTACCAAAGGAACACTTTTGCGGCGCAATATTCTTGTCTCGTTGTCTATGATCCACACCGGCTCCAGTCGCACAGACCTATCAGTCGCCACTACACCATCAGTAGTGGGGATATATTGATCGGGCTGCAACAACGCCTTTCGAAGCAATGACACATGGAACATGTCGTGGAGATTCTCTAACTCTGGCGGTAACTCCAACCGATAGGCCAACGGGCCAATCCTTTCCAATATAGTGTATGGCCCAACATACCTTGGGCTGAGCTTTTTCACCTCACGCACTCGTGACACTCCATGCATAAGTCAGATCTTCAGAAACGCTTTATCACCCACTTGAAATTCCATCATTCGGTGCTTTGCATTGTAATACTTCGCCTGCCGACTTTGAGCCTCCAACATGCAATCTCGTATTATTCTAACCACCGCATCGGTATCATCAATATACTCAATTCCCAAAGCCTTCAGGTCTTCATCTTGCACCCAAGACAAGGGGGTTCTACACCTTCCGTAAAGAGCTTCATGGGGCGCCATACCGATGCTAGATTGATGACTGTTGTTGTAGGAGAATTCTACCAGTGGTAGGAGCATTTCCCACGGCTCTCCTCTATCCAACACACATAATCTCAACAAATCTTCCAGTGTTCGGATGGTCCTCTCAAACTGCCCATCTGTCTGAGGATGAAATGCGGTGTTAAAGGTAAGGCGCGAACCCAAATATGTTTGTACCGGCTTCCACTCCTTTGAGGTGAAACGACCATCCCGGTCAGAAATGATTGTCTTAGGCACACCATGATACCGTACAAACTGCTCCACAAAGAGACGTACCAAGACATCCACGTGAGCCTCCTTCTTCATAGGGATGAACCGGGCTACTTTCGTCAGTCGATCCACGATCACCCACACCGAATCATTCCCTGAGCGTGAGTGAGGTAACCCATGGACAAAGTCCATAGAGATATCCTTGAACTTCCACTCGGGGATGGGCAACGACTGTAGTAAACCACCAGGGCTCTTGCATTCCGCCTTCAAACTTTGACAGGCTTCGCAGTGTGTAACAAAATATCTGACATCCTTCTTCATTCCCGGCCAACACATGATCTTCTGTAGGCTAGCGTACATCTTGGCAATACCCTAGTGCACTGAATACTGAGAGCAATGTGCCTCTCTCAAGATATCCTCCCGGATTTTACTGCCCTTGGGAATGTAGAGCCGGCCGCGGAAATAAACGAGGCCGTCTTTTACTGTATACTCATCAGTAGTCCCATCTTTGATTGCTTTGATTGTTGGGGCCAGAGCCGCATCCCTTCCTTGCTCTGCCCGGATTCGGTCCTGGATATCACAAACTATGCTCATGGTTTCCAAGTACTCTGTATACTCGGCCGAAGGAGCCTTATATACCAATGTAATATTCCTCTCTTCAATCATCCGAGCCAACTCCATACTCATCAACCAAGACTCTGGGCTCAAGTCTGGTACCTTTCTGCTCAATGCATCGACCACCGAGTTCGCCTTTCCGGGATGATAGTTCAAAGTAAACTCATAATCGCACAGAAACTCTAACCATCGCCGTTGTCTCAGGTTCAATTCCTTCTGTGTGTGAACGTACTTTAAGTTTTTATGGTCTGAAAAGATCTCGCAGTGGACGTCGTATAGATTGTGCCTCCAGACCTTCAAGGCAAATACCACTGCTCCCAACTCCAAATCATGAACCGGATAATTAATCTCATGCTTCTTCAGTTGTCTTGAGGCGTAGGCAATTACATGGCCATGCTGTATCAATACCGCTCCCATCCCTTGATATGACGCGTCGGTGTAAACTTGAAATCCTTCCTTCCCTGATGGAAGTGCTAGGATGGGGCGGAGGTAAGTCTATCCTTCAGCTCTTGGAACGCCGCTTCGCACTGGGGTGTCCACTCAAATGGCACACCTTTCTTTGTCAAGAAAGTAAGAGGGAGGGAAATCTTTGAGAATCATTTTACGAACTTATTGTAATACCCGGCAAGTCTAAGGAAGCTCCGCACATCGGCCGCCGACTTCAAGGGCGACCACTCCTTCACGGCACGCACCTTGGTCGGATCTACTGCTAGTCCTGCTCCACTGATCACATGCCCCAAGAAAGCAACCTCATTAAGTCAGAATTCCCATTTGCTGAACTAGGAGAACAAGGCATGTTCTTTTAATTTCTTCAATACCAAGGTCAAGTGCTCAATATGCTCCTCCTCCATCTTTGAGTAGACCAGGATGTCGTAGATGAAAATAATGATGAAGATATCCAAATAAGGTTCAAACAACTTGTCCATCAAGCTCATGAAGGCTGAAGGGGCATTTGTGAGCCCAAACGGCATTACAGTGAACTCGTACAGTCCATATCTTGAACTAAAGACCGTTTTCTGGATGTCCTCCTCTCGTAACCTTAACTAATAATATCCCGAGCGCAAATCCAACTTAGAAAACCAATGTGCTCCCACCAGTTGATCGAACAACTCGTCGATCCGGGGTAGCGGATAAGTGTTCCACACCGCCAGTCGATTGAGTTCCCGATAGTCTATGCATAAATGCAGGGTTCCATCCATCTTCTTGACGAATAATACAGGGGCTCCCCAAGTTGACGAGCTAGGGCGAACGAACCCTGACTCCACCAGTTCTTGCAGTTAAACTCTAAACTCCGCGAGTTCCTTCGGGGTCATTCGGTAAGGGGCCCTGGATACAGACTTGGAGCCCGGTACTAGATTAATTTGAAAATCAACTTCTCTGTGCGGGGGTAATCCTGGCAGTTTATCAGGAAATACCTCGGGGAAATCCCGCACTACCCGTACATCTTTCATATCCAACTCCATCTCCTTCAACTCGAAACAGATCATGAAGACTTCATCCCCCTTCATATGAGCTTTTTACAGCCAGAACTGAAGATAATAACATACGAGGTGCAAAGCTAATACCTTGGAAGATGACGTCAGTGTCTCCATATCTCAAATAGATTCGCTTTTCCGCGCAGTCGATCCTTGCGAAGTGCCAGTCCAACCATACCATGCCCAAAATGATGTCAAATTCCGACATTCTCAAGACCGTGGCCGGCGTATCAAAGGCTTTTCCCTCAATGAATATCTCTAGCTCGCACTTAGCGGTTGCGGTCATCTCAGAGCCGTCTGGGAGGCGTACTCATCGAGCTATACCAGTAAAGTATTGTACACCTTCCATGTCTTTAATGAAGTCCTCAAACACAAAAGAGTGTGAGGCACTAGTATCGAACAGCGTATAGGCTGTCTTCCCATCGACTACCACGGTGCCTAAGTGTCACAATCCGCATTTCCTCAACGAGTCCCCAAATTGGACTGAAGAACTTTGTACATGGGCGCGAAAAAGTGCAAGCATTCCCAAAGAGGCCTCACCGAGTCCCCAAATTGGACTCCGGCTTGCTGGGGAATCGTGCAACTCGGCTACCAAAACAGCCACTCGCAAGCCCGCGGGAAAACCATGCTCGAACAACGGTCAAAGCCAACGTAACGCTCATCATTCAACGAAAAAAAATACGGGGCGTTACACTAAGTACTAATAACCAAAACTCAACAGTAGGTGTCTAGTATGTTTTAAGCAACTTAACTTAAACAATGAAAATAAGAAGGCTAACTGCAACATACCTGCAATAAAATCCTGGGGATTCCGTTCTTGCGCCATGTTCAGCGCATACACTTGATCCCGGGCAGGACCGGGGTTTCTTCCTTGCGGTCCTCGTCCTCGACCACGCATGTAACCCTGTCCTCGAGGTACTGCCGGAGGGAGAGCAGGAGGGACGTTCCTAAACAACTGCAGGCAAAAACGTCGAATGTTGCCCGGCTGGTTGCATTCCAAACACACCAGCCCATGACGCCCCTCAGGTTACTGAAATTATTGAGGCTGTGGAGGTGGAGGCAACGCGGGTGGCTGCGGGACCGGATGCTCCACTCTAAAATCTCGGTGGAAATGCCCTCCACCTCTTTGATGTCCCCTTCCTCTCCTAAAGTCCTGTCTCCTTCTATTGCTTGGGCCAACTTCCATCATGCCCTCTGCAGTCCTCTTACCACTTCCCAAGTGGTCCGCCTCCAATCTCTTCGCCATGTCGATAATCTCTGCCAAACTAGCATCTGTTATAAAAAAAAGGTCCTGCCTTAGGGAATCTCACAGCCCTTTGTAGAAATGCTTGGCATATCCTCTATCATCCAAACCATATGAATCCGCGAATCTCGCGAGATGTTGGAACTCTCGCTGATATTCCGTAACCGTCTTTGATCCTTGCTTCAGCAGAAGAAACCTCTCTTCGAGTTCATCTCGAGCAGATGAGGGAATGAAGTGCTCCAAGAAGACACCTGAGAACTCGCTCCAACTTATCTCTGTATAGACTCGCCCTTGGGAGGTGGAGCCCATGATGGGCTTCCACCACCTCTTAGCATGTAGTTCCAATACGGACACAACCAATGTTACAGCCATGTTGGTTGGGCAACGGATCCCCGTCAATAGCTCCTACACTGTGTCGAGCCATTCTTCAGTGCGCGCAGCCGACTCTGTCCCAAGGTAGGCGGGAGGGGAGAGAGCCCGAAAGGTGCTCAGCCAGTTAGATCTCGGAGCCTATTGTTGCACTGGAGGCTGCTGCGCCCTAAAGGCATCCAGGATGGCGGTGAGCGTCTGCCCGAACTCAAATTGTTGGAACTGAGTGGGTATGGAAGGGGCGGGAGTGCTCCCCATCGGCTCAACATGCACTGGAACCTACACGTAGAATACAAACGTATGGTTAGGTTGGCTAATCTTAAGGTCAAAGTTGGACATACTTAGTGTGAATTACATGTGGGCACACCACTGCTTCTGCTAAGTCAGTTTGTCTGCAAACTGACTAATCGAACGGGGGTGGTACCATTGTTGAATGACTTATTTAGTTGAGGATCGTGGCAAATTGATACCATTTGTAAGACCCCCCCCCCCCCTCCCGAATCCCAAAACATAGCACGAAGGGGGGTCTTATGCCCAGAACAGCCGCCTTGCGGTAGCATTAGCACACGAGCTAACCTGTACCACAAGATGCCTATTCTGTCAGCTACAACCAATACTAATATATGCCAACCCAACCAAAATAATAATAAGAGAAGTCAAATCCACACAAAGTATATAAGTCCAAAGTACATCAAATAAAGAAGCTACAACATGCTTCTACAATATCAGAGTACAGCAAATAAACGCCCAACGGGGCTACATCAAAGTCGCTCAACACTCACATCAGTAACCGACGGTAATGACGGCACCGTCACTTCGGGCCCTGTCGCCCTGGCATGTTTGTCCTGCTACAAAGTCTGCGGCTACTCTACCTGCGGGGTGACGTCCTAAAAAGGAAGATGTAGCAACCGATATTCGAAAAGACTTAGTGGCTTCACATCCGCTCCCCCGGCGACTCCTCGGCATCGGGCGGAGAAAAGAGCAAGGGTACAAAGTATAATAAATAGTATAACAGGTACAAGCAGGTGGTAATGGTACGATAAGATTAACAGCAGTATAATCTAGCAGTTCTACAAAAGCAATAACGAACCATCAAGTATAAGTATCTACAGCAAGAAAGTAACTTAACTTATAAGGATGCTCATACAAGCTTATAAGTTAAGGATCGGTTTACATAAAGTAACTCATCATATAAGAGTGCACATACAAACTTATATGATGAGGATCTTGTTATGCAATATAATGAGATTATATGTATGCTTTGAAATGACTCACCCATGATCACACACATGCAACCGCTGTGCCGACACAGACTAGTAGTTCCCACTTTTCGAGCAGGTAGCTAACCTCTCAGGCATCAACCGTCGTGACCAGGCGGTGACAGTAGAGCGGGCATCTCTACTACTAGGCGGGTATCCACCCTACTTCACCTAGGACTCCATACGCCTTAACTCTAAGAACACAACAGCATAGCTCATGCGTACTATAGCCCAACGGGATTCTCGGGTAGATGTACACCGAGAACCAAGTCCTGAACTGGCCTTGTGTGACCCGGAAGGGGCCTCAGAAGTAAGCACGAGGACCCAGCCCAACCGTTCACTTGGCACGGAAGGAGCCCCAAGATGTGAACATCGAGGACCAAGCCCAACCGCCCAAAGTCTAACTGTCAACTCCCGTCGGTGTGACGATCGGCGAGCCCGTAGACCTACCACACTATCCTTAACCCAGGATTATAACATCGCGTGTCGACTCATGCTGCATGCAATTCCACATAACCGTGGCATGGAAGGAGCCTCGGAGAAAGCACGAGGACCAAGCCCAACCATCCACTCGGCATGGAAGGAGCCCCGGAAATGAACATCGAGGACAAACCCCAACCGTCCGACTTTGACTAATCTCAATGTAATCTCAACTAGTGATATTCAACACCGCACTCACACCCTTCCAAAATGCTACTAGTAGGAAGACGACGCTCTAAGCATTGGACACTAAATTCATTTTGTTAAACAATTATACCCATGGCCGTAATTTATCATCCTACCTTTCTTCCCAAATAATTCAACACGTTATTATCATGATGTGCATTTATAATAGTCTACCAATTTCTATCAAATCTTTTCGTTTAAGTATGCTTCGCTTTACAAAGCAATTATATGGAATCCAATTAATAAACTTCATCATTCATTGGACTAAGATGGTTAACATAAAAGAGTTTAACAAACCTCAAGTAAATTTGCAACATTATCTCTACCGAGTCCAAATCCAATATTATTCCAAACTCAGAATTTAAGTACAAGATAAATCTGGACAGCAGCTTCGACCGGAGATTCCCGAAGCTACAGAAATCTGGTGAAGACATGTAACACCTCGATGGAAAGGTATTTCCATGGGGCTACAACCTTTATGGTCAGATCACAACCCAGATTCAAGAGTATCATACTTGAAATCAGCCTTGAAGTCCGCTGCGTACAGAACACAATTTCTGCATGCAGGATTTATCGGACGTCATTTTCGTTTAGACTTTCCCGTGGATACAGACTTCGCCTGAATTCGTGCAACTACTCGTTGGAAAGGTATTTTTAAGGACTTCAACTTTAGTGGTTAGTCAAAAGCCCAGATCTGGCCATATCACATCTGAAAATGGCCAAGGAGATCGCTGCGCGCAGAACAAAGATTCTGCACGCATCTTAAAGCAGAATTAACGGCATCGGTTCATCTTTCTCCTCAAGTCGATCTTCCAAAATCACATCAGAAATTTCTCCTCCCTTTTTAACCCTCATGAGGACATGACTCTTCATGAAACCATCCCCCATCTTCACATAGAAGGTTGGAGAGGTTGAAGACACAACTAGCCTTAGAGCACAAGCCCTAGAACGGCCACTTCCTAGAGAAATCACCATCTCGCTAGTCAAGACTCTTTTGAGTCGACATCTCACCTAGATATCTACAGATCTATCACCAAGGAAGAGAGGAGGAAGCTTACCTAATTTTCGGTGTTTCCACTATTTCCAGCCATGGATCTTGTGACTCTTCTCAGCGGCATCATCTCTTTCACGGCGGCGGCGGATCTTCTCCTCTAGGACTTGCTCCAGCAGCTTTCCCTCTCTACAGAAGTTTCTCTCATGAAAAATGTCTGGAATGAGGAGTGAAAACGGCTAGGGTTTTCACAACCCTTATAAACGAAAAGTGACACGGGTAGGGAGACGCCCGTGTCCTTACCCATGTCCTGCTCGGGCGAAGCGTCAACGACAGTTTAAGTGTAGGTTCAATACACGATAAGGGTAGGGACACGCTCATGTCCCAATCGCCCGTGTCCCGACCACCCGTGTCCCGACCCATGTCCACATGACACGGTCGTGTCCTTCTCTGGACACGCTCGACGAACTCAACTCAACACACACACGGGTAGAGACACGCCTGTGTATCTACCCGTGTCCTTCTCGGGTACTCTTCGTCGATCTCAACTTGATGCACACGGGTAGGGACACGTCGTGTCCCTACCATGCCATCATGCACACAGGTAGTGACACGCCCATGTCACTACCCGTGTCCTTCTCTGGACATACTCGAGTCGTCGACTCGAGAGAGGGGCTCTCCCATATGGGTAGGGACACGCCCGTGTCTCTACCCATGTCCTATACTAGACTGATTTCTCCTCCTATTTACAAGTGCAGCCCAGTTGCCATCACTCCCCTGAGCCCAAGTCAGCTCTCCTGACTCAAAAACGTGCACGAGGGGCCTAGTGCGAATCGGGATGTTACACCTTTAGGCCTTGGCCTATGAAGTAGGAAAAGTTGTCGTCTTTGGCGTGGTAAATGAACAGCTTGCGGAAGACGATCAGGTTGAATTCGATGCGCTCTCGCCATAGGTAGCTGGCGAAGGCGACCAGCATCGAAATCGCATTTGGGTTGAACTGTGCGGGAACAACTCCAAAGTATTTGAAGACTTGTTTAACCTCTGGTCAGAGGGGGAGTCTTAGCCCCGCCTCGAAGTGAGAGACTGGGAAGGCTAGCTCGTCGGGATAAAAAGTGTTGACAGTCTCGCCGACCTTGGGTGGGCGAGACAGATATCCATCAGCCAGGAACTCGCTGGCGAAGCGATTGTAGTCTTCTTCGGATATCCTACCGAGAGGGATGTCGTGGTCGGTAAATCGCCTCCCGCAGTGGCTGCGGCCATCGCCTTCTTCTACTTTCTTCTTCCCCATAGTGAGCGAGATGACAGAGATGGAGGAAGGAAAGAAAAGGTTGAAGCGAAAGCAGGATGCGAGAATGGGTAGGCGAGGGGTAGTAGGCGAGAGCTCCAGATCTCGGAAGTGGCAGAGCAACAGTACAAGCGTAAAAGCATCTGGATCCAGAGGGGGGTATTTATAACAGATAGAGAGAGGAAAGGAAAGTGAGTGGGAAAATGAAAAGGCGGAAGCTGAAGGGGCAACCCGGCGGTTCATCTCTCTCTCTCTCTCTCTCTCTCTCTCTCTCTCTCTCTCTTTGGAACCCGAGGAGCGGAAACGCCACGGCGATTTTTCCGATAAGCCAAAAATAAAACAAAAGAATAGACTAATTAAACACAGCAATGATGAAAAACCCCGCATGACATGGCAGGTTGACAAAAATAACATGATAGATTATCATAATAAATTATTTCATCCCGCACGGGGCGGCATCTCGACCGGAGGGACCTATATAACAAATAAATAATTAAAATGGCGGGTGGTCGGTCGATTCATAACAAAGTTACAAGGAAGCATTAAGTAGGCAAGACGAATCTTGGACCCCCTCAGTTCTTGATCCATTTCCAACGGCCACCGCAAGATCCCGCGCATGGAGGGCGAGCGGGTAGATGGAAGGCGCGGGCGGCAACTAGACCACGACACGCGAGACGGAGGTGTTTGTCCGTCCCGTTTATGATGGCATGGAGGTCTGTCCCATCTATTATGGTATCAGCCTCGATCTCAGCAGAGAGGTGAGTGCACTCAGTTTCCAGCCAGTCAATGCGACGATCAGAAGACTGCTTATTCAGCTCCATCTCGTGGATGATATGCGTATACTTTTGAAACATCCTGGCTGTCTGGCGCTTCAACTCTAGGGTGTCCATGGGATCACCCAGGTAGTCTTCGATCTCATCTGGGAAAGGAAGAGGCGAGAGGGGAGGCGGTGCAAGAGACCCCTCGGTACTCGAGTCGAACTGGATACCTGCACAGAAAAAGGAAAGGCGAAAGATCATAATGAAGGACGGTCTCGCGGCCGTGTGTCATGGGTACAAGGATTAGCCATGTGTTCTTGTATGTACCCAGTGAAGGAACAAGAATCTTTGTGAAACAAAAAAGACGGGATGAGTTTTCTTACTCGGGATGCGAGGATTCCCCACAATTCGTGAGAGGTCTTCTCTCCTCGTGGTGGGGGGGTGGGAAGATTCCTCAGGCGAGTCGGGGCGTTAATAAGGTTGGTTGGTGACATCAGGGGGATTCGCGGGTATAGGGGAATCGGCGAGGTTTCCCTGAAAGAGCATGGTCAATAGGCGAGACAATAAGAGAAAAGAGAGGCGAGAGGAGCAATCAAGAATCACCTGTCTCCCCCTAGAAGATGCAGGAGGAAGTGTATCGGCTGTTGAGGGTGTCGAGGAGGTCGCGCCGACCGAGAAGGGAGGGCCGGTGGCTTTCGTCTTCTTCGGGCGAGAGGATGAAGGGGGTGACGCGGGGGTGCGCCCCAAAGATGTGATCAAGGCAGCCATGTTGGCTTTGTTTTGCTTGCGCACCATCGCGAGAAGCTTATAAAAGCTCTGGCTATGAGACATGTTGAGGGTGGAAGAGAAGTGCAAATGAGAAAGGGGGGCACTATATGTTGAGGTGGGGGTCTTATATTTATAGACTCCACGGGGAGAGCATGGACTTTCTTTCCGAGCTTGGGCCAAACTCAAAAAGAGCGGGGATTGTGTACAACCTTGGGCTCGCGGGAGGCCTTTCCAGCAGCTGTGACCCGAAGAAGCTGGCGAGAGGTGTAACACCCCCATCCGTCACATGGCATATAACAGAAGGTCCAGCTGGAACCCGACGCCATATACCACAGACAGTCAGAAGGGTTACATAAGAATATTCAAACTATCCAATTAACACTACACGTCCTACACAGAGCATTCTAGCGGAAGTTTTTAACGTTGAAAGAACCCAAATCTTAAATTCATATCCAAGAATGTCCACATCCGCACAACAGGAATGACACCCCAAATACACAAAAAGGGTACATGGCCTTATGGCCTTACAATAGTTCACTTAATAAATAGTATTTTCCATACATCAGCTCGCAGGCCGGCCACACATGACAAAAGTAAAGTACAATTATTCTTTACGGCCTTCTAGGGCCAGCACAGCAACATGGGCTCCAGCCCGCTATTTGGCACTCGGCTCCGCAGCACCTGCAAGCATATTCCATCGCACGGTGGTAAACAAAGCAACGGTCAGCCAAAGGCCGACCAAATTATAACGACCCCGCCCCTAGGTCGGGACGACGGTGCTCTTTCCCTGCATAACATTATCCCAGCTAAATAATAAAGTGCAACTATATATTTCGCCACAGGTGTAGGCTCGCACGGCTAAAGACCCCGTGCACTCAGGGCACATTAACAGTGAATCATGTCATTATAGCGTCTTCACTACCACCCCCAGGATGGCAACAACATGTGAGCATTTAGCCTTTCTGACCACCGTCTAAGGCTCCCGACAATGCCAACGGCCAGTCCCCGTCTTCGGGTCTCTCGCACCGAACCACATAGCCTAGGTCCAATTCAACTTGCCCGTTACTCATGTCGTATATACAATTTAAGTCCTACGCGCCGGCCAAGCTTCTCTCGGATCCCAAAATTTTCCAAACAATCTCATAACCTAGTTATGATCAAGGCCGGTTCCCAGACTGCCAAATTAGCAGAACACGCTTCCGCTCAGTTTTCCAGGTGCGCCTTGAAGCTAACCTCCAAGAATCCGTGCTGCAATCTACCGCGTAGAAACCCGAAAAAAACCCAAAGCGCGGCTTCAGCAAAACATATCAAATGCAACATCACCGATCCAGACAATACACGTCCTGGTAGGCTTCACACATAATGTCTATGTCCGTACTTACGATTCCCCACTCTATATGCAACACAAGGGGGACTATTCACATCAACCCCAAGGAACACCACGCACTCACCGCACACTCGCGGGAGCGGGATTTCCCTATGCAGAAAGAAAGAGCTTCACATGCTCAAGTAGAGAATCGTTACCCTTGTAGTCCGCTTTGGCGCCATGGAAAAACTACACGGATGGAAATCTTCGCAACGAACTTTCCTCCACAGATCCGCTCTCAGATTTCGAAACGTTGCTCCGATGCTCCGCCGGCGGCCGGAATCCCTTCCTTCTTCCTCCTCTTTCCAACTCCTTGAGAGAGAGAATGGTTGGAGAGAAATGAAGGATTAACTCCCCTATTCCCGGCCTTAAAAGAGCAGTAAACCATCTGGGCCATTGGATCTTAATTAAAGAAAACGAACGGCTCAGATCCGTTCAAAAATCTCTAGACTAGGGTCGAACACGGCTTGGCACACGGTCGTGTCCCAGGCCGTGTGCCTCGCTCCATGCACGATCGTCGAACGGAGGAAAGACACACGGGCAGAGACACGCCCGTGTCTCACCTGACACGCCCGTGTCGGGTTCCTCGACATGCCCGTATTCGGGGGCGTATCATGCATAACCGCCACGGCAACGAACACGACCCAAAAGAACACTGGTAGGGACACGGGTAGGCACACGCCCGTGTCAAATGACACGCCCGTGTCACTTAGCCGTGTTTCTAGCCGTGTCCTTCTCGGGATGAAAATGGCCAAAAACACCAGCCAGACACGTCCTTGGACATGCCCGTGTCCTAGGCCGTGTACCCCTATACAGGCACCAAAAATCCCCTTTTCGCGATCGACATAAATACAATTTTTAGGGCGTTACAAATCTCCCCCACTTAAGGAATTTCGTCCCGAAATTAAGTAAAGGTACACAAATCTAAATAATACCTGAGTGTAATAACTCGTGGTATTCCTCCAACATAGCTTGCTCTCGCACCCAAGAAAGCTCCTCACATCCGCAATTTTCCCATCGGACTTTAACCATACGGATATCCTTGTTGCGGAGTCGCTTGACTGCAACATCTTCAATACGTACTGTCTTGACCCTTGTGGTCAACTCATAATCAACTGATACTTGATTATCCGCAATGATCTGGGAAGGCTCTTGCACCGCCTTACGCAACACCGATACGTGGAATACGTCATGCAGCCCACTCAATTCCGCCGACAGCTTCAATCTATACGCCGCCTCGCCAACACGCTCTAGGATTTCAAATGGTCCAAGGTATCTCGGACTTAACTTCTTCAAGCATCGAACCCGCGATACACCTTTGAACGGCTTGATTTTTAGATACACCATGTCGCCAACATTGAACTCCATGTTCCTATGCTTGGCATTGTAATACTTTGTTTGCCTGTCCTGAGCGATCTTCAACCTTTCTTGAATTGTCCGTATCATTGAAGTGGCGTCTTCCACCGCTTGACGTTTGTACAACTTCGATTCGCTTGCCTCCAACCAAGATAATGGCGTACGACACTTCCTCTCGTACAAGGCTTCAAAAGGCACCATTCCAATACTCGCCTGAAAGTTGTTGTTGTACGCAAACTCCACCATGTACAGGTGATCTTCCCACTGCTTTCCAAGATCTAGGACGCACATGCGAAGCATGTCCTCCATAGTCCTGTTGACCCTCTCGGTCTGGCCATCCGTCTGTGGGTGAAAGGCTGTGCTGAACTTTAGCTTAGTACCCAACAGACTATGCACCAACCTCCAGTCATTCGACGTGAAGCGTACATCTCGATCACTAATAATACTGCGGGGCACACCATGCAATCGTGCAATATTCTCCACATAGAGTTTGGCTAACTTTTCCACCGGATCTTCCTTCCTGACCGGGATAAAGTACGACAGCTTTGTCAACCTATCTACGACCACCCAAATGGCGTCGTTTCCCTTCTGCGACTTCAGCAAACCGTGCACAAAATCCATAGATATGTCGTCAAATTTCCATTCTGGGATAGGTAGGGCTTCAAGAAACCTCCGGGCTTCTGGCATTCCGCATTCACCAATGCACAAGTACGGCACTTGGCCACATAAAGTGCTACATCTTTCTTCAATCCTGGCCACCATAATAATTTCTCCATGTCTCTATACATCTTCGTGCTTCCCGGGTGGATCGAGTACTTGGTATGATGCTCCTCATACATCAACTCCTCCCGAAGACTATCCGCACTAGGAATGTATAGGCGACCATCCTTCCTTAGCAACCCATCTTCAACAGCAAATTGGGAATTTGACCCATCCAATGATTCATCCAAGATCTGCTTCACGCTGTTATCCTGAACCAAAGCCCGCCGAACTCTATCAGCTAGGTCACACTGCACCTCTGTCCAAAATAGTTTCGCCTCAGCACTAGACTGCTTGTCGACACAAGATATCTCCAAAGCCTCCAACTCATGGACCAATCTCTCATCATGTACCGATAACCAGTTGGCCTGCGCCGGAGTCCTGCGACTCAACGCATCCGCCACTGCATTACCCTTCCTAGGCAAATAATGTATCTTGAATGTGTAGTCCCCCAAGAACTCCATCCACCTCCGCTGCCTCATGTTCAGATCCTTTTGGTCAAACAGGTACTTCAAGCTCTTATGATCGGTGTAAATATCGACCTTCACACCGTACAGGTAGTGCCTCCAAAGCTTTAGGGCAAATATCATGGCCGCTAACTCCAAGTCATGGACTGGATAATTTCTTTCGTGAGCCTTCAATTGTCATGAACCATAGGCTATCACTCTCTCATGCTGTAGCAGAACACAGCCCAAACCACTGCCCGAAGCATCACGATAGATCTCGAACCCTTCGGTTCCACTTGGCGAACATAAAATAGGTGTCGTGGTTAACCACCTCTTCAACTCTTCAAAAGCTCGTTCGCACTCCGGAGACCATACAAACTTCTGATCCTTCTTAGTCAACGTCGTGAGTGGTAGCGCTATCCGCGAGAAGTTCTCTACGAAGCGCATGTAGTAGCCAGCAAGCCCAGAAAACTCCGGACCTCTGCCCCTGTAGTCAAAGTAGGCCACTCTCGTATCGCCACTATCTTCGTCGGATCCACAGCTATCCCCTCTCCACTAACAACATGACCAAGGAATGCTATCGAGGATAACCAGAATTCACACTTGGAGAACTTAGCATACAACTGGTTCATCCTCAACATCTCTAACACCATGTGTAGATGATTGTAATGGTCCTCTTCACACTGCGAGTACACCAGGACATCATCAATAAATACTATCACGAAACGATCCAGGTACTCTCTGAATGTCATGTTCATCAGATCCATAAATATGGATGGCGCATTAGTCAAACCAAACGGTATGACCGTGAACTCGTAATGCCCAAACTGCGTACTGAATGCTGTCTTTGGGATGTCGCTCTCCCTTATCCTCAACTGGTAGTAACCGGACTTCAGATCTAACTTCGAATATACCGTTGACCCAACCAACTGATCAAATAGATCGTCAATCCTGGGGATCGGATATTAGTTCTTCTCCGTAAGCTTGTTCAACTCCCGATAGTCGATGCAAAGATGCAAGCTCCCATCTTTCTTCTTAACGAAAAGAACCGGTGCGCTCCAAGGAGACAAACTTGGACGCACATATCCTTGCTCCAACAACTCTTGCAGTTGCACCTTTAACTCCGCCATCTCTTTTGGCGCTATACGATACGGAGAGCGCGACACCGGTTTGGCACTACACCGAACCACCTTAACCACATGAGGGGCAGACATCAATGTCTTACAGGACCGCTTTCACGCCCACAAATGTCGACTCCCGATCAATGTTTTGACCCAACTTAACTTCCTTACGGTTGCAATCAATGCATGCACCCTGCTCCGAGAGCCAATCCATACTGAATATTACGTCGAACTCCACCAACGGTAGAATCAACGCCACAAATCAAACCCCTGGTCTCCAATCCGAATCTTCATTACGCAGACCCTATCTGCGCGCATTGAGCACTACTAGTCAACAACACATCCATTATGTCTTTTGCCATCGGAATATGTACTCCAACACGCAATACAATTCCTTTGGGTAAACAGGGACGTGAAGCCCCCTTTAACTAATGGTGCTCCCCGCCAGATAAACCAAATTCAGAACAAAGCTTAGCACAAGTGGTTCTAGGCTAACATGCACAAAGGCAACAAGTGTCTAAAGCTAAATGCTAGAATTTTAAACCTTACCTGTCACCATGACCGCGTGCTTTTTGGCCTCTTGCTGACCCAGCCTGTACACATTAGGCTTCCTCTCGAACATTAAGTGTCCGTTCCAATAGCTACGGGCAAAATGCCCCACTTTTCCCCAGATATAGCAAGCTCCTGGGACTCGACTTGCGGTTGCCCCCAACGCATCAGACGAAGGGGCTGAGTTCGAAGTCTTCAGCTTCTTATTCCATCTACGGACATCCGACTTTGAACTTGGCCCTTTGAACTGTGGTTTCTTAGTACTAGAGTCCTCACCTGCTCCTGACATAACTTCCTTAATCTTCTGAGCACTATCCAAACATTCTCGGGCAAAGTGCCCTTTCTTGCCACAAGCTCGACAGTTGTACATAACTTTGCTAGTCCCAGGCTTAGCCCCCTCTTTCGACGTTCTGCAGGATGCAGTCCTCCTATGATTTGCAGAGTTCAATACCCTACTCACTGGAACCGGGAGAATCCTCCCCAAATCTACTTCCAAAGATCTAGCCGACTCCACCAAGGCTCGGAATCCCAATAGTTTTGTTCCTACCAGTAGGATTCGCAGCTCACCACGCAGCCCATTATAGAATCTATCAACCATAGACTGTTCGTTATCCAATTCAAAGCATGGATAGCAGCTTATGAAAAGGAACGCCTGCAAATACTCATCAACTGAGTGCATACCCTATACTAAGGACATGTTCAACTGCTGGCCTGCTGGCCTTCTTAAAGTACTTTGATCCAACACACAACCCGACATTGAAGTTAGCTCAGGAACAAAGGTTTCCCGTTGCTTCCCTGCTGTGCACTGGTCACAGTGAGCACCACTTCAATGATTCTTCTTATGGTTTCAAATGATGGAGGGGTCTTAACCACGATGCTGGTTGCACTATAATCCTCAGAAACCAGATGTTCTATCGGCTCTGCGCCACTCCCGATCACCTATAGTCATACAAAACATCAATAAGTGACTAAACAAAACTGCAAAGAGCAACTATAGGGACACGTAGGTTCCTCAAAACAAGTGTATTTTTCATTCTTAAGTGGATATTCATGGGTTCTTTTTAATGTTATAACGATGATACACACATGTGCTCACCACCCCATAAAGAATTCGCCCACGAATTCATTTAAGTCTGACCGTAACCAGAAGTCTGATACCAAATTGTAACACCCCCATCTGTCACATGGCATATAACAGAAGGTCCAGCTGGAACCCGACGCCATATACCACAGACAGTCGGAAGGGTTATATAAAAATATTCAAACTATCCAATTAAGACTACACGTCCTACACAGAGTATTCTAGCGGAAGCTTTTATAGTTGAAAGAACCCAAATCTTAAATTCATATCCAAGAATGTCCACATCCACACAACATGAATGAAACCCCAAATACATAAAAAGGGTACATGGCCTTATGGCCATACAATAATTCACTTAATAAATAGTGTTTTCCATACATCGGCTTGCAGGCCGGCCACACATGACAAAAGTAAAGTACAACTATTCTTTACGGCCTTCTAGGGCCAGCACAACAACATGGGCTCCAGCCCGGTATTTGGCACTCGGCTCCGCAGCACCTGCAAGCACATTCCACCGCACGGTGGAAAACAAAGCAACGGTCAGCCAAAAGCCGACCAAATTATAACGACCCCACCCCGAAGTCGGGACGGCGGTGCTCTTTCCCTGCATAACATTAGCCCAGCTAAACAATAAAGTGCAACTATATATTTCGCCACAGGTGTAGGCTCGCACGGCCAAACACCCTGTACACTCAGGGCACATTGACAGTGAATCTTGTCATTACAGCGTATTCACCACCACCCCCAGGATGGCAACAACATGTGAGCATTTAGCCTTTCTGACCACCGTGTAAGGCTCCCGACTATTCCAACGGCCAGTCCCCGTCTTTGGGTCTCTCGTACCGAACCACATAGCCTAGGTCCAATTCCACTTGCCCGTTGCTCACGCCGCATATACAATTTAAGTCCTACGCGCGGGCCAAGCTTCTCTCAGATCCCAAAATTTTCCAAACAATCTCATAACCCAGTTATGATCAATGTCGGTTCCCAGACCGCCAAGTTAGCAGAACACGTTTCCGCTCAGTTTTCCGGGTGCGCCTTGAAGCTAACCTCCAAGGATCCCTGCTGCAATCTAGCGCGTAGAAACCCGAAAAAATCCAAAGCACGGAGTCTTCTCCGGCAAAACATATCAAATGCAACATCACCGATCCAGACAATACATGTCCGGGTAGGCTTCACACACAATGCCTATGTCCATACTTACGATTCCGGACTCTATATGCAACACAAGGGGGACTATTCACATCAAACCCAAGGAACACCACGCACTCACCACACACTCGCGGGAGCGGGATTTCCCTATGCAGAAAGAAAGAGCTTCACATGCTCAAGTAGAGAATCGTTACCCTTGTACTCTGCTTTGGCGCCATGGAAAAACTACACGGATGTAAATCTTCGCAACGAACTTTCCTCCACATATCCGCTCTCAGATTTCGAAACGGTGCTCCGATGCTCCGCCGGAGGCCGGAATCCCTTCCTTCTTCCTCCTCTTTCCAACTCCTTGAGAGAGAGAATGGTTGGAGAGAAATGAAGGATTAACTCCCCTATTCCCGGCCTTAACAGAGTAGGAAACCATCTGGGCTGTTGGATCTTAATTAAAGAAAACGAACGGCTCAGATCCGTTCAAAAATCTCCAGAACTGGGCCGAACACGGCTTGGCACACGGCTGTGTCCCGGGCCGTGTACCTCGCTCCAGGCACGATCGTTGAACGGAGGAAAGACACACGGGCAGAGACACGCCTGTGTCTCACCTGACACGCCCGTGTCGGGTTCCTCGAAACGCCCGTGTTCAGGGGCGTGTCACGCATAACCGCCACGGCAACGGACAAGACCCAAAAGAACACGGGTAGGGATACGGGCAGGCACACGCCCGTGTCAAATGACACGCCCGTGTCACTTAGCCGTGTTTCTAGCCGTGTCCTTCTCGTGATGAAAATGGCCAAAAACACCAGCCAGACACGGCCTTGGACACTCCCGTGTCCTAGGTCGTGTACCCCTATACAAGCACCAAAAATCCCCTTTTTCGCGATTGACTCAAATACAATTTTCGGGGCGTTACAATAGGTACTTGATAGGCGAGAGAGACCGAGTTGTCCACTCACAGGGGGAGAGACGGGGGTTCTCTGCAGTAGGCGAGACGCCCTTTAGGGTCGCGAGCTTGGCTCTAGAAGGCGAGATGGCCTATGGGGCGAGAGGCCGGCAAGACAAATAGGTGGGATCGTCTCGCCCGCCAGTCACTTTCCCCACTCGCCGTATTGGAGAAAAGTGTTTTTACCTTCTTACCCCCAAGGGGGATTTTACTCTTCTACCACATGTAATCTTACCCTTTTGCCCGTGGTGGTTTGCGTATAGCCCTTCAGAACAGCGGAGTTTGGCTGGAGGCAGAACCAACCCAGGGTATCTTAGTAATTTCATGTAATTTCAGTATGGTTATTTGCAGATCAAACTCAGAGGCCTATAAATAGACCGATAAGGTGCTTGAACGGGTTGTTGAACCTTTCCATACTCTTCCTCACTGGCACCTAGCTCAGCATTGGCTAGGGAGGGGAAGGACTTTAGTTTCTTCTGGGTAAGAGGTGGGACCTCCGAGCTGAGACCCCTCGGTCTGTTTCTAGGTCAGTGACTCACGTCTGGAGGGTGGTTCAAGAGGATTAGGTGTGGGCTGAACCTCTGGTCCAAACTCTAGGCGGGATCGGGTAGCTAGTTCCAACAAAATATAAGCAATAATGACCTGAAAGTGAAGTGCATGTGTGTGAAAATGAACCCAAATGTGTCTGAAAAACCCTATAAATATCAGACTCATTAATAATCTAGAGAACCCATATACTCGTCAAGTCCGAACTCCTTTAGCACTACAATCTGCTCTTGCGATGAAAGCCACTTCACCGCAGCCTTTGAAGTCCCCAGCTTGGCATCCAAACGTGTCAAGTCCATGCAAGGACCCTCCAAAAGTTGTAAAGTCTTCTCCACCAAATTTTTTTCCATCCGAAATGTCGTCCGTGACTCTTCAAGATCACCCTTCAACTCCGACTTGATCTGTCGAAAGTGAGACATATCACGATCCTACCGTTCTCTCAAATCAGCAAGAGAGCTCTCCGCCTCGCGGAGCTTCTCCTGTAGTGTAAAATATCCATCCTTTAGACTCACGTAGTGGTCATTCCATGTATGCTCTATATTGGCCTGAGCCTCAACCTGCAACAAAAAGAAAGGAGCCAGATTTATACAAAATGACAAAAATAAACAAGAGAGAAAGTTCTTCTATCCGCATTGTTCATCGCCTCTAAAGATGAAGACATGAATTTCCCATTCATCGCATAGGGTGCAGAAGACTCCGCGGGGGAACCTGGGGGGCAGAAGACCCTATTACCTCAAGATCAGGATCAACCGACGTAGTCTCATCTCTGGAGCTGCAGGAGACCTCAAACTGACAATCCCTCTTCTGTGATGAAGATCAGGGCTCCATGTCCACATCACTAGAACCTTTGAATACAAATTTCTTTGTTGATCACGGACCAGCAACATTGTAGCTGTGCGCTCAAGATCATTAGAAAGTCCACACAATAACAAGTGTTTCACCTCCACAAATAAGGAAAATCTAAAGAGACTGTTCACTAGCTCACGAGGCTCTGTGAACTCCCAACATCGAAGTAAATTCCCGCTCATGCCCCTTTATATAACGATAACAGTCAGATAGTGAATTCCAAAGCTTCGGCAAGCCCCGGGAATTTCATACGTTACCAAATAAAGTTTTTTGTGGCATCGAACCGTCCGACTTTCAAAATCGATCCAGCACTTGTTGTAGATCTCTATACGCCCACCACCCATTCTCTTAAAAAGTCCAAGCAGAACCTCGAGTTGTGCTCCCTAATGAATGCAACTAGCCCCATAATTTGCATCATCCTAAGAGGGGTAAATTGGGATATGACAATGCCGCAAAACTTCAAAATCTCGATCACCTCCTCGTACGGCTGGAGATGAAATCTAGATCTAAAAATCATCTCACACAGTGTCAGCCAACCCTTTGGCGGGTTTTTAGGTCTCTCCTCAACGCATGATATCCTTATTCTCGGCCGATATCCCATATCTTTTTTCTCCAAAGCACAATCTGCTCAGCAGTAAGCGAAGTGCACATCCGCATTGGCTGACCCTGCGCGCAACGCCTCGGTGTCTGGTAAGAAAAACATGTTAAAATTCATGTAAACAAGACGCAAAAAAGGATAAAAAGAGCACATATGCAATGAAAAAAGGCTGCCCCGGGAGCGCTCATGACAAATAGAAGCCCCTTGCTTGTGCATGCAACATGCGGGTCTTCCCCAAGTGCGCAAGGATCCAGCAAGTATGCCCCACACACGCATAGCGCGTGGGAGCATCACCCGAACATGTGCAACAGTGCGCGGGTTCGCCCCGCGCGCGCACACTACGTACGAGTCCATCCCACCGGGCGCGCGTAGGCATGAACCGCCCAAAAGCATAGGATGCACGAATGTATCCCTCGAATGAGCGTAGTTTCCCCCCACCCCTCCCCCCCCCCCCCCCCTCGCATGCATGCGTGATGCCCGAGTCTCACCCGTGTTTTGCTCCTCCTTTCTTTCACGCCTCACCTTCACATTTTTCCACATTCACTCGCGTTTTCCAGTGTCCTATCATTTGCCTCCTCCATAGTTGCCGCAACGAAGATCCACACAGAAGTCCCTGCTTTTTTCCGGTTCTGGCTTTGAGCACCGAAGACTTTAGGGAGCAAATGATGGGACCATATATAATTTATAGGAAGACCGGTGTGCGGTGAACTATAGCCCCATGACCCCCACTAACTTGCTGGGGGATCATGGGAATAACTACCGTACGTGTCATCGGCATGCCCGATCAATGCGTAATCCACGCATAAAATCCTACTATGCACACCACTCGAGTAACTGCCCGTGGTCAGACGTCCAAGCCAATCGTCGCTGCCATCATCGCCGTCGTCGAGCGGCCCTTGCTCGGCCTCTGAGCGGCCGGCGCATGGCGCCACCCGATCGAGCTTCCGGAGGCTAGCACGGGCGGCCCTTTCTTGGTCGGCCTCCATGAGGCTGGCGTCAGGTGTCGCCCGATCGGCCGCCTCGAGGCTGGTGTTGGGCAGCCCTTGTTCATCCGGTCTCCATAAGGCCTGCGTCGGGCGCCTCCCGGTCGGCACCGGCCGGCCTCCATGAGGTTGATGTTGGGCACCGCCCAGACGGCCTCGCGAAGCCCGGTTCTGGACGACCGCGACCTGGCTGGCCTCAGTTAGGCTGGCACTAGGCGCTGCCCGGCCTGCCTTGCAAAGGACGGCACCGGGAGGCTCATGCTCAGCTGGCGTCCGTGAGGCTAGCGTCGGGCGCCGCCCGGGTGGCCTCCTTATATCTAGCGGTTGTTCGCTCGGTCTGCCCCCGGCTGGGCGGGCGGCCGGGTGGTCGGCCTCCTTTTAACCGCCACCATCTAATCGTCCTCTAACGATCACCACCATCTATTACGCGGATAACCACCCGCGCACCATCACAAGGGAAAATAAATAAAATAATTTTGGCTTGTGTATAGTAAAATTACAAAATAATGTGCGCCTTAAAACTATATTAAAAATAGTCTGCACTTAATAATTTGGGTGATTACGGTCTGTATATAGCCGCCTAACTACCGTAAGCACCTCTGTGGCCTATAAATAGGACTCCAAAGCTCTCTCATTTCTAATTTTCTCCTCATAATATTTTCCTCGTTCAGGCCAGAGCTCCGTCGAAATCCACCCATGAGCCTCCTCCATTCAAGTGCTTCAAGAATTTGTTTAAGCCCACGACGCTTTGAAGAGCAAGACGTTTCACCAGCCCCTCCAAAAACTCTCCTACATGCAAGGCATTCTGCAAGCCCTCCTCAGCAAATCACATATAGCGCCACTGCATCACGCTGCGTCCGGGCAATGTCCGAGCGCGTTCTCCGCCAACAACAAGAGACGGATTTTGAGCTTAGCAAGTGGTTGTCTGTCCCCCTCCATGCACCCCTGTGTTTTCTCTCATCCACAAGTTGTGACGTGGAGCGGCCTGTCCTCTTGATTTCTCGAACACCTTGTAAACTGTCGCTGATAGTGAAGTTTGACTGACATCGAACCGATCTCGTGTTTTTTTACCCAATTTATGGGTTTTCCACGTTAAAAATCGGCTTGTGTATTTCTCTACTTACTCTGTGGTTGTTTGCGCGTTCGATCGCTCCACGGCTATGGCAGCCTAATTTTGTCCGATCTAGCAGGAGCTTTGAGTAGCACGCAACAAATATTATTATTATGACAAATGTGCATTAATATCACAAAAATTATACAAAAGTCGCGCATATAATCGTAGAAAGATGTAAATAACCTTGCTTACAAGACTCATTCTCGTGCATTCATGTTTTGAAAGCATTTCATGATATCATCTATGTTTGCAGGATGCTCTAATAATGTCTGTAATAATAGCTATCAAGTAAAATAAATCTTATTGTGTTTTTTGTGGCCAAAATAAAAGTCAATTGAAGTTGATAAGTAAAACAATGAACCCTGTTACAAGTGACAATTCAAGTAGTTCACTCACAAGAGTCTGATTTTTAAATTTTAATTGCCCTATTAAGCATATTAACCCTATTAAATTATGATAACATCAGTCTATTTTTTTCATGAGAATGATTCAATTGTTTCAATCACATCGGTATCAAATAACCAAATTTCAAATACTATAGTCTTTTAAGTTTTTTCATTTTTGCAAAAAACGAGGCAAGGTAAGAACTACAAAAAAATGATAAAGGCAAAGTAAGAACAAGGTTAATAACTTAATTGAGAAATGAATATAGAATTCAAATAAAAAAATAATCTAAAATTTACTTCAATTCGGAGTTTTAGGCCTGAAAAAATGATGAATGAATTTTAAGTCATGAAACAATATTAGTCATGATTTTAAGTCATGAATAATACTATTAATTTTTTTTTAAAAAAAATTTAAGTGTGGGGCGGCCCCGCAGTCTCGACCCAAGGTAAGTCGGCACGTGCATACATACACAATATTTAGATAACAGCTGAATAAAAATATGTAAATTATCGAGTTCAAAATTCTAGTTATCACACAATTTCAGTGGTTTCACACGTTCAACATCCGTACGCATGAGTTTTTAAATAATTAATAAAAATATGATTTTAGATGGTACGTATAACAAATTATATATGCACTTGTTTTGATAGGCATTGCTTTAGCTTGAAGACAGTCTTTACCTTAGGAATCATATTAAAATGCTTCAGGGAAAGATGAGAATATTAATATTATCCTTTTTATTATTTATTTATTAATTAATTTAATTTTCCTAAGCAAATGATGGCCAGGGAGGAAGCATGTGTGATAAATTATGTGTGGAATCTATTAAAGTACTAACTTTTCAACTCTTTTGATAAATTTATATTTTACAAAGTAATATATTTAACTAGGCACGGTATTAATTATTGATAGCCTCCTTTGCTTTTGCCAGTCATTTACTGCCGGCCAGCTCATCAAAACTTCTTCTTCACTTTTAAGTTTTTACAGAAATAATAATAATAATGAGTAAAATGTATAATGTTTACATTAAGGCTTCATTAGCAATTGCAGTTATAAAAAAAAATTGTTGTAAAGACAGATTTGTAAAGTGAGTTGTCGCAAACTTGATGCTGTAAATGGAGATCTGTTTGAATAGTCTGTGTTTGCAGAGCTGTTCCAAACAGAGATTCGTTTGACAAAACTGCGGTGACGTTTTGAATATTTTTTTTAAAAAAATTATATAAAAATTGAAAGACTCATTAATGAAGAGTGACACACACCAAATTCAAATAAAAACCATTAACAAATTTACTTATTATAAATAGTTGAAAATAATATTTATTTTTATTAATATTATATAAAAATGAGGATCTGGCGGTGAAAGGTACACTCGTTTTTGCATGCTACTATAATGCTGATGAAGGAGAAGGCTTCTGCGCTACAGCAAGCTCAGTAGGAGGAGACATGAAGGAGATAGTCGCCGGATACGTGTGGGAGAGAAGTTGTCGGGCAGTGATGCGAAGGAGATTGCCACCCGAGACACAAACCGTCGGAGAATCGAAGCTGCCGGAGAATGAAGCTGCCGGACAATCGAAACCGCCGGAGAATCGAAGCAGAGAGTCGATCGGGAGAGACTGGGCCTTGCCCTTGAGCGATTCTCCTTCTCCTTCGCAAAACGCAATGAACCGGAGGTGAAAAGCAGGGTTTTGTCACGCTGCCTTTTGAACCGGGAGAAACGCGCTGCAAGTGGAAAAGGATGCGGCAAAACAAATGGAAAAAACTGTACCGCCTCCGTTTTGCCAAAACGAACCCCCAAATAAGCTAATCCAAATGAAGCCTAATTCTATCTTGCTCTCTCTCTATCTTTAAATATATAAATATATATATATATATATACTAGCATTTTCGAACGGGCTTCGCCCATTCTCGATGAGTCGCTGCGGGCTTCGCCCGCTTGACCCCCCGACAGGCTTCGCCCACCCCCAGGCTGCGCCCGCCCCCCGGCGGACTCCGCCCGCGCCCCGGCGGGTTTCATTAAATTATAAAAGTATTTAAAAGTATTGAAGCCCCCGACGGACTTCGCCCACCCCTAACACCTGATTTTCGTGAAACAAATATAAAATAAAAAACCAACATGCATATGAAAATCATTATAAAAACAAATATAAAATAACAAATATGCCTATATTTTCCCGTTTTTGTAAAAATTCAATATAATTAATAGTTTAAATAATATAATTAAATTATAAATAAAAAATCAAATAAAAAAACTAAAAATAAGAATCTCGTGTTTACACAGGATAGTCATTAAATTATAAAATAAAAAATAAATAAATAAATAAAAAACAGATCCGTGAAATGAATTCCTTCCGCTTCCGTCATCTGGATTCCGCCTGCTTCCTGATCGTCGCTGCCGCCGCCGGCGGAGCTGCCGGCGGAGCTGCCCGTCTCCCACCGGCGGATTCGCCGGCCACCGGCGAACCCGCCGGGGGTTGTCCGGCGGCGCGCGGGCAGGGCTACCGCCGGCAGTAGCTCTGCCCGCTCGCCGTCGGACAACCCCCGGCGGGTTCGCCGGAGGCCGACGAACCCGCCGGTGGGCGTCAGGCAGGCCGTCGGCGGCGGGGGTGAGGCCGTGAGGGACGGGAGTGCGGAAAATGGGCACCAGGCTTTCTCCGAAAGTGAACAGTAACTTTTTGTGGGATTTGTTTAATTGCAGACCGATCTTTAGGAATCCAACGACCAGATATCATTTCCTATAGATCGGACGGTTCAAAAGAGATTCATGGTGAGATCCAAATATGCCTATTGTATTATATAATAAAAATATATATAATACCATCTTCGAACGTGTTTCACCCGTTCTTGAAGCGTCGCTGCGAGCTTCACACGCAACCAAGCGGGCTTCGTCCGCTTGACATACCGGAGGGCTTTGCCCGTTCTCGATTCGTCGTTATGGGCTTTCACCTGCAACCAAGCGGGCTTCACCCGCATTCCGTAGGGCTTCGCCCGTTCTCGATGTGTCGCTACGGGCTTCAACCGTAACCAAGCGGGCTTCGCCCGCTAGGCATTCAAGCGGGCTTCTCCCGCCCCATGACGGGCTTTGCCTTCCCCCGACAGTTATTTAAAATTTTAAATCAATATATTTTAAAAAATCGTAGAGGCAGGCAAAGTCTGTCCAGGTCAGGTATTGTCGTGCGGGGTACCGGGGGCCATGCATAGAGATTTGAGAAACTGAACATGAAATCAAAAATTTGTACATGAAAAACTTTAATGAGCTTACTTGACGTCCTAATGTCAAAAAATGGCAATGTCGGGCTAGGCTTGATCATTTGAGCAACACTGCAATGAAATAAAATTAGTCATTTACATCTTCAACTTCTAATCATTTGAGCAACAAATAAGAAATTAATCAGAAATTTGAGATGTTAAATCAGCAGGCAATGCATGAATTAAATCTAAGGGTGCAAGCAGTTCTGTTTGGATCTGTTTGCACCCAAACCGAAACCGAACCGATGTTTATCGGTTCGGTTCGGTTTTTTGGTCGGTTTACTCGGTTCGGTTTTCGGTTTTTCAGTTATACTATTTTAAATAATTCTGTACTTAAATATCTCAATAAAATTTTAAAAATGGTATGATAAGTAAAAAATAAATATCATCAAGGTTTATTTACGTAAGATATATTAAAGCAAATAACTCATGTTACATTAAAAAAATTATGATTGAATATTTTTGTTGGGAAATCGAGTAATAAATATAAAAAGATATAAATAAAATCAGTTAAACAAAATGTTTAATTCTTCTTGATGCATAAAATATGCATTACAAAAATTTATTTTTGTTCAAATGATATAAAAATTATTAAGTTGATATAATTTGTGTACATTATTTAGTTAATAAAAATAGTTCAAAGATCATTATTGGTAATATTTTTACATTTATTACTAGTCGGCGCGGTTCGGTTTTTCAGAGAGGAAAACCAAAACCGAACTGAGTCGTTCGGTTCAGTGTAAAATCGGTTCGGTTTGGATGGTTCGGTGCGGTTTGGTCGGTTTTCGGTTTTTCATGCACAGCCCTAATTAAATCAGTGGGCAATGCGTGAATTAAATTAGAAGGCAATGCATGAATTAAATCAAAAATTATGATATTAGAGATGTTTAAACCTGCAATTAGGGTCTAGCAAATCTTATCATCTTGCGTAGCTTGATGTAAAATTTGGATAGGAAACAGAATTGATGAAAAATGCAAAATTGATCCATAGATTGTCCTCTACTCGGGCTTGTTGTAATTTCACACTCCAATTTTTCCTTTCTGTTAATAAATATAATAGAAGTAAGACACAAAAACTTCCATATCAGTAGTATATCTATTAGATTTGGATTAAATCATCATTTAGGCTCCGTTTGGGGAGGCTTATTTTCACCGGTCAAGCCATTACGACTGCATGAATCAGACCTTAATTATGATTTTATTCATGTTGTCGTAATCGCTTGACCGGTGAAGATAAGTCCCCCCAAACAGAGCCTTATTTCACCGGTCAAGCAGTTACGTCCGCATGAACCGGACCTTAATTGACCTTAATTAAGATCCGGTTAATGCGGTCGTAACCGCTTGACGAGTGAAAATAAGTCTCCCCCCCCCCCCTCGAACTGAACTTTAAACTCATTAAAATTCTCCAACCAAGCCAAATAACAACAATGAACATCTAATACCTTGTCACCTGATAGAAGCACACTACTCCTGCTTGGATGGAATTCCAAGATTGTTATGCATGCTTTGGAACTTAACAAATGTGGGTTTGAACTGCAAAGAGATGTGAAGGTCAATTTCATAAATTTTTTTCAACAAAGTACTTTTCATTTCTAAATCTGGGTTTGATCTCCAATTTTTTCGATTTGTTTTTCACAAAAAAAAAGTCGAATAATAATGTAATAATAAATATGTATGGACAAAAATGATTGTCCGTCTTCTTCAACGCAATATACAACCAATAAACAATGTGAAAAACAAATCGAAAGGAGGGAAAATGACAAATAAATCTCTAAGAATGCGATAAATACTATATATGAATGCAATATTTCCTTCAACAATTTCTCTCTTATTTATAGGACTCAAAACTGATGCAAAATTAATTCAAAGCATGCTTGGTCCAGAGCAAGATTACCTTTTTTTACATGATCGAGTTCACACACCCTCTCTTCTTAATCTATGCATTGCCATAGAAATTTTAAACAAAATTAATTTTATTTGAACTCGATCGAGTCCAAGCACTCAGGCACATTAATTCTCTTCATGTCTCTCTCTCTCGATGTCGCTCACGCTTCGACATATAAAATAATAAGCGGCTCCGGCTATGACGTATGCCTCTATTGCCCGGTTCCAATTTATCTTTGTCTTGTAGAAACATCGAGACAGAATTGTCACACTTGTGAATTGTGAAGACATCAACATCTTTACTAAAAGAATATGAATAAAAATAATATCATAAACTCCTCTACCTCAATCAAGTATCAACCATTATCAAATGCTGGAACGCTTGATGGCCGCAAAGAACACAAAGAAGAGCTTGGTGGTCTAGATCGGGATGAAGAAGGAAGAAAATCTATTGCTGAACCTGGAAATGCTGGAACATATAGGAGAAGGAAGAAAATACGTTACATTGGAGTGTCAATCGGTCTACTTGCGAACAGAGTCGGTAGTGGAGTGGCAGAGGATGAAATCTACGAAACTGCCTCTTTCCTCCTCAGTTCGTTATTCTAATTTTAGGGCAGACCCGTTTAGAAAAATCTGCAAATCCGCCTCTTTCCAAAACCAACGAACTGATGAGGAAGGATCTAAAAAAATTAGCAGAGAGTGGACTCAGTACCTGGATCACGAAGCAGGGCGTCAAAACAATCTCTCGAAGCAGTGTCGCGAAGCAGCGTCGCGAAGCCCTCTTTCCAAAACCAGCGAAATTAGGAGGAAGGATCTAAAAAATTAGCAAAGAGTGGAATCAGTACCTGGATAACGAAGCAGGGAGTCAAAGCAGAGCCGCGAAGCAGAAACTAACTTATGAGGAAGCCACAACATATATACTAGAAGGTCCGGTCGGGGCCCCACAACATATACCACAAAACAGGCGGTGAAGTCACGTAGTGATACCAGAGTTGTGCATGCTAACACAAAAAATTCTAGCGGAAGCTTATAACACGACACTGAACTCCAAACATGAATGTCCACCATAAAAGATCCATATTTATATATCACAGGAATGTTTACCAAATACAAAGTCAGTTGGCCTTATGGCCTTACAAGTCCTTTTACATCAGTGGCTTGTAAAACATTGGCGCGCAGGCCAGCCACATATAAACAAAGCATAACAATTTCAGCTTAGCCTTCAAGGGTTAGCGGCAGCAGCAACAGCAGCAGGGACTTCGTCTGTGATGTGTCCCGCTTGGTTCTCCAGCACCCGGACAAAGACATTCCACCCAAAGGTGGCAAACAAGGCAACAGTCAGCATGCAGCTGACCAATTTTATAACGACCCTACCCCTTTCCCGGGGCAGTGGTATTCCTTCCCTGCAGGCATAGCATTGCACAGGCAGATATATATGTATTCACAAATTGTGCTCTCACGCACATACATTCAATCACAACCGTCAGCCACGCGGCCCGACGATCTGTGCACTCAGGGCACATTATTGGTGTACCGGCGAACCAGTTGCCCACCACCGTATCAGGGTCGCAACCCAACGGTAAAATATTGAGCATTTACTCCATGACGTGCAGCCGGAGATTTATCTTAATGACCCGGGATTGGACTATAGCCCCCCCCCCCCCCCCCCCGCCTCCCCCCCCATGGTGTCGGGACACGTAGGCCTAAGAATCTCGCTATGCGTTTCTGCCAAATGCCAATTCATCCAGACACCCATGGCAGACAACCATAACGCGGATACAGTTCAGCCTTTGCCCGTTGCTCAAATCGTTAGTTCTATAACCAGACTAACGCGGGTCGGCATCCCCTTGTCCGTTTAGTAAATAGCCATAATGTCCTCACAGGACAAACTTCACAAAGCTTTACAATCATAGGTTAGCTAGGTGTCACGCTCCACGGTAGCGATAGAACTCATTTTCCATCCCTAGCTCTAACCATTTGAGGGTATTTTCCTGGGCTTTCCTACCAGTACTTCCTGCTACTTCCCTTTACAGGCACAACCCAGCAAACAGCATAAGCATCAAGCGTATTTTCCTGACTTATCACGTCAGTACTTCCTGTTACTACCCTTCACAGGCACAACCCATCAGCACAAGCATTATACAGGTATTTTCCTGGACTACCACTACAATATTTCCTGCTACTGCCCTTCACAGGTTTAACTCATCGACTCTTAAACTACATGTTTCATCACGGAGTCTTCTCCGGTGCGTATATGCAACATCACAAATCCAGACCAACCTGTCCAGATGAGCTTCACACAGTATGCCTATTCTGTACTCCATTTCCGGATCTATATGTCAAATGGGTGAGGATTCCATGAATCAACCCAAGAGAGTCCCATAACATGCCACCCTCTGGTGGGGGAATCGTATGTGCATGCCAAAAAAGAAGCCTTCACATGGCTAGGAAGAAATGTCGTTACCCTTGATGATCGCTTCGGATCCATGGATTCCTCGTTGGCTGAAAAGCACCGCAGTGGCTTCGCCTTCATAACGCTTGCCTCGGATTGTGAACAGGAACTCCGTAGCTCTACCGGTGGCCGGCTCCTCTTCCTCCTCCTCCTTCTTCCTCTCTTTCTCTCTCTAAGTTTAGAAAGAAGATGGCCTAACACAAATGAGAATTTCCTTCTCAGTTTTCGGCCTTAAGGAAGCAGGGAGGGCTCTCAGCCATTGGATCCCAACTGAGAAAATGGACGGCCACGATTTTGCCACAAAAGGCTATTTTTTGCCTGATACGGCCTGTGACACGCCCGTGTCATATGCCATGTACCCTAAGCGGCACACAACTGACTCATCCAAACCAGTACACGCCCATGTGACACGCCTGTGTCACGGGCCGTGTCACTTGACACGCCTTCAGACATACCCGTGTTTGTGGCCGTGTACATCAGGCTGCACAAAACCAACTTCATCCCGATCGGGATACGGCTATTTACACGCCTGTGTCACTGGCTGTGTACCACAAGACACACCCGTATCGTTCCTATGTTCACCAGGCCTCAAATGCCCTAGGCACATCCAGCAAAGGACACAGCCTATAACACGCCCGTGTCCTAGGCCGTGTGCCCATACACTGCAGCAAACACGCCCCAGCTCAATTTCGTCGAACTTAAGTTCGTCGACCAGAGGAGGATACGACCTCTGACATGCCCGTGTCAGATGGCGTGTTCGCTCATTTTCCTTAGAACAGATTTTCATCGACCTCTTGCCCGCTGCTCACCCGAGCAGGACACGCCCTGCGACACGCCCATGTCCCAGGCCGTGTCACCCAACATTTCCAAATTCTGGGATTTACGGTGTTACAACCCTCCCCTCCTTACAATAAATTTTGTCCCCGAAATTTGCACACGGGAAGGTAATCAAACACAAGTTGTTCTATTCCATAACCGTTCAATACCAATCAACACATACTGCATAACAGTTACATAAAGAGCTCGGGAAACTGAGCTCGCATGGTTTGCTCTTGCTCCCAAGTTAGCTCCTCACGACCACAATTGTCCCACCGGACTTTGACCATCCCGATCATCTTGTTCTGCAACTGTTTATCGGCACGATCCTTGATCCGAATGGGCCGAACTTTTGTCGTTAGCCCATACTCCACCGGCACCCGATTACTCTCGATCACTTGGGATGGATCTTTGACGGCTCTTCGAAGCACCGAGATGTGAAACACATCATGTAATCCACCCAAGTCTGCCAAAAGAGCTAGCCGATATGCAGCTTCCCCAACTCGCTCTACCACTTCGAACGGACCAAGATATCTTGGACTCAACCTTTTCAGTCACCGAATCCTGGACACACCTTTGAAGGGTTTGATCTTCAAGTATACCCAATCACCCACCGCGAACTCCACATTCCGGTGCTTGGTGTTGTAGTATTTCGCTTGACGATCCTGGGATATCAGTAGCCGCTCTCGGATAGTGCGTATTTTCGAGTTCTCTTCGTCGACTTCGTTACGTTTATACACTTTGGATTCACCTGCTTCCGCCCAAGCCAACGGTGTACGACACTTTCGACCATACAGAGCTTCAAACGGTGCCATACTGATGCTCGCTTGGTAACTGTTGTTGTAGGAAAACTCCACCAGGTAGAGATGATCTTCCCATCTCTTTCCAAAGTCCAGGGCGCACATGCGGAGTATATCTTCCATAGTTCTGTTGGTTCTCTCAGTCTGGTCATCCGTCTGGGGATGAAAGGCCATACTGAACATTAACTTCGTGCCAACAGCTGATGGACCAGCGTCCAATCATTCGAAGTAAAGCGCCCATCTTGATCACTCACAATGCTACGAGGAACACCATGTAGCCGCATGATCTGATCCACATAGA
Organism: Platanthera guangdongensis; assembly: GCA_039583875.1. Taxonomy (NCBI): domain Eukaryota; kingdom Viridiplantae; phylum Streptophyta; class Magnoliopsida; order Asparagales; family Orchidaceae; genus Platanthera; species Platanthera guangdongensis. The sequence continues at coordinate 161,687,638 of CM077148.1, forward strand.
GCTTTGCCAAATTCTCCACTGAATCATCACGTTTGTTCGGAAGGAATTGTGCCACCTTTGTCAGCCGGTCTACAATCACCCAGATTGAATCATTCACGTGCTGAGATCTCGGCAACCCGTTCACGAAATCCATAGAGATATCATCGAACTTCCATTCTGGAATCGGCAACGACTTCAAGAAACCTCCAGGCTTCTAGCATTCCGCCTTCACCAAAGCGCAAGTTTGGCATTTAGCTACATAATGAGCGATATCATGCTTTAATCCTGGCCACCAGAATAGCTTCTTCATGTCTCTGAACATCTTTGTGCTTACAGGGTGAATTGAGTACTTCGTATAGTGAGCTTCGTACATCAACTCTTCTCGTAGTTTACCCAAACTTGGGACGCACAAACGGACCTCTTTCCTCAAAAGGCCGTCATCCCAGGAGAATTTGCCCTCTGGCCCATCCTTGGCATAGCGTTGGAGACTTTCATCCATGTTTGTTGCTTGTCGAACCCTGTCCGCAAGGTCACACTGCACCTCCGTCCAGTTCAAACATGCGTCGGTTGTAGAATTCTTGTCAACACAAGAAATCTCTAACGCTTCCAACTCCTAGATTAGACGTTCATCGTGCCTTTGCAACCAACTTGCCCTTGCCGGAACCCTCCGACTCAAGGCATCAACGACCATATTTCTCTTCCCGGGAGTATAATGAATCTCAAAGGTGTAGTCCCCAAGGAACTCCAACCACCTTCGTTGTCGCATATTCAGGTCCTTCTGTTCCAATAAGTACTTTAGGCTCTTGTGGTCTGTATAGATTTCCACTTTCACACCATAAAGATAATGTCACCACAACTTCAGTGCAAAGATCACCGCCGCCAACTCTAGGTCTCGGACGGGATAATTTCTCTCATGCACCTTCAAATGTGGAGAGCCATAAGCAATCACTTTCCCAGTTTGCAGAAGAATGCAGCCTAAGTCGCTTCCTGAAGCATCACTGTAGATCTCGAATCCGTCAGTACCACATGGCGATGTCAACACAGGCGCCGTGGTCAACCGACACTTCAGCTCTTCAAAAGCTCGTGTGCACTCTGGCGTCCAAACGAACTTCTGATCCTTTCTTGTTAGTGTGGTGAGAGGCAAAGCGATCCGCGAGAAGTTTTCCACAAACCGTCTATAGTAGCCTGCCAGTCCAAGGAAGCTCCTGACTTTGGTCACCGAAGACAACACTGGCCACTCCTGTATGGCCCTTATCTTTGCTGGATCCACTGATATGCCCTCTCCACTTACCACATGGCCCAGAAAAGCCACCGATGATAGCCAAAACTCGCACTTCGAGAACTTGTCATAGAGCTTATTCTTCGTCAAAGTATGCAACAGCAACCGCAAGTAGTTTTCGTGATCGGCTTCCGATTGCGAGTACACCAGGATATCATCAATGAACATAATCACGACCAAGTCCAGGCACTCTCGGAACATTCGGTGCATCAGGTACATAAACATTGATGGCTCATTGCACAGCCCAAATGACATTACTGTGAACTCATAATGCCCGTAATGTATTCCAAATGCAGTCTTGGGAATGTCACCTTCCTGAATCCTCAACTGGTAATAACTAGACTTCAAATCCAACTTGGAGTAGACGGTTGATCCCACCAGCTTATCAAAGAACTCATCAATCTGTGGAATCAGATACTTGTTCTTCTCGGTCAGCTTATTCAATTCACGGTAATCAATACATAACCATAAACCACCGTCCTTCTTTTTCACAAATAGAACAGGCGCGCTCCAAGGTGACATGCTTGGGCGTATATAACCCTGCTCCAGCAACTCTTGCAGTTGGATATTCAACTCTGCCATTTCCTTTGGCGCGACGCGATATGGCAAGCGGGCCACAGGTTTCGCACCTAGCACCAACTCGATCGTGAAGTAAATCTCTCGCTGGGGTGGTAGCCCAGGGAGATGCTTGGGAAACACATCTGCAAATTCCGATACAACCGGAACATCGCTCACACCGGCCTTGGGCAGAACAGCTTGAATCATCGTGAAGTATACCTCCGCGCCCTTCCGAACAGCCATGACGACTTGGAGTGCAGACATCAACATCCCTCCCACTCCTTGCATGCCCGCGAACTTCGTCTCCTACTCGGTATTCTGGTCCAACGTGATCTCTTTGGCAATACAATCAATCAAGGCATCCTGCTCCGCGACCCAATCCATACCAAAGATCACATCGAATTTCGATATCGACAATACAGACGCAGTCAAACAGAAATCCCGACTTCCTATTTGCACCGCCACATCGCATGTCTTATCAGCAAGCATCAAACAACCATTAAGTAACACCACCCTGACGCTATCTATCTTCACACGACTAGGTATCCCAAGTCGAGATATGAAGTCTTTAGACAGAAAAGAATGTGAAGCACATGTATCAAATAGTGCTCGCGCTAGCGTGTTCCGAATCATCACAAATCCTGTGGCAATCGTGTCACACATAAGCCACATATAAATATGCAACAAAGATAACATGCAATAAGCAAATCAATCAATAACTTAACTCGTACCTGTGACGACGTCACTCTGCTTAATGGCCTCCTACAGGCCAAGGTTGTAGACTCAGGGCTGCGCCTGAGATGTAGAGGACTCCCCCATTGCTTTTCCTTTCTCAGCATAGGACGCTCCCGCCTTCTTCTCACCCTTTGGTGGACCACTCCGGCAATGGCGGGCTAGATGCCCCACTTTTAAACATGTAAAGCAGGTACGAGTCTCCGGCCTTGAAGAGGCCCCTGACGTTGCACCCGATGTAACTATAGATGGAACTTGTCCAACCGACTTGGACCTATTGCCCCATTTCTTTTTGTAATATGATTTCTTAGGTCAGGGCACTTTGTGTAATGTTCCGAATCGCACTAGGCCCCTTGTGCGTATTTTTGAGCCAGGAGAGCTGACTTGGGCTCAGGGGAGTGCTGACAACTGGGAAGCATATAATAGCCCAAAGTCTGGGATTGGCAAATTTTTGGGTGACACGGCCTGGGACACGGGCGTATCCCAGGGCGTTTCCTGCTCGGGTGCGTAGCAGTCGTGAGGTTGACGAAAATGGGTTCGATGAAGTGTTCGAGCGAGACACGCCCCATGTCACGGGCGTGTCTAGGGCATGACCTAGGGCGTGTCCTCCTTTGTGTCGACACTCAAGACTTTGGTCGACGAAAATGGTCGACAGAGGGAACACGCCCAGTGTCACGGGCGTGTCCCATCCGACACGGGCATTTCAGAGGGCGTGTGTTCCCTCTGGTCGATGACCAGTGCTCGACGATCGTCGAGTGTCAAGTATGGGGTACACGGCCTGTGACACGGGCGTGTCACAGGGCATGTCCCGCTCATCCTCGAGTAGCTCTCGTGTAGGACGAAATATAATCGAGTAGGTGGGAAAGTACTTGAGTAAGAGGGGGTGACACGGGCGTGTCATCCCTGTGACATGGGCGTGTCCTATCCAGGTACTCGTGTAACGCCCCGAAACTCAAAAGAGTGACGGGGGACGTTTTGGGCCAGTTTTGGGTTCTGGCTGCAGGCACACGGTCTGGGACACGGGCGTGTCCCAGGGCGTGTCAAGCTTGTGTCGACACTCAGCCGGGAAGTCGACATTTTGATCTCGACATTATGTCGAGACTGGGCACACGACCTGCGACACGGGCGTGTCGACCCGTGTCGACACTTAGCGCGCGAAGTCGACACTCTGCGTTCGGCGAAGTGTCGAGACATGGCACACGACCTGCGACACGGGCGTGTCGTAGGGAGTGTCGACCCGTGTCGACACTCGTCCCGGGGAGTCGACATTTTGCTCGACAATGTGTCGAGATAAGGCACACGGCCTAGGACATGGGCGTGTCCAAGGCCGTGTCGTCAGGTCGACAATCTTCGCTCGACGAAGTGTCGAGTGTCGAGACCGTGTACACGACCTGGAGCCCAGGCGTGTTGAGGTGACATGGGCAAGGACACGGGCAAGGACATGGGCGTGTCCTAGAACCCGTACAGTGCTCGGGTTGTTTTCGGGGAAAAATGATGGGGGTACACGGCCGGCCACACGGCCGTGTCAGGTGGAACACGGGCGTATCAGGTCGAACACGGGCATTTTCGATACCCGTGTGTTTTTCCAGGCGAGCCGATTTTGACGGAAAATGAGACACACGGCCCTGGACACGGGCGTGTGCCAGGCCGTGTGAGGTCCAGTTTGGGCATTTCTGTCCCGAATCAAAGCCGTTCATTTCTTTAATTGATGATCCAACGGCTGGGGGTTGTTCCTAAAGGGATATACCCGGGATTGGGCCTTAGAAACCCTCACTTTTCATGAGTGGTTATCTTTCTAAAAGCTTAGAGAGAGAGGAGAGCCAAGGAAGGAAGAAGGAGCTAGATCCGGCCATTGGAGGAGCTTCGAAGCTCCAAATCGCGAGCCGACTCCGGATCTACGGAGGCAAAGCTAGTGCGGTGCTTTTCATCTGCTTACTTTTCCATGGCGCCAAAGAAGAACACAAGGGTAACGATTCTCTTTTTGAGCATGAGTAGCTCTCCTTCTTTGCATAGGAAGCCCGCTCTTGCGAGTTTGCGGAGAGTTGGAGGCGTTCCTTCGGGTAGATATGTGTGAAAGATATGGTACCTAAACACCTAGAGGGGGTGGGGGGTGGGGGGTGGGGGGGGTGAATAGGTGACCTAATCCTTTTTGAGCTTTAATGGCAGCAATCAGTTATATCACAGATTACTAACTATTTTATCACAGCAAAACACAAAGCATACACAACAAATCACAACACAGCACAGCAAACACAATGGTTTATAGTGGTTCCCCAAGATATGGGTACATCCACTTTCCCCCTTCGCCTATCTAGTAGTGTACTAGATTCAGCCAAACTCCTCCACTGTCTCAGAACCCAAATTGGTTCCTACACCTCAGGCCCAAAGCCTTACAACTCAGCTTTATCCCAAAGCCTACACTCAGCCACAAAGGCCTACACTCAGCCACCCAGGCCTACACTCAGCCAATCAAGGCCTACACTTAGAGATAACAATCTCCTACACTCAGGCCAAAGACCCTACCCTCAGCCTTTATAATTATAGGCTTACAATTCACTCAGATCCAAAGGATCCTACAAGATAAAAATGATTATAGAAATAATAACTCAACAACTCTGAAACAAGAGAGGGGAGTTGAGAGTTTCTTGATGAGTTCTTGGAAGAACTCGGCTGGATACAATCTGACTTAGCTTTCTTCAAAGCTTCTTGAAAATAGAACTGAATAAGATTGTCTCCTTCTGCAGTTGATCCTTGACCTCTGCCACTTAGAATTCAGAATGAATCTGAACCCTTCTTCTCAGCTTAGTTCCAGAGGCTGATTTCTTGGATGGAGCCCTCTCTCTCCAACTTCTTAGATCTGCACTTGGACTGCAAGATCTTCTTGTGTTGATACTATGTGTACCACTTTAATAACTTGTTTTTCAACAATCTGAACAACAGTTTCTGTAAACTGTATGTGCCTATTTATAGGCCTTCTTCATGGTAACCGGCTGGTCCGGTTCATAACTGTCTTCTAACATCTCTGACAGGTGCTGTAGACCGGCTGGAACGGCAGCTGTCAAGTCATCCAGTCATTTCTTGAAAATCTCTAACTGTCTGAAAGTGTCAAGACTTTCTGTCTTTAAGTGTCGACACTTATAGTTCAAGTGTCGACACATGCTGTGTAAGTGTCGACACAAGTCTACAAGGTGTCGACACAACTCCTTGTATGTCTCGACACAGATTCTTCTTCAGGTGTCGACATTGAAATTGAGTGTCGACACAAGTACTTGATCTTCTATCTTTAGCTGAATTCTTCTAAGTGTCGACACATCACCTTTGTGTCGACACAACTTCTTGTGTTGAATCTGTTAAGTGTCGACACTGCTTCTTGGTGTCGACACATAGTCTTCTATGTTGATACTTGATGAGTGTTGACACAGCTTCTTGTGTCGACACTTGATTCTTCTGTTGAGACTTCAGCTGAGTGTCGACACATTCCCTTAGTGTCGATACTTGTACTTAGAATATTTTGTTGATAATTCTGTTCTTTGCTAAGTGTCGACACAGCTCCATGTGTCGACACTTACTTCAAGTGTAGAGTCTTTAGCTGAGTGTCGACACATTGTTCTGGGTGTCGACACTTACTTCAAATGTTGACTCTTCTGATGAGTGTCGACACTTTGTTCTTGGTGTCGACACTTTCTTCAAGTGTTGACTCTTCTTGTTGTGTGTCGACACATTGTTCTTGGTGTCGACACTTTAACTTAGTTTCTGCAGTCTTTTGCTGAGTGTCGACACAGCTCCAAGTGTCGACACTATCTGGTGTAGACTCAGCTTCACTGGGTGTCGACACAGCTCCTTGTGTCGACACTTTTTGTCTGCACTTTTCTTCAGTGAGTGTCGACACAGCTCCAAGTGTCGACACTACTTGTCTGCACTTTTCTTCACTGAGTGTCGACACAGCTCCTTGTGTCGACACTTTCTATCTGGTGTCGACTCTGCGTCACAGGTGTCGACACAATGACTCCAAGTGTCGACACTGCTTGTCTGGGTATCGACACAAGCTTTCTTGAGTGTCGACACTTTCCCTCTGGGTGTCGACACATGGACTTAGAAACTTTTTTGCTTCAGTCCAGTGATTACTTAACCTGCACAAGTAAACTCAACATACATCAAATACATTATGATGTATATCATTGAGTTGGGTGAGGCTTCTTCAAATCAGGTACATTTAACCAATGTACCCAACAATGTGAATTCCCCGTTGTTTAGAGTCCGTAAGCGAGAACGGACATAGACATGATGTGTGAAGCCTATCCGGACATGTTGGTTTGGATCGGTGATATTGCATTGCATAATGCCGGAGAAGACTCCATGCTATTGGTTGTTTTTCGGGTTTTCTACACGGTAGATTGCAACAGGGAGCCTTGGGGATTAACCCAAAGGTGCACCCGGAAAACTGGGCAGATGCGTGATCTTGCCAAATTGGAGGCCTGAGAGCCAACTTGAACATAACCGGGTTATGTGAAATTGTGTGACGAAAATGGGACTCGGGAGAAGTTTGACCCGCGCAAATGGCTTAAATTGTCGTTGCGACGTGAGCACGGGTTATATGGAACCGTACCCACTTCTATGTCGTTCGGGCTAAAGAGACCTAAAGTTACGTGGCACTTGCCGTTGGCATAGATGAGAGTCTTCGGCGGTCTATGGCTTAAACTGTCGTGACCCATGCCGGGAAGACAAATTGCTCATAGGTTTGGCCGTTAGAGTGGCGGTGGTGAGTTCGGAAGTCTCTGGCTTTAATTGAAGTGACATCGATCGGTTCACCGAGAATGTGCCCTGAGAGCGTGGGGCGTGTGGCTGTGCGAGCCAACGTCTGTGATGAAATGGTTATATATATATTGCTCGCTTATGCTAATGAAATACAGGGAAGGAGCATCGCCGCCCCGAGTTGGGGGCGGGATCGTTATAATTTGGTCAGCATTGCTGACCGTTGCCTTGGTTTGCCATCGTGCGGTGGTTTGTTGCTTGCAGGTGCTGCTGGACCAAGCGGCCAATAGCGGGCTAAAGCCCAAAATGCGAAGCTGGCCCTCGAAGGCCTAATTAGAGTGTTTACTGTTTTTATTCATGTATGACCGGCCTGCGTGCCGTGGTTTGTAAATCATGTAATATCAAGTGAACCATTTTGTAAGGCCTTAAGGCTTGAATTGGTGTATGTGTAACATTCCTATTTTGGTATTAGTGGACATTCATGCTTTAGTGCTGGGTTCTTTATTGTAACTTTTATAAACTGCTTCTGCTAGAATGCTCTGTGTAGGACGTTATGATTAGTTGGATGGTTTCCATGAGTAACCACCCGGTCTGTCTGTAGTATATGGCGTCGGGCCTCGGCCGGACCTCCTGCTATATGCTATGCGACGGATAGGAGGTGTTACAATTTGGTATCAGACTACTGGTTTTGGTCGGGCTTAAGATGAATTCGTGGACGAATTCTTTTTAAGGGGTGGTGAGCACATTGTGTGCGTCATCGTTATAACAGTAAAAGAACCCATGAATGTCCACTTAGGAATGAAAATACACATGTTTGAGGAACCTACGTGTTCCTATAATTGTTGTTTGCAATTTTATTTGGTCGCTTAACGGTGTTTTGTACCACTATAGGTGACCATAAGTGGTGTTGGGCCGTCTGAACGTCGAGTTTCTGAGGCTAGCAGTGCACTAGATGTTGATCCTGCAACACCTCTATCAGCTGAGAACATATGATTGGTGGCCGAAGCGGTGTTCGCCGTGATAAATGCCCAGCTTGCAAGGCAAACGCAGCAGCCCGCTCCTGCGATGGAGCAGGAACCTCTTCAAGAGGCTGAGCGGAGGAGAGTGGAGCAAGTGGTTGTGGAACCGGTGGTGCCAAGGAGGGCAACCGAGAGACAGCTTAAGCATGTTATGAGCTTTAATCCTCCTGTATTCTCGGTGTTGGGAACCCTATCTCAAGCTGAAGACTGGCTCTCCAGGGTGAAGATAGTCATGACAGCAACGGAGACAGAGGAGTGGCAAATGACCACCATTGCTACTTTCCTTTTGGACGGTGAAGCGAGATTATGGTGGGAAGGTTTGGAGCTGCATCATTTGAGAGGTAGACAACTTACAGACGTCCCGATGGAAGAGTTCTCGGGATTGTTCATAGCAAGATACCTCCCTTCTACTCAGAGGATTTCGATGGAGAACGAATTTCTGAAGTTGGTTCAGGGTGAGAAGAGCGTGGATGAATATCTCCATAAGTTCACTCGTTTGAGTCGATATGCTAGCTCCACCATCGCGGATGAGGAGCGTAAAATGAATCGATTCTACGAAGGCATGAGAGATGAGTTGAGATTACTACTCTCGGGGTCGATGACGCAGAGTTTCTTAACGTTGGTCAACACTGCCCGGTCCTTGGAGAAGGACATGAAGAATGTCCAAGAAAAGAAAACCTTGGGTGACAAGAAGTCTGAATTCAAAGTGCCGACTACTTCAAAGTCCGGCTATCGAAGATTATTTAAGAAGCATAGGACTTCGGGTCCTGCTCCTTCTGGTGCTTCTGGGGCGACTACGAGTCGGACCCCGGGTGCATGTTTTACTTGTGGAAAGATGAGGCACTTTGCCCGCGATTGTTGGAGCGGACGTCCTAAGTCCGAGAGAAGGCCGGGAGCAACTTATGAAGAGAATGGCAAGGCGGTGGAGTCGACCGCATCCCACTATGCTCCGACCCAACCAAGGGTGTACAATCTTGGCCAACAAGAGGCCATCAAACAGGCTGATGTGGTGACAGATACGGTTTAATTTATATCAAGTCAATTTCTTTAAATACTTATTATGCACATGTTACCTTACCACTGCTTGTTTAGGATTTGTTTTGATTTGTGAAAATCCGGCGAGAGCACTTTTCGATACGGGAGCTTCACACTCCTTCTTGTCCGAAGGATTTATATCACACATCAAAGTCCCTTCTTCGATGGCGAAGGATAAGTTGGATGTGTTGTTGCCCAATGGGTGTTCGATGCGAGTGGATAGGATCTGCGATGTTAAGATTCGTATTGGGGATCAGAAGTTCGACCTGCAGGCATCTTTACTTCCGTTGGTGGAGTTCGACGTTATATTTAACATGGACTGGCTCTCAGAGCAGCAGGCCTATATTGACTGCGGTCGCAAGGAAGTCAAGCTGGGAGCAAGTCGTGAGACGACTTTTACGAGCTTAAAGGGGTCGAGCAAGACGTTGATGTCTGCTCTTCAGGTGGTGAAGGAGGTTCTTGTCGGTGCAGAACTGTTCTTTACACTAGTGGAGGTTGCAAAGCCGAAGCCCGCGTTGGATTGTATTTCAGTGGTATCGGAATACCCTGATGTGTTCCCCACAGATCTTCCTGGAGCCCCGCCTCAGCGGGAGATAGATTTTACGATTGAGCTAGTGCCAGGTGCAAAGCCCGTGTCACGATCACCTTGTCGGCTAGCGCCTAAGGAAATGGCGGAGCTGAAAGTTCAACTGCAAGAATTGTTGGAGCAAGGGTATGTGCGCCCAAGTTCTTCGCCTTGGAGCACACCGGTCCTCTTTGTTAAGAAGAAGGACGGAAGCTTGAGGCTATGTATTGATTATCGGGAGCTCAACAAGTTGACGGAGAAGAACAAGTACCCGATCCCCCGGATTGATGATCTTTTTGATCAGTTAGTCGGGTCGACGGTGTACTTGAAGTTGGATCTCAAGGCTGGGTACTATCAGCTGCGAATAAGGGAGATTGATATCCAGAAGACAGCGTTTAGTACGAGATATGGTCATTATGAGTTTACTGTCATGCCGTTTGGGATGACTAATGCGCCATCAGTGTTCATGGATTTGATGAACAGGACTTTTAGGGAGTACTTGGACCATTTCGTGATCGTCTTCGTCGACAATATTTTGGTGTACTCGCTGAGTGAGGAAGATCACTTCAAGCATCTTCATTTGGTTCTCGAGATGCTAAGGAGAAATCAGTTGTATGCCAAGTTCTCGAAGTGCGAGTTTTGCCTATCCTCAGTGGCGTTCCTCGGTCATATAGTGAGTGGAGAGGCTATTGCTGTGGATCCGACGAAGATCGTTGCGATACGGGAGTGGCCTGAGCGGATTGAGGACTCGGAAGTCAAGCGGCTACGCAATAAAGAGATTAGAATGGTCAAGGTCCGGTAGGACAATTGCGGTCGTGAGGAGCTCTCTTGGGAACGAGAGCAGACTATGCTTGACGAGTATCCGGAGTTGTTCCGCTCAGGTACAAATTTTGGTTTTGTACATGTCTTTCCTTTATATAATTTCGTGGACGAAATTCTTTTAAGAGGGGGAGAGTTGTAATGCCCCGAAACTCAAAAGAGCGACGGGGGACGTTTTGGGCCAGTTTTGGGTTCTGGCTGCAGGCACACGACCTGGGACACGGGCGTGTCCCAGGCCGTGTCAAGCTTGTGTCGACACTCAGCCGGGAAGTTGACATTTTGATCTCGACATTGTGTCGAGACTGGGCACACGGCCTGCGACACGGGCGTGTCGACCCGTGTCGACACTTAGCCCGCGAAGTCGACACTCTGCGTTCGACGAAGTGTCGAGACATGACACACGGCCTGCAGCACGGGCGTGTCGCAGGGCGTGTCGACCCGTGTCGGCACTCATCCCGGGAAGTCGACATTTTGCTCGATGATGTGTCGAGACAAGACACACGGCCTAGGACACAGGCGTGTCCAAGGCCGTGTCGTCAGGTCGACGATCTTTGCTCGACGAAGTGTCGAGTGTCGAGACCGTGTACATGGCCTGGAGCCCAGGCGTGTTGAGGTGACACGGGCAAGGACACGGGCGTGTCCTAGAACCCGTGCAGTGCTCGGGCTGTTTTCGGGGAAAAATGATGGGGGTACACGGCCGGCCACACGGCCGTGTCAGGTGGAACACGTGCGTGTCAGGTCGAACACGGGCGTGTTCGATACCCGTGTGTTGTTCTAGGCGAGCTTATTTTGACAGAGAATGAGGCACACGACCCTGGACACAGGCGTGTGCCAGGCTGTGTGCGGTCCAGATTGGGCATTTCAGTCCCAAATCAAAGCCGTTCATTTCTTTAATTGATGATCCAACGGCTGGGGGTTGTTCCTGAAGGGATATACCCGGGATTGGGCCTTAGAAACCCTCACTTTTTATGAGTGGTTATCTTTCTAAAAGCTTAGAGAGAGAGGAGAGCCAAGGAAGGAAGAAGGAGCTAGATCCGGCCATTGGAGGAGCTTCGAAGCTCCAAATCGCGAGCCGACTCCGGATCCACGGAGGCAAAGCTAGTGCGGTGCTTTTCATCCGCTTACTTTTCCATGGCGCCAAAGAAGAACGCAAGGGTAACGATTCTCTTCTTGAGCATGAGTAGCTCTCCTTCTTTGCATAGGAAACCCGCTCTTGCTTGTTTGCGGAGAGTTGGAGGCGTTCTTTCGGGTAGATATGTGAAGTCCCCGTTGTTTAGAGTCCGTAAGCGAGAATAGACATAGGCATGATGTGTGAAGCCTATCCGGACATGTTGGTCTGGATCGGTGATGTTGCATTGCATAATGCCGGAGAAGACTCCATGCTATTGGTTGTTTTTCGTGTTTTCTACACGGTAGATTGCAACAGGGAGCCTTGGGGATTAACCCAAAGGTGCACCCGGAAAACTGGGTGGATGCGTGATCTTGCCAACTTGGAGGCCTGAGAGCCAACTTGAACATAACCGGGTTTTGTGAAATTGTGTGACGAAAATGGGACTCGGGAGAAGTTTGACCCGCGCAAATGGCTTAAATTGTCGTTGCGACGTTGGCATGGGTTAGATGGAACCGTACCCACTTCTATGTCGTTCGGGCTAAAGAGACCTAAAGTTACGTGGCACTTGCCGTTGGCATAGATAAGAGTCTTCGGCGGTCTATGGCTTAAACTATCGTGACCCATGCCGGGAAGACAAATTGCTCATAGGTTTGGCCGTCAGAGTGGCGGTGGTGAGTCCGGAATATCTATGGCTTTAATTGACGTGACATCGACCGGTTCACCGAGAATGTGCCTTGAGAGTACGGGGCGTGTGGCCGTGCGAGCCAACGTCTGTGATGAAATGGTTATATATATATTGCTCGCTTATGCTAATGAAATGCAGGGAAGGAGCATCGCCGCCCCGAGTTGGGGGCGGGATCGTTATAATTAGGTCAGCATTGCTGACCGTTGCCTTGTTTTGCCACCGTGCGGTGGTTTGTTGCTTGCAGGTGCTGCTGGACCAAGCGGTCAATAGTGGGCTAAAGCCCAAAATTCGAAGCTGGCCCTCGAAGGCCTAATTGGAGTGTTTACTGTTTTTATTCATGTATGACCGGCCTGCGTGCCGTGGTTTATAAATCATGTAATATCAAGTGAACCATTTTGTAAGGCCTTAAGGCTTGAACTGGTGTATGTGTAACATTCCTATTTTGGTATTAATGGACATTCATGCTTTAGTGCTGGGTTCTTTATTGAAACTTTTATAAAATGCTTCCGCTACAATGCTCTGTGTAGGACGTTATGATTAGTTGGATGGTTTCCATGAGTAACCACCCGATCTGTCTGTAGTATATGGCGTCGGGCCCCGACCGGACCTGCTGCTATATGCTATGCGACGGATAGGGGGTGTTACAACTCGAGTAGTTGGTTTTCTCTTGAGTAAGTCCTCTCGAGTATGTCTCGAGTGGGTTACACGCCCCGTGTCACGGGAGTGACTGGGCTGTCACAGGGCGTGTCCCGCTCATCCTCGAGTAGCTCTCGAGTAGGTCGAAATGTACTCGAGTAGGTGGAAAAGTACTCGAGTAAGAGCTGGGTGACATGGGCGTGTCATCCCTGTGACACGAGCATGTCTTATCCGGGTACTCGAGTAGTTGGTTTTCTCTCGAGTAAGTACTCTCGAGCAAGTCTCGAGTGGGTTACACGCCCCATATCACGGGCGTGACTGGGCCGACACGGGCGTATCCCACCCGTGTGTTGTGTCGAGTATTGAACCGACGCATAAACACCATCGTAACTCTTCGCCTAAGTAGGACACGGGTAAGGACATGGGCGTGTCCCTACCCGTGTCACTTTTATATAAAAGGGAAAGTGATAACCCTAGCCGTTTTCACTCCTCATTCCAGCCATTTTTCTGAGAGAAACTCCTGTTGAGAGAAGGAAGTCGCTGGATCTAGTTCTAGAGAAGAAGATCCGCCGCGGCCATGGAAAAGAAGATGTCGCTGAGAGGAGTCACGAGATCCATGGCCAGAAATGGTGGAAACGTCGGAAATTAGGTGAGCTTCCTCCCCTCTCCCTTGGTGCTAGATCTTTAGTTATTTTCTTAGGAGAGATATCGACTCAAGAGAGTTTTGATGGTGAGAAGGAGTTTTCTAGGGATGGCCATGCTAGGACATGTGTTCTAGGTTTTAGATCTCTTCAACCTCCCCTTTCTCCTATGTGATGATGGGTGGATGGTTTCGTGAAAAATCATGGCCTCATGAGGGTGAATAAGGGAAGAGGAAATTTTGGAGTGATTTTGGAAGATCGACTTGGAGAGGAAGATGAACCGATGCCGTTCGTTCCTCTTTATAAAGCGTGCCGAATCTGTATTCTGCGCGCAGCCATCTGCTTGGCTATTTTCATGTAGGATGTGGCGAGATCTGGGCTTTCGACTAAACATAAATGTTGAAGCCCTTGAAAATACCTTTCCAACGAGTGATTGCCCATCTTTCTGAGAGGTCTGTATCCACAGGAAAGTTTGAACGAAAAAGACGTCCGATAAATCCTGCATGCAGAAATTGTGTTCTGTACGCAGCGGACTTCAAGGCTGATTTGAAATAGGATACACTCAAATCTGGGTTGTGCGCTGAATATGAAAGTTGTAACCCATGGAAAGACCTTTCCATCGAGAGGTTGCAAGTATTCACAGGATTCTTTTAGCTTCGGGAATCTCCGGTCGAATTTGCTGTCCAAATTTATTCTGCACTTAAAATTCTGGGGTTTATATAATATGAATTTGAATTCGGTGGAATCGATGTTGTTAATTAACTCTAGATTTTGATGAACTATTTTACGCTGACCACCGTAGTGCTATGAATGATAAATCTTGTTAATTAGTTTTCATAAAACTGAATTGTGGAGCAAGCTTTAATGCATGATATAACTTGCTAAAATTGATAGATTATTATAAATGCGCACCATGTTCATAATATGATGAATGAAATGACTAGATACAAATTGACAGATTATTATCTATGCGCATCAGGTTTGTAATATGTTGAAACCATTTGGAATGACAAATAGAAGGATAAACCATGGCCATGAGCATGTATGATGGTTAGAATGAAATGTAGTAGTCCAATACTTAGGGCGTAGTCTCCCTACGGGTAGTATTGTGGATGGATGTAAGTGCGGTGTTGACCGTCACTAGTTGGGTTCGAGTTGAGATGAGGTATAGATGGATGGTTTGGCTGTGCCCTCGTGCTTACTTCCGAGGCTCCTTCCATGCCACAGTGTCGTGGCATTTGCATGCGGTGTGAGTCGACACGCGGTGACGTAATCCTGGGTTAAGGATAGTGTGGCAGGTCTATGGGCTTGCTGATCGTCACACCGATGGGAGTTGACAGTTAGACTTTGGGCGGTTGGGCTATGTCCTCGGTTTTCACGTCCCAAGGCCCCTTCCGTGCCAAGTGAACAGTTGGGTTGTGTCCTCGTGCTTACTTCCGAGGCCCCTTCCGGGTCACACCAGGCCAGTTCGGGTTGTGTTCTCGGTGCACATCTACCTGAGACCCCGCTGGGCCATAGTACGCATGGGATCCGCTGTTTTGTTCTTAGCGTTGAGGCATACAAAGGCCTAGGTGAAGTAGTGTGGATACCCGCCTAGTAGTAGAGATGCCTGTTCTACTGTCACCGCTTGGCCACGACGGTTGATGCCTGAGAGGTTAGCTACCTGCTCGAATAGTGGGAACTTCTAGTCTATGTTGACATAGTGTTTGCTTGGTGTGATCATGGGTGAGTCATTGCATAGCATACTTATCGTATAAGTTTGTATGAGCACTCTTTTACGATGAGTTACTTTTATGTAACTCGATCCTTAACTTATAAGTTTTTATGGGCATTCTTATAAGTTAAGTTACTTTCCTACTGCAGTTACTTGTACTTGTTGATTTACTAATTGCTCAAGTAGAACTGCTAGCTATAATATTGTTACACATGTAGAACTGCTAGAGTAAAATGTTATTAATCTTATTTTACCACTACCACCTGCTTGTACCTGTTACACTATTTATTATACTTGTACCCTTGCTCTTTTCTCCGCCCGGCGCCAAGGAGTCGCCCGGGGAGCGGATGCGAAGCCACTTAGTCTTTTCGACTAACGGTTGATACGTCTTCCTTTTTAGGAGGTCACCCCACAGGTAGAGCAGCGACAGACTTTACAGCAGGACAACCAAGCCAGGACGACATGGCCTGAAGTGATGGTGTCGTCGCTACCATCGGTTACGGATGTGAGTGTTGTGAGATTCTGTTGTAGCCCGTTTGGGCAATTTTATAGCTGTACTCTGATTTTGTAGAAGCATGTTTTAGCTTCTCATATTTAATGTATTTGGACTCATATGCTTGGTGTGAATTTGACTACTTCTTTCTTATATTATAGTTGGGTTGGCATATATATATTGATATTGGTTATAGCCGGTAGAATAGGCGTCTTGTGGTATAGGTTAGCCCGTGTGCTAATGCTATCGCAAGGCGTCTATTCCGGGCATAAGACCCCCCTTCGTGCAGTGTTTTGGGATCCGGGAGGGGGGTCTTACAAATGGTATCAGTTTGCCTCGAGCCTCACCTAAAGAAGTCATTCAACAATGGTACCACCCCCGTTCGATTAGTTAG
The DNA here is from genome assembly GCA_039583875.1 of Platanthera guangdongensis. Taxonomy (NCBI): domain Eukaryota; kingdom Viridiplantae; phylum Streptophyta; class Magnoliopsida; order Asparagales; family Orchidaceae; genus Platanthera; species Platanthera guangdongensis. The sequence goes on from CM077148.1 coordinate 161,704,050, forward strand.
TTTGCGGACAAACTGACTTAGCGGAAGCATTGGTGTACCCATATGTAATTCACACTACGTATGTCCAACTTGGACCCTACGATTAGCCAACCTGACCTTAGGTACGTACCTTTATATGTCGATCTCCTAAAGTTTGGACGACCGTAGGTTTGTAAACCTATTGTATAAAGTCTTGCTAGATCCCCTAGGGCAAGCACTTTTGTTTATAGCTGATTTTGAATCTAACGGAGATAATAGACATGGCAGATTTCCTAGGGCAACCACTTTTGTTTATAATAGACTCGAGCTTTGTGGAGATAAGGGATATGGTAAAATGGTTGGAAGCGGGTCTTTTGGGTGTTCAGACAAGTGTTAAGAGACTCACTGAAGGAGTAATTGAAACAGGACCCAGCTCCAAGACGAGGACTACGAGGAAGAAATTAAGCATTCGTCCTTAGTCTGCCGAAGTTGTTCTAGGAATCGGGCTTGAGCCTTCACACTGATGCTTAGGCGTAATGGTTAGGGAGAAACCGACCTATTCGATACCGGTGCCACACACTCGTTTGTGTGGCGGACATTCGTTAAAAACCTAGAAGGAGTGCAATACTTCACTTGTATTGCTCGAAGATTACGCCTACCGGATGGCTCCGAGATGACCGCAACCGCTAAGTGCGAGCTAGAGTTATTCATTGGGGGAAAGGCCTTTGACACGCCTGCCACGGTCTTGAGAATGCCAGAGTTTGACTTAATTTTGGGCATGATGTGGTTGGACTGGTAATTCGCAAGGATCGACTGTGTAGAGAAACGAATCTACTTGACGCATGGAGACACCGATGTCATCTTCCATGTTGGGTACATTGGAATAAATGTACCTGATTTGAAGAAGCCTCACCCGACTCAATGATATACATCAAAATGTATTTGATGTGTTTTGAGTTCAGTTGTGCAGGTTAAGTATTTGCAGGGAAAGCAGAAAAGTTTCTAAGTCCATGTGTCGACACTCAAAAGGAAAGTGTCGACACTTAAGAATACTTGTGTCGACATCTAGAGAAGTAGTGTCGACACTTTGAGTAATTGTGTCGATACCAGGGATGCAGAGTCGACACCAGAAGGAAAGTGTCGACACATACAGGCTGTGTCGACACTCAATGAAGAAATATCCAGTGAAGCAGTGTCGACACTTAGAAGCAGTGTCGATACCCAGAGGAACTTTGTCGACATCAGAAAGTGTCGACACTTGGAGGCTGTGTCGACACTTAGCAAACTTCAACAGAGTTTAAGTACAAGTGTCGACATATTGAAGAATGTGTCGACACATAGCAGAAGACTCAACACATGAAGAAAGTGTCGACACTAGGAGGCTGTGTCGACACTTAGCAAAGTTCAACAAATTCTAAGTACAAGTGTCAACACTTGGAGAATGTGTCGACACACAGCAGAAGACTCAACACATGAAGAAAGTGTCGACACTAGGAGGCTGTGTCGGCACTCAGCAAAGTTCAACAAATTCTAAGTACAAGTGTTGACACAAAAAAGAACAAGGAGTTGTGTCGACACACAATATCAATGTCGACACATTCTGAAGAAGCAGTGTCGAGAAGCAAATTCTACAACACAAGGAGTTGTGTCGACACCTTGAAGGCTAGTGTCGACACTTAGTCTACTTGTGTCGACACTAAGTATATAAGTGTCGACACTTAAAGACAGACTGTCTCGACACTTTCAGACAGTTACAGATATTTCAAGAAGTGACTGGATGACATGACAGCTGCCATTCCAGCCGGTCTACTGCAACTGTCAGAGATGTCAGAAAGATGCTAGAAACCGGATCAGCCGGTCACCATGAAGAAAGTCTATATAAAGGCTTATACATTCAACAGATATGTAGTTGTTGGAAATCACTACAGTGATCAAGTAATTCATTGAAGATTCAATTGAAGATCTAAGTAGTTGGAGAGAGAGAGCTCCTTCCAAGAAGACAGCTATTGAACCAGGCTGTGAAGAAGGTTTCAGATCAAGGTCTGATTCTTAAGTTGCAGTGATTGAAGATCAGCTGCAGAGAGACTCAACCCTATTGTGTTCTACATTCAAGAAGCTTTGAAGAAAGCCAAGTGAAGTTGATCTCAGCAGAGTTCTTTCAAGAACTCATCAAGAAACCTGTCAACTCTTCTCTCTTATTCTGAGTTGTAGGTATATACATTGTATTCTTAATTTCTTGTAGAATCCTTAGGGATCTGAGTTGTAAGCCTGTAAATATAAAGGCTGAGTGGTAGGGCCTGTGTGCCTGAGTGTAGGAGATTCATATCTCTGAGTGTAGGCCTTGTGGCTGAGTGTAGGTCTGTATGAAGACTGAGTGGTGGGGCTGTTGAGCCTGAGTTGTAGGAGTGGGATCACTCTGAGCTGTAGGAACCTGGTTGGGGTTCTGAGTGTAAGATCTAAGGATCGGAGGAATATTGGAGGAGTTTGGCCGAATCTATTACACTACTAGATAGGCGAAGGGGGAAAGTGGATGTACCCAAACCTTGGGGAACCACTATAAAATAGTGTGTACTCTGTGTATGTGATTGATGTTGTGTATGCTGTTTATAGTTCTGTGAAATCTGTGATATAATATGCCTAAAAGTTTAAAAAAGATTAAGTCACCTATTCACCCCCCTCTAGGTGATTAGGTACAATTTCTTTCAAGTGGTATCAGAGCCAGGTTCCTCAAAAAGGACTTAACTGTCTGAGTAAAAGATCATGTTGGCAGATTCAGTGAAATCAAGGACAGATTCAGCATAATCAAGAAAATCAAGAAAATGGGTTCAATAGAGAATCATAAAGAACTTGGATCCATGAAGTTGCCAATTTGCAGAAAGGAGATCTTTGGCGTCTGGAAAGAAAGGGTTAGACTATTTATGGAAGCCTCTGACCCTAGAATCTATATCACAGTCAAAGAAGGGCCATATATGCCTATGAAAGTATCTGTGTTAGATGCAAATCAGAGAACAGCAAAAGACTATTCTGAAATGACCAAATATGACATTATTCTAGCCACCATGGACAAAGGGCTCAGAATATCATTGTAAGTGTCATAGATGATGCTACATTTCAGAACTTGATACACTGTAAAACATCAAATGAGATGTGGGATACTCTGATAGTGTACATGGAGGGTTCATAAGAAGTTAGACAGGACAGAAAGTCTTTGTTAAACCAAGAGTATGAGAGCTTCAGACAAGGAAGGTCTGATAGCATAACTGAGTGTTACAAGAAATTCTATAGGATAGTTAATGAGTTAATGTCCTATGGAAGATAATTCAGCAATTATGAGCTGAATGATAAGTTCTTGAGGTCTCTAACAAAGGACTGGGATACCAAGATTTGTGTCATAAGGGAAATGACCAAGTTAGCAGATATTCCTCCTCCAACATTGTTTGGAAAGCTGTTATCCTATGAAATGCAGCTAATGGTTAGGAAAGAGGAGGAGAAGACTACCAGAATAGAGCATAAAGAAAGAGCTGTGGCATTCAAGACAGAAGCCACTAAGAAATAAAAAAGTAAGTCTCCATCTCCTCCCCCAAAAGTGGCTGAGACTGAGTCAGATGAATCAGAAAGCGAGAATTCTGAAAGCAGTGAGAGTGATGAGGATTTTGCAGCTTTCACAAGACACTTTCAGAAGTTTCTAAAGAAGAAATAGTGGAGGTCTAAGCCATCCACTTCACACGAAAAAGATGACTATTATCAGAACAAGAAGTCATCAAAGAAAGACAGGAGAAAGCCCAAGTCAAGCAAAGCAACTTTATCAAAAATTGTATGTTATTACTGTAACAGACAAGGACATGTTGTTGCTGACTGTCCAAAGAAAAGGAGAGAGTCTACTGATAAGAAGAAGACACAGATCAAGGGCAAAAAGGAAAGGTCCTTTGTTGACAAGAAGGACAAAAGCCTGTCAGACATATCATCTTCAGAAACTGATTCAGAAGTAGAAGCTTATATTGGACTGTTTGCTGAAGAAGAAGAAGAGGAGTTCATCCAGTTAATGAACTCAATATATGAGCAAGAGGACAATCAGTGCCACAGACTGATGGCCTTATCAGAAGGAGACAAAATCCAGGAGCAGCCTGGACCTAGTCAGGTACAAAATTATTCTTCAAGTTCAATTTCTAGTGCTGGATCAGAATCAGATTCATCATCATCAAGTGATGATAGTGGATATGAATCTGAAGGAGATATTCATCAATTAATTGATGAATATAGAGTCTTGTTACAAGCTTTGAAGAAAAACAAACTCTTAGCCAAAACTCAGGCTAAAGAGATTGCTAGTCTTAAAAAGGCTGCAACATATTTTGATAAGTTATTTGATTAGAAATTAAATGAAATAGCCAGGCTGAAGAACATAACTGTTATTCAGATAGGGACTATAACATTTAAGAATGATCAAATCAGAAATCTGGAGATTAGTCTTCAGAAAGACAGAGACATAGTTGCAAGGTTTTCTAAACCAGAGTCTGTTCTACCCTTGATAGATGAATTTGTACATCAGAAGGGTAAAACTGGATTAGGTTTTACACAACCTGCTAGGACTGTAAAGTCCAAGTCTAAGGGCAAAGCCCCAGTACTCAACAAGCCTGCTATAGATAGAACAGCTAGGGTTGTACCTAAGCAAAGGTACAATAGATTTGAGTGCTGGTGCTATGGCAAGGTAGGCCACTTTGCCATTGACTACTGGCACAATTCTAGTGCCAAAGTGAGTAGCAAACTGCCTGTTGGAAGATCTACAGGTAGTTTTGTTAAGAGGCAACTAACCAGCACCAAGGACCCAAGAATTCTTTGGGTTCTAAGGTTAACTAATCTGTTTTGCAGGTGAGTCCAAGTGGCCATGCCCCAATATGGTACTTGGATAGTGGATGTTCCAGGCACATGACTGGAACTAGGGGATTGCTAAAGGACTACACACCAATCAAGGATGGTCCTAAAGTCACCTTTGGTGGTTCTGAAAAAGGAGTCATCAAAGGTTTTGGTAACATTTCTAGCAACCTTATAACAATTACTCAAGTGGCTTATGTTAAAGGTTTGAAATATAACCTTATTAGTATAAGTCAGCTGAGTGATTTAGGATATGACATCTCATTTATCAAAGATGGTTGTCATATCAGAAGATCAAATGATCAAGAGATCATTCTGACTGGTTATAGAAAAAGAAATGTCTATTGTCTAGACATTATGTGTGAGAACAATGTTTCTCCAGTGTGTCTTGTAGCTGATGAGAAAGTCTCTCATTGTGTCAAATGGCACAAGAGGCTAGCCCATCTCAACGATAAGACAATTGGCCAACTCTATAGCAAAGAGTTAGTGAGGAATGGTCCTCAGGTTAAGTATATTAAATATGGGATATGCTCAGCTTGTCAAAAGGGCAAGCAGACTAGATCCACCTTTAATAACATTGAAAACAAAGATGCTGTGAGGTGCTTATACCTCTTGCATATGGATATCTTTGGTCCTATGCCAGTTCACAACCTAGGTAAGAAGGTCTACACATTTGTGGTTGTAGATGACTACTCAAGGTTTTCTTGGGTGTTCTTCCTTAGACAGAAATCTGAAACACCTTGTATCTTTAATAGTTTTGTCAAACAAATTCAGAATGAGTTAGACAGTACAGTGGTCAAAATAAGAAGTGACCATGGTACTGAATTCCAGTCTGATAGTATGACAAAACTATGTGAAGAATTTGAGATATTTCAGGAATTTTCTTCACCAAGAACACCTCAGCAAAATGGCATTGCTGAAAGGAAAAATAGAACCTTGATAGAGGCTGGTAGAACCCTATTAAGTGACACATCTCTCCCAGAATATTTCTGGGCTGAGGCAGTAAACACTGCATGCCATGTAATTAATAGGGCTACTATCACCAAAAGCCACAATAAGACCCCCTATGAGATTGTGAAAGGCAGAAAACCAAATCTATCCTATTTCAGGACATTTGGTTGTAAATGTTATATACTTAACAATGGTAAGTCTTATTTAACCAAGTTTGCTGCCAAATCCCAAGAGGGGATCTTTGTTGGGTACAACAACAATAGTAAGGCTTATAGGGTCTACAACTTGACTACTCAAGTTGTAGAAGAGTAAGTACATGTAGTATTTGATGAAGCTAGACTCATTAATCATGAATTGTCTAGAAGTATTTGCAGCTCCACAGGTGTGACTAAGAAGATGGACAAGCTCACTATTGAAGAAGGATCTACTTCAAGTCATCATGTAGATGATAGTTGTTGTTGTCCAGGGGGAGTACTAGATGCACCTGATGCAGAAGAAGACCAAGGAGTGCAGCAAGTTGAAGAAGCTGAAGGAGTTCAACATGAAGCCAGGCTGCCTCCAGCTACTAGGCATCTAAGAGATCATCCAACAGATCAAATTATTGGTGATCTAAGACAAGGGGTACAAACAAGTAGCAGAAATCTAAGTTCAGTACTCTAATCCAGTTTTCTATCCCAAGTTGAGCTAAAGAAATTTGAATAAGCCATCTTAGACCCTCATTGGATTGAGGCAATGCAAGAGGAGTTGAATCAGTTCAAGAGATGCAAAGTCTGGGAGCTTGTTCCTAAACCAAAAGACCACAACATAATTGGAACTAAGTGGATCTTCAGGAACAAGATGGATGAACATGGAGTTATTATAAAGAACAAAGCAAGACTGGTTGCTAAGGGATATAGGCAGGAAGAAGGTATTGACTTTGATCAAACCTTTGCTCCAGTAGCCAGACTGGAGGCAATAAGGATGTTCTTGGCCTATGCAACCTATCAAGGGTTTAAAGTATACCAAATGGATGTTAAGTCAGCATTTCTGAATGGAAATCTGAAGGAAGAAGTCTATGTGGAACAGCCATCAGGTTTTGTTGATTCAACTCAACCTAATTATGTCTATAGACTTAGGAAGGCTTTGTATGGGTTAAAACAAGCCCCTAGGGCTTGGTATGAAACCCTGTCTAGTTTCCTCATTGAGAATAAATTCACAAGGGGGGAAATAGACAAGACTCTATTCCTTAGGGAATCCAGAGGCAAGATCATACTAGTCCAAATATATGTAGATGACATCATATTTGGGTCTACTAAAAGTAGTCTTTGCAAAAAGTTTGCAAAACTTATGCAAGGATAATTTGAAATGAGCAGTATGGGGGAACTTAAGTTCTTCTTGGGTCTCCAAGTTAGACAGACTGAGAATGGTTTATCCATATGCCAGTCTAAGTTCACTCTAGAATTGATAAGGAAGTATGGTATGGAATCTCCTAGTACCATGAAAACTCCTATGGGGTCAAGTATGTCTCTTAGCAAAGATGATGCAGGGAAACCTGTAGATGAGACTTTGTATAGAGGGATAGTTGGCTCCCTACTATATTTGACTGCAAGTAGACCAGATATCATGTATGCTACATGTGTCTGTGCTAGGTACCAAGCTTGCCCTCAAGAGTCTCATTTGACAGCAGCCAAAAGGATACTGAGATATCTTAAGGGCACTCCTTATCTAGGCCTTTGGTACCCTAGGAATGGAGACTTTGAAGTGACAGGTTATTCAGATGCAGATTTTGCAGGCTGCAAGGAAGATATGAAAAGTACAACTGGAACTTGTCAATTCCTAGGTGGAAGACTGATTTCATGGAGTAGCAAGAAACAAACAAGTGTGGCTATCTCCACAGCAGAATCAGAATATGTTGCTGCAGGAAGTTGCTGTGCTCAACTTCTATGGATACAACATCAGCTAGAAGACTATGGTATACAAGTAAGTAGAACACCTCTATTTTGTGATTCTACTAGTGCTATTTCTATTACAAACAATCATGTTTCCCATAGTAGGACTATGCATATAGAAATCAAATACCATTTTCTAAGAGAACATGTGGAAAAATGAGATATTTCACTAGAGTATGTTAATACAGAAAATCAACTAGCTGACATGTACACTAAGCCCTTAGATGAAACCAAATTCAATAGGTTTAAAATTGAATTAGGTATGATAAACTTAGAATAAGTTTTCAAAGTTGGCTAAGTAAAAAGGTGTCGACACACAGAGTTGTCTGTATCGACACAGAAAAGTGGTGTCGACACTTCAGAGAAAAGGTGTCGACACATCTAGGAAGTTGGTGTCGACACTTCAGAGAATTAGTGTCGACACATGCACGGTAGGTGTCGACACATCCAAGGTGGTGTCGACACTTAGGATTTATAAAGAATTAGTCTGGTATAGTCTCGACTAAGTGTCGAGCTAAGCGGTGTCGACACATAAACAAGTGTCGACGCATATATTCTGTCGACTATACTTGTGTCGACACAAGGTTGTCGAGACATTATAAGTCTGTGTCGACACTTATCAACAGTGTCGACACAAATTGAGTATTTTGATGCACCCTTTCATCTTCGATTCTAGAAAGGTATAAATAGGTTCTCGTCATTGTTTGTCGACACGCTCACCAAAGTTTCGAGACCAAACTTGTGTGTCGACACCTCTCTTCTCTCAATTCAAATTTCTTCAAACCCTAATGGCGCAGAAGCTATAAGAGAATGTGAATGAAGGATATGAACTGGTGCGACATGCTTTTGATGACGGGGAACCAGAGATCAAAGGCGTGCTAACCCTAATAGAAGAGACAGGGTTAGATTTTCTTGTTTCAGAGCCGACCAAGATATGGAAGAAAGAAGTTCTGGAATTTCTGAATGGAGCAACCCTAGATGAATCAGGACTCAAGATTAAATCAAGAGTTCATGGGGCTAAGGTGAAAGTTTCTTATAAGAGTCTGAGAAAGGTACTTCAACTACCTAGGACTAAGGAAGAAGAAGATGTTTTTGTATCTAAGACCAGAGAAGCACTGACATGGTGTGGTTTGGACTCAAACATGAAAATAGGTTCAGTTTTCAATAGGAAGAGAATGAACATGCAGGGCAAATTTCTATCTGAAATTGTTGGCAAAGTTATCTTGAGCAAGCCTGGAGGGCATGACAGAGTATCAGCTCATATGTTTGGTCTAATGGCAAGAATTATCTTCAAACTACAAACTGATTGGTCTGCAGTAGTGTTTGAGAAGATTAAGGAGAGTATGAAGAAGCCCAATTTTGGTAGGATTCTAAGTCTTTACTTGGCTGGTAGTATACCAGAAGTAATGAGCCAAGCTGCAGGTTCTAAGATCAATCACATGAGGAAGATGGACATGAGAATCTTCTCTAGATGGGATAGAGTCTTGACTAAGGAAATGCCAACTCCTGAGAAGGTAACACCCCAAAAGAAGAAGAAGAAGACAACCCCAATGGCTTAAGAATCATCTAGTAGCTCTGAAGAGCAAGTTATCTTTACTCCTAATGAGGAAGCAACTGGAAATGCTGGACAATCTCCAGCAAGGTAAGAAGATGCACCAAGGCAGGGGGAGCTACCTCAAGCAAGCCCAATCCACCAGGATTCCATCCAGGGGGAGCCCTTACTTGTGGATGAGCCACCTCCACTAGAAAGTGAACAAGCTACCCACACTATACTTGAGGTAATCACTGAGATTAATGCATTAGATTTCCATATTGAGGATGATGTTTTGTCTGATTCATTAACTAATGTTAATCAGCAAACACAGACACATAGCCAACCCCAAGATGTTGTCATGGAGGACACATCTGTTGCAGCTCAAGTGGTATCTGATCAAGTTGTTGATGAGATACGAGTCTCTCCACCCCATTCTCAACAAGAGTTTACCTTAGAAGAACTATTCCCTGACCTACTCCAAACTAACTTTGAGAAAGAAAGTGATGCTGCTGAGGGGGAGAAAGCAATTCTTGAGGGGGAGCAAGTGGAGAATTTAGAGAAAACTACATGCAAAGAGACTAAAGTGCCAAAAGATACTGAAGGGATACAAAGGACTGAGAAGGAGCTACCTCCAAGTCCTAAGGACAGAGTGACTATTGATAGCACATCTGCTTCAAAAGATGAAGAGGCTGCAAGAGCCAAGAAGAGAAAATTTCAAGTCTTCAAGAGGAGGAGCCAGACATACAAAAAGGCTTTACAAACAATTGTACCACAGCCTGCATCACAGTCAGCACCATCTACAGATTTCAGTTCTCTGATGGTTACAATGCAGATAAAGATGGATGAGCAAAAACAGGCTTTGTAATCTTATATGGATGAAGGGCATAAGTCTCTACAGTTTGATCTGGCCCAAGATATTAAGTCCATCAGATTTGAAATGAATCTGAATAAGAAAGAGATGACTGACTGCTTCCATAAAGGAGGGAATGCAGTAGTCTATCTAGCCACTCATCAGGAAAAGATCAAAGCTCAAGTAGATGATATTACAATGAAGTAAGGCTATGTTCTGGAGAACCAGCTGAGGATGAATGATAATCTCACTGCTTCACACAATGCAATAGTCACAGAAATGAAGAATATAGCTACTGGTCAGACTACAGCTTATGCTACAGCTAAGGCAGAATTTGATAAAGCATTTCAAGAGGGAATAACTGCTATTAAAACTGCTATACAAGACTCTCAAAAGGCTATAACTGACAAGCTCCAAAGGTTGAAACCTTTCTTTAAGGATGGATTAAACTATTTGGATGCCCAAATAAGATTTCAGAAAGATGATCTGAGGGATCATATTATTAGAGAAGTCATAAAGGGGGAGAGGGTGTTAGTCAAAGCCAGCTCTGATCATGCCAAATGGATTTCAAATTCCATCAGAGCCACCCTTGGATATCCTCCATTATGTGATGATGATAATGTGGCAGAGTCTGGGATTAATCCTGCATATCTTGGAAGGGAGCAAGCTGAAGTGGCTCAAGTAATATACCCTCCACCAGACTTTGATATGATACATGCAGATATACAGTCAATATATAGCCCACCTGAGGGAAAGCAAAATGTCATCATAGAAAAAGTGGTTCAGCCAGTGCTAGAGGTTATACTGAAAGAACAAGAAGCTTTGCCGAAGGAACAAGAAGCCCAATTGTCTAAGAAGAGATTCAGAGAGCAAGATGAACTTAGGCCTGACTTTGAACATTGGAGCCCCACTTCAAGGAATATTATCTTAACTGCATGGAAGGCTGCCAAGGATAATATTCAAGATAGAAATAAGTGGTATTCTGAACTGGAGTGGAGAAAGCATGAGTCCAGGCAAGAGGCAATTGTGCAATATAGAAGAAAGGTAAAGATGGGAAAGTTACCTCCTAATGCCCAGGAGCCTAGCAAGTACTTTACAAAGCCTTATAATTACTTTGAAAGGCAGAAGATCAAAGCTGAAGAGTGAAAGAAGAAGGATCTTAAAGGCAAGAAGCCTGCTGCTGCTGAAGATGCTGAAGCCCCAGTCCAAGCAAAGATACAGTCTGGAAAGGGCATAGTAATCAAGGAGGCTGAGCAGCAATAGAATAGAATTTTTCTTAAGTTTACTAGTTGTAATCATTTGATTTTAAACTCTCTGTAAACTTTTGGATAATGAAATGTTGAAGTTGTTAGAACAATATGATATATGTTCACCTATTAAATTAATTGTTCTGAGATATTTGTTATACATGTTTTGCTTATACATGTTTATATACTTACCCTGTCATTTAATATTGTTTTACATCATACTGTGATTTTATTATGTATGGTGTATATCATTGACTAAGGGTTATGACTTCTCCAAATAGGGGGAGATTGTTGGGTACATTGGAATAAATATACCTGATTTGAAGAAGCCTCACCCTACTCAATGATATACATCAAAATTTATTTGATGTGTTTTGAGTTTAGTTATGTAGGTTAAGTATTTGCAGGGAAAGCTGAAAAGTTTCTAAGTCCATGTGTCGACACTCAGAAGGAAAGTGTCGACACTTAAGAAGACTTGTGTTGACATCTAGAGAAGCAGTGTCGACACCTGGAGTAATTATGTCGACACCAGGGATGCAGAGTCGACACCAGAAGGAAAATGTCGACACATACATGCTGTGTCGACACTCAATGAAGAAATGTCCAGTGAAGCAGTGTCGACACTTAGAAGCAGTGTCGACACCCAGAGGAACTTTGTCAACATCAGAAAGTGTCGACACTTGGAGGCTGTGTCGACACTCAGCAAACTTCAACAGAGTTTAAGTACAAGTGTCGACATATTGAAGAATGTATCGACACATAGCAGAAGACTCAACACATGAAGAAAGTGTCGATACTAGGAGGCTGTGTCGACACTTAGCAAAGTTCAACAAATTCTAAGTACAAGTGTCGACACTTGGAGAATGTGTCGACACACAGCAGAAGACTCAACACATGAAGAAAGTGTCGACACTAGGAGGCTGTGTCGACACTCAGCAAAGTTCAACAAATTCTAAATACAAGTGTCGACACAAAGAAGATGTGTCGACACTCAGCCAAAGTCTCAACATAAGAAGAATGTGTCGACACAAGGAGCAGTGTCGACACTCAGCAAGTATCAACACAGAAGGCATGTGTCGACACTAAGAAGATGTGTCGACACTGAACAAGTTCAACACAAGAAGATGTGTCGACACAAAGGAGTAGTGTCGACACTTAGCAGAATTCAACTAAGTACTGAAGAACAAGGAGTTGTGTCGACACACAATATCAGTGTCGAGAAGTAAATTCTACAACATAAGGAGTTGTGTCGACACCTTGAAGGCTAGTGTCGACACTTAGTCTACTTGTGTCGACACTTATTCTATAAGTGTCGACACTTAAAGACAGACTGTCTCGACACTTTCAGACAGTTACAGATATTTCAAGAAGTGACTGGATGACATGACAGCTGCCATTCCAGCCGGTCTACTGCAATTATCAGAGATGTCAGAAAGCTGTTAGAAACCGGATCAGCCGGTCACCATGAAGAAAGTCTATATAAAGGCTTATATATTCAACAGATATGTAGTTGTTGGAAATCACTACAGTGATCAAATAATTCATTGAAGATTCAATTGAAGATCTAAGTAGTTAGAGAGAGAGAGAGAGCTCCTTCCAAGAAGACAGTTGTTAAACCAGGCTGTGAAGAAGGTTTCAGATCAAGGTCTGATTCTTAAGTTGTAGTGATTGAAGATCAGCTGCAGAGAGACTCAACCCTATTGTGTTCTACATTCAAGAAGCTTTGAAGAAAGCCAAGTGAGGTTGATCTCAGCAGAGTTCTTTCAAGAACTCATCAAGAAACCTGTCAACTCTTCACTCTTATTCTGAGTTGTAGGTATATACATTGTATTCTTAATTTCTTGTAGGATCCTTAGGGATCTGAGTTGTAAGCCTGTAATTATAAAGGCTGAGTGGTAGGGCCTGTGTGCCTGAGTGTAGGAGATTCATATCTCTGAGTGTAGGCCTTATGGCTGAGTGTAGGTCTTTGTGAAGACTGAGTGGTATGGCTGTTGAGCCTGAGTTGTAGGAGTGGGATCACTCTGAGCTGTAGGAACCTGGTTGGGGTTCTGAGTGTAAGATCTGAGGATCTGAGGAATAGTGGAGGAGTTTGGCCGAATTTAGTACACTACTAGATAGGCGAAGGGGGAAAGTGGATGTACCCAAACCTTGGGGAACCACTATAAAACATTGTGTACTCTGTGTATGTGATTGATGTTGTGTATGCTGTTTATAGTTCTGTGAAATCTGTGATATAATCTGCCTAAAAGTTTAAAAAGGATTAAGTCACCTATTCACCCCCCCCCCCCCCTCGGTGATTAGGTACAATTTCTTTCATTCTAAGGTATTAGATTCGCACCCCGTATGTTTTTATCTTCAGTTCAGGCTGTAAAAGCCCATATGAAGGGGGATGAAGTCTTCATGATCTGGTTCGAGTTGAAGGAGATGGCATTGAATATAAAAGACGTACAGGTATTGCGGGATTTCCCCGAGGTTTTCCCTAAGAAACTGCCAGGATTACCCCCGCATAGAGAGGTTGACTTCCAGATTAATCTAGTACCGGGTGCCAAGCTGGTATCCAAGGCCCCTTACCGAATGGCCCCGAAGGAACTCGCGGAGTTTAGAGTTCAACTACAAGAACTGGTGGAGTCAGGGTTCGTTCGCCCCAGTTCGTCGCCCAGGGGAGCCCCTGTATTGTTCGTGAAGAAGAAGGATGGGACCCTGCGTTTGTTCATAGACTATCGTGAACTCAATCGGCTGACGATGCGGAACACTTATCCGCTACCTCGGATCGACGAGTTGTTTGACCAACTTATGGGAGCGCATTGGTTTTCTAAGCTAGACCTGCGCTCAGGGTATTATCAGTTGAGAATACAAGAAGGTGACATCCAGAAACGGCCTTTAGTTCAAGATATGGGTTGTACGAGTTCACTGTAATGCCGTTTGGGCTCACAAATGCCCCTTCAGCCTTCATGAGCCTGATGGACAAGGTGTTTGTACCTTATTTGGATATCTTCGTCATTATTTTCATCAACGACATCTTGGTCTACGTAAAGACGGAGGAGGAGCATGTTGAGCACTTGACCTTGGTATTGAAGAAATTAAAAGAGCACGCCTTGTTCGCCAAGTTCAGCAAGTGCGAATTATGACTTAAAGTGGTTGCTTTCTTGGGGCATGTGATCAACAGAGCAGGACTAGCAGTGGATCCGGCCAAGGTGCGTGCCGTGAAGGAGTGGTCGCCTTTGAAGTCGGCGGCCGATGTGAGGAGTTTCCTTGGACTTGCCGGGTACTACCACAAGTTCGTAAAAGGATTTTCAAAGATTGCTCTTCCTCTTACTTCATTGACGAAGAAATGTGTGCCATTTAAGTGGACATCCCAATATGAAGCGACATTCCAAGAGCTGAAGGATAGACTTACCTCTGCCCCCATCCTTGCACTTACGTCTGGGAAAGAAGGATTTCAAGTCTACACCGACGCATCATATCAAGGGATGGGAGCAGTACTGATGCAACACGGACATGTGATCGCTTATGCTTCAAGACAGTTAAAGAAACATGAAATCAATTACCCGGTTCATGATTTGGAACTGGGAGCGGTAGTGTTCGCCTTGAGGTTTGGAGGCACTATCTATATGGCGTCCACTGCGAGATTTTCTCAGACCATAAAAACTTAAAGTACGTTCATACACAGAAGGAGTTGAACTTGTGGCAACGACGATGGTTAGAGTTTCTGTGCGATTATGAGTTCACCTTGAACTATCATCCCGGAAAGGCGAACTCGGTGGCCGATGCATTGAGCAGAAAAGTTCCGGACTCAAGCCCGGAGTCTCGGTTGATGAGTATGGAGTTGGCTCGGATGATTGATGAGATGGATATTACCTTAGTATATAAGGCTCCTTCGGTAGAGTATACAGAGTAGTTGGCAACCATGAGCATAGTTTGTGATATCCGGGACCGAATCCGGGCGGAGCAAGGAAGGGATGCGGCTCTGGCCCCAGCGGTCAAGGCAATCGAAGATGTGATGAGTATACACTAAAAGACGGCCTCGTTTATTTCCGTGGTCGGCTATACATTCCCAAGGGCGGTAGAATCCGAGAGGATATCTTGATAGAGGCTCATTACTCTCAATATTCAGTGCTCCCGGGTATTGCCAAGATGTAAGCCGGCTTGCGGAAGACCATGTGTTGGCCGGGAATGAAAAAGGATGTCCGATATTTTGTTACACATTGCGAAGCTTGTCAAAGGGTGAAGGCGGAATGCAAGAGTCCCGGTGGTTTTCTACAATCGTTGCCCATCCCCGAGTGGAAGTTTGAGGATATCTCCATGGACTTTATCCATGGGTTACCTCGCTCACGCTCGGGAAATGATTCGGTGTGGGTGATAGTTGATCGCCTGACGAAAGTAGCCCGATTTATCCAAATGAAGAAAGAAGCTCATGTGGATGTCTTAGTGCGCCTCTTTGTGGAGTAGTTCGTACGATATCATGGCGTGCCTAAGACAATTGTTTCGGACCGGGATGGTCATTTTACCTCCAAGGAGTGGAAGGTGGTACAGGCGTATTTGGGTTCGCGCCTTACCTTCAGCACCGTGTTTCATCCTCAGACGGACGGGTAATCTGAAAGGACCATCCGGACATTGGAAGATTTGTTTAGATTATGTGTGTTGGATAGAGGAGAGCCGTGGGAAAGACTCTTACCGCTGGTAGAAATCTCCTATAATAATAGCCATCAGGCTAGCATCGGCATGACGCCTCATGAAGCTCTTTACAGAAGGATGTGTAGAACCCCTTTGTCTTGGGTGCAAGATGAAGACCCAAAGGTTTTGGGCATTGAATTTATTGATGATACCGATGCGGCGGTTAGACTGATACAGGATCGCATGTTGGAGGCTCAAAGTCGGCAGACGAAGTATTACAATGCAAGACACCAGATAGTGGAGTTTCAAGAGGGTGATAAGATGTTCCTGAAAATCCGACCGATGCATGGAGTGTCACGTGTGCGTGGTGTCAAAAACCTCAGCCCAAGGTATGTTGGGCCTTATACTATATTGGAAAGGATTGGCCCGTTGGCCTATCAGTTGGAGTTACCGCCCGAGCTAGAGAACCTCCACGACGTGTTCCGTGTGTCGTCGCTTCGGAAGGCGCTGTTGCGGCCCGATCAATATATCCCAGTAACTGATGGTGCTGTGGCGTCCGATAGGTCTGTGCGACTAGAGCCGGTGCGGATCGTAGATAATGAGACAAGGATATTGCGCCGCAAAAGTGTTCCTTTAGTGAAAGTGTGATGGGCTAAAACCCGAACAGGCAAGTGTACCTGTCAAATTGTAGTATCAAGGTCGTATTTAAACACGGGGTTGTCAAGTACTGCTACTCACGCTTGAACTATTATCCTACCGAAAGAAAGTGAGTTTTGAGAAATTTTTCGGAGAAAAACTAAAGATAATTTTTAGACGGAAAACTTATGATAAAAAGTTAGCATTTGATCGAAGATTCACATGAAATGAGATGAGAGGGATGAAAAGGCATAGTTTTAAATTTGCAAATCATACTCGACCGTGACGGATCCAAAATTAGGAAATAATCTCGCTAGAGCATTAAATCCCCTGACTTATAGACATTTTAACTGAAATCTCTTTCAAGTCAAAAAGGCCTAAAGCCTCATTATCGAGGTGACCCGCACTATTGGATTTGACTCCAATCCGGAAGATTTATGTCATCCTATCTCTAGGGTTGCGTTCAACTCCTTCCTTCTTTGAGTGATCTTTCACATTCACGAGCCTCACGGCTACTCAAATATGAGATCCAAAGCCTACTACCGTATACGGGAAATACGGCGTCGACGCGAGAGAAATCAAAGAAGGATCGAGTAAAATTTAGACAAAAATAAAACTAAGAAATAAAATAAAACCTCATCTCATTTCATGGATCCTCATGTTCAAATGCTAAAAAAAAGATTAGCTGCGCATAGTTGAGGAAGAAAACACAATAAAAGGAAGAGAGTTCATATTCATTGATTAATAAAAATGGAGAAGTATAAAATAATAAAGAGACAAGATTATGCTACCAAAGAAAGATTACACTAACAAAAGCAAAGGTTACACTAATAAAAACTTAACAACATGTAAGAAACATAAAAGAAAGCACTCTCTCTTGAACTAGTACTTCACTTGCTCTCCTCAATTCCAACCTCAAAGCATGAGACCATGGTGCCTTTTATAGATGAGGAGGGAAGATTCTAGATGGGTATAAATTGAAATGGCAAGGGGGGTGGCCGGCCATAGGCTTGGAGAGGGGGAATGCATTTCATTTAATGAGGGGGAAGAAAGGGAGGTGGGTTCAATGCATTGGTGGCAAGGTGCATGGATGGAGAAATTACTAAGAGAGAGGGGATGAGTGGGGAGATGCATGAGGAATAAATGGAAGAGAAAATAATAAAGGGGAGAGAGTGGGAATGAAAGAGGGGATGCATGAGGAGTGGCCGGCCATGCATGGGACTCAAATGGGCCAAAGTATGGAGAGAGTCAGCTGCACTTTGAAGGGGGGGCTGCTCTTTGTGGGCTGCATGTTGAAGTGGGGAGGAGGCTCGGGTAGTGCATGGGCTGCACCATATAAGAGGGTCGGGCTGCATGCTTGAAGAGGCCGGGCTGCTCCATGGAGGTACTTGTGCTTGGGGTTGACTTGAAGGAGGCTTGGGCTCACCAATGAAGGTCGACCATATGAGAGGGATGCACCATGTGGGCTCAAACCTACAAAAATAAAATAGAATAGAATATTAAGTTTATGTTTCAACAAACATATAAACTAAGACAAACAACATAATAGAAAATTTTATAATTAAACCAAATAAGAAGCATAAAATAAGGAATTGAAACATAACATTGAAAGAAAATAAAATTAAAACATAACAAACTTTAAAATACATGAAAATATAATTAATCCTAGGAATATTTATGCTAATTTAACCCAAAAATCGATGACTAAATCTAGTCATCAATTTCCCCCATGCTAGAGTTTTTGCTTGCCCTCAAGCAAATAAAAATTAAAGAACTAGGGAAAGAAAACAAAGAAGATTTAGGTTGCATAATTAAGAAAAACAAAACATGAAAAATTAAACTATCCTAATTCCTATGTTAACAACAAGTGGGGTGAGAAGTGCACAATAGAAAACTTGAAAGTGGAGACCTAAAAATATCATTAGAATATAAAGAAAATTTACACATTTCTAAATCTTAAAACAAGGCATCCAAAATTAATGAAAATAAGAGAAACAAGAGTAGAAATTCTAAATAAACGGCGCATTAACGAACTACTAGGTTGTTAGAATAATAATTATCCCTAAGTCACCCCAAGATAACCTCCAAAGAAATCCATCAATGATGGTGGCCATAGGCTTGTCCGTTCACACTTTCTCCACTACGCGAATTTACGTTCTAAAGTTTAATAGGACTTCTAATAGGCATAAAAATTTGGCTTAGGTAAATGATTAGGAATTGAAAACAAGGATAAACATGATGGTGGTTAAATCACACTAAATCAAGGGTGAGCTTTAAATACAAAAATAAGACATGATAAGTACTTCAATTCAAGCTAAAATAAACATAAGGCCATGTATTTTTTTCTTTTCTTTTCATAATTGTGGCCAAAAATAAACTACTTTTTTTCATTTCATTTTGATAATACTTTTGATAATAACTCTTTTTTTAAACTTTTAAGGAAAACTCCAAATATAAGCTATAAATTTTCCTTTTCATTTCAAAGATATAACCCTTCACAAAATTAATATTTAAGCTCAAAGTTTAGTGTGAAAATAGAAAAGGGATTTTGGCTTTGGTGAAATAATGAAATGAAAGGTGGAGCTAAAAACAAAGAAATATGGAAAAAGGCCCAAAAATTATTTTGCAATGGTAAATTTGTTGGGGGGAAAGAAAAGCTCAAACTAGTCAAAGGGTGGCCTAAATCATTTCTAAAGTACGTAAAAAATGGTGCAAATGTTTCGAGAGTAGCTAGGGACAAGTTCTAGACACCAAGAAAGTATTACCCTACAAATGAAAAAGAGATAACATTACCTAGCAACCATTCGTAAGCAACTAACCGAATAAAAAGACATAACTACAAATTGCTAACTTATAACATAAAAAACGGATGCCTATATTTAAGAACAAGAAATTAGTAAAACTAAGCTATGTAAGGATGATAAATTTAGAAAACCAATTCAAAGAAATCTAAATAGAACTAAGGAACCGCACGGGCCTACACATCACTAGAAGAAACATAAAAATAAAGATAGAAAATAATTTTAGATTTTGTTTTTCAAATAGATTTTAGCAATTTTTTTGGATTTTTGTTTTTATAGATTTTTTTCTTTTTTTTGATTTTTTGATAAGGCTAAAATAAAAGCAATACTAAAGAAGCTTAACAAAACTATACTAATTTTTTAGATTTTGATTTTAAGAAAGCAAAAGATTTTTTGGATTTTTGAAAGAAAAAGGAAAAAAGAGAAACTAACTAAACCCTCCCCCAAGCTTAAATTTTTCATTTTCCTTAATGAAATAAACAAAAAGAAAAACGAGAACGAGACTGAGAAGGAGAGAAAAATGCAGAAAGTAAATGAAATAAAAAGAATAGGACTTCCCCGGGTTTGTGGGATGAAGGCGGATGTCGCTCCCCCATGCTTGCTTTTTAGTGCACTTGATCGTTAGCAGGTTTGACTTGATCCATCTTTATATCAGCAACGGTGGAGTGGCGGTCACGAACTTGCATGGTTGGCCTCCAGAAGGAAGAGCAAAATAAAAGCAGAAAAATAGAGTCCGTGGGCAGGTGCCCATGATTGTTCTTTATTACAACAATTTAAAGTCAGAATCAAATTAAAAATTTCATAATAATAATAATAAGTCCAAAAAATAAAAATGTTCCACAACAAGATAAACATTTAAGATTCCAAGACAAGATCCTCTGTTGCAGGAGACACAGAATCATTTGAAAAATAAAGTTTAAGTCTATGCCCATTCACTTTAAAATCACCCTTATCGAGGTGCGAAAGCAACACAGTGCCATAAGGATAGACTTCCTTGACCGTAAATGGTCCAGAAAATCTAGATTTAAGTTTGCCAGGAAAAAGACGTAGGCGAGAATTGAAAAGAAGAACGTGATCGCCAGGTTTAAATGTTTTAGGATTGCGCAAGTTCTTATCGTGATAAAGTTTCGTGCGTTCTTTATAAATTTTATTATTTTCATAAGCGTATGCTCGCCACTCGTCAAGCTCATTTAGTTGGGTTTTTCTATGCTCACTGACTGAGTGCGGATCAAAATTAAAAAACTTTAACGCCCAATACGCACGGTGCTCTACTTCTACCGGTAGATGACACGATTTTTCGTAGACTAGTCGGAAAGGAGTACAACCAATAGTGGTCTTGCACGCTGTTCGATATGCCCAAAGAGAATCGTCTAATTTTAAAGACCAATCCTTACGGGAAGTAGAAACGGTTTTTTCCAAAATTCTTTTAAGCTCTCGATTGACTACCTCGACCTGACCGTTAGTTTGGGGGTGATAAGCAGTTGATAGTTTATGCGTAACGCCATATTTAGTTAAAGCTTTAGCGAGTTAAGTGTTACAAAAATGACTTCCCCTATCACTAACGATCGCTCGAGGAAAACCAAAACGAGAAAAATTTTGTTTAAGAAAGGCAACTACGATGCGAGCATCATTTCTTGGTAAAGCTTGGGCCTCCGCCCACCTGGAAACATAATCTACTGCGACTAAAATATATTTATTTCCTAAACTTGAGGGAAACAGGCCTACAAAGTCAATGCCCCATAAATCAAAAACTTCGCATTCCAGAAAATAATTTTGTTCCATTTCATTTTTATTAGATAAGTTTCCAGTCTGTTGGCACCGATCACACCCGCTCACAAAGAGTTGCGCATCTTTAAATATGTTTGGCCAGTAAAAGCCAGCATTAAGTACTTTGTGGGCGGTGCGGTTTGCTTGAAAATGCCCTCCAGTCGGACCTTCATGAACATGCTTTAAAATTTGTTGACTTTCTTCCCAGGAAACACATCTTCTAACCACCTGATCCGCACAAATGAGAAATAGAAAGGGGTCCTCCCAAAAATAATACTTCAACTCCGAAAAGAATTTCTTCTTTTGGTGAGAAGAGTATTCTTTTGGAAGGGCCCGGGCCAAAAGATAATTGGCCAGATCGGCAAACCATGGGGTAGAAGAAGAAATGTGTAAAAGTCGTTCATCCGGAAAAGAGTCATTAATAAAATTTTCATTTAAAATATCAAGTTTGGGATTTTCAAGACGAGAAAGATGATCAGCCGCTAGGTTTTCTGCTCCTTTCTTATCCCGAATCTCCAAGTCGAATTCTTGAAGTAAGAGGATCCAGCAAATAAGACGCGGCTTGACATCCGGTTTAGAAGGAGGTACTTCAAAGCGGAATGATCCGTAAAAACAATAACTTTAGCAAGAGTAACGTACGGTCGGAATTTATCAAAAGCAAAAATAACAGCTAAAAGTTCTTTCTCCATCGTGGTGTAATTTTCTTGAGCAGAAGTTAGAGTTTTACTAGCATAGAAAATCGGATGAAAGTTCTTAGCAATTCGTTGTCCTAAAACCGCACCTACCACATGACTACTCGCATCACACATTATTTCGAATGGTAAATCCCAAACTGGGGCGATCATAATAGGAGCATTTATAAGTTTGGATTTAATTAATTCAAACGCAGCGAGACAAGATTCATCAAAAATGAAAGGAGTTTCTTTTTCGAGATGGTGGGTGAGAGGCTTAGTAATTTTTGAAAAGTCTTTAATGAATCATCGATAAAAACCCACATGCCCTAAAAAACTTCTAATCGCTTTAATATTTATAGGCGGTGGTAACTTTTTAATTACTTCATTTTTTGCCTTGTCCACTTCAATTCCCTTAGTGGAAATCTTATGGCCAAGGACTAAGCCTTCACGCACCATAAAGTGGCACTTCTCCCAATTTAAAACTAAGTTGGTTTCTTCGCAGCGTTGTAAAACTTTTTCCAAATTTTCTAAACATAAGTCAAATGAGTCGCAAAAAACAGAAAAATCGTCCATAAATACTTCCATAATATTTTCTACATATTTATCAAAAATAGCAAGCATAGACCGCTGAAAGGTAGCGGGTGCGTTGCATAACCTGAAAGGCATTCTACGATAAGAAAAAGTTCTGAAGGGGCAAGTGAATGTTGTCTTCTCTTGGTCCTCGGGTGCGATAGGGATTTGAAAATACCCCGAGAGACCGTCGAGGAAGCAATAAAAACTGTTCCCGGATAAACGTTCTAAAATTTGATCGATAAAGGGGAGGGGGAAGTGATCTTTTCGAGTGGCATCGTTTAGCTTACGGTAATCGATGCACATCCTCCATCCCGTTATTGTCCTAGTTGGAATTAGGTCGATATTTTCATTCGTTACTACCGTGATCCCACCCTTCTTAGGAACAACCTGGACTGGACTTACCCCCTGACTATCAGAAATCAGATAAATTATCCCCGCATCTAATAACTTTAGCACCTCTTCCTTCACAACCTCTTTCATATTCGGATTAAGACGACGTTGTGGTTGGACTACACCCTTAGGATTATTTTCAAAAAATATTTTATGAGTACAAAAAGAAGGGCTTATGCCAGAAATGTCGGAAATTTGCCACGCTATAGCTCGGTGATGCTTTTGTAGTACTTCGATCAACTGATCGTTTTCGGATTGAGAAAGATAGGCCGAGATTATAACTGGCAATTTAGAATTTTTTTAAAGAAAGGCATATTTTAGATGATCAGGGAGTGGTTTTAAATCAAGATGGGGCGGTTCATCATAAGAGTTTTTCAAATTCTTTTCTTTTTCAAAAATAAGATTTTCATACTTTTTTCTACCAAGGACAGAATCATTTTCAAAATTTGCTTGTAATGACATAACTGTGTTTTCAATATCATATGAAGAAATTTCAGAAAAAGAAGAGGAAAATTCATTTTAAGAGATGTTAGAAATAGAAAGTGAAGAATCTTCATTTAAAACATCAAGAAAGAAGCATGAATCATCATTTTTAAAGAGTTTTTCATTGATTGATTGATTGAAAATGTGACCTCATCATATCCCACACGCAAAAACAACTTTCTGTTACTAACATCGATGACCGCTCGAGAGGTGGCTAGGAAGGGTCGACCAAGGATAAGAGGGACCTCGACGTCCTCTTCAATATAGAGAATGACAAAATCCACCTGGAAAATGAATTTGTGGACCTTTACTAGCACGTCCTCAATGATACCTAAAGGATACTTAATTGACCTATCAGCTAACTGGATACTCATTCTTGTAGGGCTAAGAGTGCCCAATCCTAGCTTTTTGAATAAAGAAAAGGGCATCAAATTGATGCTCACTCCTAGATCCGCTAACGCATTTTTAACAAACAGATCACCAAAAACGCAAGGAATGGAAAAACTACCCGGATCCTTTATCTTTTTAGGAAGACTAGAGTTTTTAACGACCGCTGAACATTCTTCATTTAAGGTTACATGCGATAAATTTTCCAATTTCGTCTTGATCGTTAATAAATCCTTAAGATATTTTTGCATACTTAGGCATTTGACTAATCGCTTCATGAAATGACAAATTAATATGAATTTGTTTGAACATTTTAAGTAAGCGTTGGTACTGATCGTCTAGTTTTTCTTTCCTAAGTCGAGCCGGATAAGGAGGTGGCGGAAATTCCTTTATAACAATCGGAGAATCATTTTGAACGTCATCATTTTCTTTTCCAAAATTAGAAAAAACAGAAATAACTTTTTCTTTATCTAAAGTAGATTTTTCATTTCCAAAAGTTGATTTATCATTTTCCGTGGGGATAATTGTTTCCACAACAGGAGGGACAATCACCTTTGGCTCTTCCCTGGTGGTGGGCTCGTTAATAACCTTACCGTTCCGAAGGGAAATCGCATTTGCGTGCTCCCTTGGGTTAGGTTCAGTGTTCGAGGGAAGAGTTCCAGGTGGTCTCTCGGAAAAAGCCTAGGCAAGTTGCCCGACCTGGTTTTCTAAACTTTTCATCGACCCTGTTAAGTTTCTAATAGTAGCATCATTCAAGCTTATATATTTAGAAAGTATTTCCTCCAAAGATGGAGTTTTTTTGAAAATTTTGGTTTTGATATTGTGGTGGTGGTGGTGGAGTGAAATCATGTGGTGGACGTGCAGCATTAGCAGGGTTACTCCAAGAAAAATTAGCATGGTTACGCCATCCAGGATTATAAGAGTTCGAAGAAGAATTAAAACCAGGAGGTGCAAAAAAATTAGAAAAAGCAGAAAAATTATTGGCAGAATTATTTTGAGCAGGCCTGGGTATGTTCCCCAGATAATCCACCTACTCGGCAGCAGCAGCATTCACATTTTCATATACCTTAGCGGCGGAGGAAGCAGTCATCTCCGAAATCTTCTTGTTTAGCATTTCCACTTGCAACGCCAGTTGCGAAACCGAGTCCACCTCATAGATACCTGCAAGTTTATTTGGGCGAGTCCTAGGCGAGTTCCACTGAAAAGTGTTCATCGCCATGTCCTCTATAAGCTCAAGAGCGGCTTCCGGAGTTTTGCAGTCCAAAGAACCAGCGGAAGCGGCATCTATCATTTGCTTAGTTTCTTGATTTAGCCCATTGTAAAATGTCTGGACCTGTAACCATACTGGCAGAGCATGATGGGGAAGCGTCTCAAAAGTTCCTTAAACCTCTCTGAAGTGTCATAGAGGGTCTCAGAAGCAATTTGAGAGTACGAAGTTATATCATTTCTTAGCTTAGCAGTTTTGGCGGGGGGGGGGGGGGGGAATAACGAGAGAGAAACTTTTCAGTTAAAATGTTCCAAGTAGTGATTGATCCTCTTGGAAGAGAACTCGACCACTGTTTGGCTTTAGTTCGTAAGAAGAAGGGGAAGAGTCTTAGCCTTATAGCATCATCTGAGATACCATTAATTTTGAAGGTGTCACAGATTTCAAGAAAATTGGCAATATGCAAGTTCGGATCTTCATCTTGTAATCTATCGAACAGTACATATTGCTGCACAATTTGTATGATGCTAGGCTTAAGCTCGAAGTTATTGTTCGCAATTGCAGGTTGAACAATACTTGTTTCAGTCCCCTCCAGGTTGGGTTGAGCATAATCGGACATGGTCCTTTGCTGAGCCATTCCTGGGTTGGGATCTCCCATTTCAGAATGAAAATTACAATCACCGTTGGAATCCTCAACTGCTGTTTGAGAAGTGGAACCACTGAATCGTAAGTTTCTCCGAAAGGAGCGTTCGATTTCTGGGTCCAAGTCAACAAGTAGCGACGGATTCGTGCGGGTCATGCACTAATAAAATTAGAAGGAGAATGAAGGAAAGAAAAAAAGAAAATCGGAAATATAAACTTGGAGAAGAAAGTAGAGAAAGGTAAAATTCTTTTTTTATTATTTTTGCAGAAGTAATAGCGTAAGCGCTTTCTTAATATTGACGAAAAAAACGTCCCCGGCAACGGCGCAAAAGACTTGATGGGCTAAAACCCGAACAGGAAAGTATACCTGTCGAATTGTAGTATCAAGGTCGTATTTAAACATGGGGTTGTCAAGTACTGCTACTCACGCATGAACTATTATCCTACCGAAAGAAAGTGGGTTTTGAGAAATTTTTCGGATAAAAACTAAAGATAATTTTTAGACGGAAAACTTATGATAAAAAGTTAGCATTTGATCGAAGATTCACCATGAAATGAGATGAGAGGGATGAAAAGGCATAGTTTTAAATTTGCAAATCATACTCGACCGTGACGGATCCAAAATTAGGAAATAATCTCGCTAGAGCATTAAATCTCCTGACTTATAGACGTTTTGACCGAAATCTCTTTCAAGTCAAAAAGGCCTAAAGCCGCATTATCGAGGTGACCCGCACTATTGGATTTGACTCCAATCCAGAAGATTTATGTCATCCTATCTCTAGGGTTGCATTCAACTCCTTCCTTCTTTGAGTGATCTTTCACATTCACGAGCCTCTTGGCTACTCAAATATGAGATCCAAAGCCTACTACCGTATACCGGAAATATGGCGTCGACGCGAGAGAAATCAAAGAAAGATCGAGTAAAATTTAGACAAAAATAAAACTAAGAAATAAAAGAAAACATCATCTCATTTCATGGATCCTCATGATCAAATGTTAAAAAAAGATTAGCTACGCATAGTTGAGGAAGAAAACACAATAAAAGGAAGAGAGTTCATATTCATTGATTAATAAAAATGTAGAAGTACAAAATAATAAAGAGACAAGATTATGCTAGCAAAGAAAGATTACACTAACAAAAGCAAAGGTTACACTAATAAAAACTTAACAACATGTAAGAAACATAAAAGAAAGCACTCTCTCTTGAACTAGTACTTCACTTGCTCTCCCCAAATCCAACATCAAAGCATGAGACCATGGTGCCTTTTATAGATGAGGGGGGAAGATTCTAGATGTGAATAAATTGAAATGAAAAGGGGGGGGGGGGGGTGGGCCGGCCATAGGCTTGGAGAGGGGGAATGCATTTCATTTAATGAGGGGGAAGAAAGGGAGGTGGGTTCAATGCATTGGTGGCAAGGTGCATGGATGGAGAAATTAATAAGAGAGAGGGGATGAGTGGGGAGATGCATGGGGAATAAATGGAAGAGAAAATAATAAAGGGGAGAGAGTGGGAATGAAAGAGGGGATGCATGAGGAGTGGCCGGCCATGCATGGGCCTCAAATGGGCCAAAGTATGGAGAGAGTGGGCTGCACTTTGAAGGGGGCGGGCTGCTCTTTGTGGGTTGCATCTTGAAGTGGGGAGGAGGCTCGGGTAGTGCATGGGCTGCACCATATAAGAGGGTCGGGCTGCATGCTTGAAGAGGCCGGGCTTCTCCATGGAGGTACTTGTGCTTGGGTTTGACTTGAAGGAGGCTTGGGCTCACCAATGAAGGCCTACCATATGTGAGGGCTGCACCATGTGGGCTCCAACCTACAAAAATAAAATAGAATAGAATGTTAAGTTTATGTTTCAACAAACATATAAACTAAGACAAACAACATAATAGAAAATTTTATAATTAAACCAAATAGGAAGCATAATATAAGGAATTGAAACATAACATTCAAAGAAAATAAAATTAAAACATAACAAACTTAAAAATACATGAAAATATAATTAATCCTAGGAATATTTATGCTAATTTAACCCAAAAATCGATGACTAAAACTAGTCATCAAAGTGATATGGTCTAATCATGGCAAGGAGGAATATACATGGGAGTCAATGGATTTGATGCAAAACCACTATCCGGAGTTGTTTGCTCAAGGTAATTTTATTTGACAGCATAATATATTTTCTGTTATGCATTTCTCCCCATAGCCTTAGCCTGATTTTGGGGACGAAATATTTTGTATGTTTATAGGATTTATAACGTCTTGAATCGCACTAGGCCTCTTGCGCGTGTTTTTGAGCCAGGAGAGCTGACTTGGGCTGAGGGGAGTGCTGACAACTGGGAAGCATGTAACATCCCAAAGTCTGGGATTGGCAAATTTTTGGGTGACACGGCCTGAGACACGGGCGTGTCCCAGGGCGTGTCCTGCTCGGGTGCGTAGCGGTCGCGATGTCGATGAAAATGGGTTCGATGAAGTGTTCAGGCGAGACACGCCCCGTGTCACGGGCGTGTCTGGGGCGTGACCTAGGGTGTGTCCTCCTTTGTGTTGACACTCGAGACTTTGGTCGACGAAAATGGTCGACAGAGGGAACACACCCAGTGTCACGGGCGTCTCCCATCCAACACGGGCGTGTCAAAGGGCGTGTGTTCCCTCTGGTCGATGACCAGCGCTCGACAATCGCCGAATGTCAAGTATGGGGTACACTGCCTGTGACACAGGAGTGTCACAGGGCGTGTCCCTCTCATCCTCGAGTAGCTCTCGTGTAGGTCGAAATATAGTCGAGTAGGTGGAAAAGCACTCGAGTAAGAGGGGTGACACGGGCATGTCATCCCTGTGACACGGGCGTGTCCTATCCGGGTAATTGAGTAGTTGGTTTTCTCTCGAGTAAGTCCTCTCGAGTAGGTCTCGAGTGGGTTACACGCCCCGTGTCACGGGCGTGGCCGAGCTGTCACAGGGCGTGTCCCGCTCTTCCTCGAGTAGGTCGAAATGTACTCGAGTAGGTGGAAAAGTACTCGAGTAAGAGGGGGGTGACACAGGCGTGTCATCCCTATGACACAGGCGTGTCCTATCTGGGTACTCGAGTAGTTGGTTTTCTCTCGAGTAAGTCCTCTCGAGTAAGTCTCGAGTGGGTTACATGGCACAAGTCACGGGTGTGACTGGGCCGACACGGGCGTGTCCCACCCGTGTGTCGTGTCGAGTATTGAACTGACGTATAAAAACCGTCGTAACGCTTCGCCTAAGCAGGACACGGGTAAGGACACGGGCGTGTCCCTACCCGTGTCACTTTTATATAAAAGGGGAAGTGATAGCCCTAGTTGTTTTCACTCCTCATTCCAGCCGTTTTTCTGAGAGAAACTCCTGTTGAGAGAAGGAAGTCGCTGGATCTAGTTCTAGAGGAGAAGAACCACCGCCGCTGTGGAAAAGAAGATGTTGCTGAGAAGAGTCACGAGATCCATGGCCGAAAATGGTGGAAAAAACGAAAATGAGGTGAGCTTCCTCCCCTCTCTCTTGGTGCTAGATCTTTAGTTATTTTCTTAGGAGAGATATTGACTCAAGAGAGTTTTGATGGAGAGAAGGAGTTTTCTAGGGATGTCCATGCTAGGACATGTGATCTAGGTTTTAGATCTCTTCAAGCTCCCCTTTCACCTATGTGATGATGGGTGGATGGTGTTGGAATACCCTATTACTGATTTGGGCAAGGATCACTATGTCCTTAGGAAAATTGGTTTGACCTCCTTGTATAGTTTTTAAGGTCAATTAGATTGAGTCTAAGGGTTAGAATTTAGACTTGAAAGCTTCCCCCATGACCCTCAGATCAGATATTCAAATTCAGGAGAGTAAGTCATTTTTATCGAGCTCAGGTCGACAAATCATCGAACTCAGTTCGACTATCTCTGAGCTCAGTTCAACGAGTCGTCGAACTCCGTTCGACGATCTTCAAGCTCAGATCGACGTTTCTGTCTCTAGCTGTTTTCCCAGTCCATGAGCTCAGGTAGACGATAGTTGAGCTCAGATCGACGATTTCTGTTTCCAGTCTAGTTCCAATCTCTGAGCTCAGGTCGACGATAGTTGAGCTCAGGTTGACGATTTTTTGGAGAGATCGACGATTCTCAAGATTTAAATTCAGACAGTTATGAAAATCTATCTTATTTATTCCCAGCATTTATTTCAAGGATCTTGTAGTCGTTTCAATTAATCTGGAGCAAGTTTCAAGCGAGATTTAAAGGAATGTTTTCTAGGACTTTCCTCCAGAGACAAAATTCATTTAAGGAAGTCATTAATGAGTGGCTAACGGCTATCTTGGAGATAGAGAATCAATTCATTCTTTCTCAGATCTAAGGAATAAAAAGAGGATTTTATTCTGCTACTCCATATAGACAAACAGTTACAAACAAAAAGAGAACAGTCACAGACAGACACACAGATAGAATTCTTTCAGAACACACACCACTGAAGGAGATCAACATACAGAAAGGAAGATTTTGATCTAGAAAATCTTCCTTTCTGTATGTTGATCTCCTTCAGTGGTGTGTGTTCTGAAAGAATTCTATCTGTGTGTCTGTCTGTGACTGTTCTCTTTTTATTTGTAACTGTTTATCTATATGGAGTAGCAGAATAAAATCCTCTTTTTATTCCTTAGATCTGAGAAAGAATGAATTGATTCTCTGTCTCCAAGATAGCCATTAGCCACTCATTAATGACTTCCTTAAATGAATTTTGTCTCTGGTGGAAAGTCCTAGAAAACATTCCTTTAAATCTCCCTTGAAACTTGCTCCAGATTAATTGAAACGGCTACAAGATCCTTGAAATAAATGCTGGGAATAAATAAGATAGAATTCCATAACTGTCTGAATTTGAATCTTGAGAATCATCGATCTCTCCAGAAAATCGTCGACCTGAGCTCAACTATCGTCGACCTGAGCTAAGAGACTGGAACTAGACTGGAAACAGAAATCGTCGATCTGAGCTCAACTATCGTCGACCTGAGCACAGAGACTAGGAAAATAGCTAGAGACAAAAACGTCGATCTGAGCTCGAAGATCGTCGAACGGAGTTCGAGACTCATTGAACTGAGCTCAGAGATAGTCGAACTGAGTTCGACGATTCGTCGACCTGAGCTCGACGAAAATGACTTAGTCTCCTGAATTTGAATATCTGATCTGAGGGTCTTGGGAGCAGCTTTCAAGCCTAAATTCTAACCCTTAGACTCAATCTAATTGACCTTAAAAACTATACAAGGAGGTGAAACCAAGTTTTCTAAGGACATAGTGATCCTTGCCCAAATCAGTAATAGGGTGTTCCAACAATCTCCCCCTATTTGGGTTAGGATTACTATTAACATAACATAGGAAATAAAAGCATACAATGCAGATATAAAATTAATAACAGCATTGCAGAAACACAAATAAAAACACATCAGAAAGTAAAAATAGATAACATTGTCAGCTTACATAATCATTCCTTTTCCTTGCTCTTTTTGAGAACTATTTCTCTGTTAGGGTTAAGAGCTTCTTTCTTGGATCTTCTGTCATCATCTGCACCTAGAAATGTTTGAGGTTTTGTCCTGGGGACTACAGCTTCTGGGTGCAGCTTCATATAGCTTTCTGAGTCAAAGAATTTGCTAGAAGAATATCTTTCAAGTTCTTTCTTTCTCTGTTCTGATAGAGTGGTGAAATTTGATGTATCTTTTCCTTGTTCTCTTA
Source organism: Platanthera guangdongensis (assembly GCA_039583875.1). Taxonomy (NCBI): domain Eukaryota; kingdom Viridiplantae; phylum Streptophyta; class Magnoliopsida; order Asparagales; family Orchidaceae; genus Platanthera; species Platanthera guangdongensis. The sequence goes on from CM077148.1 coordinate 161,735,254, forward strand.
CCTTTTTAATTTGATCTAGTGCAACCAACTCTTTCATTCTTGCTGTCCAAGAAGTAGGATTATTCTTTGGGTCTTCAAATGGAACAGGAGGTTCATATCTGTTTGATGAATCATCAGGAGTAGCTCTGGAATAAACTGGATCTCTTAACTTATAAGGGAAAGGACCAGATGTAGTGTCAGTGGGACCTTATCCTTCCCTATGATAAGGATGCTGCCTAGAATAACCTTTGGAATAAACTCTGACTTCTCTTTGATTTCCCCTATACTGTCCTCTTCTGGACTGGTAGCCTCTTGATTGACATCCTCTTTATTGAGATCTTCCTTGAAACTGAGAGGTGCTTTGCCTTTTAGCAACAGATGACTGATAAGCAGAACTTCCACCAGTACCTGCATCTGGTGAAGGAGGAGGAGGAAGATTGAAGTGAGATGATCCTTTATCATATTTCCTCTTTTTCTTCATTGCCTTTAGTTGATTCCTGGAAAACTGTATCCATGCTTCTGAAATTGGACAATCATGCAAAATGTAGTATGGAATATCATTTATATTTTTAATTTTCTCCTGGGGAACTCTCTTTATGGCCTTGCTTATAGCTTTCCTCTTCCTTGCAATGGTTGCAGAGGAATCATCAGAATTAGTTCTAAATTGATCACTATCTGAGATCTGAGGATTGTCATATAGTTCATCAATCCTTTTGATGTCATCTCTTTGTTGTTTGGGTTGAATAGAAGAAACAACAGCAGAAACAGCAGTAACAAGAACAACACTAATATATATAACTGGAACAACAGATTCAGAAATAATAACAACAGAATCAGCAGGCTCAGAGTCATTAGCCTCTGTCATAAGCACATCATCAGAAACTAAAACAGCATCAGCAGTAGTAGCAGGAACAACAAAAACTGAAGGAGCACTGTCCACAGCCTTGAAAGAATTTATTTAAGAAGATATTATGCTGGGCTCACAGCTAGAAATATGTACAATGGCCTTAGTAAGATCTTCACTTTTCTGATCTGGAAGACAGTTGAGGTAAACAATATCAAACTCTGACAGCAGTGACCTGAGGTCAACTGTTATAACTGGAACTGGAGCTGGAACTGGAATCTCTAAAGCAGGCAATCTCTCTACTTCATATGGCATCTCCCCCTGCCTAGATTTAGTAGATACTGGATCAAGGCACCCAACAGAAGGGATTGCTTGAGGAGGATATAGGGAAGAAAGCCTGCCAGATAACTCCTGAACAGATTTCAGAAGTGGAGCCAGGGAGGTCTCCAGCAGGAGTGATAGCCTTGGAGTTAACATCTCATAGAGCTTATCTGCTATGGCTGAGAGATCTACTTGCTCAAGTGGTGCTTGAGTAGAGGTAGAGATGAGTGTGGTAGATATGGATGCAGGAGGAGCTGTAGATGGGGTTGGAGAAAGTGTTAATGTGGATGGTAGAATTGATGGTTGAGATATAGGAATGGTGGAGATGGAAGTTAATGGAATGGAGATAGATGGAGTGAAGGATGGTTGAACAATGATTTATTGTAGTAGTTGTTGGTATGATGTAGAAGAAGATGGTGGCTCAAGGGGTGAGGAGGGAGAGTCATCCATATAGGAATCATCTAAGAGAGTGAAGGATGGAAGGTATATGGGGGATGAAATTGAGATGGTTATGGTGGATGTGATAATTGTTGAGGGAACAGTAGGTGGAGAAGGTGGAGATGAGGAGGCAGGCAGTTCTTCTGATGGGGCAGTTGCCCGAGGGGAAGTGACTGGATCAGTCCTAGTGCCTGAAGATGAGATGACTGCAGAGGCTCTGCTTGGCTTTGCAATTTGCCTGTCCCATTTGTCAAAGAGGGCACAGGTTAACCTCTTAGAGGCATTGATATGCATCCCACTTGAAACAAGCAGCTCAGGCCATCTGCTATGAAGAAATAGCCCTAGAATCCTTCCAAAATTGACAGAGTTCTTATTCACTTTCTTCTTAATGAGGTCAAAGAAAACTTCTCCCCAATTCAACTGTTTCTTATCCACCAAAGCACCCATTAAACAGAATTGATACCTGTATATGGTATCATGGGCAGAATGTTTTGCTAACAGGACCTTTCCAACAACATCTGCTAGAAACCTGTATTCCACTGACAGATTTTTCTTAAGCAGCTTGTTAGGGTTTGCTGCTGAATGACCCATCCTATCAAGCATACTTGCAAACTCTTCTCCAGACAACTCAAGAGGATCATGACCAGTACTTAATTGAAAAACTTCTGTTAATATAGTAGGAGTAAGAGATACCTGATTTCCTGATATAGTTCCAATCACTGTATTTTGATCTTGATTGTGAGCAGTATACACCCATTCTTTGATTTCATCTACAGCCAGTTTTATCCTTGTGGTCATGATGTGCACTAGCTGTTGATCTTTGAATAAATCTAGAATATCCTTGAAAATCTCATCACTGTTCTCAAACGAGTCCATATCGATATCGAATCCAGTGTCAAATTTCATTGCTGCCAAAACTGCAACAGAAACGACCATTTTTACCTGCAAAATATGAACAAACAAAAGACCAAATGTAGAAAAGTTTGGAGGGAAAGGGAAATTCTGCAGAGAGTATGAAAGCGCAAAGGGAGAACGACGACCGAAAAATGAATTTTATATTAGGGTTCGACGCAGAAAAGGAAAGATCGTTGAACTCCGTTCGACGATCTAGGCTTCTAAAGGAATCAGAAAGGTCTTCAACATCGTTGATCTCTGTTCGACGATATTGGAGAGCGTCGAGCTCCGTTCGACGATCGCGGACCATAAGAAGATAGCTTAGCACTATCTGGAAAGTGCTGAACTCCGGTCGACGATTTCTAAGAACATCGATCTCCGTTCGACGATCTTTGGGAAAAACGTCGAGCGCAGTTCAGAGACCAGAAACAACCTATAGACACTAGAAAAATCAAATTGTTTGCCTAGTATTTGTCAATTTTAGAGTTTTAAAATCTTGGATCTTATTTTAAACTTCCTCCATCTAACATTCCTAACTGATTCAAGAAGAATATATCTTTCTTTTCATCCAATGGTTTGGTGAAAATATCTCCCCTTTGCAAGTCAGTTGGGATATATTGATGTTCAATTTTATTTTTCTCAACATTGTCCCTTAAAAAGTGATGCCTAATTTCTATATGTTTTGTCCTACTATGGAGGACTGGATTTTGTGCTATAGAAATAGCACTAGTGTTATCACAAAATATTTTTGACTTCTCTAAGTTGTAGCCATAGTCTAGGAGCTGGTTTTGAATCCACAAGATCTGTGAGCAACAACTACCTGCTGCCATATATTCAGCTTCAGCAGTTGATGTGGACACAGATGTTTGTTTCTTGCAAAAGCAGGAGACAAGTCTGTCACCAAGAAACTGGCAAGTTCCACTGGTGCTTTTCCTGTCTATTCTGCATCTAGCATAATCATCATCTGAAAATCCAGTTAAGTAAAATGCTGAGTCTTTTGGATACCAGAGACCTAGATTTGGATAACTTTTCACATACCTAAGAATCCTTTTTACTAAGGTTAAGTGTGACTCTCTAGGGCTCACTTGGAATCTAGCACATATGCATGTAGCAAATATTATATCAGGTCTACTAGATGTAAGGTACAATAAAGAGACAATCATTGCTCTATATGTTATCTGATCAACAGGTTTCCCATGTTCATTAGCATCTAATACAACATTAGTAGGCATAGGTGTTTTCATATATGATGCTTCAGACATACCAAATTTCTTAACCAGTTCTTTTGCATACTTGGTTTGAGAGATGAATATGCCTTCAGCATGCTGTTTGACTTGCAATCCTAGAAAGAAAGCTCACCCATGCTACTCATTTGAAATTTAGAATGCATTAGGTTGGAAAACCTTTTACACAGATTTGAATCAGTAGAACCAAAGATAATGTCATCTACATAGATTTGTACTAGTAAGGTATTGGACTTATGAGTTCTAATACAAAGAGTTTGGTCTACTCTACCCCTTATAAAATCATTTTTCAGAAGAAAGCATGCTAGGGCCTCATACCATGCTCTAGGAGCTTGATTTAGACCATATAATGCTTTATGCAATTTGAAAACATAATCAGGATGAGTTGGTGAAATAAAACCTGGGGGTTGTCTAACATAGACTTCTTCCTTGATGTCTCCATTGAGAAAAGCACTCTTTACATCCATTTGATACACTTTGAATCCTTTGTGTGCTGCATAGGCTAAGAAGATTCTTATGACCTCTAACTTTGCAACTGGTGCAAAGGTCTGGTCATAGTCTATCCCTTCTTCTTGAGAGTATCCTTGAGCAACTAGCCTTGCCTTGTTCCTTACAATGACTCCTTGATCATCCAATTTATTTCTGAACACCCATTTTGTTCCAACAATGGAGTGATCCTTTGGCCTTGGCACTAGTTCTCAAACTTTGTTCCTTTCAAATTCATGTAATTTCTCTTGCATTGCAATGATCCAGTGTGGATCTTGTTCTGCATCTTGAATGGATTGAGGCTCAATTTGAGAAAGAAAGAAAGTGTGCATCAGATTTTGCTTGATCTGATTTCTGGTTTGCACACCAGCTGAGATGTCTCCAATCACTTGGGAGATTGGATGGTCTCTTGATGTTACTAAATCAACAGGGGGTGTTGATTGTTCATCAACCTGTGTTGTTGTTTCCTCTTGTGGAACAACAACTGGCTCTTGAAGAAGATTCTCTCCAAGATGTTGAATATCTTCTTCATCTTCACTGCTTTCATCCTTTTGTATAATATGTAACCTGTCCAAATTTTTAGCAAGAGAGTGTACCTGCAAAGATTCTATGATAAAATCATTCTTCTCCTTAAAAGACATGTTAGATTCATCAAAGGATACATGAACAGATTCTTCAATTTTAAGAGTAGATTTGTTATACACCCTATAAGCTTTACTGATCATGGAGTATCCCAGAAACACTCCTTCATCAGGTTTAGCTTGAAATTTTGCTATGTATTTCTTGTCATTATTGTGAATCTAGCAAATGCAACCAAAAATTTAAAAATAATCTACTTTAGGTTTCTTTCCTTTGAGTAATTCATAGGGAGTCTTGCCCTTCAGCTTATGTATCAAACTTCTATTCAACACATAGTTGGAGGTGTTCACTGCCTCTATCCAAAAGAATAGAGGAAGGTGAGCATCTGACAACAATGTAGTAGCAGATTCAATAAGAGTTCTATTTTTCCTTTCAGCTACCCCATTTTATTGAGGAGTTCTAGGAGCTAAGAAAGTGTGCTTGATCCCTTCACTCTGACAGAACTCTTGCATAAGAAGAGAATCAAGCTCTGTCCCATGATCACTTCTGATCAGGACAATGTGAGTATTGAACTCACTCTGTATGCATTTGAGAAACTCTGTCAAACACTTAAAGTTATCAGACTTCTTCCTTAGAAAGAACACCCATGTGAATCTAGAGAAGTCATTTATAACTACTAAAGTATAAGATTTCTCTCCTAAGCTTTGTACTGTAATGGGTCCAAAGAGATCCATGTGTAACAGATACAAAATCCTAGGTGAATCACTCTTATTATGTGACTTGAAGCTATTTTTGGTTTGCTTGCCTAATTGACAAGCCCTACAAAGTCCTTCCTTCTTGTAGGGGCCAGAAGGTAGTCCTCTAACAAGGTTGTCCTTGGATAGCCTAGCAATTGTTCTAAGGTTTATATGTCATAATCTTTTATGGCATAGTTCATTAGGTCTACAAATGGAATTGAACAAGCATATATCTACCTTAGTTGAAAGAAAATCTACAAGATAAATGTTACCTTTCCTTTTACCTATCAACACAGTTGTGTTGTCCTCTGATTTGATTTTGCATGAGGATTTATTGAAAGTCACTTGGTAGCCTTCATCACACAGTTGACTGATGCTGATTAAGTTGTGCTTCAGTCCTTCCACATAAGCTACTTTCTTGAATGTGACTGAGCCAATCTGGACTGCACCATATCCTTTTGTTAGTCCAAAGTTTGAATCACCAAACATTACTTTGGGTCCAAGTTTGTCTTTGAAGGATGTGAAATTCTCATTGTTTCCTATCATGTTCTTTGATCACCAACTATCCAGATATCATTGCTAGTTTGATGTTGGATAGGTCTTCACATGCACATAATACAATTTATTTGTTTTTGACCCAGTTTACCTTGGGCCTAGGTTGATAACCTTTAAATTCTGAAATAAAAGACATCCCTGGTTGACTCTTATAGCCTTCAGGATAATATCTCCTAGGAGGTATTATCCATTCAGTATAAGGGTTAAACCTCTGAGATGTAGGACCTCTAGGATTGAAGTTTGATTTACCTTTGAAAGATTTTTCAAAACTCTGAGCTCTGTTCGATGATCTCTGAGCTGAGTTCGATGATCTTGGGTCAGATCGTCGATCTCCATTCAAAGATCGACTATGATAGAGTTCAGGGTTCAGAGATCGTCGACCTGAGTTCGACGATTCAGCCTGAGATCGTTGAGCTCCATTCAGCGATCGTCGAGCTTCGTTCGACATTTTCTGTTGAACTTTTATTTTCTTAGGTAAATCAGAATTTTTCATAGCCACCTCTACAACTCCCTTACCTTTATCTGAGATAAACTTGATTGGGGTTGTTAATACTATAGGTTGGCTGGATGAAGCACCCAAGCCCAGTGTACTATTGAATCTTGAGTTCACTGTGCTTGTGATGTCCATTAGTTTGATACTTCTCCCATTGAGGCATTCTTCAAACTTCTTGGCCTCTGATAGTTCACTTTTTAGTGAGGCTTTCTGCTCCCTACAGCATTCCAACTCCTCAGAGAGTTTGAGGTTATCTGATTTTAAGATGCTTTGTTCAGACAGTTGATTTCTGAGGGAAATAATTTCTTTCTCAGATTTTAATAGATCTAAACAAAGTGCCTTAAATTCACATTTGAAGTCCTGAGAATTAAAATCAAATGAGTCTATTACCTGATCCTCTTCAGATTGAGTTTCTGATTCAGACTCTGACTCTTGTTCTGCATTAGTATTGTGTTGAGAGGCATTGATAGCCATCATGCAGAACTCCTTTTCTTCAGCATCATCTTCATCATCACTTGAGCTGGATGAAGCTTCTGATTCTTCTTCTGTTTCACTCCAGGTTTTAGCTACAAACCCCTTCCTTGTATGTTTGTTCTTGCTGGAATAGGGTTTGTCATTGCTGTTTTTCCTGAAATCTTTGTCTCTTCTCATTTCTTTCCTGTCCATCTTGTCCTTATTCTGATTTTCTGGACAGTCAGGCACAATGTTGCCTGGTTTCCTGCATCCAAAACAAATAATTTCTTTGTTATTGGGCTTATCATACCTTGGCTTTTCATGCCCTCTGAATGACTTTTTCTTGAAGTCCTTCCTGGCCATTTTATAAAACCTTTTGGCCAGTAAGCTTAGCAGCTTTTCATTGCCTGTGACCTTGTCTTCAGGCTGATCTTCAATAACTTTGAATGCTATTGATTTCTCTTTTCTGATTGCTGGTGAAGCAGCCTTCTGCTCTTCTTCTCTGTTCTTGATGAGCAGCTCATAAGACTTGAGCTTGCCCAAAAGAGCCTCAGTGGTGATATCATTTAGGCTTCTGGCATCCTTGATTGGCTAAATCCTTGAGTCCCAAGTGCTGGGGAAGCACATTAGGATTTTGTCATTGAGTTCAGTCAATGAGATCTCCTTGTCCAAGGTTTTCAGTTCATTGACTATAAGACTGAGTCTGTTATACATATCAGCAACTGACTCAGTTTCTCCTTTCTTGAAGTTCTCATACTGAGTTATGTGATGGGATCTTCTATCTTTCCTTTCATCTGCAGATCCTGACACTATTTCAGATAGTTTGTCCCATATCTCTTTTGTTGAGTTGTATTCAGCTACTTTTTGAAATATTTCATCAGACATGGTTTGTGCCAAAATGTTCATTGCTTTGGCATCTGCAACTTTCCATTTTTTGATTTCTGCATCTGTTCCTGAAGGAGGTGGAAAAGCACTTGTACTTGTATTTGCTGGGGGTCTTGGACATACTGTCAAAATATAATTAAAGATATCTTCATCAATAGAATTCATGTACAATCTTATCCTTGCCTTCCAAAGTGCAAACTTAGATAGATTGCACACTGGAGGTCTGGTGCTAGCATAATCTTTGTTCTGTGCCATGGTTTTATATAAAGATAAATATAACCCTCTATGAAAGATTGATCTTATCAGAGATCTTTTGGTTCAGGTGTTAGCCTGTAGGAACAACTAATCTGTTGAAGATTTAGTTGAATAACAACCAACTAAGGTATGGTATTTTAACCAACCTCTCAGGTGTGGTAGTTTAACCAACCTATAAGATCTGGTATTTTAACCAACCTGTAAGGTCTGGTATTTTAACCAACCTGTAAGGTCTAGTATTTTAACCAACCTCCCTCTGATACCAATTGAAAGTGGGGATAAGATCTACCTTAACTCTAGGGGGGGTGAATAGAGTATATTAAAATAATTTTCAAGTTAAAAAATATTTTGCAGTGGAAGACTTAATTTAAATATATGTGTAAGGTGCTTGCAGAAAATAAAAATTATGAAAGCAAGAAATAAAAACACAGCACACAACAAACAAAATATAGCAACCAGAAGACACAAGGAGCTATAGTGGTTCCCCAATCAATCTGGGTACATTCACTCTTCTACCACCCTAGGTAGGAATCCACTATAAGATGAGTTGATCAGATGTCTTGGGCACCAATGAGCTTTTGATAAGGTGCTCAAAAACCAAACTAGATTTTTTGATCAGGTGTCTTGCCACCATTAAGTTTTGACAAGGTCTCAGAAACCAGCACAAAACTTTTGAAGGGAGTTTTGAGAAACCCTTTTACAGCAGAAAAAGAAAGAGGTGAGATGTTCTTCTCTGTCAACAATCAGAGAGAAGACTAGTGGTTGATGTTGTCAAAGCTCCCCCTGAGATCTGGAAGTTGTTCAGGAAAAGAAGCTTTGCACTAGGGTGATAGGCCTTCAGTAGATGAGATCTCTAGCAAAGGATGATTCCAGCAGTTGCTGAAATGTGTAGTGTCTGGAGTCTTGATGGATGAAGCCTCTAAACACTTGAGTCAAAAGCGATCTAGAAAATCTTTTTTTCTGTATGTTGATCTCCTTCAGTGGTGTGTGTTCTGAAAGAATTCTGTCTGTGTGTCTGTCTGTGACTGTTCTCTTTTTGTTTGTAACTGTTTGTCTATATGGAGTAGCAGAATAAAATCCGCTTTTTATTCCTTAGATCTGAAAAAAAATGAATTGATTCTCTGTCTCCAAGATAGCCGTTAGCCACTCATTAATGACTTCCTAAAATGAATTTTGTCTCTGGAGGAAAGTCCTAGAAAACATTCATTTAAATCTCCCTTGAAACTTGCTCCAGATTAATTAAAATGGCTACAAGATCCTTGAAATAAATGCTGGGAATAAATAAGATAGAATTCCATAACTGTCTGAATTTGAATCTTGAGAATCGTCGATCTCTCCAGAAAATCGTCGACCTGAGCTCAACTATCGTCGACCTGAGCTCAGAGACTGGAACTACACTGGAAACAGAAATCATCGATCTGAGCTCAACTATCGTCGACCTGAGCTCAGAGACTGGGAAAACAACTAGAGACAAAAACGTCGATCTGAGCTCGAAGATCATCGAACGGAGTTCGACGACTCGTTGAACTGAGCTCAGAGATAGTCGAACTGAGTTCGACGATTCGTCGACCTGAGCTCGACGAAAATGACTTATTCTCCTGAATTTGAATATCTGATCTGAGGGTCTTGGGGGCAGCTTTCAAGCCTAAATTCTAACCCTTAGACTCAATCTAATTGACCTTAAAAACTATACAAGGAAGTCGCTTTCAAGCCTAAATACCACTGCCCCGGGAAGTAAGCACGAGGACACAGCCCAACCGTTCACTTGGCACGGAAGGGGCCTCGGGACGTGAACACCGAGGACACAACCCAACCGCCCAAAGTCTAACTGTCAGCTCCCGTCGGTGTGATGATCAGCGAGCCCGTAGACCTGCCACACTATCCTTAACACAAGATTACGACACTGCATGTTGACTCACACCGCACGCAAATGCCACGACACCGTGGCATGGAAGGGGCCTCGGAAGTAAGCACGAGGGCACAACCCAACCATCCATTTATACCTCATCTCAACTCGAACCCAACTAGTGACGGTCAACACCGCAGTTACATCCATCCACAATACTACCCGTAGGGAGACTACTCTCTAAGTATTGGACTACTACATTTCATTCTAACCATCATACATGCGGCGAAGTCACAGAGTGATACCAGAGTTGTGCATCCTAACACAACATTCTAGCGGAAGCTTATAGCATGACATTGAACTCCAAACATGAATTTCCACCACAAAAGATCCACATTTATATGTCGCAGGAATGTTTACCAAATACAAAGTCAGTTGGCCTTATGGCCCTACAAGTTCTTTTACATCAGTGGCTTCTAAAACATTGGCGCGCAGGCCATCCATATATAAACAAAGCACATCAATTTCAGCTTAGCCTTCAAGGGCTAGCGGCAGCAGCAACAGCAGCAGGTACTTCAGCCTTGATGTGTCCCGCTTGGTTCTCCAGCACCTAGACAAAGACACTCCACCCAAAGGTGGCAAACAAGGCAACGGTCAGCAACAGCTGACCAATTTTATAACGACCCTACCACTTTCCCGGGGCAGTGATATTCCTTCCCTGCAGGCATAGCATTGCACAAGCAGATATATATGTATTCACACATTGTGCTCTCACGCACATACATTCCATCACAACCGTCAGCCACGCGACCCGTCGATCCGTGCACTCAGGGCACATTATTGGTGTACCGGCAAACCAGTTGCCCACCACCGTATTCGGGTCGCAACCAACGGTAAAACATTGGGCATTTACTCCATGGCGTGTAGCCAGAGATTTTAGTCTTAATGACCCGGGAATGTCCTGTAGCCTCCCCCCCCCCATGGTGTCATGGCGCACAGGCCTAAGACTCTCGCTATGCGTTTCTGCCAAATTCCAATTCATCCAGACACCTATGGCAGACAACCATAACGCGGATACAGTTCATCCTTTGCCCGTTGCTCAAATCGTTAGTTCTATAACCAGACTAACGCGAGTCGGCATCCCCTTGTCTGTTTAGCAAATAGCCATAATGTCATCATAGGACAGACTTCACAAAGCTTCACAATCATAGGTTAGCTAGGTGTCACGCTCCACGGTAGCGATAGAACTCATTTTCCATCCCTAGCTCTAACCATTTGCGGGTATTTTCCTGAGCTTTCCTACTAGTACTTCCTGCTACTTCCCTTCACAGGCACAACCCAGCAAGCAGCACAAGCATCAAGGGTATTTTCCTTAATTAGCACACCAGTACTTCCTGTTACTACCCTTCACAGGTACAACCCATCAACACAAGCATTATACGGGTATTTTCTTGGACTACCACTCCAGTATTTCTTGCTACTGCCCTTCACAAGTTTAACCCATCGACTCCTAAACTACATGTTTCATCACGGAGACTTCTCTGGTGCGTATATGCAACATCACCAATCCAGACCAACCTGTCCAGATGGGCTTCACATAGCATGCCTATTCCGTACTCCATTTTCGGATCTATATGCCAAATTGGCGGGGATTCCATGAATCAACCCAAGAGACTCCCATAACAAGCCACCCTCTGGTGGGGGAATCGTATACACATGCCAAAAAGGAAGCCTTCACATGGTTAGGAAGAAAGGTCATTACCCTTGAAGATCGCTTCAGAGCTATGGATTCCTCGTCGGCTGAAAAGCACCGCAGCGGCTTCGCCTTCACAACGCTTTCCTCGGATTGTGAACAGGAACTCCGCAGCTCCACCGGTGGCTGGCTCCTCTTCCTCCTACTCCTTCTTCCTCTCTTTCTCTCTCTAAGTTTTCCTAACTCAAATGAGAATTTCCTTCTCATTTTTCGGCCTTAAATAAGCAGGGAGGGCTCTCAGCCATTGGATCCCAGCTAAGAAAATGGACGGCCACGATTTTGCCACAAAAGGCTATTTTTTGCCTGAAACGCCCTGTGACACGCCCGTGTCACAGTCCGTGTACCCTAAGAGGCACACAACCGACTCATCCAGACCAGTACACACCCATGTGACACGCCCGTGTCACGGGCCGTGTCACCTAGCATGCCTTCAGATACGCCCGTGTCTGTGGCCATGTATATCAGGATGCACAAAACTAACTTCATCCCGATCGGGACACGACTTTTGACACGCTCGTGTCACTGGTCGTGTACCAGAAGACACACTCGTGTCATGCCCGTGTTCAACAAACCTCAAATGCCCTGGGCACATCCAGTAAAGGACACGACCAGTGACATGCCCGTGTCCCAGGCCGTGTGCCCATATACAGCAGTAGACATGCCCCAGCTTAATTTCGTCGAACTGAAGTTCTTCGACCAGAGGAGGACACGGCCTCTGACACGCCCATGTTAGATGGAGTGTTCCCTCATTTTCCTTAGAACGGATTTTCATCGACCTCTCACCGGCTGCTCACTCGAGCAGGACACGCCCTGGGACACGCCCGTGTCTCAGGCCGTGTCACCCAACTTTTCCAAATTCTGGGATTTGGGGTGTTGCTCAATTGGTGATGAGAGTTGAATGAACTCCATAGTTAAGCGTGCTCGGGCTGGAGAAGTCTTGGGATAGGTTGTAAGAGCCCCCCCCCTCCCAGATCCCAAAACACGACACAAAAGGGGGGTCTTATGCCCGAAATAGCCACCTTGCGGTAGCATTAGCACATGGGCTAACCTGTACCACAAGACGCCTATTCCGACGTATACAACCAATATCAATATATACATGCCAACCCAACCATAATATAAGCAAGAAGTCAAATCCACACCAAGCAAATAGTGTCCAAATAGTACAACAAATAGAAGAAAAGCTAAAACATGCTTCTTCAATATCAGAATACAACTACAACATTGCCCAAACGGGCTACATCAAATCTCACAACACTCACATCCGTAACTGACGGTAGCGATGGTACCATCACATCAGGCCCTGTCATCCTGGCCTAGCTGTCCTGCTGCAAAGTCTGCGGCTGCTCTACCTGCGGGGTGACCTCCTAAAAAGAAGACGTAGCAACCGTTAGTCGAAACGACTAAGTGGCTTCACATCCGCTCCCCCGGCGACTCCTGTGCACCGGGCGGAGAAAGGAATAAGGGTACTATATATACAAGTAGTAAGGCAGGTACAAGCAGGTGGTAATAGTACATGAATAACTATATTACAAACTAGCAGTTCTACTTGAGCAATTAGTAAATCAACGAGTACAAGTAACTACAGCAGGAAAGTAACTTAACTTATAAGGATGCCCATACAAGCTTATAAGTTAAGGATCGAGTTACATAAAAGTAACTCATCGTATAAGAGTGCTCATACAAACTTATACGATGAGGATCTTGTTATGCAATGTTATGAAATGTTATATATGCTATATAATGACTCACCTATGATCACACACATGCAATTTCTATGTCGACACAGCCTATAGTTCCCACTATTCGAGCAGGTAGCAAACCTCTCAGGCATCAGCTGCCGTGGCCAGGCGGTGACAGTAGAGCGGGCATCTCTACTACTAGGTGGGTATCCACACTACTTCACCTAAGCCTCCGTATGCCTCAACGCTAAGAACACAATAGCGGAGCCCATGCATACTATAGTCCAGCGGGAGCCTCGGGTAGATGTGCACCAAGGACCAAGCCCCCAACTGACCTTGTGTGACCCGAAAGGAGCCTCAGAAGTAAGCATGAGGACCAAGCCCAACCATTCACCTAGCACGGAAGGAGCCCCGGGACGTAGACACTGAGGACCAAGCCCAACTGCCCAAAGTCTAACTGTCAACTCCCATCGGTGTGATGATCGGCGAGCCCGTATACCTGCCACACTATCCTTAACACAGGATTACGACACCGCGTGTCGATTCACACCACATGCAAATTCCACAACACGGAAGTAAGCACGATGACACAGCCCAACCATCCATCTATACCACATCTCAACACAAACCAACTAGTGACGGTCAACACCACACTTACATCCATTCACAATACTATCCGTTGGGAGACTACGCTCTAAGTATTGGACTACTACATTTCAATCTAACCATCATACATACTCATGGACATGGCTTATCCTTCTATTTGTCCTTCCAAATGATTTCAACATATTACAAACATGATGCGCATTAATAATAATCTACCAATTTGTATCCATTCATTTCATTCATCATATTATAAACATGGTGCGCATTATTAATAATCTATCAATTTTAGCAAGTCATATCATGCATTAAAGCTTGCTCCACAATTCAGTTTTATGAAATCTAATTAACAAGATTTATCATTCATAGCACTACGGCGGTCAGTATAAAATAGTTCATCAAAATTCTAGAATTAATTAGCAACATCGATTCCACCGAATTCAAATTCATATTATATAAACCCCAGAATTTAAGTGCAAAATAAATCTGGACAGTAACTTCGACCAGAGATTCCCGAATCTATAGGAATCCGGTGAAGACATGTAACCCCTCGATGGAAAGGTATTTCTATGGGTTACAACTTTCATATTCAGTCCACAACCCAGATTTGAGGGTATCCTATATGAAATCAGCCTTGAAGTCCGCTGCGTACAGAAAACCATTTCTGCATGCAGGATTTATCGGATGTCTTGTTTGTTCAGACTTTCCTGTGGCTACATACTTTGCATGAAGACGTGCAACCACTCGTTGGAAAGGTATTTTTAAGGGCTTCAACGTTTGTGTTTAGTCAAAAGCCCATATCTAGCCACATCCTACATGAAAATGGTCAAGACGATCGTTGCGTGCAGAATACAGATTATGCACGTTTCGTAAAGAGGAATGAACGACATCGGTTCATCTTCCTCTCCAAGTCGATCTTCCAAAACCACTCTAGAAATTTTTCCTCCCTTATTCACCCTCAAAGGGGCCATGATTCTTCACAAAACCATCCACCCATCATCACATAGAAGAAAAGGGGAGGTTGAAGAGATCTAAAACCTAGAACACATGTCCTAGCATGGTCATCCCTAGAAAACTCCTCTCCATCAAGACTCTCTTGAGTCGATATCTCTCCTAAGAAAATAACTAAAGATCTAGCACCAAGGGAGAGGGTAGGAAGCTCACCTAATTTCCAGCGTTTCCACCATTTCCGGCCATGGATCTCGTGACTCTTCTCGGCGGCATCTTCTTTTCCACGGCAGCGGCAGATCTTCTCCTCTAGAACTTGATCCAGCGACTTCCTTCTCTCAACAGGAGTTTCTCTCAGAAAAACGGCTGGAATGAGGAGTGAAAACGGCTAGGGTTATCACTTCCCTTTTTATATAAAAGTGACACGGGTATGGACACACTCGTGTCCTTACCCGTGTCCTGCTTAGGCGAAGCGTTACGACGGTTTTTATGTGTCGGTTCAATACTCAACACGTCACACGGGTGGGACACGCCCCTATCGGCCCAGTCATGCCCGTAACATTGGGCATGTAACCCACTCGAGACATAATCGAGAGGACTTACTCGAGAGAAAACCAACTACTCGAGTACCCGGATAGGACACGCCCGTGTCACAGGGATGACACGCCCGTGTCACCCCCTCTTACTCGAGTACTTTTCCACCTACTCGAGTATATTTCGACCTACATGATAGCTACTCGAGGATGAGCGGGACACGCCCTGTGACACGCCCGTGTCATAGGCCGTGTACCCTATACTTGACACTCGACGATCGTCGAGCGCTGGTCATCGACCAGAGGGAATACACGCCCTCCGACACGCCCGTGTCAGATGTAACATGCCCGTGACACTGGGCGTGTTCCCTCTGTCAACCATTTTAGTCGACCAAAGTCTCGAGTGTCGACACAAAGGAGGACATGCCCATGGTCACGCCCCAGACACTCCCGTGATACGGGGCGTGTCTCGCCCGAACACTTCATCAAACCCATTTTTGTCGATCTCGACACGACTCGTCGAGCTCAACTCGACATGTCGACATACGGGTAGGGATACGCCCGTGTATCTACCCGTGTCATACAATTCGTCGATCTCGACACGCTGTGTCGAGTTCAACTCGACACACACGCACACGGGTAGGGACACGCCCGTGTCTCTACCCGTGTCCCTTGCTTGACTAATTTCTCCTCCTTTTCACATGTGCTACCCTGTTGTCAGTACTCCCCCTGAACCCATGTCAGCTCTCCTCACTCAAAAAGACGTACGAGGGGCCTAGTGTGACTCAGTACATTACAAATCCTTTAAACAAAATAAAAGATTTCGTCCCCAAAATCAGGCTTAGGCTATGGAGAGAAAAGCATAACAAAAATATAATATGCTTTTAAATAAAATTACCTTGAGCAAACAACTCCGGATAGTGTTTTTGCATCACATCCATCGGCTCTCATGTATATTCCTCCTTCCCATGATTGGACCATAGCACCTTCACCAAGGGAACACCTTTGCGGTGTAACTTTCTTATCTCGCTATCTACAATCCGCAACGGCTCTAGTTGCACAGACCTATCAGACGCCACAACACCATCAGTTATGGGGATGTATTGATCGGGCCACAACAGCGCCTTCCGAAGCGATGACACATGGAACACGTCGTGGAGGTTCTCTAGCTCGGACGGTAACTCCAACCGATAGGCCAATGGGCCAATCCTTTCCAATATAGTATAAGGCCCAACATACTTTGGGCTGAGGTTTTTCACACCACGTACGCGTGACACTCCATGCATCGGTCGGATTTTCAGGAACACCTTATCACCCACTTGAAATTCCACCATCTGGTGCTTTGCATTGTAATACTTCATCTATCGACTCTAAGCCTCCAACATGCGATCCCATATCAGTCTAACCGCCGCATCGGTATCATCAATATATTCAATGCCCAAAGCCTTTGGGTCTTCATCTTGTACCCAAGACAAAGGGGTTCTACACCTCCATTCGTAAAGAGCTTCATGGAGCGCCATGCCGATGCTAGCCTGATTGCTATTATTGTAGGAGAATTCTACCAACGGTAAGAGCTTTCCCACGGCTCTCCTCTATCCAACACACATAATCTCAACAGATCTTCCAATGTCCGGATGGTCCTTTTAGATTGCCCGTCCGTCTGAGGATGAAACGCGGTGCTGAAGGTAAGACGCGAGCCCAAATACGCTTGTACCGCTTTCCACTCATTGGAGGTAAACCGACCATCGCGATCAGACACGATCGTATTAGGCACACCATGATACCGTACGAATTTCTCCACAAAGAGGCGTACTAAAACATCCACATGAGCTTCTTTCTTCATTGGGATAAACCGGGCTACTTTCATCAAGCGATCAACTATCACCCACACTGAATCATTCCCGGAGCGTGAGCGAGGTAACCCATGGACAAAGTCCATGGAGATATCCTCAAACTTCCACTTGGGGATGGGCAACGATTGTAGCAAACCACCGGGACTCTT
Source organism: Platanthera guangdongensis (assembly GCA_039583875.1). Taxonomy (NCBI): domain Eukaryota; kingdom Viridiplantae; phylum Streptophyta; class Magnoliopsida; order Asparagales; family Orchidaceae; genus Platanthera; species Platanthera guangdongensis. The sequence goes on from CM077148.1 coordinate 161,752,784, forward strand.
GCATTCTGCCTTCACCCTTTGACAAGATTCGCAATGTGTAGCAAAAAATTGGACATCCTTTTTCATTCCCGGCCAACACATGGTCTTCCGTATGTTGACGTACATCTTAGCAAGGCCCGAGTGCACTGAATATTGAGAGCAATGAGCCTCTCTCAAGATATCCTCCCGGATTTTACCGCCTTTGGGAATGTAGAGCCGGCCTCGAAAATAAACGAGGTCGTCTTTTAGGGTATACTCATCCGTAGTCCCATCTTTGATTGACTTGATTGCCTGGGCTAGGGCGACATCCACTCCTTGCTCCACTCTAATTCGGTCCCAGATATCACAAACTATGCTCATGCTTGCTAAGTACTCTGTATACTCTGCCGAAGGAGCCTTAAACACCAAAGTAATATCCATCTCCTCAATCATCCGAGCAAACTCCATACTCATCAATCGATCCTCTGGGCTAGAGCCTCGTACCTTCCTACTCAATGCATCGGCCACCGAGTTCGCCTTTCCAGGGTGGTAGTTCATGGTGAACTCATAGTCGTATAAAAATTCTAACTACCGTCGTTGTCTCAAGTTCAACTCTTTCTGAGTTGGAACGTACTTCAAGTTTTTGTGATCTGAAAAGATCTCGCAGTAGACGCCGTATAGATAATGCCTCCAAACCTTCAAGGCGAACACCACTGCTCCAAGCTCCAAATCGTGAACCGGGTAATTGATTTCATGTTTCTTCAGTTGTCTTGAAGCATAAGCAATCACGTGTCCATGCTGCATCAACACCGCTCCCATCCCTTGATATGATGCGTCAGTGTAAACTTGAAATCCTTCCTTCCCAAATGGAAGTGCAAGGATGGGGGCGAAGGTAAGTCTGTCCTTCAGCTCCTGGAACACTGCTTCACATTGGGGTGTCCACTCAAATGGCACACCTTTCTTCGTCAACGAAGTAAGAGGAAGAGCAATCTTCAAAAATCCTTTTACGAACTTGTGGTAGTACCCGACAAGTCCAAGGAAACTCCTCACATTGGCTGCCGACTTCAAGGGCGACCACTCCTTTATGGCACGCACCTTGGCCGGATCCACCACTAGTCCTGCTCCACTGATCACATGCCCCAAGAAAGCAACCTCTTTAAGCCAGAATTCGCACTTGCTGAACTTGGCGAACAAGGCGTGCTCTTTTAATTTCTTTTATACCAAGGTCAAGTGCTCAACATGCTCCTCCTCCATCTTTGAGTAGACCAAGATGTCGTCGATGAAAATAATGACGAAGATATCCAAATAAGGTTCAAACACCTTGTTCATCAGGCTCATGAAGGTCGAAGGGGCATTTGTGAGCCCAAACGGCATTACAGTGAACTCGTACAACCCATATCTTGAACTAAAGGCCGTTTTCTGGATGTCACCTTCTTTTATTCTTAACTGATAATACCCTGAGCGCAAGTCCAGCTTAGAAAACCGATGAGCTCCCACTAGTTGATCTGAGGTAGCGGATAAGTGTTCCGCACCGTCAGTCGATTGAGTTCCTGATAGTCTGTGCACAAACGCAGGGTTCCATCCTTCTTCTTCACGAACAATACAGGGGCTCCCCAGGGTGACGAACTGGGGCAAACGAACCCTGACTCCACCAGTTCTTGCAGTTGAACTCTAAACTCCGTGAGATCCTTCGGGGCCATTCTGTAAGGGGCCTTGGATACCGGCTTGGCGCCCGGTACTAGATTAATCTGGAAGTCAACCTCTCTATGTAGGGGTAATCCTGGTAGTATCTCAGGAAATACCTCGGGGAAATCCCGCACTACCCGTACGTCTTTTATATCTAATGCTAACTCCTTCAACTCGAACTAGATCATGAATACTTCATCCCCCTTCATATTGGATTTTACTGTCTGAACTGAAGATAAAAACATACGAGGTGCGAAGCTAATACCTTGGAAGATGACGTCGGAGTCTCCATGTCTCAAGTAGATTCGTTTCTCTGCACAATCAATCCTTGCAAAGTGCCAGTCCAACCACGCCATGCCCAAAATGATGTCAAACTCCGGCATTCTCAAGACCATGGCAGGCATATCAAAGGCCTTTCCTTCAATAAATATCTCAAACTCACACTTAGCGGTTGCAATCATCTCCGAGCCATCCGGTAGGCACACTCGTCGGGCTATACCAATAAAGTATTGTACGCCCTCCATGTCCTTAATGAAATCCTCAGACACAAAGGAATGTGAGGCACCGGTATCAAACAGCGCATAGGCCGTCTTCTCGCCAACTTTCACGGTGCCTAAGTACCAAAAACCAAAACTTATTGCTAGGTGTCTAGTATGTCTCAAGCAACCTTAAGTTAGACAATGAAAACATGATAATCAATTAAATCATACCTGCAATCACATCTTGGGGATTCCGTTCTTGCGCCATGTCCAGCACGTACACTTGATCCCGAGCAGGGCCGGGGTTTCCTCCTCGTAGTCCTCACCCTCGACCACGCATGTAACCCCGCCCCCGCGGAGCTGACGGAGGGGGAGCAGGAGGTACATTCCCATACAACTGCGGGCAGTAGTGCCGAATGTGGCTCGGTTGGTTGCACTCAAAACACACCAGCCCACGACGCCTCTCAGGTTGCTGAAATTGCTGAGGCGTTGGAGGCAACGCAGGCGGCTGCGGAATCGGATGCTCCACCCTATAGTTTTGGTGGAAACGCCCTCCACCTCTTTGATGTCCTCTTCCTCCTCTAAATTCCTGCCTCTTCCTATTGCTGGGACCAGCTTCCATCACATCCTCTGCAGGTCTCTTACCACTTCCCAAGTGGTCCGCCTCCAATCTATTTACCATATCGATAATCTCCGCAAAACTAGCATCCGCTATAAACAAAAGGGCCTGCCTTAGGGGATCTTGCAGCCCTTTGTAGAAGCATTTGGTGTATCCTCTATCATCCAAGTCATATGAGTTCGCGAACCTTGCGAGATGTTGGAACTCTCGCTGGTATTCCGTAACAGATTTTGATCCCTGCTTCAGTAGTAGAAACCTATGCTCGAGCTCGTCTCGAGCCGATGTAGGAATGAAGTGCTCCAAGAAGACACTCGAGAACTCGCTCCAACATATCTCGGTATACACTCGTCCTTGGAACGTGGAGCCCATGAGTGACTTCCACCACCTCTTAGCATGTAGATCCAAGACGAACACCGCCAATTATACAGCCATGTTGGCCGGGCAACGGATCCCCGCCATAGCTCTTGGACCGTGTCAAGCCATTCTTCCATGCATACGGCCGACTCCGGCTCGAGGTAGGCGGGAGGGGAGAGAGCCTGAAAGGTGCTCAGCCAGTTAGAGCCCTGAGTCTGTTGTTGAACCGGAGGCTGCTGCGCCCTAAAGGAATCCAGGATGGCGGTGAGCGTCTGCCCCAACTCGGATTGTTGAAACTGAGTGGGTATGGAAGGGGCAGGAGTGCCCCCCATCGGCTCAACGTGCACAGGAACCTACACGTAAAACACAAACGTATGGTCAGGCTGGCTAATCTTGCGGCCAAAGTTGGACAACTTAATGTGAATTATATATGGGCACACCACTGCTTCCGCTAAGTCAGTTTGTCCGCAAACAAACTAATCGAACGGGGGTGGTACCATTGTTGAATGACTTCCTTAGGTGAGGATCGAGGCAAAATGATACCATTTGTAAGACCCCCCCCCCTCCCGGATCCCAAAACACGGCACGAAGGGGGGTCTTATGCCCGGAACAGCCGCCTTGCGGTAGCATTAGCACACGTGCTAACCTGTACCACAAGACGCCTATTCCGCCGGCTATCTTTCCATCGAGGGGTTACATGGGTGACCTCCTGGGAAGTCCCCGTGCTGTCCGCTTAACGGGAGAATTTCACTCATTGAAGGGAGGTTGTGGCCACCAACAACCCGCCTGTGGAGGGAGAGGGGTTGGGGTGCTTGGGCTGCAGCCCGGTAACGGTCTAACGGAGGCCTAGTGGGCTGAGGCCCACGGACGGCCCAGGGGACGTTACAGGAGGGACCTCTCAGTAGAGGCCTAGGGTCAGTTCCAGGTTCTTAGTCACTAGTCAGGGGTCAAGGTTTGGGAGAAGTAGGTGTTAGCTACACCTCAAGATCCGAACTCTCATTGAGGCCAGTTTTTGGCTTCAACATTTCTTGTGCAGTGAGCGTGGACCGTAGCTGATACAGGAAAAGCTCAAGTCAAGTCTCATGACTGGAGGTGAAGGTAAAGGAGCTGGCTCAGGAGGTTCTCCCTCTATATGAAGTGGGGTGACGTTGGTAATGTTTGAGGACTTCAGGCGGTAAGTCCTGCAGACCATCCACTTGGCCTTCTCGATAAGAAGCGAGTGGGCAACACCTCAGCTCCCAGTGGTTTCCACTCCATCTCTGGGCAAGAATGCTCCCAGGAAGCGCCCTGTGAAGGAGGTTCCAGTGGAGGTTGTCGAGAGGGATGTCGCCGGGAGGGAACTATTCCCCGGGCAGGCCAGTGCGGATAGGGGCAGCGAGCCAAGATCATGGGACGAGCCTTCTCAGAAGGCTGGGGGAGGGAGCCCTTTTAGTGAGCTTATCATCTCAGCTCCAGTTCTGAAGGGGTTCTGGGAGCCAGACATGTCCTACTATACAGGCTGGGATAACCTAGTGTGGCATGTACAGTGGTTCAAGGATGTCATTTTCATAAGGCAAATGTTGGATGCCTTCAAGTGTAGGCTCTTTGTCATCACTCTGAAGGAGAAGGCCAGGGACTGGTTCCACCAGTTACCTGCAAGTTCAATCTACTTTTTTGAGGATCTGCAATGCGGGTTATTGCTGAGGTTCTCAACATCCAAGAAGAGGAAGAAGGGAGCGGAATGCCTATTTTCCATCACGCAAAATCCATAGAAGGCGCTGGGATGCTATGTTGATAGGTTCCAAGAGGAGATTCTTCAGGTTCAGGAGATGCCAGGGTACACCATGATGCTTACCTTTACCCTGGGGTTGAGGTCAAGCTTCTTCAGCATGGAGCTGAAGAGAGTTCCCACCTCTCTTTCGAAGAGCTGCTGGAGAGCACGACGAAGGAGATCGAGGCGGCCAATCTGGCGTTTGTCAAGAAGCTAGCCAAGTTGGTGGAGGATGATGTGAAGGAGTTAGGAGTATGGAGGCAGAGAGTGCAGTGAGAGGAGAGAAAAATGGAGGAACCCAGAGGACAGGGGCAGCACCAAGGCCGGGGGCAGCGCGAGCCGAACAACAGGTTGGGCTGGAGGTCTCAGAAAGGTCACCCCCACGGGCAGGTTGGTGGTCTCCAAGGAAGGGAGAACTTCCGCGAGCAAAGGAGATTCAATCAGCCGGCCTAGAGACAGGGACAAAGGGCCCCCATCCTGCCTTAGTAGGAAGTTATGGAGATCATGAGAGGAAGAGGAGGAAGGAGAGGAAGTTGAGGAGGAGCAAGGAGAATAGAAGGCAGGGTGGTGTTGGCCTTTTGTGACTTCTATTATGAGGAGGGTCACGCAACGACCACCTGCCCAGAGTTTTTGAAGATGAGAGCGGCCAGAGGGTAAGTCCAGCAGCAGCCGCCCGTGAGGATTGAGGAAGTTCTGCAAGGAGGAGGAAAGGATAGATGTGAGAACCGGGTGGATGTGGGAACCCAAGGAGGGATCGTGGTAATCCATGGGGGAGTGGGGATCAAATCCACTCGTAAGGGGAGCTTTCAAATCATGTATCAAAGGAGCGTCGTCTCGACCTCCCAAACCACCCCCCCACCCTAGGAAGAAAAAGTCACTTTCTCAGCTCGTTTTGTGACTCCTTGGTGATCCAGACGGTTGTAGAAAATTTTATAGTCTCCAGGATCCTGGTAGATAATGGGAGCTCCGTAAATGTGATCTTCAAGAAATCTTTCGATGAAATGAAGGTGGAAGCTCGGAGGGTCCTAGCCTCGGATGGGTCATTGTTTGGATTCTCATGAGAGAGGAAGGAAGTCGAAGGAGGGGAGGGACTGCATGTGACGTTGGGGAGGTGTCGAGGAACTGTCGGTTCGTCATCGTTGATGCTCCGAGTAACTATAAAGTAATCTTTGGGCGCTCTCTCATCAGCACCTTTTGTTGTGTCCCCTCCTTGTTTCACTAGTGTCTCAAGTTCAATAGCGGAGGAGTGCATGTCTGGATCAGGGGTGGTCTGAAGGTGGCGAGGCAGTGCTATGTGACTGTCATCAATATCATTTCTTGGATGGTCGAGGCGGAGGATCTAGGGAGGGAGATGGCTATGGTGATGCAGGAGGAAGTTACAGAGGAAGGGGAGGCGAGCCTAGGTGAGGCTGGAGAGGATACTACAGTAAATTTTATGGAGAAGGAAGGAGCGAGCCAGGGGGAGGCTGGAGAGAAGGCTGCGGAGGAGTAGAGGGTAGGGGAGAAGCTGGGGGTGAGGCCCATAGGGGTGGAGAAGTGGAGTTGCTAGGGGAGAGCCCGTTGGAGGTGATGGAGGTTGATGAAATAGGAGGGGAGGAAGAGTTTGGGCAGGAGGAGGAGAGAGATAGTAAGGAGAAGTCTCGGCTGGAGCCGGCAGAGGAGGTAGTGGAGATGGAGGTCTTCACCAAGGAAGGGAGCGGGAGTGCATCCAGATGAACATTGATGTTTTCTCCTAGAGCGCGGCAAACATGTCGGGCATTGATGCGGATGTGGCATGCCATCGTTTGAACTTGGACCCCAAGACGCATCCCATCCGCCAAAAGATATGGACCATCGGCACCAAGCTGGAGGAACCCATCCACGAGGAGGTTAAGAAGCTTCTCGATGCAGGTTTTATCTCGGAGATCCAGTAACCAGGCTGGGACTCTAATGTGGTAATGATAAAAAAGGGGGTTGGAAGGTGGCATATGTGTGTGGACTTCTCTTTATTAAATAAATCGTACACTAAGGATTTCTACCCCTGCCTCGGATCGACGTGTTGGTTGATTCAGCCGTTGGTTTTTCTATTATGAGTTATTTGGATGCTTTTTCAGGTTACCATCAGATTCAAATGCATTCCTCTGATGTCAAGGATGTCTCCTTCATCACAAGGGAGGGTGCTTCAACTACAAGATGATGCACTTCAAGTTAAAGAATGCAGGGGCTACCTACCAATGCATGATGGACCGGGTGTTCAAAAGTCAGAGGGGTAGAAACCTTTAGGTTTATGTTGATGACCTCATGGTGAAGAGTGGGGATGTGAGTTCACACCTACTTGACCCAGAGAAGACATTCGCAACCCTACAAAAGTTTAAGATGAGGCTGAATCCCTAGAAGTGTGTCTTTGGGGCAAGCCGAGGCAAATTCCTCGGGCACCTTCTGACCCCAGCAGGAGTAGAGCCTAACACGGATAAGGTGAAGGTCATCGTGGAGTTGGAATCACCTCACAATGCCAAAGAGGTTCAGCGTTTGACAGGTAAGCTCGTTGGGTTGAGTCGGTTTCTCTCCCGTGCCGGGGAGAAGTGTTCACCCTTCAAAAGACGCTTCGGGGGAACCAAACGTTTGAGTGGACAGAGAAATATGAGGAGGCTTTTCGGGCATTGAAGGGTCAATTATCCCAAGAGCCGCTCCTTCAGAGCCCGAAGGAGGGGGAGGACCTTGACTTGTATCTAGGGGTAGGGGTGGAGGCTGTAAGTTCTGTATTGGTGAGGGAAGAAGTGAAGAAATAGCTGCCAATCTACTACATCAGCAGAATATTGAAGAAGGCGGAGCTACGCTACTCCATCCTAGAGAAGTTGGTTTCTCTCTGATCATTTCGGCCAGAAAGCTTAGGCCATATTTCCAAGCTCATTCAATCAAGGTGGTGACAGACCATCCACTGCGTAAGATTTCTGAGAGGGTGGAGCACTCGGGACGATTGTCCAAGTGGTCCATCGAGCTCGGTGAGATTGACATCTCTTTTGTGTGAAGGATCTCCATCAAAACGCGGGCAGTGGCCGACTTCTTGGCTAACTACATCGTAGAGTTGGAGGGAGAGGAGTCACTGCCACGGGAGGCATGTAAGATGTTTGTCGATGGAGCTTTGGGGAAGCATTCTATCGGGGGAGGGGTAGTATTGATAAGCCCGCAGGGGGTTACCATAGAGCAAGCAGTGGCGTTGCACTTCCCGATCGTAAACAATCAAGCTGAGTATGAGGTTGTCATAGTCGGGTTGTGGTTGGCTAAGGAGTTCGGGATTCATGACGTAAAGTGCTTACGGATTCGTTAGTAATGGCGTCTCATATCAGGGGTGAATATGAAGCCCGGGAGCCCACCCTCCTGAAGTACCTATCTAAGGTGAGGGTGATTATTGGTGGGTTCCGATCGTTCTCAATCCAGCATGTCCCCAGGGAGGAGAATGATGCGGCCGATCGATTGGCCAAGTTTGGACCCCCGGGGAGGACCTTGACCGAGCTGTTTCAACCAGCAATTGAGGAGGGGGAGATTATGGAAATGGGTCAGCGACCCTCATGGGTGGAACCTTTCATAGCGGCATACTACCTCATGCATGAGGGAGGGTTACATCGAAAGATGTTGTTAGGGCTCCTGACACAGTGTGTGGCAGAGGAAGAGAGACCAAGGATTTTGGAGGAAGTGCACTCGGGCGAGTGCGACAGTCATTCAGGGGGAAGGACTTTGGAAGGAAAGGTGGTTAGGCGGGGATACTTCTGGCCCTCCCTATGGAAGGATGCAACATAGTATGCGAGAAGGTGCCAAAAGTATCAACTATACTCCCTCCTCCAACTCTTGCCTGCTCAAAGTCTCTGAAGCACCACGACTCCATGGCCTTTTTCCACCTGGGGGTATGGACCTAGTCGGACCATTTCCTCTAGTCAATGGGCAGAGAACGTTCCTTTTCGTTATGATTGACTACTTTTCAAAATGGCTAGAGGTCATAGCATTGGATAAGGTAACCTCCCAGGTCATTTGGAATTTTGTATGGGGAGAGATCGTCTATAGGAATGGGTTGCCTCAGGCCATTGTTGTAAGACCCCATCCCCCAACATTTTCCTGGGTCGGGTCGGAGGGGATCTTACTGCCCAAGAAGTCCACCCAATGCTCCTTAGGGGTAACGACCCACCCTATCTAAGCACTAGGTGGCCGCCTTGCTTGGCTAGAATCACAACATTCACAACACATCAGAGATTTGCAGAAGCATTAACAGGAAACCAGTATCAAATATATATATATAACATCATATATATTTACATGAGTACAAAGGTCATAGCTTAAGTATTTATATAAGCCCGCAGGCTGTATAAATACTACATATAACTCCTCACTCTCTCTCCCTATTCAGCTCGTTGGTACTCACGTCTCAAAACTTTGAAGACGTCGGGGGTGCTTCTGCTCGAGTAGTTCTAACTGCTGGAGCAATCTCCTACGACAGCGGGTCACTACGGAGGTCCATTTCCCGTGAATGGTTATTTAAATAACCATTAGTCATAGAGCTAAGTGGAATAAAATCTCCTCCCCGGATCTATATCTTGGGGATGAGCACACACCCACCCAACAAAAGTAGATAGCTGAAGCAAGGGAGAGTTAGTACAACATTTCATATATATAGGCTAGGAGAAACTATAAAGAAGTGCAATATAGTATAACTGGAATAATAGCAGCAATGTATATCAGTTATAATTAAGGCTCCACTAGCACATCAACACATCTATTATTCACAACTTGTACCCTACCGTAGGCACTCACAACCGCCCACATACCGCAGGCATTCATAGCCGCGCACACAAACCCTATGTCGACATAGTATGGACCGCTTCTGTTCCAACAGGGTAGCGAGCCCCGCAGGCCTCATCATTGTGGTCGTCGGTGACAGTGGCTAGACCTGCCACTTTTGGGGGTGGTCGTACCGCATAGCCCCAGGCCCCAACGTACAACTCTGTGTACTCCTGGATGTGGGCGACATCCGGTGATTCAATATTTTGGCCGACCAGCGGAGGAAAACCTGACTAGAAAAATATAACGGTCGGTCACCCGTGGTACCCATCTCCATGCCGCCTTGAGTCGTCGACCTTCCAGCACCGATATGAATGGGATGTGGAAGGGACTGACAAGTCACTATTTCACCTCAATCAATTTATTAGCAATCATTCAATCAGAATTGCTAACACCTACCGGGTCTATGGCGGTCTGCCCTACTATACTTCAAACTTTTGGTGGCGGCACTCAGCTCAACTTTCGACAAGTAGCGTGGGAGCACTTTATTTGAGGCCAAACTCTGAGGAACATCTCAACTCGGGTTATCCCCAACTAAGGATCAATCTTAACAGACAACTGCTAGTCAGAGTAGGACCCATGCTTATAATCGCAAATTGTAGTAATGAAAATGTAATAATTAAAGCAGCTGATAATAAATGCTGCATAATTTAAGTGCTCAAAGAAACATGGCCACCACTTGGGTCCAAGTCATCGAGGTTGGGTCAAAGTTGGGGTGTCGTGTCACAATTGGTGTGCGCATGCTTTTCGATGCATGACTGAGCTTGATTTGACCACGGTTTGACCACCCAACATCGAAACTAATCGGGACCAATTCTGTTACTTTATATTGACCATACGAATCCAACGCCACTGACCGAGGTCGAATCGGAGTTCGTTTGGTACAAGTCCAAAATTTGTGCGTCGCGATGCGCTAAAATGGTCAAATTGTCTATATCTGTCATTAGATCTCGGATTGTGATGCGGCGAGTTCTGATGCGCTTGTATCGACTATACAAGGCCACAGGAACTGACGGAAATCAAATTGGAGTTCTCTAGCTCTATTTCCCGCCTATGGTTACCTTTTACCGGTTCACGGGTAGGGGTTCGGGTCACTTTTATTGGGTTCACTAGGGTTTTGTTGGCCCAATAAAAGTCGGGATGTTATAATCCAATAAAAATAAAAGGATTTTCGTCCCCGAAAATTTGCTCGAAGTAGGGGGAAAGAGAAACATACCTGGGGAAAGAGCTCTAGGTGCTTCTCGCGGACGAGCGCCTCTGGTTCCCAAGTATACTCATCTTGTTTGTGATTTGACCATAATATCTTGACCATCAGGATGGTCTTATTACGTATATTTTTTCACTTTTTGATCTACGATTCTGATTGCTTCGAGCTGGACGGATATGTCCGACCGCAGTTATACTGGTGGTGTTGGTAGATACTGCTCTGGTTGCCGAAGAAATCATCTCAAGGAGGAGACATGAAATACATCATGAAGATTTCACAATTCTGGGGGTAGGACTAATCGATAGGCAACAGGTCCAACACGTTCTATCACCTGATAGAGGCCCAGGTAGTGGGGATCTAGCTTTCTTTTGCTTCCTCAACCAGGAGACACCATGTATGGGCTTGATTTTCAAAAACACCATTTCTCCCACGCTTAACTCCACCGGTCGGTGTCATGCATCATAATACTTGGCTTGTCGGCTCTGTGCCTCCCGTATTTGTGCCTCTGAAAGTGGGAGGTCTTAGTCCTCGAAAGGTTGTCAGCAAATCGATAAACGTCATCATCTCTCGTGGTGGTTGTGCCAAGGCTGTCTGGAAGGTGGCCAGGATGGCCGTCAGTGTCTGCCCCAAGTCTGTCTCGGCAAACGGTACAGCTGCAGGGACGACCGGGTCTGGAGGTGGGGTGGCGGGAACATATCCTCTAGAAGAGAATCCCCCGTTACTGTACTCCAGTATCTGGAGAAGTAACAGGAAAAGTGTTAGTTGATGTAGGGAGTCGTCGGATTAAAATAGCGTACGGATTTTCTTACAACTCAAGCCCACGTAACACGTTCTAACGCGTCCTAACACAAACATTCTAGCCGCACGATTCACCGTCATCCCGCACAAACACGCGGAGGGGAGTGGACTAAAAGCGACGATCTAATTAAAGTCCAATCCTTTCCCACCGAAGATCGAAAGTAAAGGTCGCCACCTTGAGAGGAAGATCAATAACTATATGCCAAGATCTTCATCAAGCAAAAGGATCCACCCGATGCGGCTTCTTGCAAGGTTTCGAAAATAAACGCAAGAAGGTTTTTTGATTAAATCCAAAAGATCGTATTCAAGATCGCGGATAAAAAGCCATTGCATTCATTCCAAATCTCACAAGAAATCACAAAGGAAAGATGTAGATATTACCCTCCCCAAGATGGGGTGAAGATCACACAAGGAAAGTGGAAGAGTCACACGTCCACGCACCACCGGCGTCACACCGAGCGGCAACCTTCTTCTTCGCCGGAGTCACACCGAGAAGCATCCGCCTCCGCGTTTCACAAGCCTTGGATCACCCAAGCGATTGGCTAACAAAGGAGGAGAAGGAGGATGAGAGGGGGGCGGCAATCCCAAAGGGAGGTGGCCGAAATTCTCAAGAGAGGATTAATTTAGGTTTTCAAATAGCATTCTATGTCAACCACCCATGTAAGGAAGACTTGGGGGTCTCCCATACCATCGTAAGAGGGGGCTTCCATACGAATCGCTTTTTTTATATCGAACTCTCCTTCCAGATTGGGAACTTGACGTGCTGCTCCGGGGAAGTACCCCTCATGTTCTGCAACATGCACCGGGGGTGGTCGGGGGACTTGTCCACGGTTAGGTGGTGGTGGTGTTTGAGCAGCTTGGTTCGCCAAAAGTTGTGTTAGCAAACCCCTCAACTCTCCTAATTCTTGCCTAAGCTCAGTGATAGCCGTAGGATTAGTTTCCTCATCAAGGTGTTCAGCCATAATGGTGGTAGACGGGTTCGTGTACTCCGTACCGTGCCGAGTACGCATTAACACCCTAAAAACCAAAGGCTAGAGCGCAGTTTTCTCTTTGTTTTTTTGAATTTTGAAATTTGAAATTTTGAATTTTGAAATTTTGAAATTTGAAATTTTGAAATTTGAAATTCGAAATTTGAAATTTGAAATTCGAAATTTGAATTTTGAATTTTTTTGAAATTTGAAATTTAAAATTTGAAATTTTGAAATTTGAAATTTGAAATTCGAAATTTGAAATTCGAAATTTGAATTTTGAATTTTTTTTAAAATTTGAAATTTAAAATTTGAAATTTGAAATTCGAAATTTGAAATTTGAATTTTTTTTTGAAATTTGAAATTTAAAATTTGAAATTTTGAAATTTAAAATTTCAAATTCGAAATTTGAAATTTGAAATTCGAAATTTGAATTTTGAATTTTTTTTGAAATTTGAAATTTAAAATTTGAAATTCGAAATTTGAATTCTGAAATTTGAATTTTGAATTTTGAGCGGGGGAGGAGTGTCAATTAGGAAACTGACGAGAACCTCCCTCTGATACCAAATTGAAGTAGGGAGTCGTCGGATTAAAATAGCGTACGGATTTTCTTACAACTCGAGCCCACGTAATACGTTCTAACGCGTCCTAACACAAACATTCTAGCTGCATGATTCACCGTCATCCCGCACAAACACGCGGAGGGGAGTGGACTAAAAGCAACGATCTAATTAAAGTCCAATCTTTTCCCACCGAAGATCGAAAGCAAAGGTCGCCACACCTTTTTGAGAGGAAGATCAATAACTATATGCCAAGATCTTGCTCAAGCAAAAGGATCCACCCGATCCGGCTTCTTGCAAGGTTTCGAAAATAAACGCAAGAAGGTTTTTTGATTAAATCCAAAAGATCATATTCAAGATCGCGGATAAAAAGCCATTGCATCCATTCCAAATCTCACAAGAAATCACAAAGGAAAGATGTAGATATTACCCTCCCCAAGATGGGGTGAAGATCACACAAGGAAAGTGGAAGAGTCACACGTCCACGCACCACCGGCGTCACACCGAGCGACAACCTTCTTCTTCGCCGGAGTCACACCGAGAAGCATCCGCCTCCGCGTTTCACAAGCCTTGGATCACCCAAGCGATTGGCTAACAAAGGAGGAGAAGGAGGATGAGAGGGGGGGGGGCGGCAATCCCAAAGGGAGGTGGCCGAAATTCTCAAGAGAGGATTAATTTAGGTTTTCAAATAGCATGCCTTCATTTCTCATCAAATAAGTCTATATATAGGCAAGTCCCAAAACAAGCAAAATAAATCTAGCCATCCAATTTATCATCTATTGGATGGCTATGATCACACCAAAAATTAAACATGTCCAAAATAAAAGACAACATGAAATAATGATAACATTAAACTAGGAAAATAAAGGCGCAAATAAGGAAAGGGCTTAAGCCCGCCGCGAACGAAGATTGTAGCCACCAAGGTCACGAGTCGCGGTAGAAGGTCGTCGAGCATCTTTATGTTGCGCCGCATCAACTTGGTCCCGAGCAACTTGATCATCGTCCACAGCAACTTGATCACGAGCACTCTTAGCATCAACGGGCAAGGGGATGGGAGACGAGCCGGCATCACCTTACCGATGAGCAAAAGGTTCATGTAGCTCGTATGAAATTAAACGGGAGGGCCAAGACCTTTTGGTTAAATGAGGAGCGACGTTTAGGGACCAGTCATGGTGTACCCCTAGTCGGTTGGACGGTTATGAAAAATTTGCTCACCGACCAATACGTGCCCGGGTGGATCCTTGCTTGAGGAAGATCTTGGCATATAGTTATTGATCTTCCTCTCAAAAAGGTGTGGCGACCTTTGCTTTCGATCTTCGGTGGGAAAGGATTGGACTTTAATTAGATCGTCGCTTTTAGTCCACTCCCCTCCGCGTGTTTTTGCGTTTATTTTCGAAACCTTGCAAGAAGCCGGATCGGGTGGATCCTTTTGCTTGAGGAAGATCTTGGCATATAGTTATTGATCTTCCTCTCAAAAAGGTGTGGCGACCTTTGCTTTCGATCTTCGGTGGGAAAGGATTGGACTTTAATTAGATCGTCGCTTTTAGTCCACTCCCCTCCGCGTGTTTGTGCGGGATGACGGTGAATCATGCGGCTAGAATGTTTGTGTTAGGACGCGTTAGAACGTGTTACGTGGGCTTGAGTTGTAAGAAAATCCGTACGCTATTTTAATCCGACGACTCCCTACTTCAATTTGGTATCAGAGGGAGGTTCTCGTCAGTTTCCTATATATAGGCAAGTCCCAAAACAAGCAAAATAAATCTAGCCATCCAATTTATCATCTATTGGATGGCTATGAGCACACCAAAAATTAAACATGTCCAAAATAAAAGACAACATGAAATAATGATAACATTAAACTAGGAAAATAAAGGCGCAAATAAGGAAAGGGCTTAAGCCCGCCGCGAACAAAGATTGTAGCCACCAAGGTCACGAGTCGCGGTAGAAGGTCGTCGAGCATCTTTATGTTGCGCCACATCAACTTGGTCCCGAGCAACTTGATCATCGTCCACAGCAACTTGATCACGAGCACTCTTAGCATCAACGGGCAAGGGGATGGGAGACGAGCCGGCATCACCTTACCGATGAGGAAAAGGTTCATGTAGCTCGTATGAAATTAAACGGGAGGACCAAGACCTTTTGGTTAAATGAGGAGAGACGTTTAGGGACCGGTCATGGTGTACCCCTAGTCGGTTGGACGGTTATGAAAAATTTGCTCACCGACCAATACGTGCCCGCTTACCACCGAACTCAAATGTTCGACGATCTTGCCACCCTTCGGCAAGGTCCAAAATCGGTGGCTGATTACATGGGTGAGTTAAAGGATAAGATGGTGCGGTGTGAGATCCAAGAGATGCTAGAGGTTACGCTTTCTAGTTTCCGTAAGGGACTTAATCCGGACATTCAGAGGAAGCTTCTTCGATATGGCCACACTGATATTAATACTACTTTCAATGTCGCCTTGGACATTGAAAAACATCTGGCCATGAAAACCCAACCCCGTTACTCCCAACAAAAGGGAAAGGCCCCCATAGGCGCCCTTTCCTCCACTTATTATGATAAGGGTAAGGCGAAGGTTGGGGAGTCCAAACCAATTGTCATGACTGCGAGAAACCCTAGGCAGCCTAATAGTGAGAGAATCCCTATTGGCAAGGTGAGCAAGGCTAACACCACGTGTTACTCTTGCTGTATTCAAGGCCACTATGCCTATGAGTGCCCCACCAAGGCCAAGGCTACTTTAGCTCTTCTAAACGAGTCCACTAGTGACTTTGCAGATTTAGTGATTGAGGCAGATGAGGGTTATGAGACGGATGGTGTGCCTAGTGATATGGAGGATGGGCACCTACTTAGCGTTATGCATTGTATTCTGACGACCCCTCGCCCGTTTGACGATTGGAAGAGGTCCACTATTTTCTCCCTCATCTTTAAGAGTGGGGAAAAATATTGTAAGCTCATCATTGATCGCGGCAGCTGCATGAACGTTGTTTCCGAGAACGCCGTTATGCGGATGCATTTGGCTACCGAGCCTCATCCTACCCCTTACCAAGTGGCTTGGGTCAACAAGGTAACCATCCCGGTCACCAAGAGTTGCCTAGTTCCACTTACGATCAAGTCATATACGGATGAGGTGTGGTGTGATGTCATCCCTATGGATGCTTGTCATGTGTTGTTAGGCCGCCCTTGGCTCTATGACCGTGATGTCACCCACTACGGGAGGGCAAACACTTATGAGTTCAAATATAATGGGAAGGTAGTCACGTTAAAACCCACGGCCCCAAAGGAACCCAATAGCCCGAGTTCGGATACCACAATCCCAGTCGAGAAGAAATTGGTAAGCCTAATGGGTAGGAGAAAATTTGAGAGGGACCCCTTTGTGGATGGGATTATTTATGCATTGGTTCTTTTGAATAATAATAAAGAAAATGGGGTTTTAGAAGATTTACCCAAAGAATTAAAAAAACTGCTGGAAGAGTATAAGGATGTCTACCCGGACGAGTTGCCCCCTACGTTGCCCCCTCTACGTGATATCCAACATGCCATTGACTTTATGCCGGGCGCCTCATTGCCTAATCAGCCCCATTATAGGTTGCACCCCGCAGCCCATGAGGAGCTCCAAGCCCAAATTTCGGATTTATTGGCGAAGGGGTTCATTAGGAACAGCAAGAGTCCGTGTGCGGTACTGGCTTTGTTGGCTCCAAAAAAGGATGGTACGTGGCGTATGTGTGTAGAAAGTAGAGCCATAAATAAGATCACTATCAAGTATAGGTTTCCCATCCCTAGATTGGACGATCTTTTGGATATGTTGTCTGGTGCCTCGATCTTCACGAAATTGGATTTGCGGAGTGGTTACCATCAGATTCGGATATGTGATGGGGATGAATGGAAAACTGCATTTAAATCTAAGGACGGGCTCTACGAGTGGTTGGTCATGCCATTTGGGTTATCAAATGCTCCAAGCACCTTCTCACGCATGATGACCCACATATTCCAACCATACATGGGACGATTTGTGGTGGTGTACTTTGATGACATATTGATTTATAGCACCACTTTTGACTCACATGTGTCTCACCTACGGATTATTCTATCTACACTTCGGGACGAAAAATTATATTTAAATTTAAAGAAGTGTATATTTTATGTAAAGGAAGTGGAATTTTTGGGCTACCTGGTTGGATCTGAGGGAATAAAGGTAGACCCCAGTAAGGTGAAAGCAATTCTGGAGTGGCCCGAACCCACAAGCTTGAGAGACGTTAGGAGTTTCCACGGGTTAGCCTCATTTTATAGACGATTTATTCGGGATTTTAGTACTATTATGGCTCCCGTGACGGAATGCATGAAAAGGGGTGAGTTTAAATGGACTCCAGCAGCTACCCAGGCATTCCAACACATTAAGAAGATGATGACTGAGGCTCCTATTTTGCGCTTACCAGATTTTAACAAAGTATTTGAATTAACATGTGACGCATCCGGAGTAGGAGTAGGAGGTGTCTTAAGCCAAGAGGGACACCCAATAAGTTATTTTAGCGAGAAATTGGCGGGTGCAAAACTTAATTATTCCAATTACGATAAAGAGTTCTATGCCATCATTAGATGCCTACACCAGTGGAGACACTACCTCCTTTCCAAGGAGTTCGTGATTCTCTCTGACCATGATGCACTTAGGCACATTAATGGGCAATCTAAAATCAACCCCGTCATGCAAAATGGGTATCTTATCTGCAAGAGTTTTCGTTCACCTTAAAACACCTTAAGGGCACTGAAAATCGTGTGGCTGACACGCTTAGTAGAGTGACACTTTTATTATCGATCATGGAAGTAAAGGTTGTCGGATTTGAGAGAATAAAGGATGAATATGCCATGTGTCCTGATTTTGGAGAAGCGTATCTAGCGGCACACGATGACTCACCAATGATAGTGTCAACATATGTATTGAGAGACGGTTTTTTATTTCGGCACGCTAAGCTATGTATTCCCCGTACCTCCCTACGCCATCACATAGTATGGGAACTACATAGTGGCGGGTTGAGCGGCCATTTTGGGCGGGATAAAACGATAGCCTTAGTCGAGGAGAAATTCTATTGGCCTAAACTTCGCGTTTTAGTTGGGAAAATCGTGAGTAGCTGTCGGGTTTGTCAAGTGTCTAAAGGGGGAAATACTAATGTGGGACTATACACTCCGTTGCCTATTCCATCTAGACCTTGGGAGGACGTGAGTATGGACTTTATTTTAGGGCTTCCTCCAACCCAGCGACGACACGATTCCATTTTTGTGGTGGTTGATAGGTTCTCTAAGATGGCTTATTTCATACCCTGTAGTAAGACTAATGATGCGTCTCACATTGCAAAATTATATTTTAAAGAGGTGGTGAGTCACCGCGGCGTTCCTAAGACCATGGTCTCAGATCGCGACGTTAAATTCACAAGTTATTTTTGGAAGACGCTTTGGACATTAATGGGAACGAAGTTGTTGTTTTCCGCCGCCTATCACCCACAAACTGATGGGCACACGAAAGTGGTAAATAGGAGTTTGGGAAACGTGTTGCGTTGTCTTGTGGGTGACCACAAAGGCACTTGGGATTTGCTCCTCCCCCAAGCCCAATTAGCCTACAACAACTCTACCAATCGGTCTACGGGTATGTCACCAAATGAAGTAGTGCATGGGTACCTTGCGAATGTGCCCATTGACTTGATTCCGTTACCTCCATCTTATCATACAAGTCAATTTGCACAATCTTTTGCCGAGCACATACATGACTTACACACCCAAATACGAACAACTTTAGCTACCACGTATGAGTCGTATCGATCCCAAGCGAATTTACATCGGAGGGAGTCTAACTTCCAAGTTGGCGATCTTGTTTTAGTGCGCCTTATTCCCACGTGGCTGCCTTCTGGCACCGTTAAGAAGTTGGCACCAAAGCGAGCCGGCCCGTTTCGAATTATTAAGAGGCTAGGAGATAACGCGTTTGTTTTGGATTTGCCGACGGATTGGGGTATTTCACCCATTTTCAATGTTTCGGATTTAACGCCGTATGTTTCCATTCCAACTGAGTTGACTTCTACGCCTTCTTTTTCCCCCAATATTTCTTCCTCCACAAATGTCTCTTCTGGGTTGGTGAGTGGTAGTTCCGTGAGTCATTCTTCCATGGCACCTACAGGCCTAGCGCCGGGTGGTAAGTCTTCTACTTTGCTTCCACATGCTGATATGTTTCCTAGATTTCCCCGTACATTTCTTGTCCCAGCTCAGGTACTTGCAGATAGCTACACTTCTCCAGCTGATGGCGGCCATCGCCGCTTCCTCGTTCGTTGGCGTGATCGTCCACCCTTCGACGACTCCTGGGTTATTGAGTCGGATCTCTTTCGCTTGGATGAGGACCTCCTCCGCCGCTACCTTGCAGCCCACTCATCGGTGTTGAGTGACTTTAAGGGGGGAGGATTGATGCTGACTCGTCTCCCATCCCCTTGCCCGTTGATGCTAAGAGTGCTCGTGATCAAGTTGCTGTGGACGATGATCAAGTTGCTCGGGACCAAGTTGATGCAGCGCAACATAAAGATGCTCGACGACCTTCTACCGCGACTCGTGACCTTGGTGGCTACAATCTTCGTTCGCGGCGGGCTTAAGCCCTTTCCTTATTTGCACCTTTATTTTCCTAGTTTAATGTTACCATTATTTCATGTTGTCTTTTATTTTGGACATGTTTAATTTTTGGTGTGCTCATAGCCATCCAATAGATGATAAATTCGATGGCTAGATTTATTTTGCTTGTTTTGGGACTTGCCTATATATAGGCTTATTTGATGAGAAATGAAGGCATGCTATTTGAAAACCTAAATTAATCCTCTCTTGAGAATTTCGGCCACCTCCCTTTAGGATTGCCGCCCCCCCCCCCCTCTCATCCTCCTCCTCCTTTGTTAGCCAATCGCTTGGGTGTTCCAAGGCTTGTGAAACGCGGAGGCGGATGCTTCTCGGTGTGACTCCGGCGAAGAAGAAGGTTGACGCTCGGTGTGACGCCGGTGGTGCATGGACGTGTGACTCTTCCACTTTCCTTGTGTGATCTTCACCCCATCTTGGGGAGGGTAATATCTATATCTTTCCTTTGTGATTTCTTGTGAGATTTGGAATGGATGTAATGACTTTTTATCCGCAATCTTGAATACGATCTATTGGATTTAATCAAAAAACCTTCTTGCGTTTATTTTCGAAACCTTGCAAGAAGCCGGATCGGGTGGATCCTTTTGCTTGAGGAAGATCTTGGCATATAGTTATTGATCTTCCTCTCAAAAAGGTGTGGCGACCTTTGATTTCGATCGTCAGTGGTAAAGGATTGGACTTTAATTAGATCGTCGCTTTTAGTCCACTCCCCTCCGCGTGTTTGTGCGGGATGACGGTGAATCATGCAGCTAGAATGTTTGTGTTAGGACGCGTTAGAACGTGTTACATGGGCTTGAGTTGTAAGAAAATCCATACGCTATTTTATTCCGACGACTCCCTACTTCATCAGTACTTTGCAAAAGAAAGGTAAATTTGCAAAAATGACTGACGAAGCGGAAACATCGGTGTACTTGCATACTAACGTACAGTCTAGAATCACTAAGCCTCTACACTAGGGTCCACCAGGCTTTGGTTGTATGGTTCTTCTCGAATCGAGGAACGAAGCAAGGGATGGGGGAATCCTGAGACTACTCCACAAGGATGAATCGTGATGGCTCTGATCCATTTGTAAGACCCCTTCCCCTAAATTTTACCCGGGTCGGGCCGGAGGGGGTCTTACTGCCCAAGACGTCCACTCAGTGCTCCTTAAGGGTAACGACCCACCCGATCAAAGCACTAGGTGGCTGCCTTGCTCGGTTAGAATCACAACATTCATAACACATCAGAGATTTGCAGAAGTATTAACAAGAAACCACTATCAAATATATATAACATCATATATATTTAAATGAGTACAAAGGTCGTAGCCCAAGTATTTATATAAGCCTGTAGGATGTACAAGTACTACATATAACTCCTCACTCTCTCTCCCTCTTTAGCTCGTCGGTACTCACATCTCGAAACTCTAAAGATGTTGGGGGTGCTTGTGCTCGAGTAGTTCTAACTTCTGGCGCAATCCCCTGCGGCAGTGGGTCACTACGGTGCTCCATTTCCTGTGAATGGTTATTTAAATAACTGTTAGTCACAGAGCTAAGTAGAAACAAATCTCGTCCCTGAATCCATATCATGCGGACGAGCACACACCCACCCAACAAAAGTAGATAGCTGAAGCAAGGGAGAGTTAGTACAACATTTCATATATATAGGCTAGGAGCAACTATAAAGAAGCGCAACATAGTATAACTGGAATAGCAGCAACAATGTATATCAGTTATAATTAAGGCTCCACTAGTACATCAACACATCAGGTATTCACAACCTATACCCTATCGCAGGCATTCACAACTGCACACATACCACGGGCATTCACAACCACGCACACAAACCCTATGTCGACATAGTATGAACCGCTTCTGTTCTAGCAGGGTAGCGAGCCCGCAGGCCTCACTGATATGGTCGTCGGTGACAGTGGACAGTCCTGCCACTTCTTGGGGTGTCGTACTGCACAGCCCCAGGCCCCAACGTACAACTTTGTGTACTCCTGGATGTTGGCGACATCCTGTGATTCAATATTTTGGCTTACCAGCGGAGGAAAACCTGACAGGGAAAATATAACGGTCGTTCACCTGGGGTACCCATCTCTCTGTCGCCTTGAGTCATTAACCTTGCAACACTGGTACGAACGGTCTGTGGAAGGGATTGACCCTCCACTATTTCACCGCAATCAATTTATAAGAAAACATTCAATCAGTATTGGTAACACCTACAGGATCTACGACGGCCTCCCCTACTATGCTTCAAACTTCGGGCAGCGGCACTCAGCTCAACTTTCGACAAGGAGCGTGGGAGCAATTTATTTGAGGCTAAACCCAGAGGAACATCTCAACTTCAGTTATCCCCAACTAAGGCTCAATATTAACAGACAACTGCTAGTCAGAGCTGTACCCGTGCTTATAATAGCAAGTTGTAGTAATGAAAATGTGGTAATTAAACCAACTAATAATAAATGTTGCATAATTTAAGTGCTGAATGAAACGTGACTAGTACGAAACTGCAGTAGTACTGAAATGAAAGTTCTGAAATGAGCTTGACAGTACAAGACTGGAGTAGTACTGAATTGAAAGTACTGAACTGAAATGAACTTGACCAGTACGAGACTGGAGTAGTACTAAATTGAAATGAACTTGACCAGTATGAGACTGGAGTAGTACTGAATTAAAAGTACTGAACTGAAATGAACTTGACAAGTACAAAACTGGAGTAGTACTGAATTTAAATGAACTTGACCAGTACGAGATTGGAGTAGTACTGAATTGAAAGTACTGAACTGGAATGAGCTTGACCAGTACGCGACTAGAGTAGTACTAAATTGAAATGAACTTGACCTGTGCGAGACTGGAGTAGTGCTGAATTGAAATGATCTTGAACAGTACGAGACTGAAGTAGTACATAATTGAAATTAACTTGTCCAGTACGAGCCTGGAGTAGTACCGAACTGAGATGAATAAAGGAACGGGACCAGTGCAAGACTAGAATAATCATAGAGAAAATGATAAGTAGTCCAATCACTCCATCCAGGAAGCTTCAGTTCCATCTCCTATCTTAGGAGGCATATTCAGCTCCATCTCCTTTCATAGGAGGAACATTCAGTTCCATCTCCTTCCATAAGAGGCATATTCAGTTCCATCTCCTTCCACAGGAGGCACATTCAGTTTTATTTCAATGTTAAAAATACTTCCTTGGGTTACACCAATTACTAAGATCAGATAAAAATTTGGTTGCGCCTTTTTAATCACGGCTTAATCGGATTAGGGGCTTATTAGGAGTTACACCCTTATTATTCGTCGAGATTAATTTTGCAAATCACTACTCGTACTCTCATCTTCCGAGCATGCCCAAATTACCCGAGAGTCGAGGCACTCGACGGTTTATCAAAATCTTGGAACACCCGGCGCTTGGTCACTTGCCTTCGCCACTCTCGTTGACAAGACAATTTGAATTTATTATTCAAATTATAAAGGGTGGTTGCGCGCTCCAATTTTCCCTTTCGAGGAAAATGAGCGTAATAAATTCCAAGCGCGACCCAAAGCTCCAAGGTATTGAGGAAAATTCAATTTTGATCCCCAAGTCCCCAAATTTTGATACAACCTTTAAGGGGGTCTAAAATGAGCCTATAAAAATTTTCATAATTTTTCGAATAGCTTTGGGACTGAAAGAAATAGTGTCTAACCACTTAGAGGGGGGTGAATAGGTGTACTTTTCCTTTTTAATTTTAAGGCAGAAACACTGTACAATTAAACCTGTATTTGCAATTTTCTACAACAATTCAGCACATCTAGCTCGGCAATCACAGAAATAAACAAAAATAGAGTGCACACAGATTTTTATAGTGGTTCCCCAAGGTCTGGGTACATCCACTTTCCCCCTTCGCCTATCTAGTAGTGTACTAGATTCGGCCTAACTTCTGCACTTCTCCTCAGATCCTCAAATCCTACAACTCAGAACCCCAAACAGGTTCCTACAACTCAGAGTGTCCCCACTCCTACAACTCAGGCACAAAGCCCTACAACTCAGTCTTCAACAAGACCTATACTCAGGCTAAACAGCCCTACCTCAGCCTTCAAAAAGGCCCACACTCAGAGAATTGATTCTCCTACACTCAGGCTCAAAAGCCCTACCTCAGCCTTTATAGATTTAGTCTTACAACTCAGATCCCTTAGGATCTTACAAAAATATAATAGAAAGGTTTTTAGATCACCACTCAGTTTTTGAGAGAATGAAGAGGGCAATCTTCTTGATCAGTTCTCGATAGCACTGATTCCTGATATCAACTTTGTCTTTGCTTTCTTCAAGGCTTCTTGAGTCTGAACTCGGTAAAGATGATCTTCTTGAAGTAGATTGGCTGGCAACTTCCTTCTTAGGATGGAGAATTAAATCTGGATCCTACATTGCAGTCTCGTTCAGAATCTGCTCCTTAAGAGATTTGATTAACAAGTCTCTTTCTTGACTTCAATTACTGGAGTTCTCTCTCTCCAAGTAAATCTGAAGTTTCTTCAAAATACTGATTTACAGTTTTCTCTGGATCTGTCTTGATCTTCTTAAATTTTAATCTTCTGATTGATGATTCAATAATTGTGATCAAAATTACCTTTTGTTGAAGGAGAAAGGTCTTTATATAGACTTCCTCCAAGGTAACCGGCTGATCCGGTTTCTAACAAACTTCTGACAGCTCTGACAGTTGCAGTTGATCGGTTGAAATGACAGCTGTCATGTCATCCAGTCACTTCTTGAAAATACTGTCTCTATCTGAAAGTGTCGAGAATGATCTTCATTATGTGTCAACACAAATAGACCAAGTGTCGACACAAGTAGACTAAGTGTCGACACTAGCCTTGATGGTGTCGACACAACTCCTTGTGTTGTTGTAACAACTTCTCGACATTGCTTCTTCAGAATGTGTCGACACTGATTCTGTGTGTCGACACAAGCCTTCTATTGAATGTGTCGACACTGGTTGAGTGTGTCGACACAAGTACTTCTTCTTTAACACTTAGTTGAATTATGATGTGTGTCGACACATCTCCTTTGTGTCGATACATGCCTTCTTGTGTTTAAACTTGCTGAGTGTCGGCACATCTCCTTTGTGTCAACACATCTTCTTTTGTTGTTGATACTTGATGAGTGTCGAAACATCTCCTTTGTGTCGACACATGCCTTCATGTGTTGAAACTTGCTGAGCGTCGACACATCTCCTTTGTGTCGACACAAGTACTTTAACTTTGTTGAAGCTTGCTGAGTGTCGACACAGCCTCTTGGTGTTGACACATTTGATGTCGACAAAGCTTCTCTGGGTGTCGACACTGCCTCTAAGTGTCGACTCAGATTATGTTGACAATTCTTCATATTGTGTCAACACTGCCTGTATGTGTCGACACTTTTCTTCTAGTGTCGACTCTGCCTTTCCTGGTGTCAACACAATTACTTCAAGTGTCGACACAGCTTCTCTAGGTGTCGACACAAGCCTTCATAAGTGTCGACACTTCACCTCTAGGTGTCGACACATGGACTTAGAAACTTTTCTGCATTTCCTGCAATTACTTAACCTGCACATATAAACTCAAAGCACATCAAATACACCTTGATGTATATCATTGAGTAGGGTGAGGCTTCTTCAAATCTGGTACATATTTTCTAATGTACCCAACAATCTCCCCCTATTTGGAGAAGTCATAACCCTTAGTCAATGATATACACCATACATAACAAATACACATTATGATGTATAATAATATTATATGATAGGGTAAATACTAAACAAAACATGTATAAACAATCATTATAGAATAAAAATGTAACAGATTGAACATCAAACATTATTTTGTTATAACTTTCAATAGTTTCATTAATCAAAAGTTTACATAGATTTTAATGCAAAAGATTACAGAGTAGTAAACTTAAGAAAATTCTATTTTATGGCTGCTCTAGCTCCTTGATAACAATGCCCTTCCAGATTGAATCTTGGCTTGAACTGGAGCATCATTATCATCAGCAGGCTTCTTTTCCTTAAGATCTTTCTTCTTCTGTTCTTCAGCCCTTATCTTCTGTCTCTCAAAATAGTGATAAGGCTTAGGGAAATACTTGCTAGGCTCCTGTGCATTAGGAGGTAGTTTCCCTAGTTTAGCCTTTCTTTTGTACTGTACAATGGCCTCTTGCCTAGCTTCATGTTTTCTCCATTCCTGGTCAGAGTACCATTTACCCCTCTCTAGGAAATTATCATTTGCAGCCTTCCAAGTAGTCAGGATAATATTTCTAGAAATTGGGCTCCACTGTTCAAAATCAGGCCTTAACTCTGCATGTTCTCTGAACCTCTTCTTGGATAATTGAGCTTCTTGCACTTTTAATACTGCCTCTTGCTCTTTTAATACTGCCTCTGGCACAGGCTGTACTACTTTCTCAATGATCACATTGTGAGTACCTTCTGGAGGACTATACATAGATTATATCTCTTGATGTATCATGTCAAAATCTATTGGAGGGTAGATCACTTGAGCCACTTCAGCTTGCTCACCTCCAAAATATGCAGGATTTATCCCAAATTCTGCTATATTATCATGATCACACAAGGGTGGATATCCAAGGGTAGCTCTAATGCTGTTTGAAATCCATTTAGCATGGTCAGAGCCTGCTTTGACTAATACCCTCTCCCCCTTTATCACTTCTCTTTCTATATGATCCCTAAGATCATCCTTCTGAAACCTAATCCGAACATTCAGATAGTTAACACCATCTTTATAAAAAGGTTTTAACTTTTGGAGCTTTTCAGTAATAGCCTTTTGAGAATCTTCAATTGCAGTTTTTACAGCAGTTAGGCTTTCTTGTAATTGCTTATCAAATGCTTCTTTGGCAGTAGCACTTACTGCAGTCTGGGCAGTAGTTATATTTTTCATTTCACTTACAATGGTATTATGAGAGGCAGACAGATTATCATTCATCCTAATCTGATTTTACAGGACATATCCTTGTTTTACTGCCATATCATCAACATGTTTCTCTATCTACTCTTGATGAGTAGCCAGATATACCACTGTATTGCCTCCTTTGTGGAAAAAATCAGTCATTTCCTTCTTATTTTGATTAACTTCAAATCTAATAGATTTTATATCTTGATCCAGATCAAATTGAAGGTATTTATGTCCTTCATCCATATATTTTTCTAGAGCCTTCCTTTGCTCATCCATCTTGATCTGCAAAGCCACCAACAAGGAACTATAATCAGTAGTTGGAGCTTGTTGTGGAACAATAGTTTGCAGTACTTTCTTGTAGTTCTGGCTTCTCCTTTTGAAAACATGTAGCTTTATTTTCTTGGCTCTAGCAGCCTCTTCATCTTCAGAGTCAGAAGTACTAGCAATGTCTACTCTATCCTGTGGAGTAGAGGACAATTCCTTCTCTGCTCTTGGTAGCTCTTCAGCATTCCTTTGCTCCTCAGTCTCATTTCTAGCAGTCTCTTCATGATACTCTACATGCTCCCCCTTAAGGTTAGCTGACTCCCCCTCAAAAGCTGCTTTCTCTCCCTCAAAATCAGTCTGTAGTAAATCAGGGAACAGCTCTTCTAGAGTAAACTCCTGTTGAGTAGGGTCCGGAGAATCTCTTATCTCAGGAGCATTATCTGCAACTGATGTATCTTCCATGACAACATCTTGTGGTTGACTATGTATCTGAGTTTGCTCAAGAATTGTTTGGGTTGTCCTTTCACTATCCAAGTGAGTTGGCTCATCCACATGTTGAGGCTCCCCCTGGAGTGGATCCAGTGAATGGGGCTAGTAGATGGTAGCTCCCCCTGCCTCTGTGCATCTTCAGGTCTTACTGGTGAATGTCCAGCATTTCCAACCTCTCCATCATTAGAACTAAAAACTACCTGCTCCTCTGAGCTACTGGATGATTCAGGAGCCACTATGGCTTTCTTCTTCTTATTTTGAGGTGTTTCCTTCTCTGGTGTAGGCATTTCTTTAGTTAACACGCTATCCCATCTAGAGATTATTCTGATGTCCATTTTCCTCATGTGGTTTATCTTAGAACCAGCAGCTTGGTTCATGACTTCTGGAATACTTCCAGCCAAGAACAAACTCATAATCCTACCCAGATTGGGCTTCTTCAAACTTTCCTTTATCTTGTCAAACATTACTGCTGACCAATCAGTTTTGAGTTTGAAAATGATCCTTGTCATTAAACTGAACATGTGAGCTGATATTCTATCATGCCCACCTAGCTTGCTCAGAATCACCTTCCCAACTACTTCAGATAAAAACTTTCCTTGTATGTTCATCCCTTTCCTGTTAAAAACTGATCCAATCTTCATGATTAAATCTAATCCACACCATTGTAGTGCCTCCCTTATCCTTGATGCAGGTACATCTTCCTCTTCTTTAGTTCTAGGTAGATGTAGAACTTTTCTCAGACTTTTCTGGGTGACCTTCACCTTAAATACATGGACTTTGGATTTAATCTTAAGACCCGTTTCATCAAGGGTAGCTGCACTAAAGAATTCGAGGACCTCCTTCTTTTAAATCTTGATTGGTTCTGAAATAAGATACTCCAACCCAGTCTCTACAACTAGGGTTACAACACCTTGAATTTCTGGTTCCGCGTCGTCAAAGGCATGTCACACTAGCTCATAACCTTCATTAATGTTCTCTTCTAGCTTGGGTGTCATTAGGGTTTGGAGAAATTTTGAATTTATAGAAGAGAGATGTCGATACACAAGTTTGGTCTCGAAACTATGGTGAGCGTGTCGACAAACAATGGTGAAGACCTATTTATACCTTTCTAAAATCGAAGGTGAAAAGGCGCGTCAACATACTTGAAATGTGTCGACACTGTTGAAAAGTGTCGACACTTACTTATAATGTATCGACAACTATGTGTCGACACAAATATAGTCGACAGAATATATGTGTCGACACTTAAACATCTGCGCTCGACGATTAGTCGATACTTCACTCGATGAATTCTGTGTTAAAACTAAGTGTCGACACCACCCTGGATGTGTCGACACCTACTCTTGATGTGTCGACACTAATTCTCTGAAGTGTCGACACTGACTTTCTAGATGTGTCGACACCATTTCTCTGAAATGTCGACACCACTTCTATGTGTCGACACAGACAACTTTGTGTGTCGACACTATTTTACTTAGCCAATTTTTTAAACTATTCTAAGTTTAACATTCCTAATTCAATTTTAAAATTATTGAATTTGGTTTCATCTAGGGGCTTAGTAAACATGTCAGCAATCTGATTATCTGTTTTAACATATTCTAGGGAAATGTCCTCTTTTTCTACATGTTCTCTAAGAAAATGGTATTTAATTTCTATGTGCTTAGTCCTACTATGTGAGACAGGATTATTTGCAATAGAAATGACACTTGTAGAATCACAAAATAAAGGTGTTCTACTTACTTGAATACCATAGTCTTCTAGCTGATATTGTATCCACAAAAGTTGTGCACAGTAACTTCCTGCTGCAACATATTCTGACTCAGTTGTGGAGATGGCCACACTGGTCTGCTTCTTACTACTCCATGACATCAGCCTTCCACCTAGAAAGTGACAGGTTCCTGTAGTACTCTTCCTATCTTCCTTGCAGCCTGCAAAATCTGCATCTGAATAACCTGTCAGTACAAAATCTCCATTCCTAGGGTACCAAAGGCCTAGATAAGGTGTGCCCTTAATATATCTCAAAATCCTTTTGACTGCAATCAGATGAGATTCTTTAGGGCATGCTTGGTACCTAGCACAGACACATGTAACATACATGATATCTGGTCTACTAGCAGTCAAATACAGTAGGGAGCCAACTATCCCTCTATATAAAGTTTCATCTACAGGTTTCCCTGCATCATCTTTGCTTAGAGACATGCTTGACCCTATAGGAGTTTTTATGGTAGTGGATGATTCCATACCATACTTCTTTATCAACTCTAGGGTGAACTTAGACTGGCATATGGACAAGCCATCTTCAGTCTGTCTAACTTGGAGACCCAAGAAGAACTTAAGTTCCCCCATACTGCTCATTTCAAATTTTCCTTGCATAAGTTTTGCAAACTTCCTGCAAAGATTACTTTCTGTAGACACAAATATTATGTCATCTACATATATTTGGACTAAGATAATCTTGTCTTTAGATTCCCTAAGGAATATAGTCTTGTCTATTTTCCCCCTTGAGAATTTGTTCCCAATGAGAAAACTAGACAGGGTTTCATACCAAGCCCTTGGGGCTTGTTTTAACCCATACAAAGCCTTCCTAAATCTATATACATAATCAGGTTTAAGAGAATCAACAAAACCTGATGGCTGCTCTACATAGACTTCTTCCTTCAGATTTCCATTCAGAAAAGCTGACTTTACATCCATTTGATATACCTTAAACCCTTGATATGTTGCATAGGCAAGGAACATCCTGATTGCCTCCAGTCTTGCTACTGGAGCAAAGGTTTGATCAAAATCAATACCTTCTTCCTGCCTATATCCTTTTGCAACCAGCCTAGCTTTATTCTTTATAATGATTCCATTCTCATCCAACTTGTTCCTAAAGATCCACTTAGTTCCAATAATGTTGTGGTTCTTGGGATTAGGAACTAGCTCCTAGACCTTGCATCTTTTGAACTGATTCAGCTCCTCTTGCATGGCATCAATTCAATGAGAGTCTAGAGCTGCTTCTTCAAACTTATTTGGTTCTACTTGGGGTAGGAAGCTAAAGTAAAGAACTGTACTCAGATTCCTGCTTCTTGTTTGCACTCCTTGTCTGGGATCACCAATTATTTGATTGGCTGGATGATCCTTTAAGTGTCTATTTGTTGGAGGTAGTCTGTCTTCAGGTTGTACACCTTCAGCCTCTTCATTTAGCTGCACCTCTTGGTCTTCTTCTGCATCTAGAGAGTCTTGTACTC
This sequence comes from Platanthera guangdongensis, assembly GCA_039583875.1. Taxonomy (NCBI): domain Eukaryota; kingdom Viridiplantae; phylum Streptophyta; class Magnoliopsida; order Asparagales; family Orchidaceae; genus Platanthera; species Platanthera guangdongensis. The sequence goes on from CM077148.1 coordinate 161,783,511, forward strand.
CCCCTGGACAGCAGCCACCATTTTCCACTTGCTGAGTTACAGTAGAACCTTCTGTAATGGTAAGTTTGTCCATCTTATCAGTTATACCTGTAGAGATGCAAACACTACTTGGCAATTCACTGTTAATGAGCCTTGCTTCATCAAAAACTACATGTACAGACTCTTCTACAACTTGAGTAATCAAGTTGTAGACCCTATAAGCCTTACTATTGTTGTTGTACCCAACAAATATCCCCTCTTGGGATTTGGCAGCAAACTTGGTTAGATAAGACTTGCCATTGTTAAGTATATAACACTTGCAACCAAAGATCCTAAAATAGGATAAATTTGGTTTTCTGTCCTTCACAATCTCATAGGGGGTCTTCTTGTGGCTCTTGGTGATAGTAGCTCTATTGATCACATAACAAGCAGTATTTACTGCCTCAGCCCAGAAATATTCTGGGAGAGAAGTGTCACTCAATAGGGTTCTACCAACCTCTATCAATGTTCTATTCTTCCTTTCATCAATACCATTTTGCTGAGGTGTTCTTGGTGAGGAAAATTCCTGAAAAATCACAAATTCTTCACACAGTTTTGTCATACTTTCAGACTGAAATTCAGTGTCATGGTCACTTCTGAATTTGACCACTGTACTGTCTAACTCATTCTGAATTTGTTTAACAAAACTATATAAGATACTTGAGGTTTCAAATTTTTGTCTTAGGAAGAACACCCAGGAATATCTTGAATAGTCATCTACTACCACAAATGTGTAGACCTTACTACCTAGACTGTGAACTGGTATAGGACCAAAAAGATCCATATGCAAGAGGTATAAACACCTCACAGAATCCTTGTTTTCAAGGCTATGAAAGGTGGATTTGGTCTGCTTACCTTTTTGATAAGCTGAGCATATCCCATCCTTTATACACTTAACTTGAGGACCATTCCTCACTAAATCTTTGCTAAAGAGTTGGTCAATTGTCTTATAGTTAAGATAAGCCAGCCTCTTGTGTCATTTAACACAATGTGAGACTCTCTCATCAGCTACAAGACAAATAGGAGAAATAATTTTCTCACATACAAAGTCAAGACAATAAACATTCCTCTTCCTATATCCTGTCAGAATGATCTTTTGATCACTTGACCTGTTGGTATGACAACCATTCTTGACAAATGAGATGTCATATCCTAAATCACTCAGCTGACTTATGCTAATGAGGTTATGTTTCAAACCCTTTACATAAGCCACTTGAGTAATTGTAATCAGGTTACTAGAAATGTTACCAAAGCCTTTGATGATTCCATTTTCTGAACCACCAAAGGTAACTTTAGGGCCATCCTTGATAGGTGTATAGTCCTTCAACAACCCCCTTATTCCATTCATGTGCCTGGAACATCCACTGTCCAAGTACCATATAGGGGCATGGCCACTTGGACTCACCTGCAAAATAGATTACTTAACCTTAGAACCCAAATAACTCTTGGGTCCTTGGTGCAGGTTAGTCTGACTTTTAGCAAAACTACCTGTAGCTCTTCTAGCAGGCAGTTTGCTACTCTCCTTGACACTTGAATTGTGCCAACAATCTAAGGCAAAGTGGCCTATCTTCCCACAACACCAACACTCAAACCTGTTGTACCTTTGTTTAGGTGTTACCCTGGCTGAAGTATCTACAATAGGCTTTATGTTTTGTGCTGGGGCTTTGCCCTTAGATTTGGACCTAGCAGTCCAGGCAGGTTTTTTAAACCCTAATCCAGCCTTACCGTTTTGAGGTACAAACTCATCTATCAAGGGTAAAATAGATTTAGGTTTAGAAAAACTTGCTACTATCTATTTCTCTTTCTGAAGTCTAACCTCCAGATTTCTAATTTGATCATTCTTAAATGTAATAGTTCCCATCTGAATAACAGTAATGTTCTTCAGTCTGGCTATTTCATTCAGTTTCTGATCTAACAACTTGTCTGAATCAGCAGCAGCCAATTTAAGACTAGCAATCTCCTTTGCCTGAGTTTTGGCCAAGGTTTTGCTTTTCTTCAATGCCTGCAACAAGTCCCTATATTCATCAATTAACTGATGAATATCTCCTTCAGATTCAGACCCACCTACATCACTTGATACAGATGTATCTGATTCTGACTCAGTACTATAAATTGAACTAGAAGAACAACTTTGTACCTTACTTGGTCGAGGCTGATCCTGGTTCTTGTCTCCTTCAGATAAAGCCATCAGTCCCTTGCACTGATGATCTTCATGCTCATAAATTGAGTTCATTAGCTGCATGAACTCATCTTCTTCCTCTTCAGCAAATAATCCAATGTAAGCTTTAGCTTCTGATTTTGTTTCTGAAGATGACTGATCTGTCAGACTCTTGTCTTTCTTAGCAACAATGGACCTTTCCTTTTTGCTCTTTACCTAAGTCTTCTTTTTGTCAGCTGACTCCTTCCCCTTTTCAGGACAGTCAATCACTATATGTCCCTGTCTATTGCAGCAATAGCACACAATCTTTGAGGATGTAGTTTTGCTTGGCTTGGACCTTCTTCTATCATTCCTGGATGACTTTCTCTTCTGATAGTAGTCATCTTTTGGCTGAGAAGTGGAAGGCTTAGACCTCCACTGCTTCTTCTTCAGAAATTTTTGAAAATCCTAGTAAAAGCAGCAAAGTCTTCATCACTTTCACTGCTATCTGAATTATCTGTTATAGCCTCAGCAATTATTCGAGGTAGAGATGGAGACTTGCTTCTATACTTCTTAGTGGCTTCAGTCTTGAAGGCCACAGATCTTTCCTTGTGCTCCACTCTAGTATTCTTCTCTTCCTCCTTTCTAACCATTAACTGCATTTCATAAGATAGCAGTTTTCCAAACAAAGTTGGAGGTATATCATAGTTATTGAATTCTCTTCCATAGGACATCAACTCATTAACAATCCTATAGAACTTATTGTAACATTCTGTAATGCTATCAGACTTTCCTTATCTGAAGCTTTCCTATTCCTGATTTAACAAGGACTTCCTATCTTGTCTTACTTCCTCTGAGCCCTCCATATAGACTATTAATGTGTCCCACATTTCTTTAGAGGTTTTACAATGAATTAAGTTCTGAAATGTTGCATCATCAATGACACTAACAATTATATTCTGGGCTCTCCTGTCCATAGTGGCCAGAATGATTTCATTTTTAGTCATTTCAGAGAAGTCCTTGGGAGTTTTCTGATTTGCATCCAGAATGGGTATCTTCATTAGCACATATGGGCCTTCTTTAACTGTAATATATATCCTTGGGTCAGAAGCTTCCATAAAGAGTCTAACCCTCTCTTTTCATATGCCAAATATCTCTTTTCAACGTATTGGCAATTTCATGGACTCCAACTCTTTGTGATTCTCACTAGAACCCATTTTGTTGATTCTTGTTTGTTCTGAATCTGCCTACAGGATCTTACTCAGAATGTTATGTCCCTTTTTGAGTAACCTCCCTCTGATACCACTTGAAAGAAATAGTGCCTAACCACCTAGAGGGGGGGGGGATGAATAGGTGTACTTTTCCTTTTTAATTTTAAGGCAGAAACAATGTACAATTAAACCTGTATTTGCAATTTTCTACAACAATTCAGCACAGCTAGCTCAGCAATCACAGAAATAAACAAACACAGAGTGCACACAGATTTTTATAGTGGTTCCCCAAGGTCTGGGTACATCCACTTTCCCCCTTCGCCTATCTAGTAGTGTACTAGATTCTGCCTAACTTCTGCACTTCTCCTCAGATCCTCAGATCCTACACCTCAGAACCCCAAACAGGTTCCTACAACTTAGAGTGTCCCCACTCCTACAACTCAGGCCCAAAGCCCTACCACTTAGTCTTCAACAAGACCTACACTCAGGCTAGACAGCCCTACCTCAGCCTTCAACAAGGCCTACACTCAGAGAATTGATTCTCCTACACTCAGGCTCAAAAGCCCTACCTCGACCTTTATAGATTTAGGCTTACAACTCAGATCTCTTAGGATCTTACAAAAATATAATAGAAAAGTTTTTAGATCACCACTCAGTTTTTGAGAGAATGAAGAGGGCAATCTTATTGATCAGTTCTTGATAGCACTGATTCCTGAGATCAACTTTGTCTTTGCTTTCTTCAAGGCTTCTTGAGTCTGAACTCAGTAAAGATGATCTTCTTGAAGTAGACCGGCTGGCAACTTCCTTCTTAGGATGGAGAATTAAATCTGGATCCTACTTTGCAGTCTGGTTCAGAATCTGCTCCTTAAGAGATTTGATTAACAAGTATCTTTCTTGACTTCAATTACTGAAGTTCTCTCTCTCCAAGTAAATCTGAAGTTTCTTCAAAATACTGATTTACAGTTTTTTCTGGATTTGTCTTGATCTTCTTAAATTTTAATCTTCTGATTGATGATTCAATAATTGTGATCAAAATTACCTTCTGTTGAAGGAGAAAGGTCTTTATATAGTCTTCCTCCAAGGTAACCCGCTGATCCGGTTTCTAACAAACTTCTGACAGCTCTGACAGTTGCAGTTGACCGGTTGAAATGGCAGTTGTCAAGTCATCCAGTCACTTCTTGAAAATACTGTCTCTGTCTGAAAGTGTCGAGACTGATCTTCATTATGTGTCGACACAAATAGACCAAGTGTCGACACAAGTGGACTAAGTGTCGACACTAGCCTTGATTGTGTCGACATAACTCCTTGTGTTGTTGTAACAGCTTCTCGACACTGCTTCTTCAGAATGTGTCGACACTGATTCTATGTGTCGACACAAGCCTTTTGTTGAATGTGTCGACACTGGTTGAGTGTGTCGACACAAGTACTTCTTCTTTAACACTTAGTTGAATTATGCTGTGTGTCGACACATCTCCTTTGTGTCGACACATGCCTTCTTGTGTTGAAACTTGCTGAGTGTCGACACATCTCCTTTGTGTCGACACATCTTCTTTTGTTGTTGATACTTGCTGAGTGTCGACACATCTCCTTTGTGTCGACACATGCCTTCATGTGTTGAAACTTGCTGAGTGTCGACACATCTCCTTTGTGTCGACACAAGTACTTTAACTTTGTTGAAGCTGGCTGAGTGTCGACACATCCTCCTGGTGTCGACACATTTGATGTCGACAAAGCTTCTCTGGGTGTCGACACTGCCTCTAAGTGTCGACACAGATTATGTTGACAATTCTTCACAGTGTGTCGACACTGCCTATATGTGTCGACACTTTTCTTCTGGTGTCGACTCTACCTTTCCTGGTGTCGACACAATTACTCCAAGTGTCGACACAGCTTCTCTAGGTGTTGACACAAGCCTTCATAAGTGTCGACACTTCACCTCTAGGTGTCGACACATGGACTTAGAAATTTTTCTGCATTTCCTGCAATTACTTAACCTGCACATATAAACTCAAAGCACATCAAATACACCTTGATGTATATCATTGAGTAGGGTGAGGCTTCTTCAAATCTGGTACATATTTTCCATGTTGATCACTTTGCCCCAAAGTCAAAGGAATGGCCCAGGAAATTCTCAAACTTTTTGTGGAGGAAGTCTTTAGTATGGGGAATATTTTTCAAATCAACTTTTTGTGGAGGAAGTCCTTTAAAAATATCAAATCAACATCAAAAATTCTCAAACTTTTTGTGGAGGAAGTCTTTAGTATGGGGAATATTTTTCATGTTAATCACTTTGCCCCAAAGTCAAAGGAATGGCCCAGGAAATTTATCAAATTTTAGCTATTAATCCGGTCTGCTAATAGCAGATCAAAAGACATCATGTGGCTGAGATCTAACCGAACATCAAATATCTCCTTTCTGACCCCACATCGATCGGTCGCGGATCGCTATGGGGGGTGTTGATGCCGAGGCGGGGGCAGGATTTAATGAAATCTTGGTCGTCTGATCTTCATCACCAGATCAGACGGTTGCTGCTCCTTGTCGGCGGGCAGTCAGGGATAGCCTCTGCCACTGCCGACCAATCACCGTTAGGCGTCAGCACCGCACCCAGCCGGTTCATCGGGGGCCTGCGAGTCCCTTGGTGGTGCCCCGATGGCATGTCGCCGCCGGCCACCGCCTGATTTAGCCAACCTGATAGCGGGGTGGAGGTGATTCTGCTCCCAGCGCCACCGCATCACCCCGCCTATCCAGCATTGAGCCCAACCCCGAAACCACCCCCCCGGTCGGTGCGCCGCAGGCAGGGCTCTTCTCCAGTGGTGGTCTGGCAACCAGCCGCCATCGGAGAAAAAATAGAGCAAAAGCTCTTCTTCTTGGGTGCCATCGGTGCGACATTTTCCGGCGGCACCCCGGCTTTCCCCCACCGGGAATATTCATCCCGGTGGGTTAGCCCTTCACCAGTGCCACCCCTGGCGTAGGTAGGGGCTAGTCTTCTTGCGTCCATGACTCGACCTGTAGTATGGGTTAGGTGGTGCCGGCGGCGCTCCAGCCACTGGAAGGCCCATGCAGATCGTCTAGAAGGAGGGAAGGGGAGGGGATAGCTTCTACCTGTGGAGGAGGGGCTTGGGAGGGGCCTACTTGGTTGACCATGCAAGGTGGTGGGGTGGAGCACGGGCTTGCCTTTTCCGGTGACCTGAGCTCCGACAGAGCTTGGGGAGGGGTGGGGGAGTTGCTCTCTGGCTTGTGAGGAGGATATCAATGGGGGCCTTTATATAGGCTAGAGGGGAGGGGATCTCCTCCCCTACCCAATGTGGGATTAATCCCTCCTTAGGGAGGGATTAATCTCCACCCTCCAGCTATCCAAGGACAGCTGGAGGCTCAAGGAATTTCCCTCATATGGGAAATGGGGTTAAGACCTTATGGGCTTGGGCTTTTAAAAGTGAGAAAGGGAGAGAACAAGAAGGGGAGTGGAGGGAAGTGTTGGTGGGCCACCACTTGGGCCCACTCCCTTCCATCTTACTAATTTGTGGCCCCATGGGTAAGGAGGGCAATGCAATATTTACCCATGGAGAGGAGGTGGCCTCCTTAGGGAAAACTTCCAAAAATGGGAAAAATGGAGGGTTTGGCCAAAGTCAACCCTGGGGTGGGTCAACCCATATGGTCAAAGTCAAAATAGGTCCTAGTCATCGGGGTTGGGTCAAAATTGGGGTGTTATGTCACAATTGATGTGAGCATGCTTTTTGGTGCACGACTGAGTTTGATTTGACCACGGTTTGATCACCCATCATCGAAATTGACTGGGACCAATTCCGTTGACTTTGTATTGACCATACGAATCCAATGCCACTGACCAAAATCGAATCGGAGTTCGTTTGGTACAAGTCCAAAATCTGCGCGTCGTGATGCGCTAAAATGGTCAAAATGTCTATATTTGTCGTTAGATCTCGAATTGCGACGCGGCGAGTTCCGATGTGACCGTATGCGTCATATGAGACCACGGGAACTGACGGAATTCAAATAAGAGTCCTTTAGACCGATATTTAAAGTCTGGCTCTCGAGGCGTTTTACGAGGAATGGTTACATGCACAACATGACCTCGGGGTCCAATAGAACGAGTTCTGACGCGCTCGTATCGACTATACGAGGCCACAGGAACAAATGGAACTCAAATCGGAGTTCTCTAGCTCTATTTCCTACCTATGGTTACCTTCTATCGGGCCACAGGTATGGTTTCAGGGAATTTTTATTGGGCCCACTAGAGTTCTGGTGGCCCAATAAAAGTTGGGATGTTACAATCCAATAAAAATAAAAGGATTTTTGTCCCCGAAAATTTGCTCAAAGTAGGGGGAAAGAGTAACATACCTGGGGAAAGAGCTCTAGGTGCTTCTCGTGGACGAGGACCTCTGGCTCCCAAGTGTACTCATCTTGTCCGTGATTTGACCATAATATCTTGACCATTGGGATGGTCTTGTTACATAGATTCTTCATTTTATGATCTACGATTATGATTGGTTTGAGCTGGACGGATCTGTCCAACTGTAGTTGTACTGGTGGTGTTGGTAGATGTTAATCTAGTTGCCAGAGAACTCATCTCAAGGAGGAGACATGAAATATATCATGAAGATTTCCCAATTCGGGGGGGGGCAAGGCTAATCGATAGGCAACTGGGCCAAAATGTTCTATCACCTGATAGGGGCCCAGGTAGCGGGAATCTAGCTTTTTCTACTTCCTCAACCGGGAGACACCATGCATGGGCTTGATTTTCAAAAACACCATTTCTCCCACGCTTAACTCCATCGGTCGGTGTCGTGCATCATAATACTTGTCTTGCCGTCTCTGCGCCTCCCGCATCTGTACCTCTGAAAGTGGGAGGCCTCAGTCCTCGGAAGGTTTTCAGCAAATCGGTAGGCGCCATCATCTCGCGTGATGGCTGTGCCACGGCTGTCCGGAAGGTGGCCAGGATGGATGTCAGTGTCTGTCCCAAGTCGGTCTCGGCAAATGATACAGCCGAGGGGACGACCTGGTATGGAGGTGGGGTGGCGGGAACATATCCTCTAGAAGAGAATCCCTGTTACTGTACTCCTGTATATGGAGAAGTAACAGGAAAAGTTTCAGTACTTTGCAAAAGTAGGATAAATTTGCAAAAACGACAGATGAAGCGGAAACAACGGTGTACGGGCATACTAACGTACAGTCTAGAATCCCAAAGCCTCTACACTAGGGTCCACTAGGCATTCGCTGCAAGGTTCGTCCCGAACCGAGGAACGAAGCGAGGGACGGGGGAATCCTGAGACTGCTCCACAAGGATGAATCGTGATGGCTCTGATCTATTTATAAGACCCCTTCCCCCAAATTTTGCCCATGTCGGGTCGGAGGGGATCTTACTGCCCAAGACGTCCACCTAATGCTCCTTAGGGGTAATGACCCACCCTATCTAAGCACTAGGTGGCCTCCTTGCTCAGCTAAAATCACAACATTCACAACACATCAGAGATTTGCGGAAGCATTAACAGGAAACCAGTATCAAATATATATAAAACATCATATATATATTTACATGAGTACAAAGGCTGTAGCCTAAGTATTTATATAAGCCCATAGGTTGTACAAGTACTACATATAACTCCTCAGTCTCTCTCCCCATTCAGCTCGTCGGTACTCAGGTCTCGAAACTCTATAGACGTCGGGGGTGCTTTTGCTCGAGTAGTTCTAACTGCTGGCGCAATCTCCTGCGGCAGCGGGTCACTACGGTGCTCCATTTCCTGTGAATGGTTATTTAAAGAACTGTTAGTCATAGAGCTAAGTGGAAACAAATCTCCTCCCCGGATCCATAACCTAGGGACGAGCACCCACCCACCCAACAAAAGTAGGTAGACAAAGCAAGGGAGAGTTAGTACAATATTTCATATATATCGGCTAGGAGCAACTATAAAGAAGCGTAACATAGTATAACTGGAATAGCAGCGACAATGTATATCAGTTATAATTAATTCTCCACTAGCACATCAACACATCAGGTATTCACAACCTGTACCCTATCGCAGACATTCACAACCGCGCACATACCGTAGGAATTCACAACCGTGCACACAAACCCTATGTCGACATAGTATGAACCTCTTCTATTCCAGCAGGGTAGTGAGCCCCGCGGGCCTCAACGATGTGGTCATTGGTGATAGTGGCCAATCCTGCCACTTCTTGGGGTGGTCGTGCCCCATATCCCCAGGCCCCAACGTACAACTATGTGTGCTCCTGGATGTGGGCGATATCTGGTGATTCAATATTTTGGCTAACTAGCAGGGGAAAACCTGACGGGGAAATATAACGGCCTGTAACCCGTGGTACCAATCTCCATGTCGCCTTGAGTCATCGACCTTCCAGCACCGGTACGAATGGTATGTGGAAGGGACTAACCCACCACTATTTCATCGCAATCAATTTATTAGCAATCATTCAATCAGTATTGTTAACACCTACTATGCTTCAAACTTCGGGCAGCGGCGCTCAGCTCAACTTTCGACAAGGTACGTGGAAGCACTTTATTTGAGGCTAAACCCGGAGGAACATCTCAACTCTGGTTATCCCCAACTATGGCTCAATCTTAACAGACAACTACTAGTCAGAGCAGGACCCGTGCTTATAATAACAAATTGCAGTAATGAAATGCGGTAATTAAAGTAGCTGATAATAAATGCTGCATAATTTAAGTGTTGAATGAAATGTGACCAGTACGAAACTAGAGTAGTACTGAAATGAAAGTTCTGAAATGAACTTGACCAGTACAAGACTGGAGTAGTACTGAATTGAAAGTACTAAACTGAAATGAACTTGACCAGTACTACACTGGAGTAGTACTGAATTGAAATGAACTTGACCAGTACAAGACTGAAGTAGTACTAAATTGAAAGTACTGAACTGAAATGAACTTAACCAGTACAAGGCCGGAGTAGTACTGAATTGAAATGAACTTGACCAGTACAAGACTGGAGTAGTAGTCAATTGAAAGTACTGAACTGGAATGAGCTTGACCAGTACGAAACTAGAGTAGTACTGAATTTAAATGAACTTGACCAGTATGAGACTGGAGTAGTGCTGAATTGAAATGATTTTGACATGTACAAGACTGGAGTAGTACTGAATTGAAATGATCTTGACAAGTACGAGACTGGAGTATTATTAAATTGAAAGTACTGAACTGAGATAAATAATGGAACATGACCTGTACAAGACTAGAATAATCATAGAGAAAATGGTTAGTAGTCCAATCACTCCATCCAGGAGCCTTCAGTTCCATCTCATATCTTAGGAGGCACATTCAGTTCCATCTCCTTTCACATGAGGCACATTCAGTTCCATCTCCTTCCATAAGAGGCATATTCAGTTCCATCTCCTTCTACAGGAGGCACATTTAGTTCTACTTCAATGTCAAAAATGTTTCCTTGGGTTACACACATTTTTAAGATCTGATAGTAATTTGGTTGCGCCTTTTCAATCACGGCTTAAACGGATTAGGGGCTTATTAGGAGTTACACTGTTATTATTCGTTACGAATAATTTTGCAACTCACTACTCGTACTCCCATCTTTCGAGCGTGCCGAAATTACCCGAGAGTCAAGGAGATCGACGGTTTCTCAAAATCTCGAAACACCCGTAGCTTGGTCACTTGCCTCGGCCACTCTCGTTGATAATGCAATTTGAATTTATTATTCAAATTAGAAAGGGTGGCGGCGCGCACCAATTGTCACTTTCGAGGAAAATGAGCGTAATAAATTCCAAGGGCGATCCTAGGCTCCAAGGAATTGAGGAAAATTTAATTTTGATCCACAGTCCCCATATTTTGATAAAACATTTAAGGGGGTCTAAAATGAGCCTATAAAAATTTTCATAATTTTTCGAAGAGTTTTTGGGTCTTTAATTCGGCCAAACAAATTTCATTTGGGCCTTTAAATAACAAATAAACTCCAAAAATTCTTAAAAAGTTTTTGGAGGAAGCCCTTAGTATGGGAAACATTTTTCATGTTGATCATTTTGCCCCCAGAGGCCTAGGAATGGCCCAAGCAATTTCTCAAAGTTTAGCTATTAATCTGGTCTGCTAATAGCAGATCAAAAGACATCTTGTGGCTGAGATTGAGCCGAACATCAAATATCTCCTTTCTGACCCCATAGCGGATCGGTCGCGGATCCGCTATGAGGGGGCGATGATACTGAGGCGGGGCAGGATTTAATGAAATCCCGACCGTCTGATCTTCATCACCATATTGGATGGCTGTTGCTCCTTGCCGGCTGGCAGTCAGTGATAGCCTCTACCACTGCCAGCCAGTTACCGCTAGATGATGGCGCCGCCCCCGTCCAGTTTGCTGGGGTCCAGGGAGTCTTTGGGTGGTGGCCCGGCGGCCTGCCGCTACAGGCCACCCCCTGATTTAGCCAACCCGAGAGTGGGGTGGCGGTGATTCTGCACCCACCGCCACCGCACCACCCTGCCTCTCCAGCATTAAGCCCTGCCTCGAAACCACCCCCGGCTGGCACACCGGGGGTAGGGTTCTTCTTCGGTGGTTGTTCGGAGATCAACCGCCGCTGACCTCCGCCGAAGACAAAACAGAGCAAAAGCTCTGCTTCTTGGGTGCCGCCGGAGCTGCGCTTTCTGGCGGCACCCCGACTTTCCCCCCTCGGTAAAAGTCATCCCGGTGGGTCAGCCCTTCTCCAGCGCCACCGCCAGCATGAGGAGGGGCTAGTCTTCCTGCGGCCACCACCCGACCTGGAGCATGGGTCGGGTAGTGTCGGCGGCGCTCCGGCTGCCGGAAGGCCCATGCAGATTGTCTAGAAGGTATTAGACCGGGCGGCTTAGCGGTCGATACAGGGTTTTTGACCGAGCGGCTTAGCGTCTGTTCCAGCGGTGGTGTAGACCGGGCGGTCTGGCGTCTCTCTCTACGGCTGTTCTATCCTGCTGGTGTTGCCGAGCGTTATCCCATCTGTCTAACCGCGCGGCCTGATCGTCTCCATTATTCTAGCCGCTCAGCCTGTAAATGTTTAGTCCCCACATTGTTTGTAGACTCTCTTTCTTATCTCCTCCATTCTATATAAGGGAGGCCATACCTTTGTAAATGATATCTTTTTTGGATAATAAAATTTCATTATTCAAAAGTTTACTCGCTTGTTCTCGTCTTTTCTCTTCTTGTCTCTACTTTCTAACATGGTATCAGAGGACACGGTCATTTCCTCCTAATTCTGTGCACCCTCTGTTGTTCGCAACTTCTTTTTCGGCATTCTGCGACTTGTTTCGCGGTTGCCCCCTCTTCTATCCGCGCGGCCTGTTTCTATCCGCGCGGCTTGTCTTTTGTCCGCCGACCTGTTCGCGCGCTGTGCTCCTTCTTGGTTCTCTTCTCCTACTTCTCTTTGTCGCAGCGACCTGTTTAGTTGTCGCCGCGCCTCTTGTTCTTTCTTGCCTCTCCGACTTCCTAGTCGCTGCGGTCTGTCTCTGTCCGCGTGTGTGTTTGTCTCTCCACGCGGTTTGCTGCTGTGATCTGCCTGACCGTGCGGTTGTTCCTTTCTCCCGCATCTTGGTCGCGGTCGCCAGCTCTTCTCGTCTTTCTGTTCGCTCGGGCTTCTCAGTTCGTGCGACTTCTTCCCCGTCGTGCCTTTGCCGCCTTCTTGCCGCTGCTGTGATCTGCCTGACCGTGCGGTTGTCTCTTTCTTACCGCATCTTGGTCGCAGTCACCTGCTCTTCTCCTCTCTTCTCTTCTGTTCGCTCGGCCTTTTCAGTCCGCGCGACCTCTTCCCCGCAGTGCCTCTTTCTAGCCGTACTGTTCGCGCGGCTTCCTCTATTTTTCTAACCGCCTCTGTTCGTGGCGCTTCTTCTGCTTCCGGGTTCTATGACTACCCTCCGTCTCACCACTACTCCAACAGCAGAAACTCCTCTTCTGGCGGCCGAAGTTCCTCCGTTTTCTCTGCTCTCATTTGGTCGTACTGGCCATACTGTTGACCGCTGCTGCAGAAACATCCTCATCTTCGCCCTTCCGGTGATGCTCCTTCGGCCTCCGCTCTTCTAGCCGTCTGCCTCTGTGGCCACGACGTCAGGTAGTGCCCACGTCGTTACCCAAGGTAAATGGCTGATTGACTCCGGTGCCACCAATCATATGACGGGCAATCCTCATTGCTTCTCCCGTCTTGAGACCCTGACCGCTTACCCCCAGTTCGTGTGGCGATGGTTCCCCGTCCCCGGTTCATGGGACGGGCATGGTTCAACTCACTCCCTCGCTTTGCTTGGAGGATACCCTCTATGTCCCGAAGTTCCCGTGCAATTTGTTATCAGTTACTAGTTTATGCCGGCAACTTCAGTGCTCTGTTTTATTCACTCCCACTACTTGTTCTTTCAGGACCCGAGGACCCAGCGGACGATTGCTACTGGGACTGAGAGCGGCGGCCTCTACTTCCTCGATGATGTTTCCGCTCTTCTTTTTTCTGCCTACTCCTCCTCCACCGATCTCCTTCAGTGGCATCTTCGTCTTGGACATCCTCCTCTCTCGGCTTATTCGTCAGCTTCTGCCCCACTTACCTCCTACCAGTTCTCCGCTCAACTGTGATGCCTGTCAGCTTGGCAAACATCATCGCTCCTCCTTCCCTCCGAAGCAAGCCGTGGCTCCTCTCGCATTTTTGAGCTTATTCATTCTGATGTATGGGGTCCTGCTCCTACCCTTACTGTTGGTCGGGGCAGTTCCTATTTTTGTTACTTTTATCGATGATTTTACTCGCTGTACTGGGTGTATCTCTTAAAAGATCGCTCTGAACTATTTCTGTTTGGCAATCTTTTTACTATATGATTAGACTCAATTTGCTATTTCCATAAAAATTTTACGTTCTGATAATGCAAAGGAGTATCTAAATCATGAGTTCTCCACGTTCTTTCACGAACATGGCCTCCTTCATCAAACCTCTTGTGTTTACACCTCCCAACAGAATGGGGTGGCGGAGCGTAAAAACCGTCACCTGCTTGATGTTGCGCGTACTCTCATGACGCAGATGCACGTCCCTCGCTCCTACTGGGCTACGCTGTGCTCCTCGCTTGCTATCTCATTAATCGCCTTCCCTCCACGTCCTACACGGAAAGACTCCCTTCTCCCTTCTCTACCCCCACCAAGAACCTTTTCCTCTTCCCTCTCCGTGTCTTTGGCTGTACGGCCTTCGTTCACGCTCCCTCCGCTACCGCGACAAGCTTCCCCCCGTTCCACCAAGTGTGTCTTTTTGGGGTACTCTACCACTCAAAAAGGCTATTGCTGCTTTGATCCCCTTCTCCGCAAGCAGTTTGTCTCCGCCGATGTGACCTTTTTTGAGAATGCTTCCTTTTCTCTCCTCCTTCCTTTCTCTTCCTTCTCTTCCTTCTGATCTCTCCGTTCCTTCCACACCTCCGACGTTTTTCCCACCTTCGTCTCCTCCTCCTCTCACTCCTTCCCAGTCCGTCTCCCCACTCACCCCTCCAACCCCTCCTCTCCGCTGCCGTTCTCTCTAGTCCCGGGCCAGCCTTCTCCGCCACGGACGCTCGGTCGCTGACGCTCCCCGTCGCCGCCCGCTCCCGATGATCTGGATGTTCCCATTGCCCTTCGCAAAGGGGTGCGGGCGTGTACTCAACACCCGCTCACGCTGTTGTTTCTTATGATCAGCTTTCTCCTTCTCGCAGGTGTTTTGCCTTGGCTATCTCTGCCACTTCTACTCCCGTACCTACCAGGAGGCTCTCGCTCTCCCTCATTGGAAGTCTGCCATGGATGAGGAGATGGCTACTCTACTGAACGGGGTACCTGGACCCTGGTTCCTCCTCCTGTGGGCACTGATGTGGTTGGCTGTCGGTGGGTCTTTGTTGTGAAGTTTCGCCCCCGACGGCACTGTGGATCGCTACAAAGCCCGGCTGGTGGCCAAGGGCTTTACTCAGACTTATGGCGTTGATTACTTCGATACCTTCTCTCCGGTTGCTCGCCTCAGCACCATCCGGGTTCTCTTTTCTGTGGCTGTTAACCGGGCTTGGGCTGTTTCTCAGCTGGATGTGAAGAATGCCTTTCTCTATGGCGATCTTCAGGAGGACGTCTATATGGAGCAACCTCCTGGTATGTTGCTCAGGGGGGGACACGTGTCTGTCATTGAAGAAGGCCATTTATGGCCTCAAGCAGAGCCCTCGGGCATGGTTCGAAAAGTTCAGTGGTATTGTGTGCAACCATCGGTTTTCAAAGGAGTTCGGCCGATCACTCCTTATTCATTCGCAAAACGGCCTCGGGACTGGTGGTTTTGGCCGTATATGTGGATGATATTCTCCTTACTGGTGATGACCGAGATGGGGTGGACTTGACGAAGAAGCACCTCCGCCAGCACTTGGTCACGAAGGATATGGGCTCCCCAAAATACTTTTTGGGGATAGAGATCTCTCGGAAACCTGACTCCTTGGTCCCTCTCAACGGAAGTATGCCTTGATCTTCTTCGAGAAGCAGGCTTGACAGGTGCCAAAACCAGCTCATCTTCCCATGGCTGTTGGAGAAGACAAGACGTGGACGGATGAATCGCCTCCTCTATCTGATGTGACACGGTACAGACGTTTGGTAGGCAAACTCAATCTATCTCACGGTGACTAGACCCGACATCGCCTACGCTGTAGGAAAGGTCAGTCAGTTTATGCAAGCTCCCAGGGAGTGTCATCTTCAGTCCGCCCTGAAGATTTTAGAGTATATCAAAGCAGCACCAGGCAGAGGGTTACTCTTCCAGAAGAATGGGCCATCTGAGAGTAGGCTACTCAGACTCAAGTTATGCGGATGACAAAGGCGATCGTAAAATCCACGTCAGTGTTTCGTACCTTTGTTGGAGGTAACCTCGTGAGTTGGAAAAGCAAGAAACAGTCGGTTGTGTCCAGATCCAGTGCCGAAGCAGAATACCGGAGTATGGCGTCAACTACGTGTGAGTTAAAATGGTTGCGGGCTCTCATGCTTGACCTGGGCGAGGTATATGATTGTCCTCTCCCTATGTTCTGTGACAACAAGGCGCTATACACATATCCAGAAATCCGGTCTTCCATGAGAGAACGAAGCATATAGAGGTTGACTGTCACTTCATTCGGGAGGAGATTTTGAAGAAACAGATTTGTACTCCTTTGTCACCTCTGACAAGGAGTTGGCCGATATCTTCACCAAGCCGGTTTCTACTTCCTTCTTCCGCATTTGTGACAAGCTGGGCATGATTGATATCTATGCTCCAGCTTGAGGGGGAGTGTTGAAGTATTAGACCGGGGGCGCTTAGCGGTCTGATCCAGCGGTTTGTTGACCGAGCGGCTTAGCGGTCTGTTCCAGCGAGTTTTGTAGACCGGCGGTCTGGCGTCTCTCTCTACGGCTTGTTCTATCCTGCTGGTGTTGCCGAGCGGTTATCCCATCTGTCTAACCGCGCGCCTGATCGGTCTCCATTATTCTAGCCGCTCAGCCTGTAAATGTTTAGTCCCACATTGTTTGTAAGACTCTCTTCTTATCTCCTCCATTCTCTATAATGAGGCCATACCTTTGTAAATGATATCTTTTTTGGATAATAAAATTTTCATTATTCAAAAGTTTACTCGCTTGTTCTCGTCTTTTTCTCTTCTTGTCTCTACTTTCTAACATCTAGAAGGAGGAGAAAGGGGAGAGGAGAGCTTCAACCTATCGAGGAGGGCCTTGGGAATGGACGACTTGGTTGGCCATGTA
This sequence comes from Platanthera guangdongensis, assembly GCA_039583875.1. NCBI lineage: Eukaryota > Viridiplantae > Streptophyta > Magnoliopsida > Asparagales > Orchidaceae > Platanthera > Platanthera guangdongensis. The sequence continues at coordinate 161,800,574 of CM077148.1, forward strand.
AGATGGTGGTGGTGGAGCTCGGGCTTGCCTTCTCCGACGACCAGAGCTCCAGCAGAGCTTGGGGAGGGGTGGGGGAGTTGCTCTCTGAGCTTGTGAGGAGGATATCATTGGGGACCTTTATATAGTCTGGAGGGGAGGGTATCTCCTCCCCTACCCAATGTGGGATTAATCCCTCCTTAGGGAGGGATTTATCTCCACCCTCCAGCTGTCCAAGGACAGTTGGAGGCTCAAGGAATTTCCCCCATGTGGGAAATGGGGTTAACCCCTTATGGGCTTGGGCTTTTAAAAGTGAGAAAGGGAGAAAAAGAGAATGGGAGTGGAGGGAAGTGTTGGTGGGCCACCACTTGGGCCCACTCCCTTCCATCTTACTAATTTGTGGACCCATGGTTAGGGGGCAATGCACTATTTACCCATGGAGAGGAGGTGTCCTCCTTAGGGAAAACTTCCAAAAATGGGAAAGAGGGAGGGTTTGACCAAAGTCAACCCTGGGGTGGGTCAACCCATGGGGGTCAAAGTCAAAATAAGTCCAAGTCATCGGGGTTGGGTCAAAGTCGGGGTGTTGTGTCACAATTGGTGTGCACACGCTTTTCTGTGCACGACTGAGCTTGATTTGTCCACGGTTTGAGCACCCATCATCGAAACTGATCGGGACCAATTCTGTTGACTTTGTATTAACCATATGAATCCAACGCCACTGACTGAGGTCGAATCAGAGTTTGTTAGGTACAAGTCGAAAATCTGCGCGTCACAACGCACTAAAATGGCCAAAATGTCTATTTCCATCGTTAGATCTTGGATTGCGATGCGGCGAGTTCCGATGTGCTCATATGGGTCATAAGAGACCACAGGAACTAACAGAATTCAAATCGGAGTACTTTAGACCGATATCCAAAGTCTGGCTCGCAAGGCATTTTATGAGGAATGGTTACATCCACCACATGACCTCGGGGTCCAACAGAACGAGTTCCGATGCGCTCGTATCGACTATACGATGCCACAGGAACTGACGGAACTCAAATCGAAGTTCTCTAGCTCTATTTCCTGCCTATGGTTACCTTCTACCGGGTCACGGGTAGGGGTTCGGGTCACTTTTATTGGGCCCACTAGGGTTCTGGTGGCCCAATAAAAGTTAGGATGTTACAATTATCACGGATAATGGTCTGCAGTTTGCCAGTGAAGAGTTCATAAGTTTCTGCACCCAGCTAGGGATCGACCTATGATTTGCCTCCGTCCACCACCCAAGGAGCAATGGTCAGGTGGAGGCGGCAAACAAAATCATTGTAAACTTTCTCCAAAAGAAGGTGGAGAACTTGAGGGGGAGCTGGGTGGAGCAGCTCCCCTCTGTGTTGTGTGCTTTGCGGACAACCCCGAACAAGGCCACTGGAGAGACCCCTTTCAAGCTTTTGCATGATTGTGAGGTGGTCCTGTCCGTGGAGTTTGAGGTTCTATACCCACGAGCTACGGCCTCCAGCAAAGGAGACGAGACATGGAGGGAGGAGAGCGAAGGGGAGTTGCGGCTCTCGCTATACATGATAGAGGAGCTCCACGACATAGCCGTTGTCAGGCAAGAGGAGATTAAACGAAGGATGGCCAATTACTTCGATAAGCATGTCATAATAAAACAGTTCAAAGAGGAGGATCTAGTCCTGACGAAAGTCGATGCCGCAGGAAGATCGGCAGCAGTTAGAAAGCTCAATCCAAACTGGGAAGGTCCCTACATAGTTGAAAAGGCTCTGGGGTCAGGTGGATACCACCTCCAGAATGTGGAAGGAGTAACCATGAGTCATACTTGGAGCGACGACGATCTGAAGCATTTCTACCCTTAATTGGGGGTAAGATTGTACTTTCTATCAGGATGAATTCATTAAGTCATTACAAATTTGTTTTCTTTCTTCTTGAAGCATGCAAAGAGTTTGTGGAGTTAAGGGAATACCCTGAGAGGATCTCGCTGCTCAGGCTCTCACTAGTTGGCAGGGCTGGAAGGCGTGCTCGGCCCTGAGTAGACCCATTGTCAGGCTCTCACTAGTTGGCAGGGTCTTAGTCTCGCTTGGGGAGAAAGGGAAAGAGGTTGGTAGTTTGCAAGACCTCGAGAGGATCCCTCTGTCAAGCTACCATTAGCTGGCAGGGATTGAAGGCGCACTCGGCCTTGGATAGACCCGCTGTCAGGCTCTCACTAGATGGCAGAGCCGTAGGCTCGCTTGGGGGGGGGGGGGTAAGGGAATACCCCGAGAGGAACCCGCTACTCAAACTCTCACTAGCTGGCAGGGTTAGAAGGCACACTCAGCCCCGAGTAGACCCACTATTAGGCTCTCACTAGTTGGCAGGGCCGTAGGCTAGCTTGGGGGGAAAGGTGTGCATGAGCACAAATGCGTGTATCTGCGCTATGGCGGTGTCGTAGGTGAAAGACCAGGTAAGCTCCTGGTCAAACGCGCAGGCATCCTTCCGGCTGTAAAGCCCAAAGTCAAGCATGAAGGCCTCGCCGGTGACCGTGTCTCGCTCCACCCAGGTGGGGGAGAAGTGACGAGACTGAAACCCGATTGGCTTCGGGGTCCCACCAGAGTAGGGGTTGACCCTCTTCATTAATGAACTTCTCGCCGATGCCGAAGTTTTGATGCCCTTTGAGCGCTGGATTGGTGAGAGCCTCGGCAGGTGGGGTCTCAGCAGGGGTCTTGGCAAGGGACTTGCCCTTGTCTGTCATGCTTATTTTCTTCTTGGGAGGAGCCGGAGGAGGGGAGTTGGGCTTCCTCTTTTGGCCACTTGGTGCGGATGAGGAGCCGGGCTCCTGTCGGCAGGCCTGGGCGGCGGTTTGGCGAGATCCAGGGTGATGGCGAAATCCCTAGTCTCATCGAAGGGCTGGCAGAGGGGTATTTCCCATTCACCTGCGAAGTCTTTAACAATCAAAACTCATAATCTATGACAAAGGATTGCAAAAATGGGCCAAAAAAGTACCTTCTCCGGGAGGGACTGACAGAAGGGAGTCTGGGTCACGCCGAAGGAACTGGACGTCGAAAGCCTTTGAGCTGAAGAACTCGACAAGGGCACCCTCTCGGCCCCCAAGGGCGGGAGGCTTGTAGGTTGCCTCTGTAATACCCCCATCCGTCATATGGCATATAGTAGAAGGTCCAGCTGGAACCCGACACCATATACCACGGACAGTCGGAAGGGTTACGTATGAATAATCAAACTATCCAATTAAGACTACTCGTCCTAACACAGAGCATTCTAGCGGAAGCTTTTTAAACAGTTGAAAGAACCCAAACTTGAATCCAAAAAAAAGAATAAATGTCCACAACCACTACCACTGGAATGAAATACAAATACACTGAAAGATATACGGTCTTATGGTCTTACAGGAGTTCACTTAATAATATAATGTTTTCCATACATCGGCTCGCAGGCCGGCCACACATGACAAAACAAAGTAAACAATTCACTTTGGCCTTCTAGGGCCAGCATAGCAACATGGGCTCCAGCCCGCTATTTGGTACTCGGCTCCACAGTACCTGCAAGCAACATTCTACCGCACGGTGGCAAACAAAGCAACGGTCAGCCAAAAGCCGACCAAATTATAACGACCCCGCCCCTAACTCGGGACGGCGGTGCTCCTTCCCTGCAATTCATTAGCCCAGCTAAACAATATAGTACAAACATGCTTCGCCACAGGTGTAGGCTCGCACGGCCAAACACATCGTGCACACAGGGCACATTATCGGTGAATCCTGACACTTCAGCGTCTTCACCACCACCCCCAGTATGGCAACAACGTGAGCATTTTAGCATGTCTGACCACTGTCTAAGGCTCCCAACTATGCCAACGGCCAGTCCCGTTTTCGGTTCTCTCGCACCGAACCACATAGCCCAGGTCCGATTCCACTTACCCGTTGCTCACAACGCGTAGTACACCTTAAGATGTACGCACGAGCCAAGCTTCTCTCGGATCATGACATTTCCAAACAATCACATAACCCATTTATGTTCAAGGCTGGTTGCTAGACTGCCAAGTTAGCAGAACAAGGATTCCGCTCAGTTTTTCGGGTGCGCCTTAGAGTTAATCCCCAAGGATCCCTGCTGCAATCTACGGCGTAGAAACACGAAAACCCAAAGCATGGAGTCTTCTCCGGCAAACCAAAATAAATGCAACATCACCTATCTAGACCAACATGTCCGGGTAGACTTCACACACAATGCCTATGTCCGTACTTCGATTCCGGACTCTATATGCAACACAAGGGGGACTATTCCCGTCAACCCCAAGGAACACCACACACTCGCCACACACTCGCGGGAGTGGGTTTCCCTATGCAAAAAGGAAGAGAGCTTCACATGCTCAAGCAGAGAATTGTTACCCTTATAGTATGCTTTTGTGCCATGGAAAATTACACGAATAGAAGTCTTCGCAACGGGATTTCCTACACGGATCCGCTCTCGGTTCTCTAAACGGTGCTCTGATGCTCCGCCGGCGGCCAGAATCCTCCGCCTTCTTCCTCCTCTCTCTAACTCCTTGAAAGAGAGTGCTTAAGAGAGAAATGAGGAATTGATCCTCTATTTCCAACCTTAATAGAGCAGGAACTCATCTGGGCCGTTGGATCTTATTTAAAGAAAACGAACGGCTCAAATCTGTACAGAAATCCCCAAACCTGGGCCGAACACAGCCTCGCACACGGCCGTGTCCCCGGTCGTGTTCCTCGATCCAAGCACGATCGTCGAATGCAGAAAAACCACATGACAAAGACATGCTCGTGTCTCAACCTGACACGCCCATATCGGGACCTCGACACACCCGTGACTGGAGGCGTGTCACGTATAATCGTCACGCCAACCGTCACGTCTCTCGGGAACACGGGTACTGACACGGGTAGGCACACGCCCGTGTCAGTCTGCCGTGTTTCCTGTCGTGCCCTTCGCTGGATACAGCCGACCAAAACACCAAGCAAGACACGGCCTTGGACACGCCCATGTCCTAGGCCGTGTACCCCTATACAGGCACCAAAATCTCTTTTGGACGCGACCAGCTTGATAACGATTTTCAGGGCGTTACAAATTCCCCCCCCCCCCCCCACTTAAGGAATTTCGTCCCGAAATTAAGTAAAGGTATACAAAAATTAAATGTTACCTGAGTGGAATAACTCGGGGTATTCCTCTAACATAGTTTGCTCTCATTCCCAAGAAAACTCCTCATGTCCGCAGTTATCCCAACGAACCTTAACCATTCAGACTTCCTTGTTGCGGAGTCGTTTGACCTCAACGTCTTCTATATGTATAGGCTTGACTTTTGTCGTCAACTCGTAATCCACTGACACTTGATCAACCGCAACTATCTACGAAGGCTCTTTCACCGCCTTCCGCAACACCGATATGTGGAACACATCGTGTAGCCCACTCAACTCCACCGACAGCTTCAATCTATGCGCTGCTTCGCCAACAAGCTCCAGGATTTCAAATGGTCCAAGGTATCTCGGACTCAGCTTCTTCAAGCGTCGAACTCGCGAAACACCCTTGAACGGCTTGATTTTTAAATACAGCCAGTCCCCAACACCGAACTCCACATTCCTATGTTTGGCGTTATAGTACTTTGCTTGCATGTCCTGAGCGATCTTCTCAACCTTTCCTGAATTGTACGTACCATTGAAGTGGTGTCTTCCACCGCCTAACGTTTATACAACTTCGACTCGCCTGTCTCCAACCAAGACAACGGCATACGACACTTCCTCCCATATAAGGCCTCGAAAGGTGTCATTCCAATACTCACTTGAAAGTTTTTGTTATACGCAAACTCCAAAATGTACAGGTGATCTTCCCAATGCTTTCCGATATCTAGGACGCACATGCGAAGCATGTCCTCCATCGTCCTGTTGATCCTCTCGATCTGACCATCCGTCTATGGGTGGAAGGCTGTTCTGAAACTCAGCTTAGTTCCCAACAAATTATGCACCAGCCTCCAGTCCTTCGATGTGAAGCGCCCATCTCGGTCACTAACAATACTGCGCGGCACACCATGCAACCGTACGATATTATCCACATAGAGTTTGACTAACTTTTCCACTGGATCTTCCTTCCTATTCGGGATGGAATGCGACAATTTTGTCAACCTATTTACGACCACCCAGATGGCGTCGTTTCCCCTCTGCGACTTTGGCAAACCATGCACAAAATCCATTGAAATGTCGTCGAATTTCCATTCCAGGATAGGCAAGGACTTTAGGAAGCCTCCGGGCTTCTGGCACTCCGCTTTCACCAAGGCACAAGTTTGGCACTTAGCCACATAAAGTGCTACATCCTTCTTTAATCCTAGCCATCAGAATAACTTCATGTCTCTATACATCTTCGTGCTACCCGGGTGGATTGAGTACTTGGTATGATGAGCCTCATACATCAACTCCTCTCGAAGATTATCTACACTAGGGACGCATAGATGACCGTCCTTCCTTAGCAATCCATCCTCAACCACAAACTAGGAATTTGACCCATCCAAAGATTCATCCAAGATCTGCTTCATGCTACTATCCTGAATCAAAGCCCGTCGAACTCTATCAGCCAGGTCATACTGCACCTCTGTCCAACACAATATCTCCCTGGCACTAGACTGCTTATCGACGTAGGAAATCTCTAATGCCACCAAATCACGGACCAATCTCTCATCATGTACCGATAACCAACTGGCCTGCGCAGGAGCCCTGCGGCTCAACGCATCCGCCACCGCATTTCCTTTCCCCGGTACATAATGTATCTTGAAGGTATAGTCCCCCAAGAACTTCATCCACCTTCATTGTCTCATGTTCAGATCCTTCTGATCTAGCAGGTACTTCAGGCTCTTATGGTCGGTGTACATATCGAACTTTACCCCGTACAGATAGTGCCTCCACAGCTTTAGAGCAAATATCATGGCCGGTAACTCTAAGTCATGGACCGGATAATTTCTCTCATGAACCTTCAACTATCGTGAACCATAGGCTATCACGCTCCCATGTTGTAGCAGAACACAGCCCAAACCACTGCTCAAAGCATCACTGTAAATCCCAAACCCTTCAGTTCCACTCGGCGAACATAAAATAGGCGTCGTGGTCAACCGCCTCTTCAATTCTTCAAAAGCCTGCTCACACTCCACCAACCACATGAACTTTTGATCTTTCCTTGTCAACGTCGTGAGTGGTAACGCTATCCGCAAGAAGTTCTCTACAAAGCGCCTGTAGTAGCCGGCAAGCCCCAAAAAGCTCTGAACTATTGTCACTGAAGATAATACAGGCCACTCCTGTATCGCCGTTATCTTCGCCGGATCAACCGCTGTCCCTTCTCCACTAACAATATGACCAAGGAACGTTACTGAGGATAACCAGAACTCACACTTGGAGAACTTAGCATACAACTAATTCCTCCTCAAGGTCTCCAACACCATGTGTAGATGCTTGTAATGGTCCTCCTCACACTGCGAGTATACCAAGATATCATCGATAAATACTATCACGAAATTATCCAGGTGTTCTCTGAGCGTCCTGTTCATCAAATCCATAAACACGGATGGCGCATTGGTCAACCCAAACGGTATGACCGTGAACTCGTAATGCCCAAACTGCGTGCTGAACGCTGTCTTTGGGATGTCGCTTTCCCTTATCCTCAATTGGTAGTAACCGGACTTCAGATCTAACTTCGAATATACTGTAGACCCAACCAATTGATCAAATAGATCATCAATCATGGGGATCAGATATTTGTTCTTCTCCGTAAGCTTGTTCAAATCCCAATAGTCAATACAGAGTCGCAAGCTCTCATCCTTCTTCTTAACGAAAAGAACCGGTGCGCTCCAAGGCGACGAACTTGGACGCACATACCCTTGCTCCAACAACTCCT